>CM077152.1:185391165-185991165 GCA_039583875.1 Platanthera guangdongensis
TTATCAAATCTGCCTTAGTAGTAGCATTAGATAGTAGTCAGCTGACTAGTAGCTATATTCTTCAATTTCTGTGACAATTGTATTGTGTGAAGCGGTTTAATTATTCATTCATCCTTAGCGGTTCTCCAGAACCTAGCCTTGCTTCAGTGCAATGTCATCCACTTGAGCTTTGATTTCTCTTGATGAGTAGCTAGATAGACTACTGCATTCCCTCCTTTATGGAAGCAGTCAGTCATCTCTTTCTTATTCAGATTCATCTCAAATCTGATGGACTTAATATCCTGGGCCAGATCAAACTGTAGAGATTTTTGTCCTTCATCCACATATTTTTTCCAGTGCTTGCCTTTACTCATCAAAGCTTTATCTGTAATGCAATCATCAGAGAACTGAAATCTGTTGATGTGCTGGCTGTGGTGCAGGCTGTGGTGCTATGGTTTGCAGAGCTTTCTTATAATTCTGGCTCCTCCTTTTGAAAACCTGAAATTTTCTCTTTTTAGCTCTGGCAGCCTCCTCATCTTCAGAGGCAGATGTGCTTGCAATATCAACCCTATCCTTAGGGCTTGAAGGTAACTCCTTCTGCACTTCAGGTTCCTTCCTTGCAGTTTCCTCAACAATAACTACTTGCTCCTCCTCAACATGGGCATTCTCCCCCTCAGCAGCTGCACTTTCTTTTTCAAAGTCTGTTTGATCCAGTTAAGGAAGAATCTTCCATTGTAAATTCCTGTGGAGGATGGGCTGGAGAAACTCTTGGCTCATCACAAATTGATCAGAGACTACTTGATCTGCATAGATGAGTCCTCCATGACAACATCTAGGGGTTGGCTATGTGTTTGAGTTTGCTGATTAACATTAGACATTAAATCAGACAAAACAACATCCTCAATATGGAAATCTAATGCATTAATCTCAGTGATTACCTCAAGTATAGTGTGGGTAGCTTGTTCACTTTCTGTGGAGTTGGCTCTTCCACTAGTAGAGGCTCCCCCTGGATGGAATCCTGGTGAAGTGGGCTAGCCTGTGGTAGCTCCCCCTGCCTCTCTGCATCTTCTTGTCTATCTGGAGACTTTCAGCAGTTCTAGTTTCTTGTTCATCATCTGGGGTAAATACAACTTGCTCTTCAGAGCTACTAGAGGAATCTTGAGCCACTGGGGCTGTCTTCTTCTTCTTCTTTAGGGGTGTTTCCTTCTCAGGTGTTGGCATTTTCTTAGTCAAGACTTTATCCCATCTAGAGAAGATTCTCATATCTATTCTTCTCATGTGGTTGATTTTAGATCCAGCAGCTTGACTCATGACCTCTGGTATACTACCAGCAAGGTATAGACTAAGAATCCTACCCAAATTGGGTTTCTTCAGGCTCTCCTTAATCTTCTCAAACACTACTCCAGACCAATCAGTGTGTAGTTTGAAAATTATCCTTGTCATGAGACTGAACATATAAGCTGATACTCTGTCATGCCCTCCAGGCTTACTCAAGATCACCTTGCCAACAATTTCTGAGAGAATTTGTCTTGGCTGTTCATCCCTTTCTATTGAACACAGATCCAATCTTCAGGTTGGAATCCAGTCCACACCAACTCAATGCTTCTCTAGTCTTAGAAGCAGAAACTTCATCTTCTTCTTTAGTCCTTGGTAGGTTTAGTAGCTTTCTCAAACTCTTAGATGAGACTTCACCTTTTCTCCATGGACCCTTGACTTAATCTTTAGTCCTGATTCATCTAGGGTTGCGCCATTCAGAAATTCCAGAACTTCTTTCTTCCATATCTTGGTCGCTCTGAAACAAGAAAATCTAATCCAGATTCTTCAACTAGGTTTACTACACCTTTGATCTCGGTTTCCGCCTCATCAAATGCGTGCCTCACCAGTTCATATCTTTCATTATGTTCTCTTCGAGCTTGGCGCCATTAGGGTTTGAAGAAATTTGAATCTAGAGAAGAGAGGTGTCGACACACAAGTTTGGTCTCGAAACTTTGGTGAGCGTGTCGACAGACAATTACGAAATCCTATTTATACCTTTCTATGATTGAAAATGAAAGGGCGTGTCAACAAACTTAAATTATGTCGACACTGATGAAAAGTGTCGACACAGACTTATAATGTCTCGACAACTATGTGTCGACACAAGTATAGTCGACAGAATATATGTGTCGACACTTGTTGATGTGTCGACACGGCTTAGCTCGACACTTAGTCGAGACTTTACTTTACTAATTCTGCATAAAGTGTAAGTGTCGACACCACCTTGGATGTGTCGACACCTACCCTGTATGTGTCGACACTAATTCTCTGAAGTGTCGACACCAACTTCCTAGATGTGTCGACACCTTTTCTCTGAAGTATCGACACCACTCTCTGTCTCGACACAAACAACTCTGTGTGTCGACACTATTTTACTTAGTCATTTCTGTAAACTTATTCTAAGTTTATCATACCTAATTCAATTTTAAACCTATTGAATTTGGATTCTTCTAGGGGCTTAGTATACATGTCAGCTAGTTGATTATCAGTATTAACATACTCTAGTGGAATATCTTCTTTTTCCACATGTTCCCTTAGAAAATGATATTTTATTTCAATGTGTTTAGTTCTACTATGGGAAACAAGATTGTTTGCAATAGATATAACACTAGTAGAATCACAAAACAGTGGAGTTCTACTTACTTGAATACCATAATCTTCAAGCTGAATTGTATCCATAGAAGTTGAGCACAACAACTTCCTGCAGCCACATACTCTGATTCTGCTGTGGAGATAGCCACACTTGTTTGTTTCTTGCTACTCCATGATATCAGTCTTCCACCTAGGAATTGACAGGTTCCAGTTGTACTTTTCCTATCTTCCTTGCAGCCTGCAAAATCTGCATCTGAATAACCTGTCAGTTCAAAGTCTCCATTCCTAGGGTACCAAAGTTCTAAATAAGGAGTGCCCTTAAGATATCTCAGTATTCTTTTGACTGCTGTCAAATGAGACTCTTTAGGGCAAGCTTGGTACCTAACACAGACACATGTAGCATACATGATATCTGGTCTACTTGCAGTCAAAATAGAAGAGAGCCAACTATCCCTCTATACAAAGTCTCATCTACAGGTTTCCCTGCATCATCTTTGCTAAGAGACATACTTGACCTCATAGGAGTTTTCATGATACTGGATGAATCCATACCATACTTCCTTATTAGTTCTAGGGTGAACTTAGACTGGCATATGGATAAACCATTCTCAGTCTGTCTAACTTGGAGACCCAAGAAGAACTTAAGTTCCCCCATTCTGTTCATCTCAAATTGTCCTTGCATTAGTTTTGCAAACTTTTTGCAAAGACTACTTTTAGTAGACCCAAATATGATGTCATCTACATATATTTGGACTAGTATGATCTTGCCTCTGGATTCCCTAAGGAATAGAGTCTTGTCTATTTTCCCCCTTGTGAATTTATTCTCAATGAGGAAACTAGACAGGGTTTCATACTAAGCCCTAGGGGCATGTTTTAACCTATACAAAGCCTTCCTAAGTCTATAGACATAATTAGGTTGAGTTGAATCAACAAAACCTGATGGTGTTCCACATAGACCTCTTCTTTCAAATTACCATTCAGAAAGGCTGACTTAACATCCATTTGGTATACTTTAAATCCTTGATAGGTTGCATAGGCCAGGAACGTTCTTATGGCTTCCAGTCTAGCTACTGGAGCAAAGGTTTGATCAAAGTCAATACCTTCTTCCTGCTTATATCCCTTAGCAACCAATCTTGCCTTGTTCTTGACAATCACTCCATGTTCATCCATCTTGTTCCTAAAGATCCACTTGGTTCCAATTATGTTGTGGTCTTTTGGTTTAGGAACAAGCTCCCAGACTTTGCATCTCTTGAACTGATTCAGCTCCTCTTGCATTGCCTCAATCCAATGAGGGTCTAGGATGGCTTCTTCAAATTTCTTTGGCTCTACTTGGGATAGAAAACTGAAGTAGAGTACTGCACTCAGATTTCTGCTCCTTGTTTGTACCCCTTGACTTAGATCACCAATAATTTGATTTGCTGGATGATCTTTCAAATGTCTACTAGCTGGAGGCAGCCTGGCTTCAGGTTGAACTCCTTCAGCTTCTTCAACTTGCTGCACTCCTTGGTCTTCTTCTGCATCAGGTGCATGTAGTACTCCCCCTAGACAACAGCCACTATCATCTACATGCTGACTTGCAGTAGATCCTACTTCAATAGTGAGCTTGTCCATCTTCTTAGTCACACCTGTGGAGCTGCAAATACTTCTAGACAACTCATTGTTAATAAGTCTAGCTTCATCAAATACTACATGTACTGACTCTTCTACAACTTGAGTAGTCAAGTTGTAGACTCTATAAGCCTTACTGTTATTGCTGTACCCAACAAAGATCTCCTCTTGGGATTTGGCAGCAAACTTGGTCAAGTAAAACTTACCATTGTTAAGTATGTAGCATTTACAACCAAAGATCCTGAAATAGGATAAATTTGGTTTTCTGCCTTTCACAATCTCATAGGGGGTCTTATTGTGGCCCTTGGTGATAGTAGCCCTATTAATTACATGGCATGCAGTATTAACTGCCTCAGCCCAAAAATATTTTGGGAGTGATGTGTCACTTAATAGGGTTCTACCAGCCTCAATCAAGGTTCTATTCTTCCTTTCAACAATGTCATTTTGCTGAGGTGTTCTTGGTGAAGAAAATTCCTGAAATATCTCAAACTCTTCACATAACTTTGTCATGCTATCAGACTGGAATTCAGTACCATGGTCACTTCTTATTTTGACCACTGTACTGTCTAACTCATTCTGAATTTGTTTGACAAAACTATAGAAGATACTAGGTGTTTCAGATTTCTGTCTAAGGAAGAACACCCAGGAAAACCTTGAGTAGTCATCTACAACCACAAATGTGTAGACCTTCCTACTTAGGCTGTGAACTGGCATAGGACCAAAGAGATCCATATGCAAGAGGTATAAACACCTCACAGCATCTTTGTTTTCAAAGCAATTAAAGGTGGATCTAGTCTGCTTGCCCTTTTGACAAGCTGAACATATTCCATCTTTAATACACTTAACCTGAGGACCATTCCTCACTAACTCTTTGCTATAGAGTTGGCCAATTGTCTTGTAGTTAAGATGGGCTAGCCTCTTGTGCCATTTGACACAATGAGAGACTTTCTCATCAGCTACAAGACATACTGGAGAACCATTGTTCTCACACATAATGTCTAAACAATAGACATTTCTCTTCCTATAACCAGTCAAAATGATCTCTTGATCATTTGATCTCCTGATATGACAACCATCTTTGACAAATGAGATGTCATATCCTAAATCACTCAGTTGACTTATACTAATAAGGTTATGTTTCAAACCTTTAACATAAGCCACTTGAGTAATAGTTATAAGATTGCTAGAAATGTTACCAAAACCCTTGATGATTCCTTTTTCAGAACCACCAAAGGTGACTTTAGGACCATCCTTGATTGATGTGTGTCCTTAAGCAATCCCCTAGTTCTAGTCATGTGTCTGGAACATCCACTGTCCAAGTACCATATTGGGGCATGACCACTTGGACTCACCTGCAAAATAGATTAGTTAACCTTAGAACCCAAAGAATTCTTGGGTCCTTGGTGCTGGTTAGTTTACCTCTTAACAAAGCTACCTGCAGATCTTCCAACAGGCAGTTTGCTACTCATTTTGGCACTAGAATTGTGCCAACAGTCTATGGCAAAGTGGCCTACCTTGCCACAGCACCAGCACTCAAATCTATTGTACCTTTGCTTAGGTACATCCCTAGCTGTTTTATCTACAGTTGGCTTGTTGAGAGCTGGGGCTTTGCCCTTAGACTTGGACTGAACAGTCCTAGCAGGTTTTGTAAACCCTAATCCAGTTTTACCCTTTTGATGTACAAATTCATCAATCAAAGGTAGAACAGACTTTGGTTTAGAAAATCTTGCAACTATTTCTCTCTCCTTCTGAAGACTAATCTCCAAATTTCTGATTTGATCATTCTTAAATGTTATAGTCCCCATTTGAATAACAATTATGTTTTTCAGCCTGGCTATTTCATTTAATTTCTGATCAACTAACTTATCAAAATCAGTTGCAGCCTCTTTGAGACTAGCAATCTCCTTTGCCTGACTCTTGGCCAAGGATTTGCTTTTCTTAAAAGCTTGCAACAGAACTCTATATTCATCAATCAATTGATGAATATCCCCTTCAGATTCAGATCCACTGGCATCACTTGATGCTGATGTAACTGAATCTGAACTAGCACTAGAAATTGAACTTAAAGAACAATTTTGTACCTTACAAGGTGCAGGTTGATCCTGGATTTTGTCACCTTCTGACAATGCCATCAGTCCTTGGCACTGATTGTTCTCTTGCTCATATATAGAGTTCATTAATTGGATGAACTCCTCTTCCTCTTCTTCAGCAAACAGTCCTATGTAAGCTTCAGCTTCTGACTCAGTTTCTGAAGAAGACATTTCTGACAGGCTTTTGTCCTTCTTGGCAACAAAGGACCTCTCCTTCTTGCCCTTGAATTGAGTCTTCCTCTTATCAGTTGACTCTTTCCTTTTCTCTGGACAGTCTGCAACAACATGTCCTTGCTTGTTACAGCAATATCATACAATTTTTGATAAAGTTGCTTTGCTTGACTTGGGCTTTCTCCTATCTTTCTTTGATGACTTCTTGTTCTGATAATAATCATCTTTTCCCTGTGAAGTGGATGGATTTGACCTCCACTGTTTCTTCTTTAGAAACTTCTGAAAGTGTCTTGTGAAAGCTGCAAAATCCTCATCACTCTAACTGCTTTCAGAATTCCTGCATTCTGTCTCATCTGTCTCAGATCCAGCAACCCTTGGAGGTGGAGATGGAGACTTACTTTTGTATTTTCTAGTGGCTTCTATCTTGAATGCCACTGCTCTTTCTTTATTCTCAATTCTGGTAGTCTTCTCCTCTTCTTTCCTTACCATCAACTGCATTTCATAGAATAGTAGTTTTCCAAACAAAGTTGGAGGAGGAATATCTTCTAACTTGGTCATTTCCCTTATGGCATAGATCTTGGTGTCCCAATCCTTTGTTAGGGACCTTAAGAACTTATCATTCAGCTCATAATTGCTGAAATCTCTTCCATATGACATTAACTCATTAACTATCCTATAGAATTTCTTATAGCATTCTGTTATGCTATCAGACCTGCCTTGTCCGAAGCTCTCATATTCTTGGTTTAACAAAGACTTCATGTCTTGTCTAACTTCTTCTGAACCCTCCATATACACTATCAGAGTATCCCACATCTCTTTTGATGTCTTACAGTGTATCAAGTTCTGAAATGTAGCATCATCTATGACACTCATAATGATATTCTGAGCCCTCTTGTCCATGGTGGCCAGAATAATCTCATCTTTTGTCATTTCAGAAAAGTCCTTAGGTATTCTCTGATTTGCATCCAGGACTGAAACCTTCATAGGCACATATGACCCTTCTTTAACTGTGATATAGATTCTAGGGTCTGAGGCTTCCATAAACAATCTAACCCTTTCTTTCCAGATGCCAAAGATTTCTTTTCTGCATATTGGCAACTTCATGGATCCAAGTTCTTTGTGATTCTCTGTGGAACCCATTTTCTTGATTTTCTTGATTCTGGACTTTACTTAAACTGAATCTACCAACAGGATCTACTCAGACAATTATGTCCCTTTTTGAGTAACCTCGCTTTGATACCACTTGAAAGAAATTGTACCTAATCACCTAGAGGGGGGGGAGTGAATAGGTGATTAAATCTTTTTTAAACTTTTAGGCAGATTGCAGATAATATCACAGATTTATAATTACTTCTTCACAGCAAACAATCAGCAATCACAGAATAAAGCATGCACACAGTGAACACACAGATTTATAGTGGTTCCCCAAGGTTTGGGTATATCCACTTTCCCCCTTCGCCTATCTAGTAGTGTACTAGATTCTGCCAAACTCCTCCAGAATTCCTCAGATCCTCAGATCTTACACCCAGAACCCCAACCAGGTTCCTACAACTCAGGCCCAAGGCCCTACAACTCAGTCTTCTCCAAAGACCTACACTCAGCCACAAGGCCTACACTCAGCCACAAAGCCTACACTCAGCCACAAGGCCTACACTCAGAGATATGAATCTCCTACACTCAGGCACACAGACCCTACCACTCAGCCTTTATAATTGTAGGCTTACAACTCAGATCCCTAAAGATCCTACAAGAAATTAAGAATACAATGTATATACCTACTACTCAGAATAAGAGAGAAGAGTTGATATGTTCTTGATGAGTTCTTGGAAGAACTCTGCTGAGATCAACCACACTTGGCTTTCTTCAAAGCTTCTTGAATGTAGAACACAATAGGGTTGATACTCTCTGCAGCTGATCTTCAATCACTGCAACTTAAGTTTCAGATCTCAATCTGAAACCTTCTTCACAGCCTGGTTCCAACGGCTGACTTCTTGGAAGGAGCTCTCTCTCTCCAACTACTTAGATCTTCACTTGAAAATGATTCTTCAATGAATAGCTAGATCTTCTTCTCGTTTTCAATCTGTTAATCCTCTTTTTCTGTTGACAGAATAAGCCTATTTATAGGCCTTCTTCATGGTGACCGGCTGATCCGGTTCCTAATAGCTTTCTGACAACTCTGACAGTTGTAGTAGACCGGCTGGAATGGCAGCTGTCATGTCATCCAGTCACTTCTTGAAATATCTGTAACTGTCTGAAAGTGTCGAGACATTCTGTCTTTAAGTGTCGACACTTATAGACTAAGTGTCGACACAAGTAGACTAAGTGTCGACACTAGCCTTCAAGGTGTCGACACAACTCCTTGTGTTGTAGATTTTACTTCTCGACACAGCTTCTTCAATATGTGTCGATACTGATATTGTGTGTCGACACAACTCCTTGTTCTTCAGTACTTAGTTGTATTCTTGTAAGTGTCGACACAACTCGTTTGTGTCGACACATCTTCTTGTGTTGATACTTGCTGAGTGTCGACACATATTCTTAGTGTCGACACCTGCCTTCTGTGTTGATACTTTCTGAGTGTCGACACAGCTCCTTGTGTCGACACATTCTTCTTCTGTGGAGACTTCAGCTGAGTGTCGACACATCTTCTTGTGTTGATACTTGCTGAGTGTCGACACATATTCTTAGTGTCGACACCTGCCTTCTGTGTTGATACTTTTTGAGTGTCGACACATTCTTCTTCTGTTGAGACTTCAGCTGAGTGTCGACACATCTTCTTGGTGTCGACACTTGTACTTAGAATTTATTGAACTTTGTTGAGTGTCGACACAGCCTCCTAGTGTTGACACTTTTTTCATGTGTTGAGTCTTCTACTGTGTGTCGACACATTCTTTATTATGTCGACACTTGTACTTAAACTCTGTAGAATTAGCTGAGTGTCGACGCAGCCTCCAAGTGTCGACACTTTCTGATGTAGACACAATTCCTCTGGGTGTCGACACCGCTTCTAAGTGTCGACACTTCTTCACTGGACTTCTCTTCATTGAGTGTCGACACAAACTGTATATGTCGACACTTTCTGTCTGGTGTCGACTCTGCATCCCTGTTGTCGACACAATTAATCCAAGTGTCGACACTGCTTGTCTGGGTGTCGACACAAGTCTTCTTAAGTGTCGACACTTTTCTTCTGGGTGTCGACACATGGACTTAGAAACTTTTCAGCTTTCCCTGCAAATACTTAACCTGCACAACTAAACTCAAAACACATCAAATACATTTTGATATATATCATTGAGTAGGGTGAGGCTTCTTCAAATCAGGTACATTTATTCCAATGTACCCAACAATACTTCAGTGCCTACTCCACCTCCATCTCCACCACTTGACATCACTATCATTCCAACACCTCGTGCTTCACCTCATGACATATCTATTCTTCACCTCCACAGTCTCCATTTCCCCCACATTTATCCTCCATTCCATCTTACACCCTACCCTCAGACATCACCATAACAGATGCATTTCCACCTCTATCCCCTCTATCTGTTCCCCTCCCTTCATCTACTTCTTTTCCTTCAACAACTACCTCTCCATCTTTGGAACCCTCCACTGTATCTACAATCATATCCATGCTCACTCCCCTCATCAAATCCCTAATCATAAAGGCCATTACACCTCTTGTGAATTCTATCAATTCTTTATCTACCCAAGTGTCTCTTCTATCTGCTGCACCCTCTTCATTCAGGGGCCTGGCTCCAGGTTCTCCTGAACCCAGGCAGGGGGAGATGCTCTGTGATGAAGCAGCAACAAATGCAGATGCAGCAGCAGATACAACAGCAGTTTCTCTAGCAGCAGATGCAGTTTCTCCAGCAGCAGATGCAGTTTCTCCAGCCGCAGATGCAGATGCAGCAGCATAAATTTTGCCAGACTTTGATTCTGATTTGATTGAATTGATTCATTTTATGGATACTGACATTGACTTAGATGAGTCAGTTCCAGAGCAAATAAAAACTGTTGGTGATTTCCATTTAAATCCAACAGTTAATTTGACTAGTTTGTTGAGAAGTTTTGATACAATCTATGATCAATTTCCCTCTACTAAGCCACAGTTGGCTATTGTTCCTTATACATCTCCAATAAGTCCAGCAGTTGCTAAGCAACTCTGTGACAGTTTTGCTATTCCAGCTTTAGCTTCAACATCTGTAGTTATTCCAGAAACTGTCTCAGCACCAGAAGCCATCTCAGCCCCAATTTTTGTTATGGATGCCTCTCCTATGCCTGATATGGATGAGTTAATTTTGGCTGATATTGAAGAGGAAAATAAGGCAGCAGCTGAAAGCTCTGTCCAAATTGCTTCTGAGCCCTGTACAGTCTCCTCCTCAACTACTGCTGAAACTCCAGTTGTTGACACTTCAACTTCTGCCCCTATTACAGAAAAAGCTGTTATTGATGATAAAGCTTTAAAAGCATTGGATGCTTTATATGATAACCCTCAGGGTTCTGATACTAAAGAAGATGATGATGATGATTCAGATGAAGAAGCTTCCAAGAAGAAAAAGAAAATGCTGTCAAAGAAAAGGAAGGCTCCTCCTCCTCCTGCTCCTAAGCCTAATCCAACTGCTGACACTCCCTACTATATTCTGCATAATGTTACTCCTTATAAGGGAATGCCTGCATGGATGTGGTTATCCAAGAATCAGCAGAAGGAAAGGAAAAGAAGTAGGAGATATTCTCCTCCACCAGTCCACAGATATAGAAAGGATCCACCTCCTCCTCCTCCTCCAGCAGCTGGTGCCACTGGCTCTAGCTCTCAGAGATCTGCCCCCATGCAAACCTATCAGAGACATTCAAGGAGATCCTCTGGAAGCAGCCAGCAGAGGCAATCATCCTCAGGAAATCAACATCAACAACAACATCAGCAGCAACAGCAATAACAACATACATCTGAAGAACAGAAAGCTGACCGTCCTAAAAGGCCATACTCTCCTCATATTCCATTTGAAGATCCTGAAACTGCCAACACTACAAGAATGACCAGATTCCAGGAACTTATTGGCCTATCATTGATCAATAAAGCTAAAGCTGAAGGTAAAGACATTTCAGGTTTCTCAACCATGTCTGAGTACAGGAAGGAAGAATTAAAGATATTTCACAAAGGCAACAAGCTCTTCAATATTGATGATTATATGAAGCTCCATCCTGAAACAATTATCCCCAGAGCTACATCACTGAAGATCATTGGGGCAGCTGACATGACAATGACTCAAGCACGAGCTCTAGATCCAAACAGAGAAATTATCTTCAATAAGTCAGGAGAGAAGACAACAGAAAACAAGTCCTTGCAGAAAAAGAAGAAGAAGTAATCTTTATTTTGTTTCAATTTCTTTCTGCATTTGTTTTCAAACTATGATATTTGTCTTAAACAAAGCCTGTATATATATATCTGCTGCATGTGTTAGTAATTCTCTGCCAGATATATTTTTTTCTTGCTTTGTTTATCTCTTTGTTTTTGTTTTGAGTTTCTTAGTGACCTCACCCAAATAGGGGGAGATTGTTGGATCCCTAGTTGATTTGGGCTAGGTTCACTAGCTTAGGATGTGACCCAACATGTATAACCAGGGTCAAATTTGTGTCCTAGAGTCTAGGCCAAGTCCTTAAGTTCAACTTCAGATGGACCAGCTATCAACAAGACCATCAGAGATCTCAAGACTTAGAAGATTTCAAGACTAAGTGAAATGAGTTTGACGTTCGTCGAACTCAGCTCGACGAAAGGGGTTCTGAGCTCGACGATCTTGAGACATTTCTCTGTGCTGAGCTCGACAATCTTTGTTCTCTGCTCGACGAAGACTGAGATACTTCAACAAGCTAAAGTCAGGACAACTCCAGATTTTTCTAAGTCCAACTTCAGGCTTTGGTCGACGAACAGGATTCTGAGCTCGACGAACTTGGACCTCAAGTTCACAACTTCTCAGGTAGACGAAGTCAACTTCTCTGCTCTACGAATTCAGTACTCAGCTCGACGAATTCTGGTCGACGATCTGTATTCTTCTCAGTCAGAGACTTCTCAGATTCTACGTCCACAATCATTCTCGGCTCGACGAATCTGGATCTCAGCTCGACGAATGAAGACTGTCTGTTTGGCAAATGAAGATTGTCTGGTCAACGAACTCATCAGCTTAGCTCAACGAACTGTGAACTCAGCTCGACGATTCCTGTTCTTCGTTCGACGATTCCAGACTAGGTCTTCTCCAGTTTTTCGTCCCTTTTCTTGGCGATGATTCCTGAGTAATTAATGCTCAATCTTCTCGGTGGAACGAGCATTGATCATGGATTATTACATGTCGTTTTTCCATGGGACAGTTAGGGAAATCATTGATTGCCGCTTCCTTCCCAGGACGACTATAATTACTGCTCAAACATTCAAATTCGAATGTTCCTTAGTCAGTCTAAAGTCAGAAAAGAAAATATCAACCAGTACTACAACACAAGCAGTGACATACAGACAGACAAACAGATTGCACAGAAGAACAGTCTTATAGAAAATCCAAAGTTTTTTTTTCTGCAATCAGCCTTGGCTAGAGGACATCTTCAAGAAGAAGAAGAACAAACAATCTATATCAAGAGTCTTCTTCATTCAATCCTCCAGGACAACTTCAGAAGGACAACAATTCTCTATCTGTCAAAGAAGTTCCTGAAGCAATCTCTAGTCCAGACACTCAAGACCTATCACTCTGAAGCAGTGCTCCAGTTTTCCTGATCCATTCAAGATCTCAGGGGGAGCAATCCGCTAACATCAATCCATAGTCTTCTCAGTTGTTATTGAGAAAGAGAAGACACCATCACCTCCTTTTTCCATTCTTTGTACAGGATTTTAATTCCCTTCAAAATTATTCCTGGTTGCAAGTCTCCTACCAAAAGACTTGAGGTTTTGGTTTTTGGGCACCTGATTAAAAGCTCATTGGTGTCAGGCACCTGATCAAAAACCCGAGTGGATTCCTACCAGGGTGGTAGAAGAGTGGATGTACCCAGGTTGGGGAACCACTATAAATTTCTTGTGTCGTATGATTGTCCTTTTTCTTTTGTTTAGGCTGTGCTCTGTGATTGTTTAGGTTGGTGTGCTTATTTCCTTATTTGCTAATTTGTTCACTTAGGAATTACAACAAAAGTTGTAAAAAGTTTGTAGTGAGCACAATACTCTATTCACCCCCCTCTAGAGTATTTCAGATCTAACCTGCACTTTCAATATACATATGAGTACTCAAAATGACGGTAAAAAATTTACATAAATATTACAATTTTTATTTTCTAAAATAATATACGTTTTTGACCTAAAAATATTAATTTTGAATTTAATAAATTTGATTTATTTAATGTCATCATCTCGAAAATATCACTAATATATCTAATGACAAACTTCCTTGAATAGACCGCGGACATGTCTAATGACAACCTACCATAATAGGTGCAGGAGTTCTACTAAATTTTTTTTTTAATTTAAATAGATTTTCATCATTACTTTTAATTTTTTGATATTGTAATTACTTGAATGGACACTGTATTTTAATTTCTTTGAAATAAATTATAATATATGTCAAGTCATTAAAATATAAAAATGAGGGCATAATTGATATTTTTGAATATTTCACCAAAGACAACTTTTCTCTTATAATAGTGAAAGATATATATATATTATAAGAGAGGAATAAAGAAATTAAAATTTTTTTTAATTAAGGCTTCATTTGGGGGGGGGGGGGGGGGGGGGGGGTTCATGTCGGTGAGGAAGCAGAAGCCGCCGCACGGTGGGAAAATAAACAGGCAGCGTCTGCTCTTGTCGTGCCAGGGGAACGAATCAAAAACTCTCAGTTTGGAATCTCTGTCTCCCCCCTCCAACTCCGAACGGCGGCGGCGTTTTCACCCGCTCGTCTGCTCCTGCCAAATCAAATGAAGTGTAAGAGAGAAAATTTCTCGAAGAAAATTATTTTGTATCTCTAAATATTTTGCAACAAAAATTTTTTTTGTTATTTTACAACAAAAGTTTTGCTACGAAAAAATGTAGTGCTATTTTAGCAACAAAAATTTTGCAATAAAAAATTTGTTGCCATTTTTGCAACAAGCAAATCCCTTACTATTTTGGTAGGTAAAATAAAGAAATATTTTTCTAGCAAAATCTGATGCTAATTAGGAAAGATTATCAAACCTTCCTAATTTCTCTTCTTAAATCATGTTTTCCTTGTAGTGGTTGTGCCGAGAAGTCTCAAGCACGGTTGAGGAGGTTTCACTCAGACTCCCAAATTGCGGCCTATAAATGTGTCGAGCAGAGAAGGTTATTTGCACGTCGAGGCTTGTTGACAGAAGAACAAGGCGGGAGCGAGTACCCAACTTGTGAGGCGAGTATTTTAGCTGAATGAACAGTATGCAGACATTTGTGTGAGGCCGGGAGGATGCACGAGAGATCAAAAATGTTGTGTGAGACCTGGAGTTTTCACACGAGAGTAGAACCACCAAAAATTTAGGTTAGCTCTGATATCATGTGAGAATTTGAAATAAAAAATTTATTATTCCAAAAAATAACTTTATTGCATGAGGGTACTCTTTATATAGAATAGAAGAGGAATGAGTAAATACATATTGGAGATATAGGATTAAATATAAGAAGAAGGAAGGAATACAATGGGCCCTCTTTCGTGGGTTTTTGATCGTGGACTTTAACATTATTAAACGCAAAAAATAACTTAAAAGATTTAGACTCTATTTGTTTGGGCGTTTCGGTGCTCCGTTTTGGGCAAACGCCGCCGGAAGGCGGGTAAACAAATGAACCTCCGGCGGCGTTTGCTCTGTTTCCACCCGCCCGCCTTGAGAAACACCCCCAAAAGCTCCGTTTGGAGCAGCCACCTCCCCCCTCCGTTTCAAACACTCTGTTTCCACCCGCCGGATCGACCCGCCACCGCCGAAACAAATGAAGCCTTAGAGACTGTGGAAAAAAAAAGGAAACAAGGAGGAATAACATTACTATACCAAATTATTCAATATATGTTATTACAAAATACGTGATCATGTATGTACTTTTATAGTGAGAATGTGAGAGATCTCAACTACAACCTAAGACGTGAGAGACTTGGTTTGGGAGAGCCAGAACCGTTGCTGATGGAAAAGCTGTGAATCGAATAGTGCTGATAAAAAATAATTGTTTCTAAAAAGCATAGTTTTGCTATAAAACTGTTTGAATAAAATGAAATTTGCAGTGTTATTCAAGAAGCTATTTTCAAAAAAAAATTATTTGGCAAATCTAGTAGGTAATTTTTTCTAATTATTTTAACCATATTTATTACTAGAAATCGTTTCCTCGATGCATTTTAAATAACAATCTCAACAAAAAGTAACATTCATATTGTAAAAGTTGTCATTGCCTAACAACAACTAACAAAGACAATTTTTTTTCAAAACTGGTTAATAATTTAAGGCAAGCAAATTGGGGCTTATAGTAAACTATCTGAAGCACTCCAATAATGATAGTTATTATTATATTTCAGCCATTGTACAAGCATATGAAGATGAACGAACACACGCATTTGTGTTAAGAATTGTTTAATAGGATTTGCGACAATGTGAACTATAACATCACGAATCTTTGATGCATCCTACGACGCAATCAAAGACGCACGACACATGTGTCATATATTTTTATTACCCATTTATTTTGTATGATGTATTTCTTTTTCAGTCAAATGTTGTTATTCGACTCTAAATAATAATCTGATAAGTTTAGTAGATAGGGCGCAAGAGACAAGCATAATTTAGTTATCAGAATATAAAAGTTAATTGGAGAATACAATCATCTAAAATCTGTAAGAATATCGTCTCAAAAAACCATCAGAAGGCTAATTTGGGAAGTAGAAAAATTGGGAATCAGTTAGAAAGACAACTTATTTTGATATGAGATAATCTCTCATTAGGAAAGATCCTTTGAGTGAGATTGGGAAAAAAAATTAGCAGACAAAAATATCTTAAAAGGGCAAATTTTAATTTCCCTTTAAATTGATGCCACAGTTGTACAACCTCGTGTTTGCCGAGTAGATCCACCAGGCCAGGCGAGCGAGGCAGAGCAACCGGCCCGCGTCAGAACAGCCGACGGGCGAACTCAGAACGACCGGCTCGCTCTCGCCAATGTTAAGCGAGCGAGCTGCGCGAGCCAGCCCACCCAGCCCGCGCCCGCCTGGGCTACCTCGTCGCCAGCCCGCCTCCTAATAAGGGCTGGCGAGCCGTGGCGGCCTGACTCGCGCTCGCCTAAGGATTAAAAGTGAGCTGCGGGAGCCGGGTCGCGTTCGCCCGGCGGTTATGACGAGCTGTGGAGAGCCGACCTCTAGATCCTTGGAACCTGCCGAGTGGGGCCCAGAGGCAAAATTACTTGGATGCCCTTGATGGGGATCAAATAGCTTTCCAGAACAGCGAAGTCACGCTATTGGCAGGCCTCTTTTTGCTGCATATAGCTGTTTGGAACATCGAATGTTGGCTATTTGCAGACCGTCTTCGGAAAACTATAAATAGACCCAAGGGAGTACCTCAGAAGGCACGTTTTACTTGTGCCCCGGTCTTCTAGCGCTTTCTAAGGTAGCCTTAGCTCGTCTTTTAGCTAAGGAGGGGAAGCACTCTAAGATCTTCCGGATGTGTGGTGGGACCTGCACGCCGAGCCCTTGGGTCCGTTCTTTGTTCCATTTCCTTGGTCGTTTGGTTCGCAGGGGAGAAGTAAGTGTGCGATCACCCATTCCCTAAGGGTGAACTCCACAGATACCGAGTTTTCGGTTTCAATATTTTTGGTGCGGTAAGCGTGGATCGTGGTCGCCACCGAAAATCTTCGGCATGCTCAATGACAGGAGGATCAGGGCAAGGCTCAGATAGGTCCGACTCGCCACCCCCTCCCCCTCTCGCCACGATGGGGATGTTCGAGGACTTCAGAAGGGAGCTGCTTGGCCTCGTCAGGTTCGCACTCAAAGCGCGAGCCGAGTGCTCGACTCCAGCAGTTCCAGTCACAGCTGCCCCGACTTTGGGCGAGGACGCTCCCAGCAGGCGAGCCAGGAAGGAGGTTGCCGAGGAGAGGAGAGGATGTGAGCTCCCCGGGTGAGTGCTTTTCCCGTGCTCGGCGAGCGGAGGCCCATTCGGCGAGATGGGGGTGCGAGACCATCCGACTCACCAAGCAGGGGGTGACAGCCCCTTCAGCGAGTTGATTTCTTCTGCCCCAGGTCTAGAGGGGTTCAGGGAGCCAGAGATGTCTTATTACTGTAACGCCTCCGTTCGTCATATGGAATATAACGGTGGGTCCGTCCGGGGCCCCACGCCATATTTCACAGACAAATGGTGGAATTACGTGTGAATATCAAAATCATGTTCTACTCGCATCCTAACTCAGAGCATTTTAGCGCAGCAGTTTACGTTGCAAGAACTCATCAACACGAATGTCCACTAAATATATAAACTACCCTTTTATATATAACACCTAGAATCTATACAAATACACAACGCTCATGGCCTTAAGGCCTTACAAGTTACTCTTTACAAATATACAGCTTCGTACATCGACACGCAGGCCGGCCACACATGAAATCAAGGAATTCTTCGCATGGCCTTTAAGGGCCTTTAAGCAGCAAGGTTTTCATTTTGCTCAATTCAATTTGAAAGATATGGTACCTAAACACCTAGAGGGGGGGGGGGGGGTGAATAGGTGACCTAATCCTTTTTGAACTTTAATGGCAGCAAACAGTTAATATCACAGATTTCTAACTATTTTATCACAGCAAACACACAGCATACACAACAACAATCACAGCACAGCAGACACAGTGTTTTATAGTGGTTCCCCAAGATATGGGTACATACACTTTCCCCATTCGCCTATCTAGCAGTGTACTAGATTCGGCCAAACTTCTCCACTATCTCAAAACCCAAATTGGTTCCTACACCTCAGGCCCAAAGCCCTACAACTCAGCTTTTCCCAAAGCCTACACTCAGCCACAAAGGCCTACACTCAGCCAATCCAGGCCTACACTCAGCCAATAAGGCCTACACTCAGAGATTTCAATCTCCTACACTCAGGCTCTCAAGCCCTACCCTCAGCCTTTATAATTACAGGCTTACAATTCACTCAGATCCAAAGGATCCTACAAGATAAAAATGAATTACAAATATTAACTCAACAACTCAGAAACAAGAGAGGGGAGTTGAGAGTTTCTTGATGAGTTCTTGGAAGAACTCAGCTGGATACAATCTGACTTAGCTTTCTTCAAAGCTTCTTGAGTAGAACTGAATAAGATTGTCTCCTTCTGCAGTTGATCCTTGAGCTCTGCTTCTTAAGATCCAGAATATATCTGAACCCTTCTTCTCAGCCTAGTTCCAGAGGCTGATTTCTTGGATGGAGCCCTCTCTCTCCAACTTCTTAGATCTGCACTTGGACGGCTAGATCTTCTTGTGTTGATACTCTGTGAACCACTTGTTGAATTACTTCAATTACAATCTGAATCACAATGTGAACAACAGTTTCTGTAAACTGTATGAGCCTATTTATAGGCCTTCTTCATGGTAACCGGCTGGTCTGGTCCATAACTGAATTCTGACATCTCTGACAGGTGCTGTAGACTGGCTGGAACGGCAGCTGTCAAGTCATCCAGTCAGTTCTTGAAAATCTCTAACTGTCTGAAAGTGTCGAGACTTTCTGTCTTTAAGTGTCGACACTTATAGACCAAGTGTCGACACCAGTTGTGTAAGTGTCGACACAAGTCTACAAGGTGTCGACACAACTCCTTGTATTGTAGAAACTAAGTCTCGACACAGATTCTTCTGCATGTGTCGACACTGAAATTGAGTGTCGACACAAGTAATTGATTTTCTGTAACTTGCTGAATTCTTCTAAGTGTCGACACATCTCCTCTGTGTCGACACACCTTTAAGTGTTGAATCTGTCAAGTGTCGACATTGCTTCTTGGTGTCGACACATAGTCTTCTATGTTGATACTTGCTGAGTGTCGACACAGCTCCTTGTGTCGACACTTGGTTCTTCTGTTGTGACTTCAGCTGAGTGTCGACACATTCCCATAGTGTCGACACTTGTACTTAGAATATTTTGCTGATCTAGCTGTTCTTTGCTAAGTGTCGACACAGCTCCATGTGTCGACACTTTCTTCCAGTGTTGAGTCTTCAGCTGAGTGTCGACACATTGTTCTGGGTGTCGACACTTTCTTCCAATGCCGACTCTTCTGTTGAGTGTCGACACTTTCTTCTTAGTGTCGACACTTTAACTTAGTTTCTGCAGATTTTTGCTGAGTGTCGACACAGCTCCAAGTGTCGACACTTTCTGGTGTAGACATAGCTTCACTGGGTGTCGACACAGCTCCTTGTGTCAACACTTTCTGTCTGCACTTTTCTTCACTGAGTGTCGACACAGCTCCAAGTGTCGACACTTTCTGTCTGGTGTCGACTCTGCATCCCAGGTGTCGACACAATGACTCCAAGTGTCGACACTGCTTGTCTGGGTGTCGACACAAATCTTCTTAAGTGTCGACACTTTCCCTCTAGGTGTCGACACATGGACTTAGAAACTTTTTGCTTCAGTCCAGTGATTACATAACCTGCACAAGTAACTCAAACATACATCAAATACATTATGATGTATATCATTGAGTTGGGTGAGGCTTCTTCAAATCAGGTACATTTAATCAATGTACCCAACAATCTCCCCCTATTTGGAGAAGTCATAACCCTTAGTCAATGATATACACCATTCATAATTAAAATTACAAAATGATGTAAAACATGATTATATACAACAGGGTTAAACATAAACATGTATAGATCACACATGTATACAAATTCATCAACACAGAACAAATAAGAAATAGACATATACACAGAACAAACATGAAATATATTGATCATATATTGTTCTAACATCTGTCTTATACATTTTCAGTAGTTCACAAAAATGTTTTACATTCAAAAGATTACAAGATAATCTTCAAGTAAATTCTTAATCTATTTCTGGTCAGGTTCCTTGATAACTATTCCCTTGCCAGCTTGAACTTGAGCTTTGACAGGGGCATCAGCAATTTCAGCATCAGCAGGCTTCTTTCCTTTTAAGTCCTTCTTCTTCAGCTCTTCTGCTTTGATCTTCTACCTCTCAAAATAATGAAATGGCTTAGGAAAGTACTTGCTAGGCTCCACTGCAGTAGGAGGTAGCTTTCCCATCTTTGCCTTCCTTCTATATTGAACAATAGCCTCATGTCTAGCTTCATGCTTTCTCCATTCAGCTTCAGAGAACCATTTGTTCCTGTCATGAATGTTGTCTTTGGCAGCTTTGCAGGCAGTTAATATAATATTCCTAGAGGTAGGGCTCCACTGTTCAAAGTCTGGCCTTTGTTCTGCTTGTTCCCTAAACCTCTTCTTAGATAGCCTTGTCTTTTCTTCTTTTTGTAATGCCTCTTGCATGGCTTCAGAAATAGGCTGAACTACTTTCTCTAGAACGACATTAGACTTGCCCCCAGATGGGCTGTACATGGTCTGTACATCAGCATGCACCATTTCAAAATCTGGTGGAGGATATATCACTTGAGCTACCTCTGGTTGCTCACCTCCAAGATATGCAGTTTGAATTCCAGATTCTGCCACATTGTCATCATCACAAAGTGGAGGATAGCCCAGTGTAGCTCTGATGGAATTAGATATCCATTTGGCATGATCAGAGCTAGTTTTGACTAAAACTCTCTCCCCCTTTATGACTTCTCTAGCCATATGATCTCTAACATCATCTTTCTGGAATCTGATTTAACTATCCAAGTATCTGATTCCTTCTTTAAAGTAAGGTTTGAGCTTTGTAAGTTGTTCAGATATGGCTTTCTGTGAGTCTTGAATTGCAGTCTTAACAGCTTTGATTTCTTCTTGAAATACCTTGTCAAATTCAGCTTTAACAGCAGTAGAAGTAGAGGGTTCAGCAGCCTTGTTCTTCAACTCAGTGACAATAGCATTGTGAGATTGTGTTAAATTATCATTCATTCTGAGTTGGTTTTCAAGGACATATCCTTGTTTCACAGCTATGTCATCTACCTGTTCTTTGATCTTTTCCTGGTGTGTTGCCAAGTACACCACTGCATTTCCACCTTTGTGGAAACAATCTGTCATCTCTTTCTTGTTAAGGTTCATTTCAAACCTTATAGACTTGATATCCTGTGCAAGATCAAACTGTAGGGTCTTGTGCCCTTCATCCACATAAGTCTCTATGGCCTGTCTTTGCTCATCCAACTTGATTTGCATTGCCACCATCAATGCACTATAATCAAAAGCTGGGGCTGATTGAATGATAGGCTGTGGGGCAATAGATTATAAGGCTTTCTTATAACTTTGACTTCTTCTCTTGAAGACATACAGTTTCTTCTTCTTTGCCTTAGCACTCTCCTCATCTTTAGAGGCAGAAGTGCTGGCTATTTCAACCCTCTCCTTAGGGCTTGGTGGCTTCTCAGGTTGCACATCAGGTGCCTTCTCAGTTTCCTGCCTTATAGGCTCTTCAGAAACTTGCACTTTCTCCACCTCAGCAGCAGCATTCTCTCCTTCAGCAGCAGCAGTCTCTTTGTCAAAATCTACTTGATCTAGATTTAAAAACAAATCTTCCATAGTGTATTCTTGTGGAGACTGTGCAGGAGAAATTCTTTGCTCTTCAACCACTTGATTAGGAACATCTTGAACTACAGCAGATGTGTCTTCTATAACAACATCTGCAGCTTGACTGTTCAGCTGAGGTTGCTGATGAACAGCATACAAATCAGCATCTTCTATAAGATATTCTAAAGAATTTAGGTCAGTGAGTACCTCTAGTATGATGGTGGTGGCTTGTTCACTTTCCAGTGTAGAGGGTTCTTCTACAACTGGAGGCTCCCCCTGGCTTTGATCCTTGTTGATGGGGCTAGCTTGAGGCAGCTCCCCCTGGATCTCAGCAACCTCTTGAGGAGCAGGTGACTTCACTGCAGGCTCTTCCTCATGTTCATCTGGAGTGAAGACAACCTGTTCTTCACTATCAGAACTGCTAGTGGACACTTGTGCCACTAGAGCAGTCTTTCTCTTCTTCTTAGGAGGAATCTCTTTCTCAGTAACTGTCTTCTCAGGGGTTGGCATTTCCTTTGACAACACCCTGTCCCATCTTGAAAAGATCCTTAGATCCATCTTCCTCATATGATTAATCTTGCTTCCAGCAGCAGTATTCATCACCTCTGGTATGGTACCAGCTAGGTAGAGACTTAAGATTCTGCCCAGATTGGGCTTCTTCAAGCTTTCCTTGATCTTCTCAAAAACTACTATAGACCAGTCTATTTTTAGTGTGAAGATTATTCTTGTCATGATTCCAAACATATAGGCAGACACTCTGTCATGCCCTCCTGGCTTGCTGAGTAATACTTTACCAACAATTTCAGACATGAATTTGCCTTGATTATTCATGCCCTTTCTATTGAAGACAGAACCAATCTTCATCTTTGAGTCTAGTCCACACCAGGTTAGAGCTTCCCTGGTCTTTGATGCAGTAATTTCTTCTTCATCTTGAGTTCTTGGCAATTGAAGCACCTTCCTCAGACTCTTTGGTGATACCTTGACCCTTTCTCCATGAACCATGGATTTGATTTTGAAGCCAGATTCATCCACCTTAGCTCCATTAAGGAATTCAAGCACCTCCTTCTTCCATATCTTAGTTGGTTCAGACACTAGATATTCTAGTCCAGAATCGGCGACTAGGGTCACAACAGACTTGATTTCTTGATCTGCTTCGTCAAACGCGCCGCGCACCAGCTCGTATCCTTCGTTGACGTTCTCCTCTAGCTTAGGCGCCATTAGGGTTTGTAGAATTTGTCTTGAGAGAAGAGATGTGTCGACACAGTAGTTTTGGTCTCGAAACTTTGAAAGCGTGTCGACAAACAAAGACAGAACCCTATATATACCTTTCTGATTTTGAAGATGAACAGGCGGGACAGCTAACTTAAAATGTGTCGACACTGGCAATAAGTGTCGACACTGACTTATAATGTCTCGACACATATGTGTCGACACAAGTTTAGTCAACAGATTTTATGTGTCGACACTTGTTTATGTGTCGACACAACTCTACTCGACTAATAGTCGAGACTTTACTTAGAAAATTCTCAGTAAAACTTAAGTGTCGACACCACTTTGGATGTGTCGACACCTACTTGACATGTGTCGACACTAACATTCTGAAGTGTCGACACCAACTTCCTAGATGTGTCGACACCTTTTTCCTGAAGTGTCGACACCACTATTCTGTGTCGACATAGACTTGTCTATGTGTCGACACCTTTTTACTTAGCCAATTTCAATTCTGTAAACTTAGTCTAAGTTTATCATTCCTAGTTCAATTTTAAATCTATTGAACTTAGCTTCTTCTAAGGGCTTAGTATACATATCAGCTAATTGATTATCAGTATTAACATATTCTAATAAAATATCTTCTCTTTCTACATGTTCCCTAAGAAAATGATATTTGATTTCAATATGTTTTGTTCTACTATGAGATACAGGATTATTAGCTATTGAAATAGCACTTGTAGAATCACAGAAAAGTGGAGTTCTACTTACCTGAAATCCATAGTCCTCTAGCTGATGTTGTATCCACAGAAGTTGAGCACAACAACTTCCTGCAGCCACATACTCTAACTCTGTTGTGGAGATAGCCACACTGGTCTGCTTTTTGATACTCCATGAAATTAGTCTCCCACCTAGGAATTGACAGGTTCCAGTAGTGCTTTTTCTATCTTCTTTGCATCCTGCAAAGTCTGCATCTGAATAACCTGTTAGATCAAAATCTCCATTCCTATTGTACTAGAGGCCTAGATAGGGAGTGCCCTTTAGATATCTCAATATTCTTTTGACTGCAGTCAAATGAGACTCTTTAGGGCAGGCTTGATACCTTGCACAAACACATGTAGCATACATGATGTCTGGTCTACTAGCAGTCAAGTATAGTAGGGAGCCAACTATCCCTCTATACAAGGTTTCATCTACAGGTTTCCCTGCATCATCCTTGCTAAAAGACATACTTGACCTCATAGGAGTCTTCATGGTGCTGGATGAATCCATACCATATTTCCTTATGAGTTCTAGGGTGAACTTGGACTGACATATGAATAAACCACTCTCAGTCTGTTTAACTTGGAGACCCAAGAAAAACTTCAGCTCTCCCATACTACTCATCTCAAACTGACTTTGCATAAGCTTTGCAAACTTTTTGCAAAGGCTACTTTCAGTAGACCTAAATATAATGTCATCTACATATATTTGAACTAGTATAACTTTGCCTCTAGATTCCCTAAGGAATAGAGTCTTATCTATTTTCCCCTTTGAGAACTTGTTCTCAATGAGGAAACTAGATAGGGTTTCATACCAAGCCCTAGGGGCTTGCTTTAACCCATATAAAGCTTTCCTAAGTCTATAGACATGATGAGGTAGAGTTGGATCAACAAAACCTGAAGGCTGTTCCACATAGACTTCTTCCTTAAGATTACCATTTAAGAATGCTGACTTGACATCCATTTGGTAAACCTTGAATCCTTGATAGGTTGCATAGGCCAAGAACATCCTTATGGCTTCCAGTCTGACTACTGGAGCAAAGGTTTGATCAAAGTCAATACCTTCTTCTTGCCTATATCCTTTTGCAACCAGTCTTGCTTTATTCTTAATGATGACCCCTTGTTCATCCATCTTATTCCTGTAGATCCACTTAGTTCCTATTACATTGTGGCCTTTAGGTTTAGGAACAAGTTCCCAGACCTTGCACCTCTTGAACTGATTAAGCTCTTCTTGCATTGCTTCAGTCCATTGTGGATCTTGTATTGCTTCTTCAAACTTCTTAGGTTCAACTTGTGACAGAAAACTGGAGAAGATAACAGCATTCTGGTTTCTACTCCTTGTTTGTACTCCTTGTCTTGGATCTCCAATAATCTGCTCTATTGGATGATCTCTAAGATGCCTATTGGCTGGAGGCATCCTTACTTCTGGTTGAACCTCTTCAGCATCTCCATTATGCTGTACACCTTGAACTTCATCAGTAACTGGTACATGTAGTTCTCCCCCTGGACAATAGCCACTGTCTTCTTCTATAGCAAGCTTGTCCATCTTCTGTGTTAAACCTGTGGGGCTGCATACACTACTAGACAACTCATTGTTAATAAGTTTAGTCTCATCAAAAACTACATGCACAGATTCTTCTACAACTTGTGTAGTCAAGTTGTAGACTCTATAAGCCTTACTGTTATTGCTGTACCCAACAAAAATTCCCTCTTGGGACTTGGCAGCAAACTTTGTCAAGTAAGACTTCCCATTGTTAAGTATGAAGCATTTGCAACCAAAGATCCTGAAGTAGGATATGTTTGGTTTCCTGCCTTTCACAACTTCATAGGGGGTCTTGTTAAGCCTTTTAGTGATGGTAGCCCTATTTATAACATGGCATGCAGTGTTTACTGCTTCAGCCCAGAAATACTCTGGCAGTGATGTATCACTTAATAGGGTTCTACCAGCCTCTATCAAGGTCCTATTCTTCCTCTCAGCAATGCCATTTTGCTGAGGTGTTCTAGGTGAAGAAAACTCTTGAAATATCCCAAAGTCTTCACATAGTCTTGTCATGCTATCAGACTGAAACTCTGTACCATGGTCACTTCTAATCTTGACCACTGTACAGTTTAGTTCATTCTGAATTTGCTTGACAAAGCTATGGAAGACACTAGGTGTTTCAGATTTCTGTCTTAAGAAGAACACCCAGGAAAACCTTGAGTAGTCATCTACAACTACAAAGGTATAGACCTTCCTACCTAAGCTGTGAACTGGCATTGGACCAAAGAGATCCATATGCAAGAGGTATAAATACCTCACAGCATCTTTGTTTTCTATGCTTCTAAAGGTGGATTTAGTCTGCTTGCCCTTTTGACAAGCTGAGCAAATACCATCTTTAACACACTTAACTTGAGGACCATTCCTCACTAACTCTTTGCTAAAGAGTTTGCTAATAGTCTTGTAGTTAAGATGGGCAAGCCTCTTGTGCCATTTGACATAATGAGAGACTGTCTCATCAGCTACAAGACACACTGGAGAACCATTGTTCTCAACCATAATGTCTAGGCAGTAGACATTCCTCTTCCTATAACCTGTCAAAATGATCTCTTGATCACTTGACCTCTTGATATGACAATAATTTTTAACAAATGATATGTCATACCCTACATCACTTAACTGACTTATACTTATTAGGTTGTGTTTCAACCCTTTAACATAAGCCACTTGAGTAATGGTAACTAAGTGACTAGAAATGTTACCAAACCCTTTGATGATTCCTTTTTCAGAACCACCAAAGGTCACTTTAGGACCATTTTTGATTGGAATGTAGTCCTTCAGTAGTCCCCTAGTTCCAGTCATATGTCTGGAACATCCACTGTCCAAGTACCATGTTGGGGTATGACCACTTGGACTTACCTGCAAAACAGATTAATGAACCTTAGAACCCAAAGTATTCTTGGGTCCTTGGTACTTGTTAGTTTGCAACTTGATAAAACTACCTACTGGCTTTCCAACAGGTAATTTGTTACTCACTTTGGCACTCACATTGTGCCAACAGTCCACTGCAAAGTGGCCAAATTTGCCACAACACCAACATTCAAACTTGTTGTACCTTTGCTTAGGTACAGCCTTTGCTGTCTTATTTACAGCAGACTTATTGAATGTTGGGGCTTTGCCCTTGGACTTAGACTTGGACTGCTCAGTCCCTGCAGGTCTAATAAAGCCCAGTCCAGCCTTGCCTTTATGATGAACAAATTCATCAATTAAAGGTAGCACTGACTTAGGTTTAGAAAACCTAGCAACAAGCTCTCTCTCTTTCTGAAGATTTATCTCCAGACTCTTGATTTGATCATTCTTAAAGGTGATAGTGCCCATCTGAATCACTGTTATGTATTTCAGCCTGGCTATCTCATCAAGCTTTTGATCAAATTGCTTCTCAGAATCTGTTGCAGCAGCTTTAAGATCAGCAATTTCCTTTGCCTGACTTTTGGCAAGGGACTTGCTTTTCTTGTAAGCTTGCAACAGCACTTTATATTCATCTATAAGCTGATGAATATCATCCTCAGACTCAGATACATTCTCATCACTTGATGAAGAAGAATCTGAATCTGAACTAGAACAAGAAACTGAACTTGAACTTGAACCTTGTACCTTACTGGGTCCTGGCTGCTCCAGGATTTTGGCACTCTCTGTTAAAGCCATTAGCCCTTGGCAATGACTGTCTTCTTGTTCATATATTGACTCCAAGATCTGCATGAATTCTTCTTCTTCTTCTTCAGCAAACAGCCCTATGTAGGCTTCAGCCTCAGACTCAGTTTCTGAAGAAGAGATATCTGATAGAGTCTTCTCTTTCTTGGCTACAAAAGACTTTTCTTTCTTTCCTTTAAAATGAGTCTTCTTCCTATCACTAGACTCTTTTCTCTTTTCAGGACAATCTGCAATAACATGACCCTGTCTATTGCAACAATAGCACACTATCTTTGAACTAGTTGCCTTGCTAGATTTTGTCCTCTTCCTGTCCTTCTTTGAAGACTTTTTGTTCTGATAGAAGTCTTCTTTTCCCTTTGAAGTAGAAGGCTTTGACCTCCATTGTTTCTTCTTCAAGAATTTCTGAAAGTGTCTAGTGAAGACAGCAAAGTCTTCATCACTTTCACTGCTTTCAGACCTTATGCTAACTGATTCATCTGACTCTGATTCAGCAATCTTTGGAGGTGGAGTTGGTGACTTATTCTTGCACTTTCTGGAGGCTTCTGTCTTGAAGGCTACAGTTCTTTCCTTGTGTTTAGTCCTTGTTGATTTCTCCTCCTCTTTCCTCACTGTCAACTGCATCTCATAAGACAATAACTTGCCAAACAGTGTAGGTGGAGGAATTTCTCCCAACTTAGCCATTTCTCTTATGGCACAGATCTTGGTGTCCCAATCTTTGGTTATGGACCTTAAGAACTTGTCATTTAGTTCATAGTTACTGAACTCTCTTCCATAAGACATGAGTTCATTCACTATTCTATAAAACTTCTTGTAGCACTCAGTTATGCTATCACCCTTTCCTTGTCTAAAACTTTCATACTCTTGATTTAGCAAGGACTTTCTATCTTGCCTAACTTCTTCAGAACCTTCCATATAGACAATGAGGGTATCCCACATCTCTTTGGCTGTCTTACAGTGAATTAGATTCTGAAAAGTGGCATCATCTATGGCACTTACTATAATGTTTTGTGCCCTCTTGTCCATGGTGGCTAGGACAATCTCATCCTTAGTCATCTCAGAGAAATCCTTTGGGGTTCTCTGATTTGCATCTAGAACAGATATCTTCATGGGCACATAAGGCCCTTCCTTTACTGTGATGTAGATTCTAGGGTCTGAGGCCTCCATAAACAGCCTTACCCTTTCCTTCCAGATCTCAAAGATCTCTTTCCTGCATATGGGCAATTTCATGGAACCCAATTCCTTGTGATTTTCAGAGGAACCCATGGTTCTTTATTTTCTTGAATCTGTATTTTCACTTATACTGAATCTGCCACACAGGATCTCCTCAGACAGTTAGTCCTTGTTTTGAGGAACCTCCCTCTGATACCACTTGAAAGATATGGTACCTAAACACCTAGAGGGGGGGGGGGGTGAATAGGTGACCTAATCCTTTTTGAACTTTAATGACAGCAAACAGTTAATATCACAGATTTCTAACTATTTTATCACAGCAAACACACAGCATACACAACAACAATCACAGCACAGCAGACACAGTGTTTTATAGTGGTTCCCCAAGATATGGGTACATCCACTTTCCCCCTTCGCCTATCTAGCAGTGTACTAGATTCGGCCAAACTTCTCCACTGTCTCAGAACCCAAATTGGTTCCTACACCTCAGGCCCAAAGCCCTACAACTCATCTTTTCCCAAAGCCTACACTCATCCACAAAGGCCTACACTCAGCCAATCTAGGCCTACACTCAGCCAACAAGGCCTACACTCAGAGATTTCAATCTCCTACACTCAGGCTCTCAAGCCCTACCCTCAGCCTTTGTAATTACAGGCTTACAATTCACTCAGATCCAAAGGATCCTACAAGATAAAAATGAATTACAAATATTAACTCAACAACTCAGAAACAAGAGAGGGGAGTTGAGAGTTTCTTGATGAGTTCTTGGAAGAACTCAGCTGGATACAATCTGACTTAGCTTTCTTCAAAGCTTCTTGAGTAGAACTGAATAAGATTGTCTCCTTCTGCAGTTGATCCTTGACCTCTGCTTCTTAAGATCCAGAATATATCTGAACCCTTCTTCTCAGCCTAGTTCCAGAGGCTGATTTTTTGGATGGAGCCCTCTCTCTCCAACTTCTTAGATCTGCACTTGGACGGCTAGATCTTCTTGTGTTGATACTCTGTGAACCACTTGTTGAATTACTTCAATTACAATCTGAATCACAATGTGAACAACAGTTTCTGTAAACTGTATGAGCCTATTTATAGGCCTTCTTCATGGTAACCGGCTGGTCTGGTCCATAACTGAATTCTGACATCTCTGACAGGTGTTGTAGACCGGCTGGAACGACAGCTGTCAAGTCATCCAGTCAGTTCTTGAAAATCTCTAACTGTCTGAAAGTGTCGAGACTTTCTGTCTTTAAGTGTCGACACTTATAGATCAAGTGTCGACACCAGTTGTGTAAGTGTCGACACAAGTCTACAAGGTGTTGACACAACTCCTTGTGTTGTAGAAACTAAGTCTCGACACAGATTCTTTTGCATGTGTCGACACTGAAATTGAGTGTCGACACAAGTACTTGATTTTCTGTAACTTGCTGAATTCTTCTAAGTGTCGACACATCTCCTCTGTGTCAACACACCTTTAAGTGTTGAATCTGTCAAGTGTCGACACTGCTTCTTGGTGTCGACACATAGTCTTCAATGTTGATACTTGCTGAGTGTCGACACAGCTCCTTGTGTCGACACTTGGTTCTTCTGTTGTGACTTCAGCTGAGTGTCGACACATTCCCATAGTGTCGACACTTGTACTTAGAATATTTTGCTGATCTAGCTGTTCTTTGCTAAGTGTCAACACAACTCCATGTGTCGACACTTTCTTCCAGTGTTGAGTCTTCAGCTGAGTGTCGACACATTGTTCTGGGTGTCGACACTTTCTTCTAATGCTGACTCTTCTATTGAGTGTCGACACTTTCTTCTTGGTGTCGACACTTTAACTTAGTTTCTGCAGATTTTTGCTGAGTGTCGACACAGCTCCAAGTGTCGACACTTTCTGGTGTAGACACAGCTTCACTGGTTGTCGACACAGCTCCTTGTGTCGACACTTTCTGTCTGCACTTTTCTTCACTGAGTGTCGACACAGCTCCAAGTGTCGACACTTTCTGTCTGGTGTCGACTCTGCATCCCAGGTGTCGACACAATGACTCCAAGTGTCGACACTGCTTGTCTGGGTGTCGACACAAATATTCTTAAGTGTCGACACTTTCCCTCTAGGTGTCGACACATGGACTTAGAAACTTTTTGCTTCAGTCCAGTGATTACATAACCTGCACAAGTAACTCAAACATACATCAAATACATTATGATGTATATCATTGAGTTGGGTGAGGCTTCTTCAAATCAGGTACATTTAATCAATGTACCCAACACAATTCAACTCGTCAGCACCTGCAATTAGACATCCACCCCAAGAGCGGGACACAAAGCAACGGTCAGCATTAGCTGACCAATTATAAAGACCCTACCCCTTACCTGGGGCAGTGGTTCCTTCCCTGTATGCATTGCAATCACAAGCTATATATCACAATAAGTGCTTTCACGCACCACATCACAAACGCTGGCCTCCGCCAGACGCTCCGTGCACTGAGGGCACATTACGGTGTACCGGACTCCGTGGCAACACCACCGATCAGAGATTATTAACTTGTTGGATGGCCGGTCGTAGTCACCACAACACGCATGCTGGGTACATTCCGCCCAAACCACTCAGAGGTGATAATCTCACGACAAACTTGAGCATTAAGATCGGCCCACCATTGTGGTGCAGCAAGCCGGGTCTGCCTTGCGTCCTCCCAAGCCTTGCCACCAATCGACCTCCCAAAACAACCAGGGGCAGGTCAGTCTTTTCCCGTTGCTCAAACCGTCAGTAGCGCACCATATGACGCGGGTCGGCTTTCCCTCCTAATTAGCCGCAGCTTTCCGCTCTCTCAGAGCAACTAGCGCTCACAGCGCTCACACCACAAGGAGCTTACGCAAAGCATCCAAGATTAGCATACAGCTCACGCAGAGCTCACAACAAAAGGAGCTTACATTCACAATTCATAGGCATCACATAATACACGGAGTCTTCTCCGGTTCACAACATAACCATCACCAATCCAGACTAACCGTCCGGATGAGCTTCACACAGCATGTCTATGGTGTACTACACATTTCCAGCGCTAGATGCAGACTCAATCAGGGATATCAACTAACAACTCATTGGAATTACTTGCGATGTCCATCGCTTGGTGGAGGATTCCATAATCATGCATATAGAAAGGACTTCACATGTCCAAGAAGGAGATCGTTACCCTTGACAATCGCTTTGGAGCCATGAACTAGTCGGATGGAAATCACCGCCACGGCTTTGCCTCGACGAATCTGAGCTCGACTCTCGATTTGGCATGCAAACGATCCCCTAGCAGCCGGTCCTTCTCCTTCTTCCTCCTTGCTCTCCCTTCTCTCTAGCTCTCATTTAGAAAGAGAGCATGGCCAAAGATGACATGAGGATTATCTTCTCCCTTTCGGCCTTAAAGTAGTCAGGAGAAACCTGGGCCATCAGATCCCCAAGGGAAGGAAATGAACGGCTACAAAAATCTCTGAAATGTCTCTTTCGGGTCTGACATGCCCTGTGACACGCCCGTGTCACAGGCCGTGTTCCTTAAGCAACACACGAACTGCCTTATCCAGAACAGGACACAGCCATGTGACACGCCCGTGCCACATGGCTGACACGCCCGTGTCACATGGCTGACACCCCCGTGTCTACCTCTCGAGACCCACTCGGGACCTACTCAAGACAACTACTCGAGTAGTTGGACAGGACACGCCCATGTCATAAGAATGACACGCTCGTGTCACACCCGCGTGCCTTACTCGAGACATTTAAGACCTACTCGAAACACCCACTCGAGTAGACACAGAGCAGGACACGACCATGTGACATGCCCGTGTCACAGGCCGTGTGCCCTCTCTCTCGAGAATTCGTCGAGCGCAGCTACTCGAGTGAAATTCGTCGAACACGCCCCTGGACATGCCCGTGTCACAGGGCGTGTTTCCTCCCGAGAACTTCGTCGAGTGCATTTCATCGAGCACTCGACAAGCAGCTCAACCCGAGCAGGACACGCCCTGCGACACGCCCGTATCCCAGGCCGTGTCGCCTAACCTGAAACCAAATTGGGATTTGGGGCTGTTACAATTACACAAGGAAGGGAGATTTGGTTCAGCACGTCCAGTGGTTTGAGGACCTGGTCTCGATCTGATAAATGTCGGATGGGTTCAAGTGCAGGCTCTTCGTCATCACCCTCAAGGAGAAGGAGAGAGTAGTTTCACCAGCTACCGGCCAACCTCATCTACTGCTTCGAGGACCTGCGCCGACGGTTCATGCTGAGGTTCACCACCTCCAAGAGGAGGAAGAAGGAGTCAGAGTCCTTGTTCCACATCAAGCAGGGGGTGAACGAGACCCTGAGGAGTTATGTAGACTGGTTCCCGGAGGAGGTCACCTAGGTTCAAGAGATGTCTGGGCACACCCTGATGATGGCCTTTACCTTGGGGATGAACGAACACACTCATTTGTGTTAAGAATTGTTTAATAGGATTTGCGACAATGTGATCTATAACATCACGAATCTTTGATGCATCCTACGACGCAACCAAAGACGCACGACACATCATATATTTTTATTACCCATTTATTTCATATGATGTATTTCTTTTTCATTCAAATGTTGTTATTCGACTCTAAATAATAGTCTGATAAGTTTAGTAGATAGGGCACAAGAGACGAGCATAATTTAATTATGAGAATATAAAGGTTAATTGGAGAATACAATCATCTAAAATCTGTAAGAATATCGTCTCAAAAAACCATTAGAAGGCTAATTTGGGAAGTAGAAAAACTGGGAATCAGTTAAAAAGACAACTTATTTTGATATGAGATAATCTCTCATTGGGAAAAATCCTTTGAGATTGGAAAAACAAATTAGCAGACAAAAATATCTTAAAAGGGCAAATTTTAATTTCCCTTTAAATTGACGTCACAATTGTACAACCCCGTGTTCGCCGAGTAGATCCACCAGGCCAGACGAGCGAGACAGAGCAACCAACCCGCATCAGAACAGCCGACGAGCGAACTCAGAACGGTCGGCTCGCTCTCGCCAATGTTAGGCGAGCGAGCTGCGCGAGCCAGCCCACCCAGCCCGTGCCCGCCTGGGCGACCTCGTCGCCAGCCCGCCTCCTAATAAGGGATGGCGAGCCGTGGCGGCCTGGCTCGCGCTCGCCTAAGGATGAAAAGTGAGCTGCGGGAGCCAGTTCGCGTTCGCCCAGCGATTGTGGTGAGCTGTGGCGAGCCGACCTCCAGATCCTTGGAACCTGCCCAGTGATGCCCAGAGGCAAAATTACCTGGATGCCCTTGTGGGGGGTCAAATAGCTTTCCAGAACAGCAGAGTCACGCTGTTGGCAGTCATTTTTTGGTTGCATATAGCAGTATGGAAAAGCGGAAGTTGGCTATTTGCAGGCCGTCTTCAAAAAACTATAAATAGACCCAAGGGAGTACTTCAGAAGGCACGTTTTACTTGTGCCTCGGTCTTCTAGCGCTTTCTGAGGTAGCCTTAGCTCGTCTTTTGGCTAAGGAGGGGAAGCGCTCTAAGATCTTCCGGGTGTGTGGTGGGACCTGCACGCCGAGCCCTTGGTTCCGTTCTTTGTTCCATTTCCTTGGTCGTTTGGTTCGCAGGGGAGAAGTAAGTGTGCGATCACCCCTTCCCTAAGGGTGAACTCCACAGATACCGAGTTTTCGATTTCAACATTTATGGTGTGGTGAGCGTGGATCGTGATCAGTACCAAAAATCTTCAACAAGCTCAATGACTGGACGATCAGGGCAAGGCTCAGATAGGTCCGACTCGCCACCCCCTCCCCCTCTCGCCACGATGGGGATGTTCGAGGACTTCAGACGGGAGGTGCCCGACCTCGTCAGGTTTGCACTCGAAGTGCGAGCCGAGTGCTCGACTCCAGTAGTTCCAGTCACATCCGCCCCGACTTTGGGCGAGGACGCTCCCAACAGGCGAGCCGGGAAGGAGGTTGCAGAGGAGAGGAGAGAATGTGAGCTCCACGGGTGAGTGCTTTTCCCGGGCTTGGCGAGTGGAGGCCCGTTCGGCGAGATGGGGGTGCGAGACCCTCCGGCTCACCAATCAGGGGGTGACAACCCCTTCAGCGAGTTGGTTTCTTCTGGCCCGGTTCTAGAGGGGGTCAGGGAGCCAGAGATGTCTTATTACACCAGGAAGGGAGATTTGGTTCATCACGTCCAATGGTTTGAGGACGTGGTCTCGATCTAACAAATGTCGGATGGGTTCAAGTGCAGGCACTTCGCCATCACCCTCAAGGAGAAGGCGAGAGAGTAGTTTCACCAGCTACCGGCCAACTCCATCTACTGCTTCGAGGACCTGCGTTAGTGGTTCATGCTGAGGTTCACCACCTCCAAGAGGAGGAAGAAGGAGTCAGAGTCCCTGTTCCACATCAAGCAGGGGGTGAACGAGACCCTGAGGAGTTATGTAGACTGGTTCCAGGAGGAGGTCACCTAGGTTCAAGAGATGTCTGGGCACACCCAGATGATGGCCTTTACCTTGGGGATGCAATAAGATTTCTTCAGGATGGAACTGAAGAGAGTGTCGCCCCTCTCCTACGAGGAGTTGATGGAGAGGGTGGCAAGGGAAGTCGACGGGGAGGCGTAGAACCTAGAGTTTGCCCGAAAGTTGGCTATGTGGGCCACAGAGGAGGAGGAGCCAAGAGGTGGCAGAGGTCGGGAGGAGAGGAGAGCAGAACCCATGAAAGTGCAGGTTACATCTAAAATACTCTAGAGGGGGGGGGGGTGAATAGAGTATTGTGCTCACTACAAACTTTTTACAACTTTTGTTGTAATCTTAAGTGAACAAGTCAGCAACTAAAATAAATAAGCATAACAACCTATCTAATCACAGAACAACACAACCAAAACAAAAATAAAGGGCAACCAGACGACACAAAAAATTTATAGTGGTTCCCCAAATTGGGTACATCCACTCTTCTACCACCCTGGTAGGAATCCACTCAGGTTTTTGATCAGGTGCCTGACACCAATGAGCTTTTGTTCAGGTGCTCAAAAACCAAAACCTCAAGTCTTTTGGAAGGAGACTTATAACAAGGAATAATTTTAAAGGGAATTAAAACCCTATATAGGAGTTGGAAAAGGTGTGATGAGGTCTTCTCTTTCTCAATATCAACTGAGAAGACTTGTGGATTGATTTCAGCAGATTGCTCCCCCTGAGATCTTGAAGAGATCAGGAATTCTGGAGAACTGCTTCAGGGTGACAGGTATTCAAAGACCTAGAGTGTCTGGACCAGAGATTGCTTCAAGAACTTCATTGACAGATAGAGTTTTGTTGTCCTTTTGAAGTTGTCCTGTAAAGTTGAAGGAAGAAGACTCTTTATAGGGATTGAATGTTCTTCTTCTTCTTCTTTTAGATGTTCTCTGGTTTAGGCTGATTGCAGTAGAGCTTTAGATTTCTGTATGATTGTTCTTAGTACTGACTGTGTGTCTGTATCACTGCTGTACTACTTGATCCTTTTATTTTCTGACTTTTTACTGACTAAGAAGATTCAAAATTTGAATGTTGAGCAGTAATTGCAGTCGGCCTGGGAAGGAAGTGACAATCAATGATTTCACTAACTGTCCCATGGAAAAACGACATGTAATAATCCATAGTCAATGCACGTTCTAACGGTAACATTCCGAGTGGATCTGCCATTAATTACTGAGGATTCATCGCCAAGAAGAGGGACGGGAAAACTGGAGAAGACCTAGTCTGGAATCGTCGAACGAAGAACACAATTCGTCGAGCTGAGTTTGAGTTCGTCGAGCTAAGCTTGAGTTCGTCGAGCTGAGCTTGAGTTTGTCAAGATGAGCTTGATGAGTTCGTCGACCAGATAATAATAATTTGTCTTCAAGGAAATCTTGTCAATTCTGCTTCAATCATTGTCGAACTGACAATCTTCATTCGTCGACCAGAGATCCACATTCGTCGAGCAAAGAAAAGTTCTGGACTTAGTCAAAATATTCTGTATAACTGATATTCAGTGTCGACATAAGTTGGTGTCGACTGATATCCTGTGTGTCGACATAAGTTTTCTGGTGTCGACATAAATCTGGTGTCGACATAAATCTGGTGTCGACACATGCCCTAAGTATCGACACAAATCCTCTAAATTCAGAATTCGTCGAGTAGAGTACTGCATTCGACGACCTGAGAAGCTGACTTCGTCGACCTGAGAAGTTGAGAACTTGAGGTCCAAGTTCATCGAGCTCAGAATCTAGTTCGTCGACCAAAGCCTGAAGTTGGACTTAGAGAAATTCTGGAGTTGCCCTGACTTTAGCTTGTTGAAGAAACTCAGTCTTCGTCGAACAGAGAACAAAGATCGTCGAGCTCAGCACAAAGAAATGTCTCACGATCGTCGAGCGCCGGACACCGTTCGTCGAGCTGAGTTCGATGAACGTCGAACTCATTTTACTTAGTCTTGAAGTCTTCTAAGTCCGGAGTCTCTGAAGGCCTTGATGATAGCTGGTCCATCTGATGTTGAACCTAAGGACTTGACCTAGACTCTAGGACACAAATTTGACTCTGGCTATACAGGTTGGGTCACATCCTAATCTAGTGAACCTAGCCCAAATCAACTAGGGATCCAACAATCTCCCCATATTTGGGTGAGGTCACTAAGAGACTCAAAAGAGATAAACAAAGCAAGAAAAGAAATATATCTGGCAGAGAATTACTAACACATGCAGCAGATATATATATATATACAGGCATTGTTTACACAAGAACAAGGTTTGAAAACAAATTACAGAAAGAAATGAAACAAAATAAAGCTTACTTCTTCTTTTTCTACAAGGATTTGTCTTCTGATGTCTTCTCTCCTGGATTTTTGAAGATAATTTCTCTGGTTGGATCTTGAGCCTGTGCTTGAGTCATAGTCATGTCAGCTGCCCCAATGATCTTCAATGATGTAGCCCTGGGGACAACTGCTTCTGGATGGAGCTTCATATAATCATCAACATTGAAGAGTTTGTTGCCTTTGTCAAACCTTTTTAGTTCTTCTTTTCTATACTTAGACATTGTTGTAAATCCAGAAATGTCTTTTCCTTCAGCCTTTGCTTTATTGATCAAGGATAGTCCAATTAGCTCCTGGTACCTAGCCATTCTTACAGTATTTGCAGTTTCAGGATCTTCAAATGGAATTGGAGGAGAGTATGGCCTTTTAGGACTGTCAGCTTTTTGATCTTCGGATATTTGTTGCTGTTAAGATTGATGCTGTTGTTGATGTTGATTTCCTGAGGAAGGTTGCCTCGGCTGGCTGCTTCCAGAGGATCTCCCTGACTGTCTCTGATAGGTTTGCATGGGGGCAGATCTCTGAGAGCTAGAGCCAGTGGCACCAGCTGCTGGAGGAGGAGGAGGAGGAGGATCCTTCCTGTATCTGTGAACTGGAGGAGGAGAGTATCTCCTACTTCTCTTCCTATCCTTCTACTGGTTCTTGGATAGCCACATCCATGCAGGCATTCCCTTATATGGAGTAACATTGTGCAGAATGTAATAGGGAGTGTCAGTAGTGGGATTGGGCTTAGGAGCTGGAGGAGGAGCCTTCCTTTTCTTTATCAGCATTTTCTTTTTCTTCTTTGCAGCATCTTCATCTGAATCATCATCATCATCTTCTTCTTCTTCACTCTCAGAACCCTGAGGGTTATCATAAATAGCATCCAAAGCTTTCAAAGATTTATCATCAATAACAGCCTTTGCTGTAGAAAGGGCAGAAGTTGAGGTTTCAGGAACTGGAATTTCAGCAACAGGTGAGGAGGAGACTGTACAGGAATCAGGAATGATGGGGACAGCTTTCAGCTGCAGCCTTATTCTCCTCTTCAATATCAGCCAGGATTAGCTCATCCAAATCAGGCATAGGAGAGTCATCCATAACAAAAATTGGGGCTGAGATATCTTCTGGAATAATTGTAGATGATGGAGCAACAACTGGAAGAGCAAAACTGTCACAGAGTTGCTTAGCAACTGCTGGACTAACTGGAGATGTATAGGGAACAATAACCAACTTTGGCTTAGTAAAGTCTGCTGGAAGAGACTGCATATGTACAGTATCAAAAACTTGCACTAATTCTTGAAGATTAACTGTGGGATTGAGAATGAAATCACCAACAGTTTCAGCAGTATCCATGTCAGCAATATCCATATCAGTATTAATAAAATCAAGTACATCAATTAACTCTGTATCTGTACAATCTGGAATAACTTCTGTGGGGACTGAAAAATCTGCAGTATCTGCTGGAGAATCTGTATCTGAAGCCTGTGCTGCTGCTTCATCATCAGACATCTCCCCCTACCTGGGTTCAGTGGGTACTGAGGCCAGGCCCTGGACTGAGGAGGGGGCAGCAGAAAGGGCAGAAATTTGGGCAGATAAAGAATTAATAGAATTCACAAGAGATGTAATGGCCTCTATGAAAAGGGATTTGATGAGGGGAGTAAGAATGGTGAGGATAGATAATATGGTAGTTGAATCAAAGGAGGAAGTGGAAGAGGATGGAATGGAGGGTAGCACAGTTGATATGTGATGAGTGGATGGTGATGAAGATGGAATGGTGGCATCTGGCATGGCAATGTCTGTGGGTAGGGTGTAAGATGGAATGGAGGACAAATGAGGGGGAAGTGGAGACTGAGGAGGTGTAAGATTATGTGTGTCATGAGGTGAAGCAGGGGGTATGGATTGTTGATTAGCTTGCAGAGGGGAAGATGGAGATGGGATGTTGGTGATGTCCAGTGGTGGAGATGGAGGAGGAGTAGGCACATGAGGAGGTTGCTTTGCTGGAAGAGATGGTGGAGGGGGATGGATCTCCTCAGCAGGTGTGGGAGTGGCTTTAACAGCACTGGTGCCTTCTGAAGCAGGGATGGAAGAGGAGGAAGCCTTGGACGGCTTGTAGATCGTCCTCTCCCATCTGCCAAACAAAGCACAGGTGAGGCGCTTGCTGGCATTGACGAAGATGGTCGGGGAGACCATGAATTCACTAGCCTTTTCCTTGAGGAAGATCCCCAGGATTCTTCCAAAACAAACCTCTTTCTTGCTGATTTTCTTCTTAATCAGATCAAAGAAGATCTTACTCCAATCAACAGGACGCTTATTCACCACGGCGCACATGACAAGAAATTGATGTCTAGTAATGTAATCATGTGCGGTGTGCTTGCCCATCAGTATTTTTCCCACAATATCCGCCAGGAACTGATAGGCGGCAGACAGTTGTTTCTTTAAAAACTTGTTAGGGTTGCTTCCAGAAAACCCCATCAATTTCAGCATGTCACTAAATTCTTCAGAATCCATTTCCATATCATCTTCTCCATTTACCAAACCAAAAATTTCAGAAAGAATAGCGGGAGATAACGGAACAAGATTACTCCCGATATAGCCTGTCAGAACATTTTCCTCAGAAATTGACGAAGTGTATACCCATTCTCGAATCTCAGTCGCATATAGTTTAATCCTTCTGATCATGAAGTCTTTGAGACCAAGTTCCTCTAATAGTTCCAGAATGTAGAGGAATATGGGGTCAGAATGTTGGAACGAATCAAAATCCATGTCAAAACCAGTGTCAAATTTCATGGCAGTCAAACCTCCTGCTGGAATCTCCATTGATGACCTGCAAGAAAGACAGAGAAAACGACGATCAAGAGCAAGAGAACTGAAAGTGCGGGACGGAGGTCGAAGAAAACCTAGATATAAGATTTTCAGAATATGAATCGACAATCTCCGTTCCACGAAAAGGAAATAATTTTTCGAACTGAGCTCGACGAAATAAATTATAGACAAATAATTCGTCGATCTCATCCAGAAGAATTGAAAACAGTTCGTCGAACTCCGTTCGACGAAACATCTTCTGAAGCAAAGTTCGTCGATCGCCGGTCGACGAAAATTATTTCCACACGGAGAATTCGTCAATCTCCGTTCGACGAGAATCTCCCAAACTCTCCCTAATTCGTCGAACTCCGTTCGACGAACTCTGGAAAATTCATCGAATGCAGACAGAAACTAATTTAACACTTCTCCATTGATCATTCCCAGTTGATCTATGAAGAACAGATGATTTTTCTCATCCAAAGGTTTGGTGAAAATGTCTGCTCTCTGTAAATCAGCAGAAATATGGATTAGGTTAATTTTCTTTTTGTCTACATTATCTCTAATGAAATGATGTCTTATTTCAATATGCTTAGTCCTAGAATGATGAACTGGATTCTGTGCTATAGCAATAACACTGGTATTATTACAAAATAAAGTTGAATTATTTAAGTTGACACCATAGTCTAGGAGTTGGTTTTGTATCCATAACATCTGTGAACAGCAGCTGCCAGCAGCCATATATTCTACTTCTGCAGTTGATGTAGACACAGATGTTTGCTTTTTACAAAACCAGGAGACAAGCCTCATACCCAGGAACTGGCAAGTTCCAGAGGTACTCTTCCTGTCCACTCTACATCCAGCATAGTCAGCATCTGAGTATCCAGTTAACTCAAACTCTGACTCTACAGGATACCAGAGTCCTAGATTAGGACAACTCTTTATATATCTCAAAATTCTTTTTAAGAAAATAAGGTGAGATTCTTTAGGGTTCACTTGGAACCTAACACAAAGACATGTGGCAAACATGATATCAGGTCTGCTAGCTGTTAGGTATAATATGGATCCAACAATTGCAGTATAATTTTTCTGATCTACAGGTTTCCCTGCTGCATCAGAATCCACAACAACATTGGGAGCCATAGGTGTTTTCATTCCTGAAGCATCACCCATCCCAAACTTCTTAATAAGCTCTTTAGCATACTTAGCTTGGGAGAGGAAGATACCATCAGGGAGCTGCTTCACTTGGAGACCAAGGAAGTAGGAAAGCTCACCCATGCTACTCATCTCAAATTTGGAATGCATGAGGTCAGCAAACCTCTTGCACAATTTGGGATCAGTAGACCCAAAAATGATGTCATCCACATATATTTGTACTAACAAAATTTGGTCCTTATGATGTCTAGTGAAAAGAGTTTAATCTATGGTTCCTCTTGTAAATTTATGCTCTAAAAGAAAGCTTGCTAAGGTCTCATACCAAGCTCTTGGAGCTTGCTTTAAACCATAGAGAGCTTTATGCAATTTAAATACAAAAGATGGTTGAGATAGAGAGATAAAACCTGGAGGTTGTTCTACATAAACCTCTTCTTGAAGCACTCCATTCAAGAATGCACTCTTGACATCCATTTGGAACACTTTGAATCTCCTGTGAGCTACATAGGCAAGGAATATTCTTATGGCCTCTAACCTTGCAACAGGGGCAAAGGTTTGGTCATAGTCAATTCCTTCCTCTTGCCTGTAGCCTTGAGCAACAAGCCTAGCCTTGTTTCTCACAATGTTTTCTTGAGCATCTAGCTTGTTCCTGTAGACTCATTTGGTTCCAATAACTGGGTAGTTATGAGGTCTTGGAACCAAGTCCCAAACTCTACATCTCTCAAACTGATTTAGTTCCTCTTGCATTGCAATGATCCAGTGGGGATCTTGCTCTGCTTCATGGATGGAGAGAGGTTTAATCTGAGAGAGAAAACAGGCATGCATCAAGTCTTGGTTGAGTTGATGCCTTGTCTATACACCTGCTGAAATGTCTCCAATCACTTGAGATCTGGGATGATCTCTAAGTGTGACAAGATCAGCTGGTGGAGTTTGTTCAGCAACAGCTTCTATAACTAATTCCTCTTGAGGAATGTTATTAGCTGTTGAGAGAAGTTCAGCCACTTCCACTTGAATCTCTTCTTCACTATCTTCAGCAACCTGTGGAGAAGGATGGGTTGACATCTCTTGGGTAAGGCTTAGTCCATCCATAGTCTCACACAGTTGTGGAACATATGTTACTTTCTTGAAGGTAACAGATCCAATCTTTACTGCTCCATATCCTTCAGACTGGCCACTCTTTGAATCACCAAAGATTACCTTTGGTCCTAGCTTGGACTTATAATTGGATAGATTGTTCTTGCTGCCTGTCATATGCTTGGAGCAACTACTGTCCAAGTACCAGGTCTGACTCACCCTTGGACAGCTCTTCACCTGTACCTGTAATGAAAAACAAAACTCAATTGTTCTTGACCCAGGTTACCTTGGGTCCTTTATTTGATTGAAATGAAAAGCTGGAAATAACTGATAAGGTAGGTTGAGATTTGTAACCTAAGGGGTGATATCTCCTAGGTGGAATTACCCAATCAGCTACTGGATTGAATGGTTTATTAGTTGGCTTAGAATTTATGTAAGAGAAATGATTTCTGTTTGGTCCTTCTGGGTTCGACGAATTCTTGTAAGTTCGTCGACCAGAGTTCGACGAATAGGGATGAGATCGTCGATCTCTGCTCAGAGAATGACAGTAGTCATTTTCTGCGTCCCAAGTTCGTCGACCTCTGCTCAACGAACCATACAAAGTTCGTCGATCGCAGTTGGACGAATTGTTATAATTGAAGTTTGCGTTCAGCGTTCGTCGATCTGGGTTCGACAAACTGGCCATATTTCGTCGATCTGAGTTCGACGAATGCTGCTGAACATTGTTTTTTATTAGTTGTTTTCTGATTTTGATTTCTCTTGTCTATGGGTTTTGGGTTATTTTCTGACATTGGTTTGTTCATTATCTTTTCTTTTCCTTTGGCAGAAACAAACTTAATGGGGGTTGTAAAAATATTTTTCTTAATTATGGGGGGCAAACCTGATGAAGCACCTAAGCCCAGCTTGCCATTTAATCTGACATTTACTGTGCTTGTTATGTCCATCAGCTTGAGGCTTCTCCTATTGAGAGATTGCTCAAGTTGTTTGGCCTCACATAAGTCAAATTTTAATTTAATTATTTGTTCATTTGCTAGAGTTAATTGATCTTGTAGTTTAATATTTTCTGAGTTGACATATTCAAGATTTCCTAATCTTTCTCTAAGGGTTTTTATTTCTTTTTCTGAATTAATGAAATCTAAGCACATAGTTTTGAATTCAACTTTAAATAAATCAGAATTAAAATCAAAGCTTGAAAGAACCTGATCTGCCTCTGATTCTGAGGCTGTTTCATCTTCAGATTCTCCTTCTGATCCAGAATTTCTCCCGGAGGCATCAATTGCCATAACGCAAACCTCCTTGGATCTTGCTTCTTCCTCTTCTTCACTTGAACTGGAAGAGGATGATTCTTCCTCTTATCACTCCATGTCTCAGCAACAAAGCCCTTGCCTTTCTTTTTATACTTGCTGGAGGAGGGCCTGCTGCTGTATTTTCTCCTGGAGTCCCTTTCTTTGCTTTTCTCCTTCTTCTGGTTTTCTGGACATTCTGAGATATAATGTCCAGGCTTCCTGCAACCAAAGCACACAACCTCCTTGGTTGGTATCTTATCAAATCTGGGCTTATCATCCTGCCTGGATGATTTCCTTCTGAAATCCTTTCTAGCCATCTTATAGAATCTTTTTGCAAAGAGGCTCATGAGTTCTTCATTGGATGTTGATGTCTCACTTTCCTCAGATGCCTTGAAGGCTATGCTGTGATCCTTTCTCACTAGAGTGGTTGACTTCTATTCAGCTGCTTCTCTTGATTTGATCAATTGCTCATAGGACTTTAATTTGCCTAGCAGAGATTCAGTTGATATCTCATTTAGGCTTCTGGCTTCTTTGATAGGCCAGATTATTGAATCCCAAGAGCTAGGGAAGCACATCAAAATCTTATCATTCACCTCTGTCAGGGTGATGTCTTTATCTAAGGTATTGAGCTCATTGATGATTGAACTCAACCTATTATACATTTCTGTAACTGATTCATCCTCATCTTTCTTGAAATTCTCATACATGGATATGAGGTTTGATCTCCTGTCTTTTCTTTCATCTGCTGAGCCAGCTACCATTTGGTTGAGGGAATCCCAAATGGCCTTGGCTGAGGTGTACTCAGCCACCTTTTGAAATATGTCATCTGACATAGTTTGAGCTAAGATGTTCATTACTTTAGCATCTGCAATTTTGGCTTTCTTGTATGCATCATTATTCTCTGGAGGAGGTACTGTAGTCATGTTGGTAGAGGTGCTTGTAGAAGCTGCAGGTGCTGGAGGTACACCTGTCAAGATAACAGAAAAAATATCCTCATCAATAGAATTCATGTATAACCTGATTCTTGCCTTCCAGATGACAAACTTGTTAAGATTGCACACTGGAGGTCTGATGCTTGCATAATCTTTATTTTGAGCCATGTCTGTGAAGAGATAAATCTAATAACAAAATCAAAACAAACAGATCTAACAGGAGGGATCTTTATGATTCAGGTGTTAGCCTGTACAACCACTTGATCTCTTAAGGTGTGGTAGATTAACCAACCTCACTCTGATACCAATTGAAAGTGCAGGTTAGATCTGAAGTACTCTAGAGGGGGGGGGGGGTGAATAGAGTATTGTGCTCACTACAAACGTTTTACAACTTTTGTTGTAATCCTAAGTGAACAAGTCAGCAACTAAAATAAATAAGCACAACAACCTATCTAATCACAGAACAACACAGCCAAAGCAAAAATAAAGGGCAACCAGACGACACAAGAAATTTATAGTGGTTCTCCAACCTGGGTACATCCACTCTTCTACTACCCTGGTAGGAATCCACTCAGGTTTTTGATCAGATGCCTGACACCAATGAGATTTTGTTCAGGTGCTCAAAAACCAAAACCTCAAGTCTTTTCGAAGGAGACTTGTAACCAGGAATAATTTTGAAGGGAATTAAAACCCTGTACAGGAGTTGGAAAAGGTGTGATGAGGTCTTCTCTTTGTCAATATCAACTGAGAAGACTTGTGGATTGATTTCAGCAGATTGCTCCCCCTGAGATCCTGAAGAGATCAGGAATTCTGGAGCACTGCTTCAGGGTGACAGGTCTTCAAAGACCTAGAGTGTCTGGACCAGAGATTTCTTCAGGAACTTCTTTGACAGATAGAGTTTTGTTGTCCTTTTGAAGTTGTCCTGTAGAGTTGAAGGAAGAAGACTCTTGATAGGGATTGAATGTTCTTCTTCTTCTTTTAGATGTTCCCTGGTTTAGGATGATTGCAGTAGAGCTTTAGATTTCTGTATGATTGTTCTTAGTACTGACTGTGTGTCTGTATCACTGCTGTACTACTTGATCCTTCTCTTTTCTGACTTTTTTACTGACTAAGAAGATTCGAAATTTGAATGTTGAGCAGTAATTGCAGTCGGCCTGGGAAGGAAGCGGCAATCAATGATTTCCCTAACTGTCCCATGGAAAAACAGCATGTAATAATCCATAGTCAATGCACGTTCTAACGGTAACATTACGAGAGAATCTGATATTAATTACTGAGGATTCATCGCAAAGAAGAGGGACGGGAAAACTAGAGAAGACCTAGTCTGGAATCGTCGAACGAAGAACACAATTCGTCGAGCTGAGTTTGAGTTCGTCGAGCTGAGCTTGAGTTCGTCGAGCTGAGCTTGAGTTCGTCGAGCGGAGCTTGATGAGTTCATAGACCAGACAATAATAATTTGTCTTCAAGGAAATCTTGTCAATCTGCTTCAATCTTCGTCGAACAGACAATCTTCATTCGTCGACCAGAGATCCACAATCGTCGAGCGAAGAACAGTTCTGGACTTAGTCAAAATATTCTGTATAACTGATTTTCAGTGTCGACATAAGTTGGTGTCGACTGATATCCTATAAGTCGACATAAGTTTTCTGGTGTCGACATAAATCTGGTGTCGACACATGCCCTAAGTGTCGACACAAATCCTCTGAATTCAGAATTCGTCGAGTAGAGTACTGCATTCGACGACCTGAGAAGCTGACTTCGTCGACTTGAGAAGTTGAGAACTTGAGGTCCAAGTTTGTCGAGCTCAGAATCTAGTTCGTCGACCAAAGCCTGAAGTTGGAATTAGAGAAATTCTGGAGTTTCCCTGACTTTAGCTTGTTGAAGAAACTCAATCTTCGTCGAATAGAGAACAAAGATCGTCGAGCTCAGCACAAAGAAATGTCGCACGATCGTCGAGAGCCGAACACCGTTCGTCGAGCTGAGTTCGACGAACGTCGAACTCACTTTACTTAGTCTTGAAGACTTCTAAGTCTGGAGTCTCTGAAGGCCTTGATGATAGCTGGTCCATCTGATGTTGAACCTAAGGACTTGACCTAGACTCTAGGACACAAATTTGACCCTGGCTATACAGGTTGGGTCACATCCTAATCTAGTGAACCTAGCCCAAATCAACTAGGGATCCAACAACCCCGACAGAGGGAACAACAGCAACAACAATAGCCCCGATGGGGGCACCAAGAGCCAAACCATCGGCTAGGTTGGAGGCCGGAGTGGCAGGACAAGGGACCGTAGAGAGATTTCCATGGAGGGGACAACCCCCAAGGGGGCCAGGGTCAGTTTCATCCTCCAGGTTGGAGGTAGGTCCAGAGACCTCCACTCCCCGATCAAAATCAGGCTATGGCTGTAACATCCCGTTTCGCGCTAGACCCCTCGCACGTGTTTTTGAGTCAAGGGAGTTGACTCAGGGTCGGGGTGCGCCGGACTCGACAAGTATAATTCGTCGTATATTGTCACGGATATCCGACGAATTCGTCGAGTATGGCTTGTGAAGTTGAGACCAATACTGTTCGTCGAAAATAGAATGAATTCGTCGAGTATATGGACTTAGAAATTATTCTAGAAAGTTGGCGTTGAGTGGACTCAACGCCACTCGACGAATTAGGACTTAGAAATTATTCTGGAAAGTTGGCATTGAGTTTACTCAACACCACTCAATGCGACGTTGAGTGGGTTGAGTGCACTCAACGCCATTCGACGAAACAGGTTGAGGCGTTGAGTGGACTCAATGCCACTCAATGTGGCGTTGAGTGCGTTGAGTTCACTCAATGCCATTTTACTTAGAAGATATCTCATATAACTGGCATCGAGTGCGTTGAGTGCACTCGACGCCATTAAGCTGAGAGGCGTCGAGTGCATTGAGTGTACTCGACGCCACTCAATGCTATTTACTTAGATTATTCTGAGAGTTATGGCGTTGAGTGCGTTGAGTGAACTAGACGCTACTCGACGATTCGTCGAGTAAAAAAGGTGCACTCGACAATTTTTACCTAGAAAGTGTTGTGCTTACGTATGGCGTTGAGTGGTGTCGACGAATCTCGACAATTCATCGAGTAAGAGTATAATACTTGATGATTCGTCGAGTAAGGATTGCTTACTCGACGAATCTTACTTAGCATATTTTCTATCGCAGACTATTTCCTGCCACTTGGCCGGTCTGAACCGGATTTTCAGGAATTGCGCCAAACTGACTTAAATGGGCCGCGTCCTTTCAACATGATTCATTTAAAGTAGTATTAGGCAGTCCAATGTCAGGTCAACACGTGGTAAAGCAGTTAACCCTAATTTCTCATTATAAAAAGGGACATGCGGAAAAACCTAGCCGTCTCTTTACCAGTTTGCCTAACAGTTGTCTTTGCCGAGCCCGACGAAACAGAGAAGCCGCCGGAGTCGATTTCTGGAAGAAAATCTTCTCCTTCTCTCTTCCCGTAAAGAACAATACTAGCAAGGAGAAAGATACTGCCCAGGAGAGTGACGAGATCCGTGGTCGGAAATGCCAGAACCGAGATGAGCTTCCTACCCTCTCCCTTGGTGCTAGATCTCTAGTTATTCCTAAGAGAGATATCGATTCAAAGGAGTCTTGATTCATGAGAAGAAGTTTTCATAGGAGAAGGCCATGCTAGAGCTTGTGTCCTAGAGATAAGATGTCTTCGACCACTCCTTCCTTCCATGTGAAGATAGGGTCTTAGTTTCGTGAAGAAAGTTGGCCTTTTGAGTGTGAATAAGGGAATAGGAATTCTCGATGTGATTTGGGAATTATGGTTTGCGGAAGAAGAAGAACCGATGACGTTCGTTCCGTTTTAAGATGCGCGCAAAAATCTGTTTCCCGCGTGCAGCGATCTTCAAGGTCATTTCCGGACATGGCGCGTCCAGATCTGGGTTTTAGGCTAAACATGAAAGTCGTAGCCCTTCAAAATACCTTTCCAACGAGTGATTACATGCCTTCATGCGAGTTATGTATCCAAGGGAAAGTCTGATCGAACTTGGTGTCTGTAAACGTACAAAAAACTATTTTCTGAACGCAGCAGATTTCGAGTCTGATTTCAAGTGTGTTAGGTTCTGAACTGGGTTACAGACCGAATACAAAAGTTATAGTCCTTGGAAATACCTTTCTAACGGATGGTTACACGCCATCATATGAGTTCCTTAGACTCAAGAATGGCCGAACGAAGTGGATGTACAACCAAGTCCTTGTATTTGTTACTCTCGGGTTAGTATAGTATTGGGCATGGTTCGAGTAATGAAACAGGAGATTAATTATTGGTGTTTGAGCGAATTTTGACCTATGAGAATGTGATAAACAAATGGTTGGGAAACATTATTTGGCGTGACTGTAACTTGTGTAATGGAACAGGTTTGGAAGAAGAAGTGATGCTTGTAAAAGAACTATCTTTATGAGGATGTAATTACCGTGTCGAAAGCATAATGGTTGTAGATGCTTGATTCCTTGAAAGAAATCAGAAGAGGTTGATGTATGTCATGAGGCTTGATAAATACAGAAGTCTAAGGTGGTCCACTACTGTCAGGTGTGTTTCCTTATGGGGAGCAGTGTGGATTGTATATTGTATGAGGTGGTTCACCACCTGTGTTGATGATGAACCCTTAAGTGCCTTGGGGCACAAGATTGTGAAAGGGTATAAGTGCGGGTGTTTGACCGCACTGGATTGGTGATGATGAATAGAGACACAAGTAGACGGTTGGCCTTGGTCCTCTGGTGGTTTATCCACAGAGGCACCTTCCATGCCACAATGATGTGAATTTGCATGCGGTGTGATTCAACACGCGGTGTCATAATCCTGGGTTAAGGAGAGTGTGGCAGGTCTACGGGCTCACCAGTCATCATACCGATGAGAGTCAATAGATAGACTTGTGCGGTTAGGCCTTGGTACTCAGTGCTTACTTCCCGAGGCACCCTCCGTGCTAGTGGACGGTCGGCCTTGGTCATTTGGTGATTTGTTCACAGAGGCACCTTCTGTGCTACGATGATTGGCCAGTTGGGCTGGGCACTCGGTGCATATCTACCCGAGACCCCTTCTGATTTGTAGTACGCATGTGAGCTCTGCTGTTGTGTTCTTAGCGTTGAGGCGTACAGAGGCCTAGGCTTGGTAGTGTGGATGTCCGCCTAGTAGTGGAGAAGCCCGCTCCACTGGCACCGCCTGGCTACGACGGTTGACGCCTAAGAGGTTAGTTACCTTCTCGAAAAGTGCGAACTACAAGTCTATGTCGACATAGCAGTTGCATGTGTGTGATCATGGGTGAGTCATTGCATTGCATTCATGTCATTACATTACATTGCATACACAAGATCCTTATCGTATAAGTTTGTATGGGCACTCTTATACGATGAGTTACTTTACTGTTGAGCTGATCCTCAACTTATATGTCTGTATGAGCATTTATATAAGTTAAGTTACTTTCTGTTGTAGTTCTATATTTTATACTGTTGTAGATGGTAGTACTGCTAGAGTAGTTCGTTTACTCACTTGTTGTTTTACTGACATGCTCTGATATTGTTCTCTCTTATACCACCTCTTTGTACTACTGCTCTTATATATATATATATATATATATATATATATATATATATATATATATAGTACTTGCCCTTTTCTCTGCCCGGTGTCGAGGAGTCTTCGGGGGAGCAGATGTGATAGCCACTTAGTCTTTATGACTAACGATTGCTAAGTCTTCCGTTTTAGGAGGGAACCCCGCATATAGAGCAGCAGCAAGTTACGCAGGAGGACAGCCAGGCCAGAGCGACAGGGCCTGATGTGACGGTACCGTCGTTGTCGTCAATGACAGATGTGAGTGTTTTGTAGTGAGACTCTTTTGTAGCCCCTTTGGGCATGTACTCTGATATTTTAGATGCCCTGGTTGCTTCTTATTTTTGTTGTACTCGTGGATAATATACTAGTGTGCATTTTGATTTCTGTTTTTATATACTCTTTATGATGGGTTGGCATGAATGATATGATTAGCCGGCAGGATAGGCATCTTGTAGTACAGTTAGTCTGTGTGCTAGCGTTATCACATGGCGGCTGTTCTGGACATAAGGCTCCCCTCGTCCGTGTCTTGTGTTCCGGGAGGGGGGGGGGGGTCTTACAAATGGTATCAACTTGCTATAATCCTGAACTAACGAAGTCATTGAACAATGTTGCCACCCAAGTTCGATTAGTCAGTTTGGGGACAAACTGACTTAGCGGAAGCAGTGGTGTGCCCATATGTAATTCACAGTAAGTATATCCAACTTCGACCTTACGATTAGCCAACCTGACCTTAGGTTTGTACCTTACGTGTAGATCCCAGTGCATGTTGAGCCAGTGGGGGGCACTCCTGCCCCTCCCGTACCCACTCATTTCCAGCAATCAGAGTTGGGATAGACGCTCACAGCCATTCTAGACGCTTTTAGGTCTCAATTGGCCCCAGTGCAGCAGCAGGCTCCGGGCTCAAACTAGTTGAGTACTTTTCAGGCTCTCTCCCCTCCTGCCTACCTCGGGACAGAGTCGACCGTACATACAGAAGAATGGCTCGACACAATGAAGGAGCTGTTGGCAGGAATCCGTTGCCCAGCCAACATGGCTGTGACGTTAGTAGTGTTTGTCCTGGAACTTCACGCCAAGAGATGGTGGAAGTCCCTGATGGGTTCCACCTTCCAGGACCGAGTTTATATAGAGATCAGTTGGACGGAGTTCTCTGGAGCCTTTTTGGAACATTTCATCCCGTCGACCGCCAGAGATGAACTCGAGGAAAGATTCCTGCAGTTGAAGCAGGGATCCAGGCCGGTCACAAAGTACTAGAGGGAGTTTTAGCATCTGTCAAGGTTGCTGATTCCTATGATCTAGATGATAGAGGTTATGTTAAACAATTCTACAAAGGCTTGCGAGATACCCTAAGACAAGCCCTTTTGTTTATAAAAGACTCGAGTTTAGCTGAGATCATTGACATGGCAAAAAAGCTGGAGGCAGATCATCTAGGGAGTAATAAGAGACCCGCGGAGGGTGTAATGGAGGCTGGCCCCAGTTATTGAAGAAGGAGGTCACCTAGGTTCAAGAGATGTCTGGGCACACCCTGATGATGGCCTTTACCTTGGGGATGCAATAAGGTTTCTTCAGGATGGAACTGAAGAGAGTGTCGCCCCTCTCCTACGAGGAGTTGATGGAGAGGGCGGCAAGGGAAGTCGACGGGGAGGCGTAGAACCCAGAGTTTGCCCGGAAGCTGGCTAGGTGGGCCATAGAGGAGGAGAAGCCAAGAGGTGGCAGAGGTCGGGAGGAGAGGAGAGCTGAACCCCGACAGAGGGAACAACAGCAGCAACAACAACCCCGATAGGGGCGCCAGGAGCCAAACCATTGTCAAGGTTGGAGGCTAGAGTGGCAGGACAAGGGGCCGCAGAGAGGTTTCCATAGAGGGGACAACCGCCAAGGGGGGCCAGGGTCAGTTTCATCCTCCAGGTTGGAGACAGGTCCAGAGACCTCCCCTCCCCGATCAAAATCAGGCTATGACTGTAACAACCCGTTTCGCGTTAAACCCCTCGCACATGTTTTTGAGTCAAGGGAGTTGACTCAGGGTCGGGGTGCGCCGGACTCGACAAGTAAAATTCGTCGGATATCGTCGCGGATATCCGACGAATTCGTCGAGTATGGCTTGTGAAGTTGAGACCAATACTGTTCGTCAAAAATCGGACGAATTCGTCGAGTATATGGAGTTAGAAATTATTCTAGAAAGTTGGCGTTGAGTGGACTCAACGCCACTTGACGAATTAGGACTTATAAATTATTTTGAAAAGTTGGCGTTGAGTTTACTCAACGCCACTCAATGCAACGTTGAGTGTGTTGAGTGCACTCAACGCCATTCGACGAAACAGGTTGAGGCGTTGAGTGGACTCAACGCCACTCAATGCGGCGTTGAGTGCGTTGAGTGCACTCAATGCCATTTTACTTGGAAGATATCTCAGATAACTGGCGTCGAGTGCGTTGAGTGCACTCGACGCCATTAAGCTGAGAGGCGTCGAGTGCATTGAGTGTACTCGATGCCACTCAATGCTATTTACTTAGATTATTCTGAGAGTTGTGGCGTCGAGTGCGTTGAGTGCACTAGACGCCACTCGACGATTCGTCGAGTAAAAAAGGTGCACTCGATGATTTTTACCTGGAAAGTGTTGTCCATACGTATGGCGTTGAGTGGTGTCGATGAATCTCGACAATTCGTCGAGTAAGAGTATAATACTTGACGATTTGTCGAGTAAGGATTGCTTACTCGACGAATTTGACTTAGCAGATTTTCTGGCGCAGTCTATTTCCTGCCACTTGGCTGGGCTGAACCGGATTTTTAGGAATTGCGCCAAACTGACTTAAATGGGCCGCGTCCTTTCAACATGATTCATTTAAAGTAGTATTAGGTTGTCCAATGTCAGGTCAACATGTGGCAAAATAGTTAACCCTAATTTCTCATTATAAAAAGGGACATGCGGAAAAACCTAGCCGTCTCTTTACCAGTTTGCCTAGCAGTTGTCTTTGCGAGCCCGACGAAATAGAGAAGCCGCCGGAGTCGATTTCTTGAAGAAAATCTTCTCCTTCTCTCTTGCCGTAAAGAACAATACTAGCAAGGAGAAAGATACTGCCAAGGAGAGTGATGAGATCCGTGGTCGGAAATGCCGGAACCGAGATGAGCTTCCTACCCTCTCCCTTGGTGCCAGATCTCTAGTTATTCCTAGGAGAGATATCGACTCAAAGGCGTCTTGATTTGTGAGAAGAAGTTTTCATAGGAGAAGGCCATGCTAGGGCTTGTGTCCTAGAGATAAGATGTCTTCGACCACTCCTTCCTTCCATGTGAAGATAGGGACTTAGTTTCGTGAAGAAAGTTGGCCTTTTGTGTGTGAATAAGGGAGTAGGAATTCTGGATGTGATTTGGGAATTTTGGTTTGATGAAGAAGACGAACCGATGACGTTTGTTCCATTTTAAGATGCGCGCAGAAATCTGTTTCCCGCGCGCAGCGATCTTCAAGTCCATTTTCGGACATGGTGCCTCCAGATCTGGGTTTTCAGCTAAGCATGAAAGTCGTAGCCCTTTGAAATACCTTTCCAACGAGTGATTACATGCCTTCATGCAAGTTCTGTATCCAAGGGAAAGTCTTATCGAACTTGCTGTCTGTAAACGTACAGAAAACTATTTTCTGAACGCAGCAAATTTCGAGTCTGATTTCAAGTGTGTTAGGTTCTGAACTGGCTTACAGACCGAATAAAAATGTTATAGTCCTTGGAAATACCTTTCCAACGGATGGTTATACGCCTTCATACGAGTTCCTTAGACTCGAGAATAACCGAACGAAGTGGCTGTATAACCAAGTCATTGTATTTGTTACTCTCGGGTTAGTATAGTATTGGGCATGGTTCGAGTAATGAAACATGAGATTAATTATTGGTGTTTGAGCGAATTTGGACGTATGAGAATGTGATAAACAAATCGTTGGGAAACATTATTGGGCGTGACTGTAACTTGTGTAATGGAACGGGTTTGGAAGAAGAAGTGACGCTTGTAAAAGAACTATCTTTATGTGGATGTAATTACCGTGTCGAAAGCATAATGGTTGTGGATGCTTGATTCCTTGAAAGAAATCAGAAGAGGTTGATGCATGTCATGAGGCTTGACAAATAGGGAAGTCTAAGGTGGTCCACTGCGGTCAGGTGTGTTTCCGTACGGGGAGCAGTGTGGATTGTATATTGTATGAGGTGGTTCACCACCTGTGTTGATGATGAACCCTTAAGTGCCTTGGGGCACGAGATTGTGAAAGGGTATAAGTGCGGGTGTTTGAACGCACTGGATTGGTGATGATGAAAAGAGACATAAGTGGACGGTTGGCCTTGGTCCTCTGGTGGTTTGTCCACAGAGGCACCTTCCGTGCCCCGATGATGTGAAATTGCATGCGGTGTGATTCGACACGCGGTGTCATAATCCTGGGTTATGGAGAGTGTGGCAGGTCTACGAGCTCGCTATTCATCACAACAATGGGAGTCGATAGATAGACTTGTGCAGTTAGGCCTTGGTCCTCAGTGCTTACTTCCCGAGGCACCCTCTGTGCTAGTGGACGGTTGGCCTTGGTCCTTTGGTGATTTGTTCACAGAGGCACCTTCCGTGCCACAATGATTGGACAGTTGGACTGGGCACTCAGTGCACATGTACCCGAGACCCCTTCTGAGTTGTAGTATGCATGTGAGCTCTGCTGTTGTGTTCTTAGCGTTGAGGCGTACAGAGGCCTAGGATTGGTAGTGTGGATGTCCGCCTAGTAGTGGAGAAACCCGCTCCACTGTCACCGCCTAGCCATGACGGTTGACGCCTGAGAGGTTAGTTACCTGCTCGAAAAGTGGGAACTACAAGTCTATGTCGACATAGCAGTTGCATGTGCGTGATCATGGGTGAGTCATTGCATTGCATTCATGTCATTACGTTACATTGCATACACAAGATCCTTATCGTATAAGTTTGTATGAGTACTCTTATACGATGAGTTACTTTACTGTTGAGATGATCCTCAACTGATATGTCTGTATGGACATTTATATAAGTTGAGTTGATTTCTGTTGTAGTTCTATATTTTATACTGTTGTAGATGGTAGTACTGCTAGAGTAGTTTGTTTACTCACTTGTTGTTTTACTGACATGCTCTGATATTGTTCTCTCTTATACCACCTCTTTGCACTAATGCTCTTATATATATATATATATATATATATATATATATATATATATATATATATATATATATAGTACTTGCCCTTTTCTCCGTCCGGTGCCGAGGAGTCGCCGAGGGTGCGGATGTGATAACCACTTAGTCTTTATGACTAATGCTTGTTATGTCTTTCTTTTTAGGAGGGAACCCCGCAGATAGAGCAGCAACAAGTTACGTAGGAGGACAGCCAGGCCAGGGCGACAGGGCCTAGTTTGATGGTACCGTCGTTGTCGTCAGTGATAGATGCGAGTGTTTTGTAGTGAGACTCTTTTGTAGCCCCTTTGGGCATGTACTCTGATATTTTAGAAGCCCTGGTTGCTTCTTATTTCTGTTGTACTCGTGGACAATATACTAGTGTGCATTTTGACTTCTGTTTTTATATACTCTTTATGATGGGTTGGCATGAATGATATGATTAACCGACAGGATATGCATCTTGTAGTACAGTTAACCCATGTGCTAGCGCTATCGCAAGGTGGCTGTTCTGGGCATAAAGCTCCCCTCAGCTGTGTCTTGTGTTCCGACAGGGAGGGGGGGGGGGGGGGTCTTACAAATGGTATCAGCTTGTTACGATCCTAAACTAACGAAGTCATTGAACAATGTTGCAACCCACGTTCGATTAGTCAGTTTGGGGACAAACTGACTTAGCGGAAGGAGTGGTATGCCCATATGTAATTCATACTAAGTATGTCCAACTTTGACCTTATGATTAGCCAACCTGACCTTAAGTTTGTACCTTACGTGTAGATCCCAGTGCACGTTGAGCCAGTGGGGGGCACTCCTACCCCTCCCGTACCGACTCATTTCCAGCAATCAGAGTTAGGACAGAAGCTCACAGCCATTCTGGACACTTTTAGGTCTCAACACGCCCCAGTGCAGCAACAGGCTCAACACAGTGAAGGAGTTGTTGGCCGGAATCTGTTGCCCAACCAATATGGCTGCGACGTTTGTAGTGTCTGTCCTGGAACTTCACGCCAAGAGATGGTGGAAGTCCCTGATGGGTTCCACCTTCCAGGACCGTGTTTATACAGAGATCAGTTGGACGGAGTTCTCTGGAGCCGTTTTGGAAAATTTCATCCCGTCGACCGCCAGAGATGAACTCGAGGAAAGATTCCTGCAGCTGAAGTAGGGATCCAGGTCGATCACAGAGTACCAGAGGGAGTTTCAGCATCTGCAAGGTTTGCTGACTCCTACGAGCTAGATGATAGAGGTTATGCTAAACGATTCTACAAAGGCTTGCGAGATCTCCTAAGGCAAACCCTTTTATTTATAACAGACTCGAGTTTAGCTGAGATCATTGACATGGCAAAAAGGCTGGAGGCAGATCATTTTGGGAGTAATATGAGACTCGCGGAGGGTGCAATGGAGGCTGGCCCCAGTTATAGAAGAAGGCAGAAAAACGGGGTAAGAGGAAACAATAGAGGTGGAGGTCGCTTCCGTCAGAATTTCATGATGGAGCGCCCGACACCGCAGCCAGCTCTACCTCCACCGTAACCACAATACCTACATCCTAGGGAGCAACACGAGCAAGTCTGCTTCCAATGCAATCAGTCGGGTCACATTCGATGTCACTACCCGCAGCTAGGTGGGAATGCTCTCCTTGACCTTCCTCCAGCAGCTCCACGAGGTCGAGGACATGTGCGTGGACGAGGATGAGGACCATGAGGAAGAAACCCCGGGCCCGCTCGGGATCAGGTGTTTGCGCTGGACATGGCGCGGGAAAGGAATCCTCAAGAGGTGATTGCTAGTATGTCTTAATTTGGTTAATGTGTTATGAGGATTTACTTTCGATTGCCTGGGATATGCTAGGAGTCTAGCTTTGAGTCGTTATAATTGATACCTAGGCACCGTGATGGTTGGTGGGAAACCGGCCTATACTCTATTCGATACCGGTGCCACACACTCGTTTGTGTCGGAGGAATTCGTTAAAGACCTAGAAGGAGTGCAATACTTCACTGGTATTGCTCGGAGAGTACGCCTCATAGACGACTCAAAGATGACTGCAACTGCCAAGTGCGAATTGGAGATACTTCTCGGGGCAAGAACCTCCGAAACTCCTGCCACAGTTTTGAGAATGCCAAAATTCGACCTCATTCTGGGCATGACGTGGTTGGATTGGCACCGCGCCATAATTGACTGTGTGGATAAACGAATCTACTTGAAACATGGAGACACAGAAGTCATTTTCTAAGGTATAAGATTCGCACCACATTTGTTATTATCTTCAATTCAGGCTTTAAAGCCCACATGAAGGGGGATGAAGTTTACATGATATGTTTCGAATTGAAAGGGATGACAATAGATATGAAGGATGTGCGAGTGGTGTGAGATTTTCCCGAGGTATTTCCCGAGAAGTTGCTGTGATTACCCCCGCATCTAGAGGTGGACTTTCAAATCAAGTTAGTACCGGGTGCCAAGCCCATTTATAGGACCCCTTACCGAATGGAACCGAAGGAACTCACAGAGTTTAGAGTTCAGTTGCAGGATTTAGTAGAGTCATGGTTCGTTTGCCCCAGTTCATCACCTTGGGGATCCCCTGTTCTATTCGTTAAGAAGAAGGATGGAACTTTGCGATTGTGTATAGATTACCGGGAACTCAACCGTTTAACGGTGCGGAACACCTACCCTTTACCCAGGATAGATGAGTTATTCGACCAGCTGGTAGGAGTGCACTGATTTTCCAAGTTGGATCTGCGCTCGGTGTATTATCAATTGAGGATACAAGAAGAGGATATCCAGAAAATGACATTTAGCTCGAGGTATGGGCTATATGAGTTCACCGTGATGCCGTTTGGGCTCATGAACGCCCCTTCAGCATTCACGAGCCTGATGAACAAGTGTTTGAGCCATACCGAGATGTCTTCATCATCGTTTTCATTGATGACATCTTAGTCTATTCAAAGACAGAAGAGGATCATGTGGAGCACTTGACCTTGGTGCTGAAGAAATTAAAAGAGCATACCTTGTTTGCCAAGTTCAGCAAGTGTGAATTTTGGCTCCGAGAAGTGGCCTTCTTAGGCCATGTGATCAGTGGTGCCGGATTAGCTGTGGATCCGACCAAGGTGCGTGATGTGAAGGAATGGTCGCCTCTAAAGTCAGTAGCCGATGTGTGGAATTTCCTTGGACTTACTGGATATTATCACAAGTTTGTGAAATGATTCTTAAAGATAGACCTCCCCCTCACTGCCCTGACGAAGAAAGGTGTGCCATACGAGTGGACACCCCAGTGCGAAGCCGCATTCTAAGAGTTGAAGGGCAGACTCACCTCCGCACCCATCCTAGCATTTATGTTTGGGAAGGAGGGATTTCAAGTTTACACCGATGCATCATACCAAGGGATGGGAGCAGTACTGATGCAGCACGGTCATGTGATTGCTTATGCTTCAAGGAAGCTGAAGAAGCATGAAGTCAACTATCCAGTACATGATTTAGAATTAGGAGCAGTGGTGTTTGCCTTAAAGGTTTGGAGACACTATATACATGGCGTCCACTGCGAGATCTTTTCAGACCACAAGAATTTAAAGTATGTTCATACTCAGAAGGAACTGAATTTGAGGCAACGGCGGTGGTTGGAATTTTTGTGTGATTATGAGTTTACCCTGAACTACCACCCCGAGAAAACAAACTCCTTGGCTAATGCGTTGAGCAGGAAAGTACCATAGTCGATCCCGGAGTCTCGGTTGATGAGTATGGAATTAGCTCGAATGCTCGAGGAAATGGAGATCACTTGTAACAGCACAAATTTTTATCAGCAGGAAATTTTCGGGTGACACGGCCCGGGACACGGGCGTGTCCCAGGGCGTGTCCTGCTTGGGTGTGCGTCGTCGCGAGATCGACGAAAATCGTTCGACGAACAGTGTTCGGCAGGAACACGACAGGCGACACGGGCGTGTCGGGAGGGCATGTCTCCTTGCGCTCGACGAAAGTTGCTCGACGATCGTCGAGTGTCGAGTGTCAAGATGTTGACAATATTCGGTCGACAGTGAACACGACATGTGACATGGGAGTATCACAGGGAGGGTCCCTTTGGTTCGACAAACTCAGCTCGACGAAGTAGAGCTGGGGCGTGTCTAGTGCCGTGTATGGGCACACGGCCTGGGACACGAGCGTGTCACAGGCTGTGTGAGTCTCAGGCGATTTTTGGATTTTTCAGCCTAATGAATACGGCCACGGACACGGGCGTGTCTGAAGGCGTGTTGGGTGACACGGCCCATGACACAGGCGTGTAACATGGGCGTGTCACTGGTCTGGATAAGTCGGTTGAGCACCGCTTGAGGTACACGGCCTGGGACACGGGAGTGTCACATGCCGTGTCAGGCAGAAAATTAGGCTTTTTTGGCAATTTGTGGCCGTCCATTCCTTCAGCTGGGATCCAAGGGCTGAGCTTCTTTCCTGTTTCCTTAAGGCCAAAAACTGAGAATCTATTCTCATTTGAATATTGCCTTCATCTTTCTAAAAGTTTAGAGAGAGAAAGGGAGAGGAAGAAGAAGGAAGAAGAGGAAGGGCTGCTGCTGGTGGAGCTTGAGAGTGTCAAGCTGCGTTCCGAGGCCAGTTTTGCGGAGGAAAACCTCTTTCTAGCCAACTAGGAGCTTCATGCCACCGAAACGGTCTTCAAGGGTAACGACTTTTCTTCCTAGCCATGTGAAGGCTTCCTTTTGGCATATGTTTGTGATTCCCCCACCAAGAGGTGGCTGCTTTTGGGAGTCTTAGGGTGGATTCATGGAATCCCCTTTGTTGGCATATAGATCCGGAAATGAAGTACGGAATAGGCATGCTGTGTGAAACCCATCTGGACAGGTTGGTCTGGATTGGTGATGTTGCATACGAACCGGAGAAGACTCTGTGATAAATGTGTAGTTTAGGAGTCAACGGGTTATGCCTGTGAAGGGTAGTCGCAGGAAGTACTGGAGTGGTAGTTCAGGAAAATATCCGTGTATGCTCGTGATATTGGGTCGTACCTGTGAATGCGTAACAGGAAGTACTGGTGTGACCAGGAAAGGCCCTTTGTGTTGTTTGATGTCGTAGGGTGTCCACCTGTGAAGCGAGTAACAGGAAGTACTGGCATGGTAGCCAGGAAAGACCCCTGACATTTGTGATATTTGCGGTGTCCACCTGCAAAGAGAGTAGCAGGAAGTACTGGTGTGCCCAGGAAAGACCCGCTATGTTGTGAGATGGGTGGGTGTAATCAATATACCCAGGCTGAATGCCAAAAACAGGATTGGTGAGACCGACCCGCGCCTTTGAGTAAGCCGCGAGTACGCTGTACTCGGTGAAGGCAAGACAATTTGAGCAACGGGGGGTGGAGGATCCGACATGCGTTATGTCCGTCCGACGTGGACCAGAAGGTGTGGTCTGTTGGAGCGCATAACAAGAGTCTTAGGCCTGCGCGCCATGACACAATGGGGGGCTACGGGCCATCCCGGTGTAGTAAGACTATAAAACTCCGGCTGCACGCCATGGAGTAAATGCTCAAGAGAGTTACCGTTGGGTTGTGACCCTGATACGGTGGTGGGCAAGTGCTTTGCCAGAACACCAAGAATGTGCCCAGAGTGCACGGACCGTTGGGCCGGGTGGCTAACGGTTGTGATGGCATGTGTGCGTGAAAGCACTTTATATGAAATATATTGCCATGCTTGTGATGATATGCCTATAGAGAAGATTACCGCTGCCCCGAGAAAAGGGGTAGGGTTGTTATAATTTGGTCAGCTGAACGCTGACCGTTGCTTCTGTTTGCCACCGTTGGGTGGATTGTCCCTGTACAGGTGCTGGAGAGCCAAGCGGGATGCATAAAGGTTGAGGTCCCTGCTGCTGCTGCTAGTGCTAGCCCTCAAAGGCTATTTGGAATGCTTGTTGTGTTTTCTATTATTGTGGCCGGTCTGCGCGTCAATGTTTAGGCCACTGTTTGAAAGCCTTGTAAGGCCATATGGCCAATGATGTTACATGTTGTAAGACATTCCTATTATACAAACAATGTGGAGTTGTTTGATCTGTTGGACATTCACTTGTGGAGTTCACGTTTTAGTAGAGGCTTCCGTTAGAATGAAGTGTGTATAAGTGCGTTGCGCTACTCTGATATCATCCCGTACCTTCACCGCCTGTTTTGTGATATATGCTGTTGGGCCCCGGCCGGACCTTCTAGTATATACCATATGAACGGATGAGGTTGTTACATTTTTGGTATCAGAGGTCTCGGTCTTTTCCTCTCGAAGTCGTGGTCGACTTCTTTTGTGGGGTGGTGAGCACGTGTCTGTGCAAACTAAGTTTTTTTCGAGTGAACTCCTGAATGTCCATGATAGAAATGCAAATTCATGTGTTTGAGAAACCTGCGTGTTCCTATTTTGTGTTGTTTGCTTGTGTAAGGCCGCTAATGTGTGTGTCTTGTCCACCTTTAGGTGACACAGAGTGGAGTTGGGTAGTTAAAGCCCCAGCATTCTGATGAAAGTACGGCACCAGCCGAGGTGCCTACACCTCCACCGTCTGCAGAACATGTGCGTTTAGTTGCTGAGGATTTGTTTGCCAGGGTCCAAGGACAGCCACTTAGGCAGGAACAACCGGCTGTGAGGCCAGAACAGGTGGCAGCAAGGCCTGAACCTGTAGTGGATGTGGCTCCTCGAGCGGCTGAGAAGCAGCTGACGCGGTTTATGAGTTTCCACCTACCTACATTTTCGGGAGCGGGAACTCCGACGCAGGTTGATGATTGGCTATCGCGCATCAAGCGCATCATGACGACGATTGGATCGGAGGAGCATCAGAAAGTCACGTTAGCTACCTTCCTTCTTGAAGGAGAAGCTAGATTGTGGTGGGATCACTTATGATTTGATTTTCGATCCTCTACCGAGCATTCAAGTAGAAACAAAGGCGGGTTATCTATTTGTGCTATCACACGTCGAGAAAAAAAAAGTATACTTCAAAGATTACTTCTATATGATGAGCTTTTCGGCTATTTTAGTTTCATCTGCATCCGCGTAGCTTCTTTCAGCAGTTAGAGTCTCGTAGAAAGGACGATCCGGTATGGATCTCTGGGATCAGTTGCTCATTTACATTAGTAACACCCCATATCCGTCGCATAGCATATAGCAGTAGGTCCGGCCGGGGCCCGACGCCATATACTACAGACAGACCGAGTGGTTACTTATGGAAACCATCCAACCAATCTCAACGTCCTACACAGAGCATTCTAGCGGAAGCAGTTTATAAAAGTTGTAAACAAGAACCCAGCAACAAAGCACGAATGTCCACTAATACAAAATATGAATGTTATACAAAATACCCAAAACAAGCCTTAAGGCCTTACAAAATGTTTCACTTGAATATTATATGTTTTACAAAGCACGGCATGCAGGCCGGTCATACATGAATAAAACAGTAAACACTTCCATTTGGGCCTTCGAGGGCTGGCTTCGCAAAAAGGGCTTTAGCCCGCTATTGACCGCTTGGTCCAGCTGCACCTGCAAGCAACAAACCACCGCACGGTGGCAAAACAAGGCAACGGTCAGCAATGATGACCAAATTATAACGATCCCGCCCCCAACTCGGGGCGGCGATGCTCCTTCCCTGCATTTCATTAGCATAAGCGAGCAATGTATAACAATAGCCATTTCATCACAGACGTTGGCTCGCACGGCCACACGCCCCGTGCACTCAGGGCACATTCTCGGTGAACCGGTCGATGTCACGTCAATTAAAGCCATAGACATTCCGGACTCACCACCGCCACTTTGACGGTCAAACCTATGAGCAATTTGTCTTCCCGACATGGGTCACGTTAATTTAAGCCATTGACCGCCGAAGACTCACATCTATGCCAACGACAAGTGCCACGTAACCTTAGGTCTCTTTAACCGAACGACATAGAGCGGGTACGGTTCCATCTAACCTGTGCTCACATCGCAACGACAATTTAATCCATTTGTGAAAGTCCACCTAGTGTCAGCTATGTGCACCTATGGGGGGGGGGGGAATAGGTGACATGTGGTTCTTTTGCGGAATTTACGGATGTACCTGCACAATAAAAACAACAAACACAGCACACAGAATACACAGCAAATTTATAGTGGTTCCCCGACTTGGGTACATCCACTTTCCCCCTTCGACCTATCTCCCCAACAAGGGACGACTCGGTCACTTCTCCAACGGGATTGAAATCCAATCCCTTCACTAACGGAAGGAGCCCTTCCACACGTGAGAGTCAACACTCCCACAAAACGGGTTGCACCCAACCCTTACAACACGGAACAAGAGTTCCTTTACAACTAAAAGAAAATATAGATTGTACACGTGATACAAACTTCTTTTGGAGACTACGGTGTTCCTCTTGTTCGACGACGTGATCTTGAAGTCGATGAAGAGTCTACAACCTTGGTCTCTCTTGGAGAGGATCTCCCAGAACCGGCGGCGGCAATCTGAGCGGCGGCTTGGTTCGGAGTCGGCGGCGACGAAGGTGCGCTGCTGCAGTACTTTGAGATCCAAACTTCTTTGCGAAGCAAACTAGGTCTACCAACGGTCACTCTAGGATCGGTCGTCTCGATCGATTCGGACGGGGGAGTTTTTCCCGGTCAACAAATCGAGAGACAAGAGATCTCTGGATAGACACGTGAGACGCAAGCTTTGCTAAGCTTCTGTCGCCGGAGATCGGGAAGAAGAGCGATCAGCGGCGGCGACCTACGTTCCCGAGCGCGACGGCGGCGGCGGAGAGGAGTCACGGTTTTAGGGTTTCGTTGAGGCTCGGTTTCTGATTCTTTTCTCCGTAAATTTACTGTTCAAAATACCCATGTATTTATACCCTGTAGATACAACAAATTTGACCGTTGTGGGACCCACAGGTATAACCCCGAAATCCGGTTCAAACTGGTCCAGAGGCAGAATCCGGTTCAGGAAATTCCAGAGAAAACGCCAAGGAAAATTCGGCGAGAATCGCAGGCGATTCTCGACGAATCGGCGAGAATCACCAAGTGATTCTCGTCGATTCGTCGAGAATCGCTTGTGATTCTCGTCGAATCACTTATTGATTCTCAACGAATTTTACTTTGTATACATGAGCTCCTTGGCCACTGGTTCGGCGAGAATCACTAGTGATTCTCGCCGAATCTTACTTGGCACCATTTACAGGTGGCCAGAGGAGTCGGCGAGAATCACTAATGATTCTCGTCGATTCGGCGAGAATCACTAGTGATTCTCGCCGAATCGGCGAGAATCACTTGGTGATTCTCGTCGAATTTGCCTTGGACGAATTTTCGTCTTCCACCCAGGAGCTGCTCATTGATCCTCCATGCTCCTTGTCTTCTCTTGTATATGAACGGCCCTGTACTTGAAAGTAAGTGCACTGCAATAGAGAGAGTACACATAAGCCAACACACTGATCTGCTCAACGAGGGATTACGTCGTGCAGACCCGTGTATATTGACCTACTGCACCCTGACATTGGTGTGCACTTAGCGTGGAGAAGCTGCAAGCACAACTTGAGATGTTTCATCAAATACATTGTGAATTCATCTTAGCTTGACAGTGGCTTCCTCAAATCTAGGTAATCGTGGATACAATACCCAACAATCTCCCCCTATTTGACGAAGCCAAAACCCTACTAGCTAAGATGAATAACACCTATCAAATAATAAACATAGCATTCAGAAATTAAACATGCAGCACAAGAGAATATATGCAATCAGATCAGGACTTGAGTCATTCACGGCTTCAAATATATATACCAAGATAAATATATTCACATATAATCCAGAATTGTTTATATGACAATAATAATCATTAAATGTTCTTAAGACACAGTGACAAGCTATAACGTGTTGACTATTTGTCCTTAGCTACGTCACCCTTAAGAATTTGAGCCAAGTACTTCTTGCTTTGCCTCTCCATGTATTCTTTGGGCTTCGGGTAGTACCTGGGAGGAGCAACTTTATCTGGATCCTTGTTGTTTCTGAAAAAGATGTTGCGTTTCGCTTCAAATGCTTTGTGCGTTTCCCATTCATACTGGCTATATGCTTCATTTCGATTGATCTCTCCTCTTTCTTGCAGCCGGAAGGTGTCTAAGATGATGTTTCTTGAGACTGGACTCCACCTTTCGTTTCTTACATCCTCCTCATTCATTCGAGTTCTCTTTGCAGCCTGTGTCTCCTTGGAGGTCCCTTCTTGAACTTTTCTCTTTCCCCTGGCTTTTGCTAAGGCCTCTTGGTCAAACATGCTCCTCAGTTTAGCTTTGGAGAGAGCCCTAGCATCAGCGTCATGTGTGGGAATATCTGCAGCAGCACTTGCACTTACATCCTCAACAACACTTACTTCCTCAGCGGCCTTAGATGTCTCAGGGACATGAATACTGGCAGGATTGTCAGGCAGAACGACGCCTAACGTACCTAGCGCCTATTGGAGCATCCACCAGCAGCTCTCATAGACATATTTGCTTGAGTTGGCGAAGTTTGTGTCCATACTTTCTTGAAGCTCGGCCAGCTTAGCTATATACTCTTCCTCCCCCTTTTTGGCTGCGACAGCTATGCAGTTGGCATATGAGTGCAGAGAGTCATCAATATGCTTCGTGGACTTGGAGAATTCAGTGATCAGGGCCTGCTGATTTGCGTTTAGAGTGACCATATTACCATCAAACTTCTGAATGTTGTCGGCGACAACATGTGCATTCTGATTTACGACAGTAAGAGTATCAGTATTCTTCTTCAATCCGGCCATGAGAAGTGTGACAGCTTGACCGGCCGCGGTATATTTCTCTTCAAATTTCTTCTCCATCACGTCCAGCTTATGGTTGATTTCCACCATATTCTTCAGCATGAGATTTTCAGAAGTCTTAATCTCTTGCAGCAGTGTTTTCTGAGCTTTATCAAAATAGGTTTTAAGCTCATTCACGATGCCCTGAATTATATGTACAGTGTGAATGGCTAGGTCATCTCGTAACGGAATAGCCGGAGGCACTTCTTGGCCTTGCTCTTGCTCGTCAGCAGACGCATCGGTAGAGCTGGATACAACCACTGGTTCTAAAGGAGGAATGCTGGCTGCCTTTGTAGATTTATTTAACTCCCCCTCCACTGGTGCAGACTTGTCAGATGGAGGTTCAACAGTATCCGGAGTCTCAAGGACTTCATGTCCCTCATTTTCATCGTCCTCTCCGTCCTCATCCAAGAAGTCATCTATGTCAGCAGCTTCTTCCACTTCCCGATCAGCAGTTTCCAGTGCTTCAGCTTCGGTTCCTTGAGTGTTACTGTTCAGGACCTCCTCATCCTCCAGCTCAGGTTCACCTACTTCATGAATTTCGGCCACCGCATCCCTGGCCACCTGGGCGATTTCAGAAACTACAGCTGTATGAGGGGGTAGAGTCTCCCCCTCGATTCCTGCAGTCAGGGTATCAGGAATTTCATGGGGGGGGGGGGGTGGCTGCTGGAGATACTTCCTCTTGCTCTTCCACAGCAGGCTGCCCTATACGCCGCTCCCATCGATCAAACACAGTAGCATCCATCTTTTTCAAGTAGTGGAGAGGGACTCCTTTGCTCATGTCGAACTTGTCTCCGTTGAGCTGGTTGAGATATAGACTTATGATGCGGCCGAAACTAGGAGTGCCCAGAGTGTCCTTGATCTTCTGGAACAGCAACTCCCCCCAGTTGAACCTCTTGCGGCAGACAACAGCTATGAGGATTTTGAACATATCTCCTGAGATATGATCATGCGAGCCTGGTTTGCAGATGAGCACTTTTCCAATGACGTCAGATAGGAGCTTCCCTTCTTCATTCATCTCTTTTCTCTTTATTGATCGAGTGCCTCTTGGAAGACCGCATAACAAGAGGGTTCTGGCTTTGTCCGCGTCCTCCAGATGTCCTCCTGCTCTGAACTAGAAAGCTGCAGGTAGCGACTCAGCTTGCTGGCAGACATCTTTACTTTTGTTCCAGCCACCTTGCTCTTGATTACGGAGTCTCTATCTCGGAGCCTGGCCGTAGAGAAGAATTCCAGCACCTCTTTGTCAAGAATTTTGCAAGGGTGCTCCAGGACGAAGGTTAGCCCAGCCTCTTCCAGCATTAGAATGATATTGCGGAATTCGTCCGAGGCATGAGAAAATCCAGTGCGAACCAGCTCGCAGCCAGAGACCAACCCTGCAGTCGTCCTTGGAGCCATTGTAGACCTAGAGAGAAGCCCTACTCAAAACGTTAATGAATTTTCAAAAAGAAAACTTCATGAGTGGATGCGTCGGGTAAGGGGATACCTAGAGGTGAAGTCGGTGAGGGGGTTTGAGCGGAGAAAAATCGAGACTTGGGGAGATCGACGGTGCGAGCTTCGGCGGGAGTCGTCGGGAGCCTTTCGAGGAGAACTTTGCGAGACCTTTGCCGGAGCTTAGGAGAAGACTTCACGAGCTGCGGGTTTCGGAGAGTCGGAGGGAGAGCTCCTGCGGGTTGCGACGAATCGGCGGAAGAACTTGGGAGAGCGCTTGCGGGTCGTCGGGAGAACTTTTGCGGGACTCGTGAAGAAGACGAGGGGTCGGCGGGATTCGTGATAAATACGAATAGGCGGAGGGGCTCGTTCGGCGGGATTTTCTAATTCGTCGGGATTCGGGGTGAATGTCAAGGGTCGGTGGGATTAGTCAGTCAGGAGATTTGCCGGTTCCTGATACCTTTTGTTGACTCAAAATTGAGAAGTCCCTTGACTCGAAATTTTCATGTTGAAAAGCTTGCAACCTTTTATGAGATTTTCTGATGTCACGTCTATATACACATGATAAATACAAGTATATTTTACAGTCAAACGATTTGGACTTTAACGAGGCTTTTTCAGACACTTCTAGACGTCAATTGTGATTTGTCGAACTTTACAATGACATATCTTTGTTAACCCTTTATTGATGTGTAAAGGTTTGCATGCATCGAGTTAACCAATCCTTAGACGTGCATACATACACTAATATACAAAGAAGGATCTGTATATAATGATATATATAAGTATATATATTTTAAATGAGGATGCATCATGACGCAAGTCCTTGAACTGATAAAAATTACCTGGGATTTTGAGAGTCAGCGTTTTAGTTCCACAGGTAGAACACATTAGAGGCTCATGGTGAATATGCTCAAACAGGTAGCACATCTGTTATTGCAGACGCTTGTTCCACGTTAGCCTTGAGTCACCTACTGTCCAGTCCCCATCGTATTCACGGGGACCTAGACTGCCCTGCAAGACAGAATTACTTTACCTTAGGAACCCAAATCATATTGGGTCCTAGGTTTCTATTAGCATAAGCACGCAACTGCCTTCCTTCAGAAAACCTGTCTGGAAGACTACCTCTGTCCCTAGAATGTGGATAAGCCCTTGCTGTGGGCACAGAGGGGTTGTGCCAACAGTCAATGACAAAGTGCCCCACTTTGCCGCAGCACCAACAAGGGTGAATGTTGTATCGCCGTTTCCGACTTGATCTCGTGACTGATGTAGTCACGGTCCTAGGTCTAAACGGGATAGGGCATGTTCTTGTCACACAAATTCCTCTTCCATCGTGATACGAGGAAGGGTGGAACGAATGCATGTTGTGAGCGTTATGAGGCCGTGAAGGTGGTGCCATTCTTTCAGGCATCTCCCTTGCTGAGGCTCCATGAAGCCTGACATCATGACTTCTATCCTCCCTATCCCGTGTCCTCGAATGGTGAGAATTCTTCTGTGAACTGGGACATGCAGATCCACACTTTGTTGGGGCAGTGGCCGTGAATACAAAGGGCTCGGAATGAGCCTTAGGTATTTCCTCATGGGTGGCCATGACGCCCCTTGCACTATGGACGTTTCCACATGGGGACAAATCACCCTTGCAGTGACCACGATTATTCCTGTGGTCATACCTGAAGGCATGATGAGTTGCCTTCCTGCTTGGAGTGGGGGGTCGGAACACCGTTTCCCCATTTCTCCATCCCTGAATAATCCGGGAGATCCACCCGGTTTCTTGCTTTCTCTTTATAGCATCAACTTTGGAAAAGTTTGATACTATACGTTTCTCATTATCTAGACTATTCTCTAGAGCTGAGATCTTAGAGTCCTTGACCTTGTTGGACGCCAATTGGAGAACCAACAAGATCTTCAGTCGAGCAATCTCTCGAGCTTGCTCCTCAGCAAGTAGATTGCTTTCCTGAAGGGCTCTCTTCAGGGAATCAGTATTTTCTGGAGGAGAGCAGTTTCTGTCTTCAGAAAAGTCAAAAGATATGGGGCAGGGGGAAGATGTTACCTGCTCATCTGAGTTATTGTCATTAGAATCAGTGACCATTGTTTCGTCCTCGTCAGAGCTGCTTTCCTCACTGGTCTCGTCAGTCTCTGACACGGACACGGGAGCTCTGATGCAATCTGAGGGATCCTTGCATTCATCTTCAGAAGTGAGGACCCCCACATACGCTTCATCCTCTGATTGACATCATATTTCAGCTTTCTCTGACCCCCCCATCAGCTCTGAGATCATCATCCACAGAGATTTAGCCGTTTTACATTTTTCCAATCTAGAGCGAGAGGCTCCAGACCAGACATCCATGATAATTTGTCGAATCCTCTGGTCCAGTTGAAAAAATGAGAGTTCCATCTCTGTCATCTCAGCAATGCACATGGGCACTTGGATCCCAGAGTCGGAGGTCTTCATGGGAATAAACATACCCTCTTCCAGGATGAAGGATGCTCGAGGGTCGATAGCATCAAGGTGACATGACACTCTCATTCGCCAGATGGGATAATAATCCTTTGTGCAGGCGGGGAGTTTGAGTGGCGGCATCTCATACTCTAGATCCATGCTTCTGACACTGGTGGCAGGATTCTACTCAAGGTGTTAACCTCTTTGAAGAGTAACCTCGCTTTGATACCACTTGAAAGTCCACCTAGTGTCAGCTATGTGCACCTATGGGGGGGGGGGGGGGAATAGGTGACGTGTGGTTCTTTTGCGGAATTTACGGATGTACCTGCACAATAAAAACAACAAACACAGCACACAGAATACACAGCAAATTTATAGTGGTTCCCCGACTTGGGTACATCCACTTTCCCCCTTCGACCTATCTCCCCAACAAGGGACGACTCGGTCACTTCTCCAACGAGATTGAAATCCAATTCCTTCACTAACGGAAGGAGCCCTTCCACACGTGAGAGTCAACACTCCCACAAAACGGGTTGCACCCAACCCTTACAACACGGAACAAGAGTTCCTTTACAACTAAAAGAAAATATAGATTGTACACGTGATACAAACTTCTTTTGGAGACTACGGTGTTCCTCTTGTTCGACGACGTGATCTTGAAGTCGATGAAGAGTCTACAACCTTGGTCTTTCTTGGAGAGGATCTCCCGGAACCGGCGGCGGCAATCTGAGCGGCGGCTTGGTTCGGAGTCGGCGGCGACGAAGGTGCGCTGCTGCAGTGCTTTGAGATCCAAACTTCTTTGCGAAGCAAACTAGGTCTACCAACGGTCACTCTAGGATCGGTCGTCTCGATCGATTCGGACGGGGGAGTTTTTCCCGGTCAACAAATCGAGAGACAAGAGATCTCTGGATAGACACGTGAGACGCAAGCTTTGCTAAGCTTCTGTCGCCGGAGATCGGGAAGAAGAGCGATCAGCGGCGGCGACCTACGTTCCCGAGCGCGACGGCGGCGGCGGAGAGGAGTCGCGGTTTTAGGGTTTCGTTGAGGCTCAGTTTCTGATTCTTTTCTCCGTAAATTTACTGTTCAAAATACCCATGTATTTATACCATGTAGATACAACAAATTTGACCGTTGTGGGACCCACAGGTATAACCCCGAAATCCGGTTCAAACTGGTCCAGAGGCAGAATCCGGTTCAGGAAATTCCAGAGAAAACGCCAAGGAAAATTCGGCGAGAATCGCAGGCGATTCTCGACGAATCGGCGAGAATCACCAAGTGATTCTCGTCGATTCGTCGAGAATCGCTTGTGATTCTCGTCGAATCACTTATTGATTCTCAACGAATTTTACTTTGTATACATGAGCTCCTTGGCCACTGGTTCGGCGAGAATCACTAGTGATTCTCGCCGAATCTTACTTGACACCATTTACAGGTGGCCAGAGGAGTCGGCGAGAATCACTAATGATTCTCGTCGATTCGGCGAGAATCACTAGTGATTCTCGCCGAATCGGCGAGAATCACTTGGTGATTCTCGTCGAATTTGCCTTGGACGAATTTTCGTCTTCCACCCAGGAGCTGCTCCTTGATCCTCCATGCTCCTTGTCTTCTCTTGCATATGAACGGCCCTGTACTTGAAAGTAAGTGCACTCCAATAAAGAGAGTACACATAAGCCAACACACTGATCTGCTCAACGAGGGATTACGTCGTGCAGACCCGTGTATATTGACCTACTGCACCCTAACATTGGTGTGCACTTAGCGTGGAGAAGCTGCAAGCACAACTTGAGATGTTTCATCAAATACATTGTGAATTCATCTTAGCTTGACAGGTGGCTTCCTCAAATCTAGGTAATCATGGATACAATACCCAACAATTTGCGCGGGTCAAACTTCCACCGAGTCCCATTTCCATCACAAGTCACATAACCCGGTTATGTTCAAGTTGGCTCTCAGGCCACCAAGTTGGCAAGATCTCGTATCCGCCCAGTTTTCCGGGTGCACCTTTGGGTTAGTCCCCAAGGCTCCCTGCTGCAATCTACCGCGTAGAAAACCCGAAAAAAAAAACAACCAATAGCACGGAGTCTTCTCCGGCATTTATGCAATGCAACATCACCGATCCAGACCAACATGTCCGGGTAGGCTTCACACATCATGCATATGTCCGTTCTCGCTTACGGACTCTAAACAATGGGGACTTCACATATCTACCCGAAGGAACACCTCCAACTCTCCGCAAACTCGCGAGAGCGGGCTTCCTATGAAAAGAAAGAGAGCTACTCATGCTCAAGATGAGGATCGTTACCCTTGCGTTCCTCTTTGGCGCCATGGAAAAGTAATCGGATGAAAACCACCGCACTAGCGTTGCCTCCGTGGATCCGGAGTCGGCTCGCGATTTGGAGCTTCGAAGCTCCTCCAATGGCGGGATCTAGCTCCTTCTTCCTCCCTTGGCTCTCCTATCTCTCTAAGGTTTTAGAAAGATGAAACTTATGAAAAGTAAGGGTTTTCCAAGTCCATTCACGGGTATATCCCTTCAGGAACAACCCCCAGCCGTTGGATCTCAAAATAAGGAAACGAACGGCTTTGATTCGGGGCTGAAATGCCCAATCTGGACCGAACATGGCCTGACACACGCCCGTGTCCAGGGCCGTGTGCCTCATTCGCCGTCAAAATCGAATCTCCTGGAACCTCACACGGGTATCGAATACGCCCGTGTTCGAGCTGACACGCCCGTGTTCCACCGGACACGGTCGTGAGGCCGGCCGTGTACCCCATGATTTTTCCCCAAAATCAACCCGAGCACTGCACGGGTTCTAGGACACGCCCGTGTCCTTGCCCGTGTCACCTTGACACGCCTGGACCCCAGGGCCGTGTACACGGTCTCTACACTCCACTTCGTCGAGCGAAGATCGTCGACCTGATGACACGGCCTTGGACACGCCCGTGTCCTAGGCCGTGTGCCTTGTCTCGACGATCGTCGAGCGAATCTCGTCGACTTCCGGGACGAGTGTCGATACGGGTCGACACGCCCTGCGACACGCCCATGTCGCAGGCCATGTGCCATGTCTCAACGAATCGTCGAGCGAATCTCGACGACTTTGCGGCTAAGTGTCGACACGAGTCGACACGCCCTGGGACACGCCCGTGTCCCAGGCCGTGTGCTTGCTGCCAGAACCCAAACTGGCCCAAAACGCCCCCCTTTGCTCCTTTGAGTTTCGGGGCGTTACAAATCTCCCCCTCTTAAAAGAATTTCGTCCACGAAATTATATAAAGGAAAGACATGTACAAAACCAAAATTTGTACCTGAGCGGAACAACTCCGGATACTCGTCAAGCATAGTCTGCTCTCGCTCCCAAGAGAGCTCCTCACGACCGCAATTGTCCCACCGGACCTTGACCATCCTGATATCTTTATTGCGTAGCCGCTTGACCTCCGAGTCTTTAATCCGCACGGGCTTGACCTTTGTCGTTAGCCCACTATACACCGGCACTTGATCGACCGCGATCACTTGCGTAGGCTCTTGCACCGCCTTCCGAAGCACCGAAATATGGAATACATCATGTAATCCACTAAGCTCCACTGAAAGCTTCAACCTATAGGCCGCTTCACCAACTCTCTCCAGAACCTCAAACGGTCCAAGGTATCTTGGGCTTAGCTTTTTCAATCGTTGCACCCGCGAGACACCCTTGAACGGCTTGATCTTTAAGTATACATAATCGCCCACAGCGAACTCCACGTTCCTGTGCTTGGCATTATAGTACTTTGCTTGCCGGTCCTGAGCGATAAGCAACCTCTCCCAAATGGTTCTCATCAAAGAAGTAGCCTCATCCACTTCCGATCGCTTATACAACTTTGACTCACCCGTTTCTAACCAAGACAACGGCGTGCGACATCTTCTACCATATAGGGCCTCGAAGGGCGCCATTTGAATACTCGCTTGGTAGCTGTTGTTGTATGCGAACTCCACCAAATAAAGGTGGTCTTCCCACTGCTTTCCGAAATCTAAGACACACATGCGGAGCATGTCTTCCATGGTTCTATTGACCCTCTTGGTCTGCCCATCCGTTTACGGATGGAAGGCTGTGCTGAATTTCAACTTTGTTCCCAACATTTGTTGCACCAGCCTCCAATCATTGGACATGAACCGCCCATCTCGGTCACTCACGATGCTGTGGGGCACACCATGAAGCCGTACTATGTTATCCATATATAGCTTTGCCAGCTTCTCCACCGGATCATCCTTCCTATGCGGAATAAAATGCGACACCTTCGTTAATCGATCAACAACCACCCAAATGACGTCGTTCCCTTTTTGCGACCTTGGCAAACCGTGCACAAAGTCCATAGAGATGTCGTCGAATTTCCACTCCGGAATAGGCAAGGACTTGAGAAATCCTCCCGACTTTTGGCACTCCGCCTTTACCAAGGCGCAAGTTTGGCACTTGGCTACGTATAACGCCACATCCTTCTTCAAACCCGGCCACCAAAACAGTTTCTTTACATCGCGGTACATCTTCGTGCTCCCCGGGTGAATCGAGTACTTGGTATGGTGTGCCTCGTACAACAATTCCACCCGCAAATTGCCCACACAAGGGACGCACAGACGACCGTCTTTCCAAAGCAATCCGTCCTCCACGACGAATTGGGAATTTGACCCATCCAGAGCCTCTACCATGAACTGCTTCATATGAGCATCCATATCCAAAGCCTGCCGAATACGATCAGCCAGGTCATATTGGACTTCAGTCCAATTCAGAACTGCTTCAGCACTTGATTGTCTATCCACACAAACAATCTCCAACGCCTCCAACTCCCGCACCAACCGCTCATCATGCACTGATAGCCAATTGGCTTGAGCTGGGGCTCGGCGACTCAACGCGTCCGCAACCGCATTCCCTTTGCCAGGCACGTAGTGGATCTTGAATGTATAGTCCCCCAGGAACTCCATCCATCTACGCTTCCACATATTCAGATCTTTCTGATCTATCAAATATTTCAGGCTCTTATGATCGGTGTAGATATCAATCTTCACACCGTACAAATAGTGTCTCCACAGCTTCAAGGCAAAAATCACGGCCGCTAACTCCAAGTCATGGACCGGATAATTCCTCTCGTGCACTTTTAGCTGTCTCGAGCCATAAGCTATCACGCTTCCGTGCTGCAGTAGCACGCAACCCAAACCTCTGCCCGAAGCATCGCTATATATCTCATAGCCTTCGGTCCCAACCGGCAAACTCAGCACAGGCGCCGTGGTCAACCGACACTTCAATTCCTCAAAAGCTCACGCGCACTCCGGCGTCCAAACGAACTTATGCTCCTTCCTCGTCAAAGTAGTGAGAGGTAAAGCTATCCGCGAGAAGTTCTCTACGAAGCGCCTATAATAGCCGGCAAGCCCCAGAAAACTCCGGACTTCCGCTACAGTAGCAAGCTCAGGCCACTCCCGTATCGCAACAATCTTCGCCGGATCCACAGCAATACCCTCTCCACTCACTATATGCCCGAGGAACGCCATTGAGGATAGCCAAAACTCGCACTTCGAGAACTTGGCATACAACTGATTTCTCCTTAGCGTTTCCAACACCAAATGAAGATGCTTGAAGTGATCTTCCTCACTTTGCGAGTACACCAAAATATCGTCGATGAAGACGATCATGAAATGGTCCAAGTACTCCCTGAAAGTCCTGTTCATCAAATCCATGAACACTGACGTCGCATTAGTCAGCCCAAACGGCATGACCGTAAACTCATAATGCCCGTATCTCGTACTAAACGCTGTCTTCGGGATATCACTCTCCCTTATCCGCAGCTGATAGTACCCAGCCTTGAGATCCAACTTCAAGTACACCGTCGACCCGACTAACTGATCAAAGAGATCATCAATCCGAGGGATCGGGTACTTGTTCTTCTTAGTCAACTTGTTGAGCTCCCGATAATCAATACATAGCCTCAAGCTTCCATCCTTCTTCTTAACAAAGAGGACCGATGTGCTCCAAGGCGAAGAACTCGGGCGCACATACCCTTGCTCCAACAACTCTTGTAGTTGAACTTTCAGCTCCGCCATTTCCTTAGGCGCTAGCCGATACGGAGATCGTGACACAGGCTTTGCACCTGGCACTAGCTCGATCGTAAAATCTATCTCCCGCTAAGGCGGGGCTCCAAGAAGATCTACGGGGAACAAATCAGGGTATTCCGATACCACTGAAATACAATCCAACGCGGGCTTCAGCTTTACAACCTCTACTAGTGTAAAGAACAGTTCTGCACCAGCACGAACCGCCTTCACCACCTGAAGAGCAGACATCAACGTCTTGCTCGACCCCTTTAAGCCCGTAAAAGTCATTTCACGACTTGCTCCCAGCTTGACTTCCTTGCTACCGCAATCTATATAAGCCTGCTGCTCCGAGAGCCAGTCCATGCCAAATATGACGTCGAACTCCACTAACGGAAGTAAAGACGCCCGCAGGTCGAACTCCTGCTCCCCAATATGAATCTTAACATCGCAGATCCTAACCGCTCGCATCGAACACCCATTGGGCAACAACACATCCAACTTATCCTTCGCCATCGAAGAAGGGACTCCGATGCGTGATATAAATCCTTCGGACAAGAAGGAGTGTGAAGCTCCCGTATCGAAGAGTGCTCGTGCCAGATTTTCACAAATCAATACAAATCCTAAACAAGCAGTGGTAAGGTAACATATGCATAACAATATTTAAAAAAAATGACTTGCTATAAATTAAATCGTACCTGTCACCACATCAGCTTGTTTAATGGCCTCCTGTTGGCTAAGATTGTAGACCCTTGGTTGGGCCGGAGCATAATGGGATGCGGTCGACTCCACCGCCTTTCCATTTTCTTCATAAGTAGCTCCCGGCCTCCTCTCGGACTTAGGACGTCCGCTCCAATAATCACGGGCAAAATGCCCCGTCTTTCCACATGTAAAACACGCACCCGGGGTCCGACCCGTAGTCGCCCCAGAAGCGCCAGAAGGAGCTGGACCCGAAGTCCTATGCTTCTTGAAAGACCTCCGATAGCCGGACTTTGAAGTAGTCGGCACTCTGAACTCAGATTTCTTCTCACCCAAGCTTTTCTTTGCTTGCAGGCTCTTCATGTCCTTCTCCAAGGACCGGGCAGTATTGACCAAGGTTAAGAAACCCTGCGTCATCGGCCCCGAAAGTAATAATCTCAACTCATCCCTCAGGCCTTCATAGAAGCGATTAGTCTTGCGCTCCTCATCCATGATGGTGGAGCTAGCATAACGACTCAAACGAGTGAACTCATGGAGATATTCATCCACGCTCTTCTCACCCTGAACCAACTTCAGAAATTCGTTCTCCATCGAAATCCTCTGAGTAGAAGGGAGGTATCTTGCTAAGAACAATCCCGAGAACTCTTCCATCGGAACGTCTATCAGTTGTCTACCCCTCAAATGATGCAGCTCCAATCCTTCCCACCACATCCTCGCTTCACCGTCCAAAAGGAACGTAGCGATGGTGGTCATTTGCCACTCCTCCGTCTCCGTTGCTGTCATGACTCTCTTCACCCTAGAGAGCCAGTCTTCAGCCTGAGATGGGGTTCCCAACCCCGAGAATAACGGAGGGTTAAAGCTCATTACATGCTTCAGCTGCCTCTCAGTTTCCCTCCTTGGCACTATTGGTTCCACAACCACTTGCTCCACTCTCCTCGGCTCAGCCTCTTGAAGAGGTTCTTGCTCCATCGCAGGAGCGGGCTGCTGCGTTTACCTTCCAGGTTGCGCATTAATCACGACCAACACCGCTTCAGCCACCAATCGAATATTCTCAGCCGACAGAGGTGTTGCGGGAGCAACATCCGGTGCACTACTAGCCTCAGAAACTCGACGTTCTAACGGCCCAACACCACTTCTGGTCACCTATAGTGGTACAAAACACCGTTAAGCGACCAAATAAATTGCAAACAACAATTATAGGTACACGCAGGTTTCTCAAACACGAGTATTTTCATTCCTAAGTGGACATTCATGGGTTCTTTTACCATTATAACGATGACGCACACAATGTGCTCACCATCCCTTAAAAAGAATTCGGCCACGAATTCAGATTAAGCCCAACCAAAACCAGTAGGCTGATACCAAATTGTAACACCCCCTATCCGTCGCATAGCATATAGCAGTAGGTCCGGCCGGGGCCCGACGGCATATACTACAGACAGACCGAGTGGTTACTTATGGAAACCATCCAACCAATCTCAACGTCCTACACAGAGCATTCTAGCGGAAACAGTTTATAAAAGTTGTAAACAAGAACCCAGTAACAAAGCACGAATGTCCACTAATACAAAATAGGAATGTTATACAAAATACCCAAAACAAGCCTTAAGGCCTTACAAAATGTTTCACTTGAATATTACATGTTTTACAAACCACGGCACGCAGGCCGGTCATACATGAATAAAACAGTAAACACTTCCATTTGGGCCTTCGAGGGCCGGCTTCGCAAAAAGGGCTTTAGCCCGCTATTGACCGCTTGGTCCAGCTGCACCTGCAAGCAACAAACCACCGCACGGTGGCAAAACAAGGCAACGGTCAGCAATGCTGACCAAATTATAATGATCCCGCCCCCAACTCGGGGCGGCGATGCTCCTTCCCTGCATTTCATTAGCATAAGCGAGCAATGTATAACAATAGCCATTTCATCACAGACGTTGGCTCGCACGGCCACACGCCCCGTGCACTCAGGGCACATTCTCGGTGAACCGGTCGATGTCACGTCAATTAAAGCCATAGACATTCCGGACTCACCACCGCCACTTTGACGGCCAAACCTATGAGCAATTTGTCTTCCCGGCATGAGTCACATCAATTTAAGCCATTGACCGCCGAAGACTCACATCTATGCCAACGGCAAGTGCCACATAACCTTAGGTCTCTTTAACCGAACGACATAGAGCGGGTACGGTTCCATCTAACCCATGCTCACATCACAACGACAATTTAAGCCATTTGCGCGGGTCAAACTTCCACCGAGTCCCATTTCCATCACAAGTCACATAACCCGGTTATGTTCAAGTTGGCTCTCAGGCCACCAAGTTGGCAAGATCTCGTATCCGCCCAGTTTTCCGGGTGCACCTTTGGGTTAGTCCCCAAGGCTCCCTGCTGCAATCTACCGCGTAGAAAACCCGAAAAAAAAACAACCAATAGCACGGAGTCTTCTCCGGCATTTATGCAATGCAACATCACCGATCTAGACCAACATGTCCGGGTAGGCTTCACACATCATGCCTATGTCCGTTCTCGCTTACGGACTCTAAACAATGGGGACTTCACATATCTACCCGAAGGAACGCCTCCAACTCTCCGCAAACTCGCGAGAGCGGGCTTCCTATGCAAAGAAAGAGAGCTACTCATGCTCAAGATGAGGATCATTACCCTTGCGTTCCTCTTTGGCGCCATGGAAAAGTAATCGGATGAAAACCACCGCACTAGCGTTGCCTCCGTGGATCCGGAGTCGGTTCGCGATTTGGAGCATCGAAGCTCCTCCAATGGCGGGATCTAGCTCCTTCTTCCTCCCTTGGCTCTCCTCTCTCTCTAAGGTTTTAGAAAGATGAAACTTATGAAAAGTAAGGGTTTTCCAAGTCCATTCACGGGTATATCCCTTCAGGAACAACCCCCAGTCGTTGGATCTCAAAATAAGGAAACGAAGGGCTTTGATTCGGGGCTGAAATGCCCAATCTGGATCGAACACGGCCTGGCACACGCCCGTGTCCAGGGCCGTGTGCCTCATTCGCCGTCAAAATCGAATCTCCTGGAACCTCACACGGGTATCGAACACGCCCGTGTTCGAGCTGACACGCCCGTGTTCCACCGGACACGGCCGTGAGGCCGGCCGTGTACCCCATGATTTTTCCCCAAAATCAACCCGAGCACTGCACGGGTTCTAGGACACGCCCGTGTCCTTGCCCGTGTCACCTTGACACGCCTGGACCCCAGGGCCGTGTACACGGTCTCCACACTCGACACTTCGTCGAGCGAAGATCGTCGACCTGATGACACGGCCTTGGACACGCCCGTATCCTAGGCCGTGTGCCTTGTCTCGACGATCGTCGAGCGAATCTCGTCGACTTTTGGGACGAGTGTCGACACGGGTCGACATGCCCTGCGACACGCCCGTGTCGCAGGCCGTGTGCCATGTCTCAACGAATCGTCGAGCGAATCTCGACGACTTCGTGGCTAAGTGTCGACACGGGTCGACACGCCCTGGGACATGCCCGTGTCCCAGGCCGTGTGCCTGTTGCTAGAACCCAAACTGGCCCAAAACGTCCCCCTTTGCTCCTTTGAGTTTCGGGGCGTTACAACATTCATGATCCCTACGGATCACCTCTCTTTCTTACTTACGCATCAAATACCAAAGATTCAAAGGTAGCAGAAATGTTTTTGGGAATTGCTTTTGGAATAAAAGAAAAGGAAGAAGCATTTTGGGCGTGCAAAGGGCTTTGTCCAGGTATAGATCAAACTATCTGGAGGAACTTGTTACCAGGCAATGGAACTCTAGTGAGGGGGATATGCAAAAGAAAAGTGGTTTTTCGCTGCGAGCATCAAAGAACTCAAAGCAAGCTGTGTCCGAGGGAACTGTATGAAATGGGTCATGATGTGAAGTTGGTGACCAAGGCTAAGCCGTAGAAGTTTGCATTGGAACTACGGGTGGAGTTGCATCACTTGGCGGGTCGTCCATTAACACAAATATCCATGGAAGAATTCTCCCGACTCTTCCTAGCGAAGCACCTTCCTTCGGCACAACGGATTGCCATGGAGAATGAATTCCAAAGGCTGACACAAGGTGATGGTAGTGTTGACGTGTACCTGCATGAGTTTACTCGCTTAGGGCGGTATGCGGGTTCTATTTTTGCAGATGAGCAAAGAAAGACAAATCGGTTCTATGAAGGACTGAGAGCGAGTTGAGGTTCCTAGTGTCTAGTTCTGTGAACCAAGGCTTCCAGGCGTTGGTCGACACTGCGAGCGCACTGGAAAAAGATATGAAGAGGGTGCAGGGAAAGAGGGCTTTGGCTGTGACGCAACCGGAATGGAAGGTGCCCCGATCTGGGAAACCATTTTATAAGAAGAAATGGGGCAAGAAGTCCAAGACAAGTGGACAAGCTCCTTCATTAGTTTCATCAGGAGCAACGTCGAGGGCTACCTCAAAGCCGGGTACTCGTATATGCTATAACTGTGGCCGGGTGGGGCATATCGCTCAAGATTGTCGGGTGCCGCCAAAGACTGAAAAGAAGGCGGGAGCGTCGTATGCAGAGAAGGGCAAGGCAGTAGTGGACTCCTCTACCTCTCAGGCGCAGCCCCGGGTCTACAATCTTGGCCTGCAGGAGGCCATCAAGCAGAGTGACGTCGTCACAGGTATGAGTTTAGTTTTGCATATGCTATTGCTTGTATGCTTTGCTTAGTGCCTATGTGTCTGTGGCTCGTGTATGTGACATGATTGTCACAGGCTTTGTGATGATTCGGGACATGCTGGCGCGAGCACTGTTTGATACAGGTGCGTCGCATTCTTTTCTGTCTCGCGAGTTCATAGCGCGGCTTGGGATACCTAGTCGTGCAAAGATAGATAGCGTCAGAGTGGTGTTGCCGAATGGCTGTTGGATGCTTGTGGATCAAGCTTGCGATGTGGCGGTCCAAATAGGAAGTCGGGATTTCAGTTTAACTATTTATGTTTTGCCAATATCGGAATTCGACGTGATTTTTGGGATGGATTGGCTTGCGGAGCAGCATGCCTTGATTGATTTCCAGTCCAAAGAGATCACGTTGGTCCAGAATACCGAACAGGAGACAAAGTTCGCGGGTATGCGAGGAGTGGGCGGAACGTTGATGTCTGCACTCCAGGTAGTCAAGGCTGTTCGGAAGGGTGCAGAATGTTATTTCACACTAATTCAGGCTATTGAGCCTAAGCCCAGTGTGTGCGAGGTTTTGATTGTGGCGAAATTTACAGATGTGTTTCCCATGGATCTCCCTGGGCTACCACCCCAGCGGGAGATTGATTTCATAATCGAGTTGGTGCCAGGTGCGAAACCTGTGGCCCGCTCGCCATATCCCGTCACGCCAAAAGAGATGGCTGAGTTGAAGGTCCAACTATAAGAATTGCTGGAGCAAGGTTATATACGCCCAAGTATGTCACCTTGGAGCGCGCCTGTGCTTTTTGTGAAGAAGAAAGACGGTGGGTTGCGGTTATGTATTGACTACCGTGAACTGAATAAGCTGACCGAGAAGAATAAATATCCGATACCCCAGATTGATGAGTTATTTGATCAGCTGGTGGGCTCTACCGTCTATTCGAAGTTGGACCTGAAGTCTGGTTATTACCAGTTGAGAATTCGGGAAGGTGACATTCCCAAAACCGCATTTGGAACGCGTTACGGGCACTATGAGTTCACAGTCATGCCATTTGGACTGTACAATGCGCCCTCAGTGTTTATGGATTTGATGCACCGTATATTCCGAGAGTACCTGGATTTGTTCGTGATAGTGTTCATTGATGACATCCTGGTGTACTCGAAGTTAGAAGCTGAGCATGAGACGCACTTGCGGTTGGTGTTGAATACTTTAAGGCAAAATCAGCTCTATGGCAAGTTCTCGAAGTACGAGTTTTGGCTATCGTCAGTTGCCTTTTTGGGCCATGTGGTGAGTGGAGCGGGCATTTCTGTAGATCCAGCGAAGATAAAGGCCATCGAGGAGTGGCCAATGTTGTCTTCTATGGCCGAGGTCAGGAGTTTCCTTGGAATTGCGGGCTACTATCGAAGATTTGTTGAAAACTTCTCGCGGATTGCTTTGCCGCTAACCACGTTGACGCGAAAAGATCAGAAGTTCATTTGGACGGCAGAGTGCGCACGAGCTTTTGAAGAGCTGAAGGTTCGGTTGACCACGACGCCGGTGTTGTCTTCGCCAAGTGGGACCGATGGTTTTGTTATTTATAGTGATGCCTCAGGGAGAGGCTTAGGCTGCGTTCTTCTGCAACATGGAAATGTAATTGCTTATGGCTCACGCCAGCTAATGATGCACGAGCGAAATTATCCCGTCCATGATTTGGAATTAGCGGCGGTGATATTTGCACTAAAATTGTGGCGACACTACCTTTATGGAGTGAAGGTGGAGATCTATACAGATCATAAGAGCCTAAAGTACCTATTGGAGCAGAAAGACTTAAACATGCGACAACGAAGGTGGTTGGAGTTCCTTGGGGACTACACTTTTGAGATTCACTATTCTCCCAGGAAGGGGAATGTTGTCGCGGATGCCTTGAGTTGGAGGGTTCCGGCTAGAGCGAATTGGTTACAAAGGTATGATGAACGTCTTATCCAGGGGCTGGAAGCGTTAGAGATATATTGTGTTGACAAAAATGCCACTGCCAATGCATGTTTGAACTGGACGGAGGTGCAATGTGACCTTGCGGACCGAGTTCGACGGGCAACGAAGTTGGATGAAGATCTCTTACGCTATGTTAATGAGGGGCCAAAGGGCAAATTCTCATGGAATGACGGTCTTTTGCGAAAAGAGGGCCGTTTGTGCGTCCCAAATGTGGGGAAATTAAGGGAAGAATTGATGTATGAAGCGCATTATACAAAGTATTCCATTCACCCCGGGAGCACAAAGATGTTCAATGATATGAAAAAGCTATTCTGGTGGCCAGGGCTCAAGAGAGATGTTGCCCTCTATGTGACCAAATGCCAAACATGGGCGATGGTGAAGGCGGAATGCCAAAAGTCGGGCAGTTATTTGAAGTCGCTGCCGATCCCAGAGTGGAAATTTGATGATATTTCCATGGATTTTGTGCACGGGTTGCCAAGATCTCAGCGAGGGAATGATTCTATTTGGGTGATTGTTGACCGACTAACTAAAGTGGCACATTTTCTCCCGAATAGGCGGGATGATTCAGTCGAAAGTTTGGCAAAATTATATGTTGACCAGATTGTACGGCTTCACGGTGTTCCTCGGAGCATCGTCAGTGATCGAGATGGGCGATTCATGTCAAATGACTAGAGGCTAGTTCACCGACTGTTGGCACGAAGTTGACTTTCAGTACGGCCTTTCATCCCCAAACGGATGGCCAAACTGAACGTACCAACAGAACGATGGAGGACATGCTCCGAATGTGCTCCCTCGACTTTGGAAAGAGATGGGAAAATCATCTCTATATGGTGGAATTTGCGTATAATAACAGCTACTAGGCGAGCATTGGGATGACACCATATGAAGCGCTATATGGAAGGAAGTGCCGTACTCCCTTGGCTTGGGTAGAAGCGGGCGAAGCTCAAGTGTATAAACCAAATGAGGTTGATGAAGCAAATTCAACCATACGGACTATTCGAGAGAGACTACTCATTGCCCAAGATCATCAAGCAAAGTACTACAACGCCAAGCACCGGAACGTGGAATTTGCGGTTGGCGATTGGGTCTACTTGAAGATTAAGCCCTTCAAAGGTGTCTCCAGGATTCGACGTTTGAAAAAGTTGAGTCCAAGATTTTTGGGTCCCTTTGAAGTGATTGAATGAGTCGGAGCAGCGGCATATCGGCTAGCTCTGTCGGCAGACTTGGGTGGATTACATGATGTGTTTCACATCTCGGTGCTTCAGAAGGCCGTTAAAGATCCAGCTTAAGTGATCGCGAATGATCGTGTGCCGGTGGAGTATGGGCTAACAACGAGAGTTAGACCCATTCAGATCGAGGATCGAGCCGAGAAACAGTTGCGGAACAAGACGGCCGGAATGATTAAAGTCCGGTGGGACAACTGTGGCTGTGAGGAACTTACATGGGAACGAGAGCAAACCATGCGAGAGGAGTTTCCCGAGCTGTTTCTGTAATTCATGGAGAGAATGTTGTTGTAACCTGAAAATTTTAATGTTATAACCATTTGGTTGCTGGTTGCCTTCCTGTGTACTAATTTCGAGGACAAAAGTTTTTGTAGGAGGGGAGGGTTGTAACAGCCCAATTTTTTATCAATAGGCAATTTTCGGGTAACACGGCCTGGGACACGGGCGTGTCCTGCTTGGGTGCGCGTCGTCGCGAGATCGACAAAAATCGTTTGACGAATAGTGTTCGGCAGGAACACGCCAGGCGACACGGGCGTGTCGGGAGGGCGTGTCTCCTTGCGCTCGACGAAAGTTGCTCGACGATTGTCGAGTGTCGAGTGTCGAGTGTCGAGATGTCGACAATATTCGGTCGACAGTGAACACGGCCTGTGACACGGGCGTGTCACAGGGCGTGTCCCTTTGGTTCGACGAACTCAGCTCGACGAAGTAGAGCTGGGGCGTGTCTAGTGCCGTGTATGGTCACACGGCCTGGGACACGGGTGTGTCATAGGCCGTGTGAGTCTCGGGCGATTTTGGGATTTTTCAGCCTGATGAACACGGCCACAGACACGGTTGTGTCTGAAGGCATGTTGGGTGACATGGCCTATGACACGGGCATGTCACATGGGCGTGTCACTGGTCTGGATAAGTCGGTTGAGCACCGGTTGAGGTACACGGCCTGGGACACGGGCGTTTCACAGGCCGTGTCAGGCAAAAAAATAGGCTTTTCTGGCAATTTGTGGCCGTCTATTCCTTCAGCTGGGATCCAAGGGTTGAGCTTCTTTCCTGTTTCCTTAAGGCCGAAAACTGAGAATCTATTCTCATTTGAATATTGCCTTCATCTTTCTAAAAGTTTAGAGAGAGAAAGGGAGAGGAAGAAGAAGGAAGAAGAGGAAGGGCTGCTGCTGGTGGAGCTTGAGAGTGTCAAGCTGCGTTCCGAGGCCAGTTTTGCGGAGAAAAACCTTTTTCTAGCCAACTAGGAGCTTCATGGCACCAAAACGGTCTTCAAGGGTAACGACTTTTCTTCCTAGCCATGTGAAGGCTTCCTTTTGGCATATGTTTGTGATTCCCCCACCAAGAGATGGCTGCTTTTGGGAGTCTTTGGGTGGATTCATGGAATCCCATTTGTTGGCATATAGATCCGAAAATGAAGTACGGAATAGACATGTTGTGTGAAGCCCATCTGGACAGGTTAGTCTGGATTGGTGATGTTGCATACGAACCGGAGAAGACTCCGTGATAAACGTGTAGTTTGGGAGTCAATGGGTTATGCCTGTGAAGGGTAGTAGCAGGAAGTACTGGAGTGGTAATCCAGGAAAATATCCGTGTATGCTTGTGATATTGGGTCGTACCTGTGAATGCGTAACATGAAGTACTGGTGTGACCAGAAAAGGCCCTTTGTGTTGTTTGATGTCGTAGGGTATCCACCTGTGAAGCGAGTAATAGGAAGTACTGGCATGGTAGTCAGGAAATACTCCTGACATTTGTGATATTTGCGGTGTCCACCTGCAAAGAGAGTAGCAGGAAGTACTGGTGTCCACCTGCTATGTTGTGAGACGGGTGGGTGTAATCAATATACTCAGGCTGAATGCCAAAAATAGGATTGGTGAGACTGACCCGCACCTTTGAGTAAGCCGCGAGTACGCCGTACTCGGTGAAGGCAAGGCGATTTGAGCAACGGGGGGGGGGGGGGGGGGGGTGGAGGATCCGACCTGCGTTATGTCCGTCCGACGTGGACCAGAAGGTGTGGCCTGTTGGAGCGCATAGCGTGAGTCTTAGGCATGCGCGCCATGACACAATGGGGGGCTACGGGCCATCCCGGTGTAGTAAGACTATAAAACTCCGGATGCACGCCATGGAGTAAATGCTCAAGAGAGTTACTGTTGGGTTGTGACCCTGATACGGTGGTGGGCAAGTGCTTTGCTAGAACACCAAGAATGTGCCCTGAGTGCACGGACCGTTGGGCCAGGTGGCTAACGGTTGTGATGACATGTATGCGTGAAAGCACTTTATATGAAATATATTGCCATGCTTGTGATGCTATACCTGCAGAGAAGATTACCGCTGCCCCGAGAAAAGGGGTAGGGTCGTTATAATTTGGTCAGCTAAACGCTGACCGTTGCTTCTGTTTGCCACCGTTGGGTGGATTGTCCCTGTACAGGTGCTGGAGAGCCAAGCGGGACGCATAAAGGTTGAGGTCCCTGCTGCTGCTGCTAGTGCTAGTCCTCGAAGGCTATTTGGAATGCTTGTTGTGTTTTCTGTTATTGTGGCCGGCCTGCGCGCCAATGTTTAGGACACTGTTTGAAAGCCTTGTAAGGCCATAAGGCCAATGATGTTACATGTTGTAAGACATTCCTATTATATAAACAATGTGGAGTTGTTTGATCTGTTGGACATTCACTTGTGGAGTTCACGTTTTAGTAGAGGCTTCCGTTAGAATGAAGTGTGTATAAGTGCGTTGCGCTACTCTGATATCATCCCGTACCTTCACCGCCTGTTTTGTGATATATGCTGTGGGGCCCCGGCCGGACCTTCTAGTATATACCATTTGAACGGATGGGGTTGTTACATCACTTTAGCGTATAGTGGTCATTCGGAAAAGTATATGGAGTACTTAGCGACCAAGAGTATAGTTTGTGATATTCGAGACCGAATCCGGGAAGTGCAAGGGAAGGATGCTGCTCTGGCCCTAGTATTTAAGTCACTTGAAGATGGGTCTACTGACGAATATTCCTTAAAAGACGGCCTCATTCATTTCCGTGGCCGGCTCTACATTCCCGAAGGTGGCAAAATTCGGGAAGATATTTTGAGAGAAGCACATTGCTCTCAGTATTCAGTGCATCCTGGGATTGCCAAAATGTACGCTGACCTGCGGAAGACCATGCGTTGGCTAGGAATGAAGAGAGACGTCGGGTATTTTGTTACGCACTGTGAGGCCTGTCAACGGGTAAAGGCGGAATGCAAGAGCCCCGGAGGATTGTTACAGTCGTTTCCCACCCCTCGAGTGGAAGTTTGAGGATATCTCCATGGAATTATTCATGGTTTGCCTCACTCACGCTCAGGGAATGATTCGGTTTGGGTAATCGTTTATTGCCTAACAAAGGTAGCCAAGTATATTCCTATGAAGAAAGAGGCTCGTGTGGACGTTTTGGTATGCCTCTTTGTGGAGCAGTTTGTACTGTACCATGGCATACCAAAGACAATTGTTTATGACCGGGATGAATGTTTTACCTCTAAAGAATGGAAGGCCGTACAGACATATTTGGGTTCACGTCTTACCTTCAACACAACCTTCCATCCTCAGACGGACGGACAGTCTGAGAGGACCATCAAAACTTTGGAAGATCTATTGAGGTTGTGTGTGCTGGATAGAGGAGAGCCGTGGGAAAGGCTCTTACCCTTGGTAGAATTCTCATATAATAACAGTCACCAGGCCAGTATCAGGATGGCACCCCATGAAGCCCTTTACGGAAGAAGGTGTAGAACCCCCTTGTCATGGGTGCAAGATGAAGAACCAAAGGTTTTGGGAATTGAGTATATTGATGATACTGATGCTACTATTAAACTAATACGGGACCGCATGTGTTAACCCAGAAATCGGCGATCCTTCCCAAGGTAGCCAGCTTGCTAGTCGTGGCTTGCTTCGGGTTCTCCTTGGAGGTTGCGACCAGTCCAAGTATGGACGGACAGACCTCTCTGTCCGCCCAGGCCGCGTGGCTAGGGCGGTCTCCCCGATCTGACCGCCTAGGTCGTGCAACAACCACATGTTCTACAGGGGGTGCAGACTGCTTCCTCAGTCCACCCCTGCAGGCCGCACAGTTTGGTCAGCTAACCTCATCATGGTTTTCCCCATTCCGACAGGTGGACTACCCAACAGTGACAGGCTCAGATTCCTATTCACGGAGACCACCAGTTAGCCGCATTCTCGGCAGTCGGTCCACCAGCCAATACACTAGGCGACGTGTCTCGAGGTCGCTCAACGTCAGGGGACCTACCTCCAGGTCGCCCAACAGCGACAACTCTCCAGGTCGTCCATCAGCGGGTGTGACCTACTCCATTTTAGTCTGCCTGGCAGTAGGCGACCTGTCCTCAAAGTCGCCAACAAGGGCGACAATCTCAGGGCCGCCCAGTAGGGGCGACAAGCCTTCCCATCCTACAGGAGGCGGGCTTCAATGATGGCGGCGACCTGCATCTTCAGTCCACCTGGTCTCCCAGTCGACCAACTCGCCCGCTTACAGTTCGCGGACTCTCTCATTCCTCCCAAGGATCGTGGACCAGCTCCGTCAATCCACATGCATCTTGCGGACTCGTCTTTAGTTCGTCAGGTCGTCAACTCACCAAGCGAAGCCTCCAGCAGAGGCGGACTCGCCTCGCCCGCCGCGGGCTGGGCGGACTGTTCCAGTCCGCCGCTAAGTCCAGCTTTCCACCAGCAAACTTCCCTACAACATCGGCGGACTCGCTACACAGCCCGCCAATCAGCTTTCCAACCGCTCCTTTCCAGTAAGGGGTGGGCTACTCCTCAGCCCCCACACTTTGGCGCGGTCTTACTCAGCACAGTAGAGGCGGACTCGTCCCTGTCCGCGAAGCAGCAAATCAACTCCAGAAGACGTCCCTGACCGCGTGGCCTGGTGCGGACTCGACGGACTCCAACCTCTACTCGCACAAATCACCGCCTTACCGGGGGTGAGGTTACCAGAAGCTGTTACCTCCTCGGGCCTATAAATAGCCCCCATACCTCTCATTCGGTAGGACACAGGCATGAGGGAAACTTCCGGCAAGGTCGAGCATCAGACCTTGCGGACTCTGCTTTCCTGTCTGCGCGGCCTGCCGACTTTCCCTTCTCAGTTCGTGCGGTCTCCTCTAGCAATTTCTTTCCTTAGCCGCCAACTTCCCCCTATGTACCCTTTATTTGCTTTCCATGTAAAGGTGCAACTCAAGCTGTAGTAACTCAATATTAATCAAAGGAAAGTCAGTCGCAAAAGTGGCATTTAAGCCGCGGCGGGCGAAGTCTGTTGTTGCCACTGCTAGCGGACCCCTATTCTTCTCAACTCCCTTCTCTCGACATCAACCTGCAAGCACAACCATCAAAGTAACCGTCTGCTCGACAGTTCCTGATCAACCTTCTCGGCCATCTCCACACTCGGATCAACAACCTCCTCTTCCTCTCCTCTATCCCCGCATCTCTTGATCAAGCGTTTGCTCCACTCTCGAGCACTCAGAAGCTTAACCTCTCCGTTATCCCCACAATCAACCTCTTCACCTCATCATCCTTGCTTGTGAGACTGAACACACCTATTAGCTGCTGGTGCCTGCGACAACCTTCTCCTCCTCTCTCCATTTCCGCGCATCAACAACATGCTTGAGGCTCAAAGTCGGCAGGCTAAATATTATAATGCAAAGTACCAGATGGTAGAATTTCAAGTGGGTGACAAAGTGTTCCTGAAGATCCGGCTGATGCATGCAGTGTTACGGGTACGTGGTGTGAAGAAGCTTAGCCCAAGGTACGTTGGGCCTTATGCTATATTGGAATGGATTGGCCCTTTGGCTTATCGGTTGGAGTTACCGCCAGAGCTGGAGAATCTTCATGACGTATTCCATGTGTCGTCACTTCGGAAGGCATTGTTGTTGTCCGATCAACATGTCCCCACCACTAATGGAGCAGTAGCAACTGATAGATCTGTGCGACTAGAGCCGGTGCGGATAGTGGACACCGAGACAAGGAACTTGCGTCGCAAGAGTGTTCCTTTGGTAAAGGTGTTGTGGCATAATCATGGGAAAGAAGAATTTACTTGACAGCTAGTGGACTTGATGCGGAAGCGCTACGCGGAGTAGTTTCTCCAAGGTAAATTTAAATAGCGCACTCAATTTCACGCTTAATTTTCCCCCACGGCCTTAGCCTGATTTCAGGGACGAAATATTTTATTTTGTTTATAGGATTTATAACATCCCATTTCGCACTAGACCCATCACACGTGTTTTTGAGTCAAGGGAGTTGACTCGAGGTCGAGGTGTGTCGGACTCGACAAGTAAAATTCATTGGATATCGTCATGGATATCCGATGAATTCGTCGAGTATGGCTTGTGAAGTTGAGACCAATACTGTTCGTCGAAAATCAGACGAATTCGTCGAGTATATGGAATTAGAAATTATTCTGGAAATTTGACGTTTAGTGGACTCAATGCCACTCGATGAATTAGGACTTAGAAATTATTCTAGAAAGTTGGGGTTGAGTGCATTGAGTGCCCTCAACGCCATTCGACGAAACAGGTTGAGGCGTTGAGTGGACTTAACGCCACTCAACGCGGCGTTGAGTGCGTTGAAAGCACTCAACGCCATTTTAGTTAGAAGATATCTCAGATAACTGGTGTTGAGTGCGTTGAGTGCACTCGATGCCATTAAGCTGAAAGGCGTCGAGTGCGTGGAGTGCACTCGACGCCACTCAATGCTATTTACTTAGATTATTCTGAGAGCTGTGGCGTCGAGTGCGTTGAGTGCACTCGACGCCACTCGATGATTCGTCGAGTAAAGAAGGTGCACTCGACGATTTTTACTTGAAAAGTGTTGTTCTTACATATGGCGTTGAGTGGTGTTCTTACATATCTGTTAGCACATCTCGCACTCGTTTTCTCCACATTTTCTATCAAGTCACTTATGAAGTAAGTGATCTGTAGGTCTAACCTCCAAAATTTCAGCAGCTTTGCTGAACTCAACCAAACCATTATCTGACTGTCTATGTAAATTAATGAATTTCTTGGTCAACAAACCTCCATTTTAGTTTTAAAAGGGTAAAAATGTAAGTAGGTTGTAATTCCAAATACTAACACTGAATACTCTGATTACGGGCACGCACATAACAAATCTTCAAGTTCGACAAACCACATAAATTACATAAAGAGTAATCAAATCAGCAAGTAGCTGCTGGTGTTGGAAGATTGCTAGAAGGGGAACCTACAAAAGGGTAGGATTAATATGAAAATGGAATAAACCCCAGCCACAATAATGGTGAGCAGCCTTGTCTATATTAAAGATTGTGATAAAAAAAGATCTTGAGCCAAGGTTTTACCATCCGAAAGTTTAGAATATTAACAACCCTATTTTCATGTTGATAACCTTGATCAGAAGAACTTTAGTTGGGTTGATATACAGAAAAATCATCTCAAGTATTCTCTGAATGGAATTATATGCTGGAACCACTTGAAAAGAAGGTTTTTTTCTGTGCAGGTTTATGTTGCTCAAGAGAACCTCATGTGAAACAATTCACGTTTACCGGCCTTATGTATCAATATACTTATCTGTCAAATACCCTATACTGGACAGACTAAAGGCACCGTTCAATGTAGAATTTTTTGAAAACTCGTTTCCTATCTTTGCAAAATATATAAATCTTATACTAAAATGTGATTAGTGTTGTAATATATTGCTTGAATTATAATTTAAGTTGTCATTTTATTGGAAGCACGACATCAGTTGCGGGAAGTGGAGAATATTGAGAGCGAGGTTTACCGAAAGTGAAATAAATTCGAGATCTTGGAGAGCGGCGTGAGTTATGGAGGCTGTGACCAAAAGAAATACTGTCTTAATGGGTATGCGCGGCAGTGGGGAGGCTGCAGGATCCGTAGGGGGTTAGAGATAGTCGATTGCAGGCGGCGAGAGTGATCTCCAAGAGTAGTAGAAGATTATCTCCATAGGTTCAGGTGAGAACCATAAGGAGTTGTGCTCTATGAAACTCCCTATATGTAGAAAGGAAAATTTTAGGATCTGGAAGTAAAGGGTAACGATATTCATGGAAGCATCAGACCCTGAGATATTCATAACAGTTCAAGAGGGACCCTTCATTCCCATGAAGGTTTCTTCTATAAATGTCAATATCCAGACACCCAGAAAATACACTGAAATGAATAAGGATGAAGTCATTCTGGAAAATATAGACAAAAGGGCTCAAACTATTATTATTAGTGTCATAGATGACTCCACATTTTAGAACTTGGTCCACTGTAGAATAGTTAAAGAGATGTGTGATTCTATGATAGTATACATGGAAGGGACATTTGAGATAAGAGATGACAGGAAATCCCTGCTGAATCAGTAGTATGAGACCTTCAAGCAAGGCAAGAAAAATTCTATAGATGATTGCTATGAAAAGTTCTTCATGATAGTGAAAAGTCTGATCACTTATGCCAGACAGTTCACAAACTATTAGTTGAATGACAATTTCTTGAGATCTCTTAACAAAGAATGAGATATCAAGATCTGTGTTATTAGAGAGATTGATAACTTGGCCCACACTATACCTCAAAATCTGTTTGGGAAGCTGTTGTCTAATGAGATGCAGCTGGACTCCAGAACGGGAGAAGAATATGTTGGCAGAACTCTCAACAAAGAGAAGTTCATGACCTTCAGAGTTGAATCAACTAGGAGGAGCAGAGAAAAGACTCCTTCTCCACCAAGGAGAGCTGCTAATTCTGAGTGCTCAGATCCCATCTCCTCAGGCAATGAACTGTCAGATAGATAACTAACTCTATTCTCCAAACAGTTCAAGATAATGTTGAGTCAGATAAGATAGCGGAAGAACAAGGGATATTCAAGCTCCACCTCCAGTAATCCTTATTCCAACACGGACAAGTCCAGAAAAGACCCCTCTAGGGAAAGGTATGGCTCTAAGCAGAACAAATACATTAAGACTAATGTTGTATGATATTATTGCAACATAATTGGACATGTCATTGCTGACTATCCAATCAAGAGGAAGGATCACAAGAAATCTGATGACAAGAAGGCTGAAAATAGCTTCTTGGCCAAGAAAAAATTAGCTTATTAGATAGTGATTCTAAGTCTTCATAATCAGGGGAAGAAGAAGCCTACATTGGTCTCATTTCTATTGAAGAGGAGGCTGATCATCCAGCTGCCTCAACTGGCAAAAGAGCTCCACTACCGTCCATTGATAGTGACTTTGAAGAAGATGATGAATTCAGCCTCATGTCCCTAACTGAAGACAATTGGGACAGTTATATTCCTGATGAGGTACACTCTCTCCCTAACTCTCCTTCTATTTATGAGTCTGTCTTAGGCTCTAAAGCATTCACTTTATCCAGTTGGGATGATGGATTAGAATATGATGATGATGTTGATCAACTGATTGATAAGTATGGTGCTATTCTGGTGGCTCTGAAGAAGAGCAAGAAGCTTGTCAAAAGATAAGCTAAGTTGTTTGCCTCTCTTTAGCAAGACACTTCCCTGCAATCTGAGTCAACACCCTTGCTAGCTCAGATGAGGTGGGAAGTTAGTCGGTTGAAGAAAATCTTAGTCATCCAAATTGGCACCATTAGCCAGAAGAACAAGATTACCAAGGATCTTGAAGATAAGCTCCTCAAAAAGAGGATGCTAGTGACTGAGTTTTCTAAGCCCAAAATAATTTTGTCACTAATTTACTCCTTCACCTCTTAAAAGGATAAGAGATGTTGGGGTTCAAGTGGAATACTAGAGCTATCCATTCCAAAGGGAAAGGAAAGGATCCAATTGTGCCTCAGACCACCTTTCAGAAGGTAATTCTCCCTTTTAATAGGTATGACCATGACAGTATATGGTCGCTGGAAGTATGGTAGCTCTTCTCGTAAGAATACAAGTGTATCTTACAATGAAAGAAGAAAGGACATGATATTGAGTGTACTGAAGACTCCCCATGAGGAAATCCAAATGACCAATTATGGACCATTTGTGTTTGTTGCTCTAGCTCCCACTCTCAAGGACAAGGTTGTGGACAATCCCCCTACTCCTTCAGCGAAGAGCAAGACTATGAGAATGTCAATCAATAAGCGTCACTTGGCTGTCTCTGATGCCGTCAACTCCATGTCAGCTGCAAAGAAGACATCTATTGGCGTAATTCAGAATCAACCTAGTGCACCTATTGACAGACTTACTTTCAGTCAAATACTTGCTAAAAGAAATAAGAAAAAGGCTGCTGCTCTCCTCTCTGAATAGACAAAACCTGACAGCTTGCATACTTCTAAAGTTATTTAGAGGAGGAGATACAACATCCATGAGTGATGATGTTGTGGCAAGGTGGGTCACTTTGTCATAGACTGTTGGGCAAAACCCAAGTGTGCCAAGGCCAAAGATGAGTCTTCCTGCCAGGGCTGCAACATGTTGACATAGTCATTCTCAAGCTAACATGAACTAAGGACCCAAACCTTTTTGATTCCTAAGGTAAATTAATATGTGATTGCAGGGTAGTCCAAGTACCCATCAAATGCCAATATTGTACTTGAACAGTAGTTGTTCCAAACACATGACTGAAACAAGGAGCCATTTTAAAGATTATACTCCAGTGAGGAATGGACCTAAAGTCCTCATTGGTAGTTCAGATATAGGAGTTACCAAAGGCTATGGTATGATTACTAATGGTATAGTCTCCATTACAAAAGTAGCTTATGTGGAAGGATTTCAACATAATCTAATTAGCATAGGTCAACTATATGATATTGGCTATGTCATTGTCTTCTACAAGGATAAGTTTTTGATCAAAAGGTCAAGTGACCAAGAGGTTATTTTGATAGGCACTAGGAGTGGAAATATTTACTGCTTAAATTTCTTATGTATTAGTACATTCTCTCCACTATGCCTTGTTGCAAATGAAAATATCTCTTATTGTGTACAATGGCACAAGAGGTTTGCTCACTTGGATTACAAGGCAATCAACAAGCTCTTCAATGAAGGGCTAGTCAGAAATGGACCCAATCTGAGATGCACCAAAGAGGGCATTTGCTCTGCATGACAAAAGGGCAAACAAACAAAGGCCTTCTTTAAGAGCATTGGGCCAAAGATTTTGAGAGGTGTTTATACCTCTTGCATATAAACTTATTTGGTCCTATGTCAATTCATAGTCTAGGTAGGAAAGTCTACAAACTTGTGATAGTTGATGACAATTCCAAATTTGCATGGGTATTCTTTCTTAAAAAAATCCGAAACCCCTAACATCTTTGTGACCTTTGTTAGGCAAGTTCAGAATGAAAAAGGACAGTTCTGTGGTCAAAATTAGAAGTGACAATGGTACTGAATTTCAGTCTAAAGGCATGATAAAGTTCTATGGAGAGCAAGGTATTCTTCAGGAGTTTTCTTCTCCAAGAATAACACTAGTCAGACTAGGGCTGGGAAACACAAGAATAGGACTACTACTGCACCTTTTAGACCAAGAGCTGTTGTCAACAAAGCCACTAGACCAGCTCTTAAAAGAAGGTACAATATCTATGAGTGCTGGTGCTGTGGCAAAGTGGGCCACTATGCTATAGATTGCTGGTGTTGGAACCCTAGTTCTGATTTGGGCAAGGATCACTATTAGGATGATTAGATTGACCCAAAATGTATATTCATGGGTCATAGGTTTGTTTCCAGGTTTGCTCCTTCAGAAAAATTCCAGAGAAGTTCAGATTTGAAGTTCAGAAATTCAGCTCAAAGAAATTCTTCGAGCTCAGTTCAATGAACTCTGAGCTCAGTTCAACGAACTCTGAGCTCAGCTCAAAGAAAGCTGTAAAACTCAGTTCAACGATTATGCAGTTCACATTCTCTGAGCTCAGCTCAATGAACTCCAAGCTGAGATCAACGAACTCCGAGCCCAGTTTGAAGAAAGCTTTAAAATTCAGTTTGACGATTTCTTTGCAGTATGCATGCAGAATTATTTACACCTGGCCGAATTAATTAGGGCTTAATTAAAGACGATTATAGCTATCAGATTTAATGCTATATATTCTTATGAATATAGCCATTTGGAGGCTGCATTAATTATGGATTAAATCAGGATTTAATGCTAATTGATTCTCAAAGCAATTACCATTCTCGGGAATGTTTTAGCCATTACAGTCAAACTAAATTCAAATGTTTGAATTATGTTCAGACAATATATAGAGATATTTATGCAGTACAAAAGAAGATGAAGCAGTGAGAGAGAAGAAAGAGAAACAACAACAACAAATCAATGAATCAGTGAAGAACAACACAACTCTAATACACACAGAGTTCTTCATCATTTGCTTCAGGCTTCCAATGGACAACTACTCAAAATCAGTCCAAGAAGCTTCTGAAGAGCAACATCACTTTGAAGGCCTACACCCTGAAGCAAAGCTTCATTCTTTCCTAAACCATTCAACATCTCAGGGGGAGCTTTGACATCATCAAATCCACTAGTATTCTCTCAGTGATTTGAGAAAGAGAAGACAACATCATTTCTTTTCCCTTTCCTGTGTACAGGGTTTTTACTCCCTTCAAAAGTAAACTCTTGGTGGCAGGGCACCTGATCAAAAACCTTTGTGTTGGTTTTTGGGCACCTGATCAAAAGCTCAAAGGGTTGCTAGATCTCGCTTAAAAAAATAGATCTTGTGGTGGCAGTGCACCTGATTAAAGACATGTAGTGGATTCCTATCAGGGTGGTAGAAGAGTGGATGCACCGAGGTTATTGGCGAACCACTATAATCCTTGTGTCATCTGGGTTGCTTGCTTTGCCTTCTTTATTTTTGTGATGTGCTTACTCTTTTATAGAACATATATATTTAATTAGAGTAAATAAGATCTATCCCCTAGCTTTCAATTGGCATCAAAGGGTCATTTTCTTGGTTATACAGGCTAACACCTGAACCAAAATGATCTGATAGATCTTATAGTTCTTAAGAGTTTTTCATGGCACAAAATGAAGAATTTTCAGGCACCAAACCTCCTACGTGCAATCTAGATAAGCTTGCACTATGGAAGACAATGATTAAGCTTTTTATGAACTCTATTTATGAAGCCATCTAATATTCCATTTTGACAGGTCCTTCTTGTACAACCCCGTGTCCGGCGAGTAAGGTTGCCAGGAACCAGACAGATCGGGCTGAAGATAGTGGGCGAGCTCGGCAGTAGAGAAGCCGAGCCTGAGCTCGGCATTCATCGACCGGAGATCGGCATTCGTCGACCAGAGATCGGCATTCGTCGACCATATATCGGCATTCGTCGACCGGAGAACGACATTCGTGGTGGGTCCTCCCTGCCGAGCCCTTGGGTCGGTCTTTCCTTGTTTTCCTTGTTATTTTGCCTGCATGAGTGAAGTAGGCGCGAGACCACCCCTTCCCCAAGTGTGAACTCCACAGGAGACCATTTTTCGGTTTCAACATTTTGGTGCAGTGAGCGTGGAGCGTGGTCAGTGCAGAAAAGCTTCAGCGAGTTTGATGACAGGAGGATAGGGATCTGACAGGACGGACTCGCCGCCCCCCCGCCTCTCGCCACAGTGAGGATGTTCGAGGATTTCAGGAATGAGGTGCTGAACCTCATCAAGTTAGCACTCGGCACGCGGGCCGAGTGCTCGACTCCAGCAGTCCAGATCGCGGCCGCCCCCTCTTTGGGCGAGGACACCCCCAGCAGGCGAGCTGGGAAGGAAGTGGCCAAGGAAGGCCGGGGGTGCGAGCTCCCCGGGCGCGAGCTCTTCCCCGGCTCGACAGGTCGTGGCCGGTTCGGCGAGCTAGGCTCGCGAGATTCGCCAGCTCGCTCAGCAGGGGGAGGCAGCCCCTTCAACGAGTTGGTCTCTTCAGCTCCAGTTCCGGATGGGTTCAGGGAACCCGAGATGTACTACAACACCGGGAATGGAGACCCGGTCCAGCATGTTCAATGGTTCGAGGATGTAGTCTCCATTCGGCAGATGTTGGACGGGTTCAAGTGCCGACTCTTTGCTATCACCCTCAAGGAGAAGGCAAGAGAGTGGTTCCATCAGCTACCGGCCAGCTCCATCTACTGCTTCGAGGACCTGCGCCGGGGGTTCATGCTGAGGTTCACTACCTCGAAGAGGAGGAAGAAGGAGTCAGAATCCCTGTTCCACATCAAGCAGGGTGTGAATGAGACCCTGGGAAGCTACGTGGATCGGTTCCAGGAGGAGGTTACTCAGGTCCAGGAGATGCCGGGACATAGTTTGATGATGACCTTTACCCTGGGCCTGCAGTAGGGGTTCTTCAGGATGGAGCTGAAGAGAGTTCCCCCCCTCTCCTACGAGGAGTTGATGGAGAGGGCGACAAGAGAAGTTGATGGGGAGGCGTCAAACCCGGAGTTTGCACGGAAGATGGCCAGGTGGGCCATGGAGGAGGAGAAGGAGTCGAGAGGAGGAAGAGGACAGGAGGAGAGGAGAGGAGAGCCCCGACAGAGGGAGCAGAGGCAGCTCCAGGGGCAGCAGCAGTCGAGGTGGGGGCGTCAGGAGCCCGACCGTCGGCTGGGCTGGAGACCTGAGTGGCAAGGCCAGGGGCCACAAAGAGGATACCAAGGAAGGGATCAATATCAAGGGGGGCAAGATCAATTCCACCCCCAGGTTGGAGGTAGTCCTAGAGGCCCCGACTCCCCGATCAAGAAGAGGCTATGGCCATAGCCTTGGGGGAGAGGAGGAGAGTAGCAAGGCGGAGGAGGAGAGAGGTTAGGGTGGAGTTGCCCTATTGCGACTTCCATCAGGAGGAGGGGCATGCCACGGCCACGTGCCCGGAGTTCCTTGAAATGAGAGGGAACAGGGAGCAGCAACAGCAGGGGCGCCAGGAAGTAACGATCGAGGAGGTCTTGCCTCGGGCAGAGGAGGACCGTTGTGAAGATCGGGTGGATGTTGTTACCCGAGGAGGGATCGAAGTGATCCACAGGGGGGGGGGTCGAGGCTTCCCGCAAGGCGAGCCTCCACACCATGTACCGTCGGAGCATTGCCTCCACATCCCAAACCCCACCACTAGAAGAAAGGATCACCTTCTCTAGAAGCGACATGCCGGATCACGAGGATCCATTCTATGATGCGCTGATCATCAAGGCAGCCATCGAAAATTTTACCGTCTCTCGGATCCTCGTTGACAACTGGAGCTCCGTCAATATCGTCTTCAAGAAGACGTTTGATGCGATGAAAGTGGAGGCAAAGAGGGTGCTGGCCTCGGACGGACCCTTGTTCGGGTTTTCGGGGGAGAGGAAGAAAGTGGAGGGAGGAGTCAGCCTCCATGTCACCCTGGGGGGGCAGTCCAGAAACTGCAGGTTCGTCATTGTGGATGCCCCCAATAGCTACATTGCCACCTTCGGGAGGCCCCTTATCAGTGCCTTCCGCTGCGTCCTCTCATCTTTCCACCAATGCTTAACGTTTAACGCTGAGGGGATTCAGGTCAGGGTCAGGGGGGACCCCAAGGTGGCGCGGGAATGCTATGTCACCGCCGTGAACTCCATATCTTGGCAAGAGGGAGCCGAGGAGATGGGGCGAAGAATGGAGGAGGCTGAGAAGGAAGCTGGCAGGGAGGAGCTAGAGGTGGAGAGCTGCGCTGAGAAGGAGGCGGCAGGAAGAGACCAGGAGGAGATGGCCGAAGTGGTGGCCGTGGAAGAAGAGGTAGAGGTGGAGATCCCAGTCCCGGAGGAGAGGGATGCTGAAGGATGTGGAGAGCAGTCCAGGTTGGAGGCTGTAGAGGAAGTGGTGGAGTTGGAGGTTCTCACCCGTGGAGGCAGGGTGGAGAAGGTCCGCGTCAGCGGAGGGCTGACCCCGAAAGACCAAGGCAGGATGCTGGAGTGCATCCAGAAGAATGTGGACATCTTCACATGGAACGCCGCAGAGATGCCGGGGGTTAACGCGGATGTGGCCTGCCACCGCCTCAACCTGGACCCGGGAACACGCCCCGTCCAACAAAAGAAGAGGTCCACTGCGGACAAGCTGGCAGAGCCCATCAGAGAGGAGGTGGCAAAGCTCCTCAAGGCCGGCTTCGTGTCCGAGATCCAATACCCCGGCTGGGTCTCCAATGTGGTCATGGTCAAAAAGGGAGACGGCCGGTGGAGGATGTGTATCGATTTTTCTTTACTTAATAAAGCTTGTCCTAAGGACTGTTATCCTTTGCCTCGGATCGACACGCTGGTTGACTCAGCCATTGGTTTTTCTGTAATGAGTTTTCTAGATGCTTTTTCAGGTTATCATCAAATCAGGATGCACCCCCCGGACATCAAGGATGTCTCGTTCATCACGGGGGATGGATGCTACTGTTACAAGTTGATGCCCTTCGGGCTGAAGAACGCCAAGGCGACCTACCAGAAGATGATGGATAGGGTATTCAAATAGTAAAAGGGGAGGAACCTGGAGGTATACGTAGATGACCTCATGGTCAAGAGTCGGGATGTGGACTCCCACCTCCGGGACCTAGAGGAGACCTTTGCAACCCTGCGCAAGTACAAGATGCGGCTGAACCCTCTGAAGTGTGTTTTTAGGGCTAGCCGGGGGAAGTTCTTGGAGCATCTCCTCACTCCCGCGGGGGTCAAGCCAAATCCTGACAAGGTTAGGGCCATCATGGAGCTAGGATCACCACGGAACACTAAGGAGGTGCAGCGGCTGACAGGGAAGCTGGCAGGGCTTAGTAGGTTTCTCTCTCGGGCTGGGGAGAAATGCTCACCCTTCTTCAAAACGCTAAGGGGGGGGGGGGGGTCAAAAATTTGAATGGACCAAGGAGTGCGAGGAGGCATTCCAGGCCCTCAAGATGCAGCTGACCCAGGCTCCGTTGCTCCAAGGGCCCAAGGAGGGGGAAGACCTGTTTTTATATATCGGGGTCGGGGCAGAGGCCTTGAGCTCCGTCCTAGTTCGGGAAGAGGGAAAGAAGCAGCTCCCTATTTACTACATGAGTCGGGTCCTGAGAAAGGCCGAGCTTCGATATCCAATTTTGGAGAAGCTGGCTTTCGCCCTGGTCATCTCAGCCCGAAGGCTGCGGCCCTATTTCCAGGCACACTCAATCCGGGTGGTGACTGACCATCCTCTCCGCAACATCTTCGAGGGGGTGGAGCACTCTGGCAGGCTCGCCAAGTGGTCGGTGGAGTTAAGTGAGTTTGACGTTTCCTTTGTCCCCCGCCTCTCGATCAAAGCTCAAGCAATGGCCGACTTCTTGACTGATTATGTGATTGAGGTGGCAGAGGAAGAGCTCACTCGTCCGACTCCTTAGAAGGTAAAGGTGGACGGCACCTCGGGGAGGCATTCCCTAGGAGTGGGGGTGATCTTGGAGAGCCCTCAGGGGACTAGAATTGAGCAAACGGTGGTGTTACACTTTCCCATCACCAACAATCAAGCCGAGTATGAAGCCGTGATAGCAGGGCTGCGCCTGGCCAGGGAGCTGGGGGTGTTGGACGTGGAAGTCCTTACTGACTCCATGGTGGTAGCTTCCCAGATCAACGGGGAGTTTGAGGCAAGGGAGCCTACCCTGCGATTGTACTTAGCCAAAGTAAAGGGGGTCATCGGCACGTTCCAAACTTTCTCCATCCAGCACGTGCCCCGGGAGGAAAATTAGCAGGTCGATCAGCTCGCAAAGCACAGTCCTCGGGTGTGGGGGGGGGGGGGGGTACCATCACCGACCTGTTCTGCCCTTACATCGAAGAAGGAGAGCTCATGAAGATAGATTAACGGGCTTCATGGATGGACCTAGTTGTAACTTTCCTTTCCACAGGAGAGTATCCGGAGGGGGCAGATAAGAAGAAGCTAAGGCATAAGTCAGCGTACTACCTCCTCCAGGACGGGCAGCTGTACAGGAAGACACTCTCGGGGATGCTGGCTCGTTGCATGGTCGAGGGGGAGGTACAAAGAATCTTGTAGGAAGTACACTCCAGAGAGTGTGGGAGCTACTCTGGGAGTCGGACCCTGGAGGGAAGAATTGTCAGGCAGGGGTACTTCAGGCCCACCCTGGGCCATGGTGCATCGGAGTTCATAAAAAGGTTCCATAAGTGCCAGCTGTTTGCCCCCCTCCAGCTACAGCCGGCCCAGTGACTCAAAAGTATCACGCCCCCCTAGCCCTTCGCCATTTGGGGAATGGATTTGGTTGGGCCATTCCCCCAGGCTAGTGGGCAGAGGAGGTTCCTTCTAGTAATGATCGATTACTTCTCCAAGTGGTTGGAAGTGAAGGCGCTGGCCAAGGTGACCTCCCAGGTTATCAGGAACTTCGTCTGGGGGGAGATCATCTGCCTCCACGGGCTGCCCCAGGCCATCGTCACAGACAATGGGCCTCAGTTCGCCAGCACAGAGTTTACCAGTTTCTGCGGGCAGCTCGGGATCGACCTCAGGTTCGCCTCGGTCTATCACCCTAGGAGCAACGGGCAGGTGGAGGCCGCGAACAAAATCATCGTCAAACTCCTCAAGAAGAAAGTGGAGAATTTGAAGGGGAGCTGGGTGGAGCAGCTTCCTGCGGTTCTCTGGGCTCTAAGAACCACCCCTAACACAGCTACAGGAGAGACCCCCTTTAAGCCCTCCCATGGGTGCGAGGAAGTGCTCCCCGTGGAATTTGAAATTCAAACGCCTCGGGTTGTTGCAGCAGGGGAAGGCAGGGAAGAATGGCAAGCTGAGAACGAGGAAGAGCTGAGGCTCTCCCTTGACATGGTGGAAGAGCTGAGGGACCTTTCCGCCATCCGACAGGAAGAGGTGAAAAGGAGAATGGCCAAGTACTTTGACAAGCATGTCAGAGTCAAACAGTTTGTGGAAGGCTACTTGGTACTAAAGAAGGTGGATGCAGCAGGGATGTCGACATCCGTAGGGAAGCTCAACCCCAGCTGGGAAGGACCTTTTATTGTAAAGGAGGCTTTAAAATCGGGAGGTTATCGACTCCAAAATGTGGAGGGAGAGACCCCGAGTCTCACCTGGAGTGGTGACGACTTAAAACATTTTTTCCCCTGAAACATGTAAGTGATACCTTGATTCTAATAAAATTCTTTAAACGCTTCAATATTGTCACAGCTAGCTTGCATGAAGAAATGGAATATGTTTGGACCCCGAGTAGATCCCGCTGTCAGGCTCTCACCTAGCTGGCAGGGCTGGAAGTCACTCAGTGTCATCCTGAGACCTCGAGCAGATCCCGCTGTCGGGCTCTCACCTAGCTGGCAGGGCTGGAAGTCACTCGATGGTATTGCTAGTGGACCCCGAGCAGATCCCGCTGTCAGGCTCTCACCTAGCTGGTAGGGCTGGAAGTCACTCGGTGCCATCCTTGGGCCTCAAGCAGATCCCACTGTCAGGCTCTCACCTAGCTGGCAGGGCTATAAGTTACTCAATGGTATTGGTAGTGGACCCCGAGCAGATCCCACTGTCAGACTCTCACCTAGCTGGCAGGGCTGGAAGTCACTCGGTGTCATCCTTAGACCTCGAGCAGATCCTGCTGTCAGGCTCTCACCTAGCTGGCAGGGCTGAAAGTCACTCGATGGTATTGATAGTGGACCCCGAGCAGATCCCGCTGTCAGGCTCTCACCTAGCTGGCAGGGCTGGAAGTCACTCGGTGTCATCCTTGGCCTCGAGCAGATCCCGCTGTCAGGCTCTCACCTAGCTGGCAGGGCTGGAAGTCACTCGATGGTATTGGTAGTGGATCCAGAGCAGATCCCGCTGTCAGGCTCTCACCTAGCTGGCAAGGCTGGAAGTCACTCGGTGTCATCCTTAGACCTCGAGCAGATCCCGCTGCCAGGCTCTCACCTAGCTGGCAGGGCAGGAAGTCACTCGTTGGCATAGGCCTTGAATTCGCCAGGTAAATACCAAGAAGTTTTGAATACCAAGGAATAAGGGGAGAGAGGTTCTGCAGAGGCGAGTTTGGACTCGCCAAACCCAGCTCGGCATCGGCAAAGGGGTGGCGAGCCAAGTCTCAGGGCCTCGCTGAAGGAAGGTGAGCCAGGCCAGGGCACTTCACCCCTTTGTCTGTTTTACTTAGAAGAATTTTTTCTGAGTTCAACCTGGATGACTCACGGGCGAGCTGAGGTGGTGTGACGAGGGTGGAGAGCAGCCCGCTCCCGAATCGTCTGAAGCTCGGCAAGCACTCAAAACATACCCTCTCGCGGGCGCGTACTAATGCCTATCCTACTCACAGTACCCGTCTATGTGAGGTCGCCTGGGGAAGTACTCGCAGATATACAGAGCACAACAAATAGAAAAACAAAATGGCACGGGTATGATCAAAAACCTTTCTTTCATTAAATTAAGGTGTTTACAAAAGATGTTTACAGGGGCTCGCCTCGGCGAGTAAACCAAAAAGAAGAATATACAAATTCAGGCCTCGCCCCCCCCCCCCCCCCCCCGCCGGACCGGTCCTCCCCTTCACCCGGCTAGTCCGGGAAGCCCTTCCCGAACATCGCGTCCAGGCTGTCCTCTTTCTCATTGGGCGGCGTCACTGGGAACAAGCTCGGCATCAGGTCCCTGGTGGAGATCTCCTCGCACCCCTGCACCAGCACCCCCGTGTCCTTCATCATTTGGAGGGTGCACTCGGCCGCTTGGATGGAGTTGATCCGCAACCTCTTGACGAGGTCGGCCTCGCCAAAGACCCATGGCCTCTTATAGGGAAGGGTAGGGTCGACATCGCTGGCCGGGAAGAAAATCTCCGCCTGGCGGCGGACCTCGTGGTTGAGGTGCTGATTCTCCTCTTTCAGCTTCGCGTTCGCCCCTCCAGCTCGGCAAGGCAGGCGCGCAACTGACTAATCTCCTCCCCTTACTCGACATTGCGAGCCCGAAGCTCCCCTGCGGCCTTGTCATCCTGGTAAATAGAAAATCCGGTTAGCAGCAGCACAAAATGTTCTAAGTAAAAGAGAAGAGGATAGCTTGACACGTACCAGTCCGCCGACGGCCTGGGAAAGAAGACCCTCGGCGATGCCGAGCCGCCTCGCCTGATCAGTGACTTTATCGTTGGCGACATCGCGAGCCTGCTTAGCTTTTTGGAGTTGATTGCTGAGGGCGAAGCTGCGGCGGGTCTGCATGTGGTGGAGCTCCATGGTCTGCAGATGGGCCTGCAGATCCTCATGGCCGAGCTGCCGAAGGGTCATGTTCTTGTAGGCCTCGGTATCCTCGCGGCCATAGAGATCGAAGCCGAGGGCATAAGCATGGCCGGTGGTGGGCTCGTGGTCATGCCAGGATGGATGTAGAGTGAAGATGGAGACCCGATGGGCCAGCTCATCCCATTGCACCATGGGCTCGCCCGCCGAGTCCTTCCACCGCCCCCCGAAGTTAAAGAGGGGATGTTGCTTCGGCGCCCCGCGCTCGCGAGCCGCCCTCTTCGCCGAAGGAGGTGGAGAGATCGCCGTCGTGGAATAAGGAGCCTCGCTGCTCTTCCGGCCTTTGCTGGTAACCTCCTTCAGCGGGCTCTCTGGCGACGCGTCGGGAAGGGTCTCAGATGAGCTTATGTATTTGGGGTTGGGCTGATGTTGTTGTTGTTGTTGCCCCCGCGGAGCCAACAGGGCTCTCCTCATCTTTTTTGGCAGTCGCTGGCGGTGTGGCGGGTTCGACCCCGCATCCTCAGGTCGCCTCTTGCTGGAAGAGGGTTGGGAGAGGGCCGCCTCATCTCGGCAGGCCGCCACCGCCGCCTTCTCGCGAGCAAAGGGGTCCGGGTGCGACCCCGAGTCCGCAAATGGCGGGTTCGCGGGAATTATCCGCTCCCCTGCAAGAAAATACTTGGGAAAAGTTAGAAGAAATTCAGCAACAATATGGCGAGCTCGGCAATCGGGTGAGCTCGACAAGATAAGGAGAGAACAATACCTTCGCCGGGTAAAACGGGGAGAGGCGAGTCAAGGCCCCTTTGCAGGAAGGCGACCTCGAAGTCCTTATGGAGGAAGTATTTGTGGAGGTCGGCGTCGTTGCCGGACACGGCAGGGGGGCGGTAGACCTCCTCGCCCTTCTGCTGGGGCGAGTAGGGGATGTTGCCGAGATCGCCCTTGATGAAGGCAATCTTGGTCATCTAAGTGTGATGCTTGTTCGCGATCTCGCGAACATTGATCAGCGAGCCGCCGAAGTCGGAGACCCCATCTGGCATCGCCTTGTAGGGGAATAGTTTCCTGAACACTGTCAGGTTGAACTCGATCCTCTCCCGCCGAAGGTAGCTCGCGAACGCCACCATCATGGCGATGGCGTTGGAGTTTAACTGCGCGGGTACTGCGCCATAGTACTTCAGAATTTGCCGGATCTCCGGCCATAGCGGGAGGCGCAACCCCAACTCGAAGTGCGAGATGGGGAAGGCGAGCTCATCCTCGTAGAAGGTGTTGATGGCCTCCCCCTACCTTGGCCTGCGCGCCTCGAAGCCCGACGGTACATACTCAGCCTTGAACTCCGCGAGCTCCTCCTCGCTGGTATGCCCCTCGAAGAAGCAATAATCAGTGAAGTGCTGCGCGCACTTGGAGCGGCCGTCGGCATCAGTGTTGGCCTTGCCCATGTTCGCAGAGGAAGAAGCAGAGAGCGAGCAGAAAAGGAGAAAAGCGCAGGAAAGAGAGAGAAAGAGAGCAATAAAAGCACAGTACAGGGGTTGGTGGTGCGCGAGGGGGGGGGGGGGGGGGGGCTATTTATAGAAAAAGAAATATGGGGCCAGGCCGTCCGATCGGCTCAGCTCGCCGTCTCAGCTCGCTGCCATAGCTCGCCACCCCAACTCGCCACCACAGCTCGCCGACTTCCGGCGCGTCCCAACCAAGGCTAAGTCAAACATCGCAATATATTATTTGAATAACGCATGTCCAAGAATATTCTAAAACTACTTATTACAGAGACCAGGTTCGGGACTAAAAAAGCGTGGCGCGCAAGCAGGGGGAGCATCAAGATGCGAGTACCGGTCGGCTCGGCAAAGGAGCCTCCCTCTTACCTACCCCAGCCTCGCGGCTCCCGCCCCCCAGACTGCAGCGCGCGGAGCAGCTCGCGGATCCTCCCCGAATTCCTCTGCGCCTATGAGAGGCCATCATCTATCTCGTCCTGAAGCCGGGAGGGGGACATCAGCTCGCCAGCCTGGCCACTTCGCACCTCATCGGCGAGACACACATAGTCGCGTTGTAGCGTCTCGTTGACCCCCTGCACCTCGCGCAGCCCGCACACCAGCTTCTTGAGAAGCTTGACCTCCCTCCTCGTCAGCTTGCCTTGATCCACTTCAGGAGCCAGGTAAGAGTCCAGCGAGCTTGGGGAAGGGAGCGGAGAGTAATGGGCTACCCGCGAAGATTCCTCGGCAGCGGATTGGCTGGGGGGAGCTGTGAAGACAAACGTCAGCAAGAAGAGAAATGCAAGAAAAGCTTATGGTGCAAGAATCCAAGCAAAATTGACCTGACGAGCTCGGCAACTCGATGGAGATGCGGGGAGGGAGGAACCTCAGATCCTTCCCGCGACCTGGGCCGTGAGTCCCCGATGAGAGAAGCTCGAATCCTGGGGTGGGGATGGTCCCCAGACCCTCCCCCGCGGCCACGTCAGTTCGCCGAGGAGAGGGGGCGCGTACCGGCGAGCTCGGCCTCTGCGAGCTCAACCCCAAGGTCCAAAAGGGAGGGGACGGCTCCCGGTGGCGGTTTTCCGGAGTCATGAACCGCGAGTCCCCAAGAGTGGTCTTGGCTCGCAGGGTGGTGTCTCGCGGCGCGGTGTCTTCTGCACCATCAGGGCGACGGTTTGGGCCGTCACAGACCTCGACGACGTTCCTCCCTCTTTCAGAGGCAGGCAGAGTGGAGGATCCAGTCTCGTGCTCCAAGGTGGCCCTCAGGTCGTTGTAGATGGGCTTGGCCGCCTAGGGGAATGGTTTCATCTTCTTGGAGCTAGGCTCGGAAGAGCCACCCTGCGGCACAGCAGCAGTGACCGCCGTCAGGGCGGCTACGCTAGCTGCAGAAGCCTGGCGAGATTGGTCCAGACGCTCTTGAATCTCCTTGGGGAGCGGCATCTTGGCAAGGTTGGAGCAAAGGGAATGACAAGAGTCAGGCAGGTGAGCAGGTGCATATATATAGCCGCAGGTGGACCCCACCCAAAGATTCCCTCCAACTCGCCACCCCACGCTCGCCGCACACTTGGGGTTGGATGTTTCTTTCCGAGCTTTGCCAAGCTCAAAAAGAGCGGGGATTATGTACAACCCCGTGTCCGGCGAGCAAGGTCGCCAAGAACCAGACAGATCAGGCTGAAGATAGTGGGCGAGCTCGGCAGTAGAGAAGCCGAGCCCGAGCTCGGCATTCGTCGACCGTAGATCAGCATTCGTCGACCAGAGATCGGCATTCGTCGACTAGAGAACGACATTCGTCGAACGAAGATCAGCATTCGTCGACCGCGAGCTCGGCATCCGCCGAGCTAGTCTGAGAACCGTCAATCTCAGGTTAACTGATGACGACCAATGGATGGACGAGCTCATCGTCCCAGCTCGCGCCATCGCAGTGGAGCTCGGCAATAGCAGGCGAGCAGGACCTGCCGAGGTGATCAAGCTCCCCAACTCGCATGGATGTATGATGTACTTTTTATTATTTTGCCCCCGCTGGTCTGCCCATAGCCCTTCAAAACAGTGGAGTTTGGCTGTTGGCAGACCCAACCAAGGGTTTTCTGGTAATTTCAGGTCAGTTCATTTGGTTATTGGCAGTTCAGATTCCAAAAAACTATAAATAGGACCCAAGGGGTAGCACAGAAGGCATGCTTCATGTGCTCTCCTGCTCCAGTTTTCACGTGCTTTCTGAGGGTACCTTAGCTCGGCCTCTGGCTAAGGAGGTGAAGCGCTCTCAGATCTTCCTGGTGTGTGGTGGGTCCTCCCTGTCGAGCCCTTGGGTCGGTCTTTTCTTGTTTTCCTTGTTGTTTTGCTTGTAGGAGTGAAGTAGGCACGAGACCACCCCTTCCCCAAGGGTGAACTCCACAGGAGACCGTTTTTCGGTTTCAACACTTCTCAATCAGTGGAGACAATAAGCATCAATGCTGTTCCATCATCTCAATAGACAGATGCACAAAATATGCTAAAAATTGTTGATGCACAAGCAATGAACATTCTTGCACAATCAATGTCTGATGACATTTTTCAGGAAATTGCGGAATATTCATCAGCAAAAGATATGTGGGACTCCCTCACAACAATGGTTGCTGGATTAGCTAAAGAAAGAAACTTTGAAGCTGAAATTTGGAGTGACTCTGAAGCTTCATCCTGTACAACTGAAGATGAAGAAGAGTCAAGAGCAAAAGAGTTTTGCCTGATGACAATAAATGGATCTTGTAGCAACTCTGATGAAGAGTCAGAATTTAAAACTGAAGAATTTAAAACTGATTTTAAATTATTGTGTAAAGATTTAATTAAATCTTAGAAGGAAATAAAATTTCTCATAGTGAAATTAAATGAAGTATCTTCTGAAAATATAAAACTCAAAGAAGATTTAAAGAATGCTCTTGAACAGATAATTTCTTTAGAATCAATTAAAGGAAAAAAAGTTAGAGGAAATAGATAAAATTACTGAAGATTTGCAAAAGAATAAATCAAATCAATCTAAAAATCTTCAGAAAATTTTTGTTCAAAATAATTCGTCGAACCAAGCTCGACGAAATAAACACTATTCGTCGAACTCAGATCGACGAACTATGAATAGAGATTTTGATTTTAACTGTTCAGGAATCTATGCTCGACGAAATGAATACACTTCGTCGAACCGAGATTGAAGAAAATGAAACACAAAAAACAACTATTATCATTCTATGAACAGAGCTCGACGAACTCAATACGATTCGTCGAACTCAGATCCACGAAATTATTTTTCGTCGAACCCAAAATTTCAGAGCAGAAATTTTAACTTATTTCAAAATCATAATCAAAAACAACATTTTATAAATCCTTTTACTGAGTGGAAAATCCCTCCTAAGAAATATCATCCACTTGGCTACAAGGATCAACCTGAATGCTCTTTCATTTCAAATTATTATTGTGAAAGAAAAATAGGACCCAAGGTAATCTGGGTCTAGAACTCCTAACCTCTCTTTGCAGGAAAAGACCAATCTTACCACAAAGGAGCAGTGGTATTTGATAATAATCAAAAGCTATAGTCTCAGCCAATACAGAGGATACATTAGTGGCTGTATGGGAGGAGATTGTTTATTTTATAAAGGAGAAATTGCTTAAGAGGTTGCAGTAGTAGATTTGTTGTATTTATTTTATTTCTCAAAGAATCCTTGTATATCTGCTAAAAAAAATTATAATTCAGGCAGATTGTTTTTGCTTTGTATTTTATTTGTTTTGTGTAAATAATGTCCTCACCCAAATAAGGAGAGATTGTTGGAACTCTAGTTCTGATTTGGGCAAGGATCACTATTAGGATGATTAGATTGACCCAAAATGTATAGTCATGGGTCATAAGTTTGTTTCCAGGTTTGGTCCTTCAGAAAAATTCCAGAAAAGTTCAAATTTGTAGTTCAGAAATTCAGCTCAAAGAAATTCTCCGAGCTGAGTTCAATAAACTCTGAGCTCAGTTCAACGAACTCTAAGCTCAGCTCAAAGAAAGCTGTAAAACTCAGTTCAACAATTATGCAGTTCAGATTCTCTGAGCTCAACTCAACGAACTCCGAGCTGAGATCAACGAACTCCGAGCCCAGTTTGAAGAAAGCTTTAAAATTCAGTTTGACGATTTATTTGCAGTATGCAGGCAGAATTATTTACACTTGGTCGAATTAATTAAGGCTTAATTAAAGGAGATTATAACTATCAGATTTAATGCTATATATTCTTATGAATATAGCCGTTTGGAGGCTGAATTAATTATGGATTAAATCAGGATTTAATGCTAATTAATTCCGAAAGCAATTACCATTCTCGGTTATGTTTTAGCCATTGCAGTAAAAGTAAATTCAAATGTTTGAATTATGTTCAGACAATATATAGAGATATTTATGCAGTACAGAAGAAGATGAAGCAGTGAGAGAGAAGAAAGAGAAACAACAACAAATCATTGAATCAGTGTAGAACAATATAGCTCTCATACACATAGAGTTCTTCATCATTTGCTTCAGGCTTCCAAGGGACAACTACTCAAAATCAGTCCAAGAGGCTTATGAAGAGCAACATCACTTTGAAGGCCTACTCCCTGAAGCAAAGCTTCCTTCTTTCCTGAACCATTCAACATCTTAGGGGAAGCTTTGATATCATTAAATCCACTAGTCTTCTCTCAGTGATTTGAGAAAGAGAAGACAACATCATTTCTTTTCTCTTTCCTGTGTATAGGGTTTTTACTCCCTTCAAAAGTAAACTCTTGGTAGCTGGGCACCTAATCAAAAACCTATGTGTTGGTTTTTGGGCACCTGATCAAAAGCTCAAAAGGGTTGCTAGATCTCCCTTGAAAAAATAAATCTTGTGGTGGCAGAGCACCTGGTCAAAAACCTGTAGTAGATTCCTACCAGGGTGGTAGAAGAGTGGATGTACCCATGTTATTGGGGAACCACTATAATCCTTGTGTCATCTGGGTTGCTTGCTTTGCCTTCTTTATTTTTGTACTGTGCTTACTCTTTTATAGAACATATATATTTAATTAGAGTAAATAAGATCTATCCCCTAGCTTTCAGCTGGCACAATACAAGTGTGCTAAGAACAAGAGAGTGCTTACCTGTCCGAAGAGCTGTATGTAGACATGTTTATTATCAGACTAACATGCACCTAAGACCCAATAAGAATTGTGGTCCTATGGTTAACTGATTTAAACCTTGCAGGTTAGTCCAAGTGGTCATTCCCCTAAATGGTACTTAGACAGTGGGTGTTCCAGACACATGATTGGAATAAGGAGTATGCTGAAGGAGTACACCCCAGTACAGAATGGACCCAAAGTCATCTTTGGTGGTTCAGAAAAGGGAGTAACTAAAGGGTATGGTAAGATATCAAATGACATAATCACTATCACACAAGTAGCTTATGTGAAAGGGTTGCAACACAACCTCATAAGCATAAGCCAACTATGTGATCTTGGCTATGACATTTCTTTCCTCAAGAATGAGTGCCAAATTAGGAGGTCAGGTGACCAAGAGGTCATCTTGATAGGCACTAGGAGAGAAAATATCTATTGTCTTAATTTTGATTGTAAAAATAAAGACTCTCCCATATGCCTAGTTGCAGATAAGAAAACCTCATATTGTGTCCAATGGCACAAAAGGCTGGCTCATCTGAACTACAAGACCATAGGTAAACTCTTTAATGAAGAGTTAGTCAGAAATGACCCCAAGTTGAAATGCACTAAGGAGGGTATCTGCTCTGCATGCCAAAAGGGCAAACAGACCAAGACATCCTTCAAGAGCATTGGGGACATGGATTCAGTGAGGTGCTTATACCTCATGCATGTGGACTTGTTTGGTCATATGCTAGTTCCAAGTTTAGGTAGGAAAGTCTACACCCTTGTGGTTATTGATAGCTTTTCTAGGTTTGCTTGGGTGTTCTTCCTTAAGAGAAAGGATGAAACCCTTGAAGTCTTCAAGACTTTTATCAAGCAGATATAGAATGAATTAGACAGTACTGTGGTCAAAATCAGAAGTGACCGTGGGACTGAATTTCAGTCTGCAAGCATGCCAAGGTTCTGTGAAGAGCAAGGGATTCACTAGGAATTCTCCTATCATAGAACACCCCAGCAAAATGGAATTATTGAGAGGAAAAATACAACCCTCATAGAGGTTGGTAGGACCTTGTTAAGTGACACATCTCTCCCAGAATATTTATGGGCTGAGGTAGTTAATACTGCATGTCATGTCCTTAACAGACCTTCTATCACCAAAAGCCACAAGAAGACTCCCTATGAGATCTTGAAAGGCAGAAAACCAAACTTATCCTACTTCAGGATTTTTGGCAGCAAGTGTTATGTCCTGAATAATGGAAAGTCCTATGTGACTAAGTTTGCTGCCAAGTCCCATGAAAGGATCTTTGTTGGGTACAATAATAACAATATGACATATAAGATCTACAACTTGACAAGTCAAGTTATAGAAGAGTCGGTTCATGTTATTTTTGATGAATCCAACATGATTAACTGTGAGCTGACTAGCTCTTCTTCTAGTTCTGCAGGAATATAGCAGGTGATGGACAAGCTTACCATCAAGGAAGATGCTCTAGCAGTCCAAGATAAGTGAAAAGATGTGTGTTGTCTAGAGGGAGCTCAAGGCTCATAATTTGAGGATGAAGAACAGCAACCTGAAGACAATGAAGAACAGTTAGCTGGAGTTAGATTGCCTTCAGCTATAAGTCATCTAAGGGATCATCAAGTACATCAAATCATTAGTGAGGCAAGCCAAGGAGTACTGACTAGGAGTATGAGTATCAACATATCACTCTACTCAAATTTCCTGTCACAAGTAGAGCCCAAGAAATTTGAAGAGGCATTCAAAGACCAATTCTGGATTAGATTAATGCAGAAAGAACTGAACCAGTTCAAGAGATGTAGAGTCTGGAAGCTGGTTCCCAGACCTAAGGGACATAATTTCATAGGAACTAAGTGGATCTACAGGAACGAGTTAGATGTGTAACGCCCCGAAACTCAAAGGAGCAAAGGGGGACGTTTGGGCCAGTCTTGGTTTCTGGCTGAAGGCACACGGCCTGGGACACGGGCGTGTCCCAGGGCGTGTCAAGTGTGTGCCGACACTTAGTCGCGAAGTCGTCGAGTTATACTCGACGATTCGTCGAGAAAGGGCACACGGCCTGCGACACGGGCGTGTCGCAGGGCGTGTCGACCCGTGTCGACACTTATCCGTGAAATCGTCGAGTTATTCTCGACGATTCGTCGAGAATGGGCACACGGCCCGTGACACGGGCGTGTCGCCGGGCGTGTCGACCCGTGTCGACGAGCGTCAAGGTGAAATCGTCGAGATTCACTCGACGATCGTCGAGACAAGGCACACGACCTAGGACACGGGCGTGTCCAAGGCCGTGTCATCGAGTCGTCGATCTCCACTCGACGAAATGTCCCGTGTACACGGCCTGGGGGCCCAGGCGTATTAAGGTGACACGGGCAAGGACACGGGCGTGTCCTAGAACCCGTGCAGTGCTCGGGTTGGAAACGGGGGAAAAATCATGGGGTACACGGCCGGCTACACGGCCGTGTCAGCTGGAACACGGGCGTGTCAGCTCGAACATGGGCGTGTTCGATACCCGTGTGCGTGTCCAGGAGATTCGATTTTGACGGCGAATGCAGCACACGGCCCTGGACACGGGCGTGTGCCAGGCCGTGTTCGGTCCAGATTGGGCATTTCAGCCCCGAATCAAAGCCGCTCGTTTTCTTAGGTTGAGATCCGACGGCTGGGGATGGTTCCTGGGAGGATATACCCGGGTTTGACTTAGAAAAATCCATTCTTTCTTACCTTTTCATCTCTCCAAATCCTTGGAGAAAGGGGAAAAGCCATTGGAGGAAGAGGAGCTAGATCCGCCATTGGAGGAGCTTCGGAGCTCCGAATCGCAAGCCGACTCTGGATCCACGGAGGCAACGCGAGTGCTGTGATTTCTATCCGATTACTTTTCGATGGCACCAAAGAGGAACTCAAGGGTAACGATCCTCATCTTGAGCACTAATAGCTCTCTTTCTTAGCATAGGAAGCCCGCTCTCGCGAGTTTGCGGAGAGTTGGAGGCGTTCCTTCGGGTAGGTATGTAAAGTCCCCGTTGTTTAGAGTCCGTATGCGAGAACGGACATAGGCATTTTGGTTGAAGCCTACCCGGACATGTTAGTCCGGATCGGTGATGTTGCATTGCATAAGGCCGGAGAAGACTCCGTGCTATTGGGTGTTTTTCGGGTTTTCTACGCGGTAGACTGCAGCAGGGAGCCTTGGGGACTAACCCAAAGGTGCACCCGGAAAACTGGGCGGATACGAGATCTTGCCGACTTGGTGGCCTGAGAGCCAACTTGAACATAACGAGGTTATGTGACTTGTGATGGAAATGGGACTCGGAAGAAGTTTGACCTGCGCATATGGTTTAAATTACCGTTGCGGGCGCATATGGTTTAAATTACCGTTGCGTTGTGAGCACGGGTTAGATGGAACCGTACCCATTCTATGTCATTCGGATTAGAGCCGTTGGCATAGATGAGAGTCTTCGGCGGTCTACGGTTTTAATTACCGTGACCCATGCCGGGAAGACAAACTGCTCATTGTTTGGCCGTCCAAAGGGGATGGTGGTGAGTCGGCAGACTTAGACTGCGTTCACCGAGAATGTGCCCTGAGTGCACGGGGCGTGTGGCCGTTGAGCCTCCGCCTGTGATGTAATGGCTATATATATATAATGCTCGCCTGTGCTAATGAAATGCAGGGAAGGAGCATCGCCGCCCCGAGTTGGGGGCGGGATCGTTATAATTTGGTCAGCATTGCTGACCGTTGCCTTGTTTTGCCACCGTGCGGTGGTTTGTTGTTTGCAGGTGCAGCTGGACCAAGCGGTCAATAGCGGGCTAAAGCCCTTTTTGCGAAGCCGGCCCTCGAAGGCCCGAATGAAAATGTTTTCTGTTTTATTCATGTATGACCGGCCTGCGTGCCGAGGTTTGTAAATCATGTAACAGTCAAGTGAAACATTCTGTAAGGCCTTAAAGCCGATTTTGAGTATTTTGTAATAACATTCCTATTTTCATATTAGTGGACATTCACGCTTGTGCTGGGTTCTTGTTTTGCAACTCTTATAAACTGTTTCCGCTAGAATGCTCTGTGTAGGACGTTAAGATTGGTTGGATGGTTTCCATACGTAACCACCCGGTCTGTCTGTGGTATATGGCGTCGGGCCCCGGCCGGACCTACTGCTATATACTATGCGACGGATAGGGGGTGTTACAATTTGGTATCAGACTACTGGTTTTGGTCGGGATTAAAGTGAATTCGTGGGCGAATTCTTTTTAAGGGATGGTGAGCACATTGTGTGCGTCATCGTTATAACGGTAAAAGAACCCATGAATGTCCACTTAGGAATGAAAATACTCGTGTTTGAGGAACCTGCGTGTTCCTATAATTGCTGTTTGCAATTTATTTGGTCGCTTAACGATGTCTTGTACCATTATAGGTGACCCGAAGTGGTGTTGGGCCGTCAGAACGCCGAGTTTCTGAGGCAAGTAGTGCACCGGATGTTGCTCCCGCAACACCTCTGTCGGCTGAAAATATAAGATTGGTGGCTGAAGCGGTGTTGGCCGTGATCAATGCGCAGCCAGGAAGGCAAGCGCAGCAGCCCGCTCCTGTGATGGAGCAAGTACCTCTGCAAGAGGCTGAGCCGAGGAGAGTGGAGCAAGTGGTTGTTGAACCAATAGTGCCAAGGAGGGCAACTGAGAGGCAGCTAAAGCATGTAATGAGCTTTAACCCTCCGCTATTCTCGGGGTTGGGAACCCCATCTCAGGCTGAAGACTGGCTCTCCAGGGTAAAGAGAGTCATGATAGCGACGGAGACGGAGGAGTGGCAAATGACCACCATCGCTACGTTCCTTCTTGACGGTGAAGCAAGGATATGGTGGGAAGGATTGGAGCTGCACTTACTGAGGGGTAGACAACTTGGTGATGTCTCGATGGAGGAGTTCTCGAGATTATTTTTGGCTAGATACCTCCCTTCGACGCAGAAGATAGCGTTGGAGAATGAGTTCCTGAAGCTGGTACAGGGTGAGAGGAGCGTGGATGAATACCTCCACGAGTTTATGCGGTTGAGTCGTTATGCTAGCTCTACCATCGCGGATGAGGAGCGCAAGACTAATCGCTTCTACGAAGGTCTGAGGGATGAGTTGAGACTATTACTGTCGGGGCCAATGACGCAGGGTTTCTTAACCTTGGTCAATACTGCCCGGTCCTTGGAGAAAGACATGAAGAATGTGCAGGCAAAGAAAAGCCTGGGCGAGAAGAAATCTGGGTTCAAAGTGCCGACAACTTCAAAGTCTGGCTATCAAAGATTCTTTAAGAAGTATAGGACTTCGGGTCCAGCTCCTTCTGGTGCTTATGGGGCGACTACGAGTCGGACCCCGGGTGCGTGTTTTACTTGTGGCAAGACGGGGCATTTTGCCCGTGATTGTTGGAGCGGACGTCCTAAGTCCGAAAGGAGGCCTGGAGCTACTTATGAAGAAAAGGGAAAGACGGTGGAGTCGACCGCATCCCACTATGCTCCGGCCCAACCAAGGGTCTACAATCTTGGCCAACAGGAGGCCATTAAACAAGCTGACGTGGTGACAGGTACGGTTTAATTTATAGCAAGTCAATTTCCTTTATATACTGGTTATGCACATGTTACCTTACCACTACTTGTTTAGGATTCGTATTGATTTGCGAAAATCCGGCACGAGCACTCTTCGATACGGGAGCTTCACACTCCTTCTTGTCCGAAGGATTTATATCACGCATCGGAGTCCCTTCTTCGATGGCGAAGGACAAGTTGGATGTGTTGTTGCCCAATGGGTGTTCGATGCGAGCGGTTAGGATCTGCGATGTTAAGATTCGTATTGGGGAGCAGGAGTTCGACCTGCGGGCGTCTTTACTTCCGTTAGTGGAGTTCGACGTCATATTTGGCATGGACTGGCTCTCGGAGCAGCAGGCCCATATAGATTGTGGTAGCAAGGAAGTCAAGCTGGGAGCAAGTCGTGAGACGACTTTTACGGGCTTAAAGGGGTCGAGCAAGACGATGATGTCTGCTCTTCAGGTGGTGAAGGCGGTTCGTGCCGGAGCAGAACTGTTCTTTACACTAGTGGAGGTTGCAAAGCCGAAGCCCGCTTTGGATTGTATTTCTGTGGTATCGGAATACCCTGATGTGTTCCCCGCAGATCTTCCTGGAGCCCCGCCTCAACGGGAGATAGATTTTACGATCGAGCTAGTGCCAGGTGCAAAGCCTGTGTCACGATCTCCGTATCGGCTAGCGCCTAAGGAAATGACGGAGCTGAAAGTTCAACTGCAAGAGTTGTTGGAGCAAGGGTATGTGCGCCCGAGTTCTTCGCCTTGGAGCGCACCGGTCCTCTTTGTTAAGAAGAAGGACGGAAGCTTGAGATTGTGTATAGATTATCGGGAGCTAAACAAGCTGACTGAGAAGAATAAGTACCCGATCCCCCGGATTGATGATCTCTTTGATCAGTTAGTCGGGTCGACGGTGTACTCGAAGTTAGATCTCAAGTCTGGGTACTACCAGCTGCGGATAAGGGAGAGTGATATCCCGAAGACAGCGTTTAGTACGAGATACGGGCATTATGAGTTTACGGTCATGCCGTTTGGGCTGACTAATGCGCCGTCGGTGTTCATGGATTTGATGAACAGGACGTTCAAGGAGTACTTGGAGCATTTCGTGATCGTCTTCATCGATGATATTTTGGTGTACTCACAAAGTGAGGAAGATCACTTCAAGCATCTTCATTTGGTGTTGGAGACGCTAAGGAGAAACCAGTTGTATGCCAAGTTCTCGAAGTGCGAGTTTTGGCTATCCTCAGTGGCGTTCCTCGGGCATATAGTGAGTGGAGAGGGTTTTGCTGTGGATCCGGCGAAGATTATTGCGATACGGGAGTTGCCTGAGCTTGCTACGGTAGCAGAAGTCCGGAGCTTTTTTGGGGCTTGCCGGCTATTATAGGCGCTTCGTAGAGAACTTCTCGCGGATAGCGCTACCTCTCACTACTTGACGAGGAAGGAGCATAAGTTCGTTTGGACGCCGGACTGCGCGCGAGCTTTTGAGGAATTGAAGTGTCGGTTGACCACGGCGCCTGTGCTGAGTTCGCCGTTGGGACCGAAGGCTATGAGATATATAGCGATGCTTCGGGCAGCGGTTTGGTTGCGTGCTACTGCAGCACGGAAGCGTGATAGCTTATGGCTCGAGACAGCTAAAAGTGCACGAGAGGAATTATCCGGTCCATGACTTGGAGTTAGCGGCCGTGATTTTTGCCTTGAAGCTGTGGAGACACTATTTGTACGGTGTGAAGATTGACATCTACACCGATCACAAGAGCCTAAAGTACCTGATTGATCAGAAAGATCTGAATATGCGGCAGCGTAGGTGGATGGAGTTCCTGGGGGACTATACTTCAAGATCCACTACGTGCATGGCAAAGGGAATGCGGTTGCGGACGCATTGAGTCGCCGAGCCCCAGCTCAAGCCAATTGGCTATCGGTGCATGATGAGCGGTTGGTGCGGGAGTTGGAGGCGTTGGAGATTGTTTGTGTGGATAAGCAAGCAGTGCTGAAGCAGTTCTGAATTGGACTGAAGTCCAATATGACCTGGCTGATCGGATTCGGCAGGCTTTGGATATGGATGCTCATATGAAGCAGTTCATGATAGAGGCTTTGGATGGGTCAAATTCCCAATTCGTCGTGGAGGACGGATTTGCTGTGGAAAGACGGTCGTCTGTGCGTCCCAAGCGTGGGCAATTTACGGGTGGAGTTGTTGTACGAGGCACACCATACCAAGTACTCGATTCACCGGGGAGCACGAAGATGTACCGCGACGTCAAGAAGCTATTTTGGTGGCCGGGTTTGAAGAAGGATGTGGCGCTATACGTAGCGAAGTGCCAAACCTGCGCCTTGTAAAGGCGGAGTGCCAAAAGCCGGAGGATTTCTTAAGTCCTTGCCTATTCCGGAGTGGAAATTTGACGACATCTCTATGGACTTTGTGCACGGTTTGCCAAGGTCGCAAAGGGGAACGACGCCATTTGGTGGTCGTGGATCGATTAACGAAGGTGTCGCATTTTATTCCGCATAGGAAGGATGATCCGGTGGAGAAGCTGGCGAAGCTTTATGTGGATAACATAGTGCGGCTTCATGGTGTGCCCCGCAGCATCGTGAGTGACCGAGATGGGCGGTTCACGTCCAATGATTGGAGGCTGGTGCAGCAAATGTTGGGAACAAAGCTGAAGTTTAGCACAGCCTTCCACCCGCAAACGGATGGGCAGACCGAGAGGGTCAATAGAACCATGGAAGACATGCTTCACATGTGTGTCTTGGACTTTGGAAAAGAATGGGAGGACCACCTTTATTTGGTGGAGTTCGCATACAACAACAGCTACCAAGCAAGTATTCAGATGGCGCCTTTCGAGGCCCTATATGGTAGAAGATGTCGCACGCCGTTGTCTTGGTTAGAAACGGGCGAGTCGAAGTTGTATAAGCGATCGGAAGTGGATGATGCTACTTCTTTGGTGAGAACCATTCGGGAGAGGTTACTCATCGCTCAGGACCGGCAAGCAAAGTACTATAATGTCAAGCACAGGAACGTGGAGTTCGCTGTTGGTGATTATGTGTACCTAAAGATCAAGCCGTTCAAGGGTGTCTCGCGGGTGCGACGGTTGAAAAAGCTAAGCCCGAGGTACCTTGGACCGTTTGAGGTTCTGGAGCGAGTTGGAGAAGCGGCCTATAGGTTGAAGCTTTCGGTGGAGCTAAGTGGTTTACACGATGTATTCCACATTTCGGTGCTTCGGAAGGCGGTGCAAGAGCCTACGCAAGTGATCGCGGTCGATCAAGTGCCGGTGGATAGTGGGCTAACGACAAAGGTCAAGCCCGTGCGGATTGAGGACTCGGAGGTCAAGCGGCTACGCAATAAAGAGATCAGGATGGTCAAGGTCCGATGGGACAATTGCGGTCGTGAGGAGCTCTCTTGGGAACGAGAGCAGACTATGCTTGACGAGTATCCGGAGTTGTTCCGCTCAAGTACAAATGTTGTTTTTGTATATCTTTCCTTTATGTAATTTCGTGGGCGAAATTCTTTTAAGAGGGGGAGAGTTGTAACGCCCCGAAACTCAAAGCAAAGGGGGACGTTTTGGGCCAGTCTTGGTTTCTGGCTGAAGGCACACGGCCTGGGACACGGGCGTGTCCCAGGGCGTGTCAAGTGTGTGCCGACACTTAGGCTCCGTTTGGGGGGATTATTTCACCGGTCAAGCGGTCATGACCGCATGAATCCGGACTTAAATTAAGTCCGGGTTCATGCGGTCATGACCGCTTGACCGGTGAAAATAAGTCCCCCCAAACATAGCCTTAGTCCGCGAAGTCGTCGAGTTATACTCGACGATTCGTCGAGAAAGGGCACACGGCCTGCGACACGGGCGTGTCGCAGGGCGTGTCGACCCGTGTCGACACTTATCCGTGAAATCGTCGAGTTATTCTCGACGATTCGTCGAGAATAGGCACACGGCCCGCGACACGGGCGTGTCGCAGGGCGTGTCGACCCGTGTCGACGAGCGTCAGGTGAAATCGTCGAGATTCACTCGACGATCGTCGAGACAAGGCACACGGCCTAGGACACGGGCGTGTCCAAGGCCATGTCATCGAGTCATCGATCTCCACTCGACGAAATGTCCCGTGTACACGGCCTGGGGGCCCAGGCGTGTCAAGGTGACACGGGCAGGACACGGGCGTGTCCTAGAACCCGTGCAGTGCTCGGGTTGGAAACGGGGGAAAAATCATGGGGTACACGGCCGGCTACACGGCCGTGTCAGCTGGAACACGGGCGTGTTAGCTCGAACACGGGCGTGTTCGATACCCGTGTGCGTGTCCAGGAGATTCGATTTTGACGGCGAATGCGGCACATGGCCCTGTACACGGGCGTGTGCCAGGCCGTGTTCGGTCCAGATTGGTCATTTCAGCCCCGAATCAAAGCCGCTCGTTTTCTTAGGTTGAGATCCGACGACTGGGGATGGTTCCTGGGAGGATATACCCGGGTTTGACTTAGAAATCCATTCTTTCTTACCTTTTCATCTCTCCAAATCCTTGGAGAAAGGGGAAAAGCCATTGGAGGAAGAGGAGCTAGATTCGCCATTGGAGGAGCTTCGGAGCTCCGAATCGCAAGCCGGCTCCGGATCCACGGAGGCAACGCAGTGCGGTGATTTCTATCCGATTACTTTTTGATGGCGCCAAAGAGGAACTCAAGGGTAACGATCCTCATCTTGAGCACTAATAGCTCTCTTTCTTAGCATAGGAAGCCCGCTCTCGCGAGTTTGCGGAGAGTTGGAGGCGTTCCTTCGGGTAGGTATGTAAAGTCCCCGTTGTTTAGAGTCCGTATGCGAGAACGGACATAGGCATTTTGGTTGAATCCTACCCGGACATGTTAGTCCGGATCGGTGATGTTGCATTGCATAAGCCCGAGAAGACTCCGTGCTATTGGGTGTTTTTCGGGTTTTCTACGCGGTAGACTGCAGCAGGGAGCCTTGGGGACTAACCCAAAGGTGCACCCGGAAAACTGGGCGGACTACGAGATCTTGCCGACTTGGTGGCCTGAGAGCCAACTTGAACATAACGAGGTTATGTGACTTGTGATGGAAATGGGACTCGGAAGAAGTTTGACCTGCGCATATGGTTTAAATTACCGTTGCGGGCGCATATGGTTAATTACCGTTGCGTTGTGAGCACGGTTAGATGGAACCGTACCCATTCTATGTCGTTCGGATTAGAGCCGTTGGCATAGATGAGAGTCTTCGGCGGTCTATGGTTTTAATTACCGTGACCCATGCCGGAAGACAAACTGCTCATTGTTTGGCCGTCCAAGGGGATGGTGGTGAGTCGGCAGACTTAGACTGCGTTCACCGAGAATGTGCCCTGAGTGCACGGGGCGTGTGGCCGTTGAGCCTCCGCCTGTGATGTAATGGCTATAATATAATGCTCGCCTGTGCTAATGAAATGCAGGGAAGGAGCATCGCCGCCCCGAGTTGGGGGCGGGATCGTTATAATTTGGTCAGCATTGCTGACCGTTGCCTTATTTTACCACCGTGCGGTGGTTTGTTGTTTGCAGGTGCAGCTGGACCAAGCGGTCAATAGCGGGCTAAAGCCCTTTTTGCGAAGCCGGCCCTCGAAGGCCCGAATGAAAATGTTTCTGTTTTATTCATGTATGACCGGCCTGCGTGCCGAGGTTTGTAAAATCATGTAACAGTCAAGTGAAACATTCTGTAAGGCCTTAAAGCCGATTTTGAGTATTTTGTAATAACATTCCTATTTTCATATTAGTGGACATTCACGCTTGTGCTGGGTTCTTGTTGTGCAACTCTTATAAACTGCTTCCGCTAGAATGCTCTGTGTAGGACGTTAAGATTGGTTGGATGGTTTCCATACGTAACCACCTGGTCTGTCTGTGGTATATGGCGTCGGGCCCCGGCCGGACCTACTGCTATATACTATGCGACGGATAGGGGGTGTTACAAGATGAGAATGGCATTATAGTCAAGAATAAGGCTAGACTGGTGGTTAAAGGATACAAGCAATAATAAAGGATAAATTTTGACCAGACATTTGCCCCAGTAGCCATATTGGAAACAATAAGACTCTTTCTTGCATTTGCTGCCTATCAAGGATTCAAAATCTACCAGATGGATGTGAAGTCAGCATTCCTGAATGAGGACTTAAAAGAGGAAGTATATTTAGAATAGTCATCAAGTTTTGTTGACTCTAACTCTCCTGACTTTATTTATAGGCTTAGGAAAGCTCTATATGGTTAAAACAAGCCCCTAGAGCATGATATGAGACCTTGTCTAATTTGCTCATTGAGAACCAATTCTCAAGAGGGAAAATAGACAAGGCCCTATTCCTAAGGGAATATAAGGGCAAGATTATTCTAGTCTACATATATGTTGATGACATTATATTTAGATCTACTGATGAGAACCTTTGCAGGAAGTTTGCTAAACTTATGCAAGGGAAGTTTGAGATGAGTAGTATGGGTGAGCTCAAGTTATTCTTGGGTCTCTAAGTTAGACAGACTGATGATGGCTTGTCCATATCCCAGTCCAAGTTCTCCAGGAAGTTGATTAAGAAATATGAAATGGAGAATGACTCCACCATGAATACTCCCATGGGGACAAGTATGACTTTAAACAAAGATGAAGCAGGGAAACTGCTGATGAAACTTTATATAGAGGGATAATTGGCTCCCTTCTATACCTCATTGCTAGTAGGCCTGACATCATGTATGCTACATGTGTCTATGCTAGGTATCAGGCCTTCCCTAAAGAATCTCACTACTCTGTTGTGAAGAGGATCTTGAGATATCTTAAGGGCACACCAGATCTTGGCCTATGGTACCCTAAAAATAGGGATTTTGGACAAAAAAAGCTCTACAAGAACCTATCAGTTCTTAGGAGGAAGACTAGTGTCTTGGAGCAGCAAGAAGCAGACAATTATTGCTATATCAACTGCAGAGTCAGAGTACATTTCAACAGGTAGCTGCTGTACTCAGTTGCTGTGGATTCAACATCAGCTCCAGGATTATGACCTCAAGGTAAGTAGAACCCCTCTTTACTATGATTATACTAATGCTATTTCTATTACTAGGATTTTTGTCTCACATAGTAGGACTAAGTATATAGAAATTAGATATCATTTTATTAGGGAACATGTGAAAAAGGAAGATATCAGTCTTGAGTTTGTCCCCACAAACAAGCAAGTGGCTGACATCTTTACTAAGCCACTAGATGAAGCAAAGTTCAACACCTTTAACTTTGAGTTGGTATGTTGAACCTAGTCTAGCTTCAGTCACTCCTTATAGATTTAGTTTTGGTGCAGGATGTATTCTTTTTTGCAGGAGATAAAGACCTTAAGTGTAAGAAGATCAAAGTTACCATCAGTAATTAATGGAAAAAGTGGCTCCTATTGAGGGGGAGCAAGTCCAGTAGCTGCATGAGCAGAATTAGCCTCATATAAAGAGGTAGCTAGCAACTGTACCAAGGGTATCAACTACAATAATATAGTGGAGAAGCACATCAACACAAGCCAGCTCTTCCCTAACTATTCTTCAGAAGTCAAAAAATGGGGAGAGAAAGAAGAAATTCAAGTAGTATCCAAGGCTTCAAAGATTTTCTTAGCTATTGAAATTGCACTAGATGAATCACATAACATAGAGATTTTACTTAGCTGTAGATTATAATCTTGGAGTTGATGTTGAATCCATAGTAGCGGTACACAACAACTTCCAACTGATATGTACTCTAACTTTATAGTGGAGATGACCACACTGGTCTGTTTTTTGCTGCTCTATGATACTAGCCTTCTTCGAAGAAACTGACAGGTGCCTAATGCGCTTTTCCCGTCTTCTTTACAACCTGCATAATCTACATTTGAATATCCTATTAGTTCAAAATCATTATTCCTATGGTACTACAAACCAATATCAGTTGTGCTCTTGAGATATCTCAGAATTCTTTTGGCTGCAGAATAATGAGACACTTTAGGGCATGCGTACTTAGCACAAACACATGTAGCATACATAATACCTGGCCTACTATAAGTTAAATAGAGGAGGGATCCAATTATGCCTCTATACATGGTTTCATTAACTGGATTCCCAGTCTCATCATTATTAATTGACATACTTGATCCCATAGGAGTATTCATGATGGAGGCACTCTCTATTCCAAACTTTTTGATTAACTCCTTGGGGAACTTAGACTGAGAGATGAATAATCTATCCTCTATTTGTTTAACTTGGATGCCCAAGGAGTACTTGAGTTCACTTATACTGCTCATTTCAAACCGCCCTTGAATGAATTTAGTAAACTTCTTACAAATATCATCATCAGTAGAGCCAAAAAATTTGTCATCCACCTAAATTTGGATTAGGATTATCTTACCCTTGACTCCCCTTAGGAATAATATCTTATCTATATCTCCCTTGAGAATTTATTCTCAATGATAAGGCTATACATGGTTTCATACCATGCCCTAGGGGCCTGTTTTAACTCATACAAAGCTTTTCTTAATTGAAATACATAATCAAAAAAGTTAGGATTGATAAAACCTGAGGGTTACTCAACATGGATCTCCTCTTTTAGGTCACCATTCAGGAAAGCTGACTTAAAATCCCTTTGATAGATCTTAAATCCCTTGTATGCAACATATGCAAGGAATAATATTATAGCCTCTAGTCTAGCAATTGGTGCAAAGGTTTGATCAAAATCAACACCTTCCTCTTGCATATATCCTTTGGCAACCAGTCTAGCTTTATTTTTGATGATAACACCGTTTTCTTTAAGCTTGTTTCTTTTAATCCATTTAGTTTCAATGATGTTATGTCCATGAGATCTGGGAACCAGCTTCCAGACATTGCATCTCTTAAAATAGTTCAGTTCTTCTTGCAAAACCACAATCTAAAATGGATCTATGTTGGCATCTTCAAATTTCTTGGGTTCAACTTGAGACAAAAAGCTTGAGTACATTGCAATGTTGAGGCTTTTGCTCCTTATTATAATACCCTGGATTACATCCCCAATGATTAAGTTTCTGGGATGATCACTCAGGTGTCTGACTGCAACTGACACTCCTTCAGCATCTTAAACCTCAATTTCAGGATCCTGAGGATCATCAACCATTTCTAATCCACATGGACCTTCTCCTGGAATAACCACACCCTCATCCTCTTCGTGTTTAGCAGGAGGTGTGTATTTGATGCTAATCTTTTCCATCCTCAAATCTACACCTGCAGTTCCAGAGGAGCTTGATATCTCACTGTGAATCATAAAGATCTCATCAAACACTACATTAACAAAAGCTTTTACAATTTGATTTTCAAGTTATAGACCTTGTAGGCTTTGCTGTGGTTGTTATACCCAACAAAAATTTCCTCATAAGATTTTGCAGAAAACTTTGTAAAGTAGGACTTCCCATTATTTAGCACAAAGCATTTGCTTCCAAAGATTTTAAAGTAGTCAAGATTTGGTTTTCTGCCTTTCATAATCTCATAAGGAATCTTCATATGGTACTTGTTGATAGTGACCCTATTTAGTACATGACAAGTAGTGTTCACTGTCTCAACCCAAAAATATTCTGGGAGAGAAGTGTCACTATGGAAAGTTCTCGCAGCCTCTATGAGAGTCCTATTTTTCCTCTCAACAATCACATTTGTTGAGGTGCTCTTGGAGAAGAAAACTCCTGAAAAATACCTTGCTCTTTGCAGAACTCTATCATGCTTTCAAATTGAAACTTTGTGTCATGTTCACTTTTGATTTTGACCAAAGTATAGATATTTTTATTCTGAATTTGCTTGACAAAAGTCACAAATCTATCAAGGGTTTTAAACTTTTTCTTAAGAAAGAACACCCATACAAATCTGGAAAAGTCATCAACTATCACAAGAGTGTAGACTTTTCTACATAGACTATGAACTGACATAGGACCAATAAGTCCATATGCAGGAGGTATGGACACCTCTCAGATTCCTTAGACCCAATACTTTTAAAGGAGGCATTTGTTTGTTTGCCCTTTTTGGCATGTAGAGCGAATACCCTCTTTGGTGAATTTCAGATTGCATCAATTTCTGATCAACTCTTCACCAAAGAGCTTGTTGATAGCCTTATAATTCAAATGAGCAAGCCTCTTGTGCCATTGCACACATTAGGAGTCTTTCTCATTTGCAACAAGGCACACTGGAGAGTCTGAATCTATACATAGAAAATTTAATCAAATAAATATTTCCACTCCTAGTCCCTGTCAGAATGACCTCTTGGTCACTTGACCTTTTGATTAAACACTTATCCTTATGGAAAACAATAGCATAACCAATACCACAGAGTTGGCTTATGCTAATCAGATTGTGTCGCAATCATTCCACATAAGCCACTTTTGTAATGGAGACTATGCCATTGGTAGTCATATCATAGCCTTTAGTAACTCCTATGTCTGAACCACCAAAAATGACTTCGGGTCCATTTCTCACTGGAGTGTAGTATTTTAGATGACTTCTTATTCCAGTCATGTGTCTAGAACATCAACTATCCAAGTACCATATTAGAATTTGATAGGTACTTGTACCACCCTGCAATCGCAGATTTAGTTTACCATAGGTACCCAAAAAGATTTGGGTCCATAGTCATTGTTAGCATAAAACTGAATACTTCTTCCTGCAGCAGCCTTGACAGGAAGTCTCAAATTTGCACTTGGCACACTTGGGTTATGCCAACAGTCTATGACAAAGTGTCCCACCTTGCCACAATACCAACACTCATGAATATTATATCTTCTCTTCTGAATAACCATAGATGTGTGTAAACCATCAACCCTTTTCTGTTCAGAAGGAAGTGTAGCAGCCCTCTTCCTATTTCTTTCAGCAAGAATCTGGATGAAAGTTAGCCCACCAGTAGGTATACTTGGTTTATTCTAATTTACAGCAACAGATGTATTCTTTGCAACTGACATGGTGTTGATGACATCAAAAATATCCAAGTGAGGCTTACCAGTAGTCTTGCTCACAGCCTTACTCTTTGCAGAAGAAACTTGGGTGGTGGCCACTCCATTATCCTTGAGAGTGGGTGCTGGAGCACCAAAAAAAATGGACCATGTTGGTCATTTGAATTTATTCATGGGGAGTCTTCAGTGCACTCGACCCCATGCATAGTCTTCTTCAAATATAAGGTACACTTGTACTCTTACATGAAGAAATTTCATTCTTCTAGTAACCATAAATGTTGTCATGGTCATACATGTTAGAAGGGAGAATAATCTTCAGAAAGGTGGTCTGAGGCACAACTTGAGCCTTGCCATTCCTTTTGTATGGGCAGCTATAGTATTCCACTTGAACCCCAATCCCCTCTTATTATTTTGAGAGGTGAAAGAGTCAATCAGTGGCAGCACTATCTTGAGCTTGGAAAACTCAGCCGCTAGCATCATCACTTTGAGGAGCTCCACTTCATGATCCTTGATGATCTTGTTCTTTTGGATAATGATGTCTATTTGGACGATAGAGATTTTTTTAGTTGAATAACTCCCTCCTCATCTGGGCTAGCAGAGAAGCTAACTTAGACTACATGAAGTAGCTTATTGTAGAGAGGCAATCTCTTCAATTTGTCTCTTGACAAGCTTCTTGCTCTTCTTCAGAGCTTCCAGGATATCACCATATTTGTTAATCAATTGATTGACATCCTCATCAGATTCCGATCCATCATCCTCACTGGATGAAGTTGATGTCTCAGAGTCTGTGCAAACACATAAACAGAAGGAGAGTTGGGAAGAGAGAGTACCTCATCAGGAATAAAATTGTCCCGATTATCTTCAGTTAAGGTCATGAGGCTGAACCCATCAACATCACAGTCACTATCAATAGAGGATAGTGGAGCTCTTACGCTCATTATGTAAGCAGGGAGATCAACCTCCTCTTCAATAGAAATAAGACCAATATATGACTCTTCTTCTAAGTCTGAAAACTTAAAATCACTGTCTGACAAGCAAGTCTCCTTCTTAGCGAAGAAGCTTTTATCAACCTCCTTGTCCTTATGATGTCTTTTGTCATTAGACTTCTTATTCTCCTTCCTCTTGATCGGACAGTCAACAATGACATGTCCAGGCCTGTTGCAACAATAACAAACCACATTAGTCTTAAAGTGTTTGTTCTTTAGAATCACACCTTTCCCCAGAGGGGTCTTTTCTGGACTTCTCCAGGTTAGCACATGACCTTCTGGAGCTAGAACTAGAAGAGCCCTTATTCTTCCAATGTCTCCTCATGTTTAGTATCTTCTTGAAATGTTTGGAGAATAAGGTAAGTTCTCCATCTGACAGCTCACCCCCTGAAGTGTTGGGACCTGAGCATTCTGACTCAACATCCCTTCTTGGAGGAGAAGGAATTTTCTCTTTGCTTCTTCTTGTGGCATCAACTTTGAAGGCCATAGTTTTCTTTCTGTTGAGGGATTTAACAACATCCTCTTCAGGTCTTCTGGAGTTTAGCTGCAGCTCATGTGACAACAGCTTCCAAACAAATTTGGGGTAGTGTATTGACCAAGTTGCCAACTTCCCTAATGACACAGATCATGATATCCCATTCTTTGTTGAGAGATCTCAAGAACTTGTCATTCAACTCATAGTTGGTGAACTATCTGCCATAAGTGACCAAACTATTCACAATCTTAAATAACTTCTCATAGCACTCAACTATAAAATCCTTCTTGCTTTGCTTAAATGCCTCATAATTCTAATTAAGGAGGATTTTCTGTCATCCCTCACTTCCTCTGCCCATTCCATATAAACAATCAGTGAATCCCACATCTTCTTGGCAGTTCTGTAGTGGAACAAGTTCTGGAATGTAGAATCATCTATAACACTCACAATTATATTTTGGGCCCTCTTGTCCATGATGGCCAGAATCACTTCAACCTTAGTCATCTATGTATATTTCTTGGGAGTCTGGATATTGGCATCTATTGTTGGGTACATTGAAACTGTGTACCTGATTTGGAGAATCCTCACTTAACTCAATGATATTCATCAATGTGTATTTGATGGATGTTGAGTTTTGATGTGCAGGTTAAGGAAATGTAGGAAAAGTTTCTAAGTACAAGTGTCGACACTTGAGAAGGAGATGTGTCGACATCAGAAGCCAAATTGTGTCGATACACAGGACTTGTGTCGACACACAAAAATTCTGTCGACAATAATTGTGTCGACACACAGGACTTATGTCGACACACACCAGAATTTTGTGTCGAGAATAGAAGCAATTGTGTCGACACATAGGACTTGTGTCGACACACACCAGAATTCTATCAAACACCAACTATGTCGAGACTAGAAGCTATTGTGTCGACACACAAGACTTGTGTCGAAACATTTCACAGAAGCTGTGTCGAGTAGATAAAGAAGGGCTGTATCGACATTATGTGAGTTGTGTCGACATCATCAAGTGTTGTGTCAACACATGGTCTATTTGTGTTGACACATTTGAAGTATTGTCTCGACGCTTTTCTACTGAGATAGTGTACAATGAGGTATCAGGTGTCATGACTAAAGACTTGACAGCTGTCATAACTAACATAGCTATTGCATCTGTCAGAGCTTTCGGAAGGCCGTTATGAACCGGATCAGTCGGAAACCTCAGATGGGTCTATATAAAGACCTGTTCTATCATCAATAAGAGAAATAAAAGAAGAAAGGACTTGACATTTTACTAACAGTTGAAATCTTCAAGTCATCAAGAGAAGACAGATTCTGAACAAGTCCGCAAGAAGATTTCAGATTAAATTCTGGTTAGAAGAAGGAAGCTGGATTGAGGATCATCTCCAACTTCACAAGAAGATCAACCTTACTTTGTTCAGATTCAAGAAGCTTTGAAGAAGCTAAGACAGGTTGAATCTTAAGTAATCAGATCACTCAAGAACTGATTAAGAAGCCATCACCCCTTTCTCTCTTTACCTGGGTGAAGGATTTTTCTCTTTTATAATCAATTTTTCTGTAAGATCTTTTATAGATCTGAGTGTAAGAGAGTTATCTCTCTGAGTTGTAAGCCTATATCTATAAAGGCTAAGGTAGGGCTGATAGCCTGAGGTAGGGGATTAATTTCTCTGAGCTGTAGGCTTGGTGAAAGAGGCTGAGGTAGGGCTGGATCACCTGAGTTGTAGGAGTGTGGACTCACTCTGAGGTAGGATTCTCTGGAAGAATCTGAGTTGCAGCACTTGGTGAAGTGTGAGCTGTAGGAACCATTCTGGGTTTTGATTTGTAAGATCTGAGTATCTGAGAAGAAAGAAGGGAGTTAGGCCGAATCTAGTATACTGCTAGATAGGAGAAGAGGGAAAGTGGATGTACCCATCTCTTGGGGAACCACTATAAATCTGTGTGTATGTTGTGATTGGCTGTGTTTTTATTAATCTGTGCTGTGATAGTTGTTGCATAGGTTGTCTACTAGTGACATATATTATATGCTTTAATAAAAAATTGAACCTATTCACCCCCCCCCCTCTAGGTTTTTAGGATATCTTGAAACCAATTCTTTCAAGTGGTATCAAAGCGAGGTTCCTCAAGATTAGACTTAACAGTCTGAGTTGATCTATAAGGCAGTTATCAGAAAGTCAAAATGGGTTCTGGTGAAATTCACAAGAAACTTGGATCCATGAAATTACCCATATGTAGAAAGGAAATCTTTGGCATATGGAAAGAGAGAGTCAGATTATTCATGGAAGCTTCTGATCCAAGAATCTACATCACAGTTCAAGAAGGGCCATTCATTCCTATGAACATCTCAGTTCTTGATGCCAACCTCGGGACTTCAAAAAGTTACTCTGAAATGATAAAGGATGAGATCATCTTAGCCACTATGGATAAGAGAGCACAGAACTTAATAGTTAGTGTTATACATGACTCAACTTTCCAAAACTTGGTTCACTACAAAACCTCCAAGGAAATGTGGGACACTTTGATTGTCTACATGGAGGGATCAAAAGAAGTAAGAGAGGACAGAAAGTCTATGCTAAATCAAGAATATGAAAGTTTTAGACAAACCAAAACAGATAGCATAATTGAGTGCTACAAGAAGTTTTTCAGAATAGTTAATGAGCTAATGTCATATGGAAGAGTTTTTAGCACATATGAGCTCAATGACAAGTTTCTCAGATCACTGACCAAGGACTGGGATACCAAGATATGTGCCATCAGGGAAGTAGCCAGACTTACAGACACATCTCCTCCAACCTTATTTGGAAAATTGCTATCATATGAGATGCAGCTTATGGCCAGAAAGGAGGAGGAGAAAAGCAACAGGCCTGAGTACAAAGAGAAATTTGTGGCCTTCAAGGTTGAAGCCACAAAGAAGGACAGGAGGATGTCTCCATCTCCTCCTAGGAAAGCTGCTTAAGTTATCTCAGATAATTCTGACAACAACACATCAGACAACCTTAATTCTGATGAAGACTTTGCTGTCTTCACAAGGCAATTCCAAAGATTCATGAAGAAAACACAGTGGAGAACCAAGTCATCCTCCTCACAGTCCAAGGATGAATATTACCAGAAAAATAAATCTTCTAAGAAAGACAGGTATGACACTAAACCTAATAAAATAACTTCTTCTAAGATTGTTTGTTATTGTTGCAACAGGTTTGGACATGTTGTAGCTGGCTGCCTTGATAAAAGAAAGGAATCTAATGACAAGAAGAAACATCAAAATAAGGGCAAGAAGGAGAGATCCTTTATTGCAAAGAAGCAGAAAAGTTGGACTGACTCCTCATCATCAGGTTCAGGAGAAGAGGCTGATGCTGAAGCCTGATAAGTCTTTATTTATAGTATTTTTATATAGTTTTTATTTAATAAATAGCTATGTTTATTTCTAGTTTTTATTAATTTTAAATTAATACTTTTGTTTTCTTATTTCAGGTAAATTTGGGCTGTTAATAGCAAATTGGAGCTTACATGACTGACTAGGAGATGAAACAGAAGAATCCTGGAAAAATCAACTTTTCACGGCCATGTCACGGGCGTGACCTTCAGGTCACGGGCGTGACAGGTGACCGTGACCCACAGACGAGCCCAGAGAACGGGACACATCAGTTTAAAGCTACACGCCCCTGGTCACGGGCGTAACCTATGGGTCACGGGCGTGACCAAAAGGCGTGACCAAGGGGTCTCAATTAGTTGAGCGAAGAACGTCGAATAGTCAAGTACACGCCCGTGACCCAAAGGTCACAGGCGTGACCCAAGGCGTGTCGCGTGCGTTTACAACAAATAAGTACAGCCGTTCCTCCCATTGCGCCAGATTTCCATTGCAGCTTGACACGCCCCTGGTCACGGGCGTGACCAGGGGGCGTGACGCCTTCATCAACAGCAATTTACTCCCGCCGTTTTCAGCTTCCCACGGTTTTCCAGAAACAGAACTGACACGCCCTAGGTCACGGGCGTGACCTAGGGGCATGACCCGCCATGTGACAGATGTTGGCAGTTTCTCCTCCAACGTTCCCAGGCTTTCAAGACGGCGATTCCGAGCCTGACATGCCCTAGGTCACGGGCGTGACCTAGGGCGTGACCTTCCAGAAAAATTTCTATAAATTCCAGATCGAGCCAGAAGCTTAGTGGAGGGCAAGGAGGTCAATCTAGGAGTAGTTCAGTAGCTAGTTTTCCTGTTTTATGTATTTTCTTTCCTGTAATTTCAATTTCATAATTGTAGTCTTTAATTCTAACCTTTTAATTTTTAGAATGTCTTTGCTTTTCTTTTCATGTATCCTTCTATTATGATAATGAGAATCTAATTTTATTAGCACTTGATCTTGTCAAGCTTTGGAATAAATTAATCTTCTTCTTTTTGTCAACTCATTATTTATCACTTCTGATTTATCTTTGATTTATTACTTCCGATTTCGATCTAATATCCATATCCTAAATGACCGAGAGGTTGCGGATACAGGGAGATCACTCAAAGATAAAAGGAGTTGATTGCACTCCTTGAGAGAGGATGACATAACTCTTCTGGATTGGAGTGAAATCCAATAGAGGGGTTCACTTCCTAAAGCAGGCTTAGGGGTTTCGACTGGCCGAGAGGTCTTAATCGATCAACCTAAGTTTAGTCAAGAGCGTATTCTCGAGAGAGGCTTTTTCGTAATTTACGAACCTCCACGGTCGAAGTAGGTAATTTAGAAGTTTACCTTAATGAGAATGTTTATTTTATTATAAAGTAAGTCTAGATCAGGTGTTTTCGTTTTAGTTTATTTTCTAGTTGTAATTTTAATTCACTTCTTTTATTAATCGATAAAATAATATTAATTTGCGTGAGTAGGAGTACTCAACAGGCCCCGAGTCTAATACGACATTTGTTATACTATATTTCGATAGGTACACTTACCTATTTCGAGATTATAGTTTGGATATAATTTTTAAAACTATAAAATTTTTCACCAAAGCCTATATTGGATTGTTCACTACTGAAGAAGATTCAATAGAATCTGAATTCTTGCAAATGTTGGACTCTATAAATGGGATTGAAGATCATCATTGCAGGGGGCTGATGGCTTTGTCTGAGGAAGATCAGTGTCAGGATCAGCCTGGTCCTATTAAGGTGAGTCCATGTGACCATACCCCAATATGGTACTTGGACAGTGGATGTTCCAGGCACATGACTGGAATAAGAAGGATGCTGGAGGATTACTCTCCCATAGAAAATGGACCCAAAGTGATCTTTGGTGGATCTGAAAAGGGGGTCATCAAAGGGTTTGGTAACATTTCCAATAGCCCTATCACTATCACCCAAGTGGTTTATGTGAAAGGTCTGAAATATAATCTAATAAGCATAAGCCAACTAAGTGATCTTGGTTATGACACTTATTTTATTAAGAATGGGTGTCAGATTAGAAGGACAAGTGATCAAGAGGTCATCTTATCAGGTTATAGGAAAGGAAATGTCTATTGTCTAAATTTTGTGAGTGAGAATAAAGATTCTCCTGTTTGCCTAGTTGTAGATGAGAAAGCTTCTCATTGTGTCAAATGGCACAAGAGGCTTGCTCACCTTAACTACAAGACTATAGGTCAACTCTTTAGTAAAGAGTTAGTGAGAAATGGTCCTCAGGTCAAGTGCATCAAGGAAGGTGTATGTTCGGCTTGTTAAAAAGGCAAACAGACCAAGACCTCCTTCCACAGTCTTGATACCAAAGATTCAGTGAGGTGTTTGTACCTCCTACATATGGATCTATTTGGCCATATGCCAGTTCATAGTCTAGGTAGGAAATCTTATACCTTTGTGGTTGTGGATGACTATTCTAGATTTATATGGTTTTTTTCCTGAGGCAGAAATCTGAAACCCCTACTGTCTTCAACAATTTTATTAGGCAAATTCAGAATGAACTTAATAATTCAGTAGTCAAAATCAGAAGTGTCCATGCGACTGAATTTCAGTCTGAATGCATGGCAAGGTTTTGTGAAGAACTTGGGATTCATCAAGAGTTCTCCTCACCTAGAACTCCATAGTAAAATGGTATTGCTGAAAGAAAGAATAGGACTCTTATTGAGGCTGGTAGAACACTACTAAGTGACACTTCTCTCCCAGATTATTTCTGGGCTGAGGCAGTAAACACTGCATGTCATGTTCTCAATAGAGCTTCCATCACCAAAAGCCACAAGAAGACACCATATGAGATTATGAAAGGCAGAAAACCAAAATTAATCTACTTTAGAATCTTTGGTAGCAAGTGTTATATTCTTAATAATGGCAAGAACTATTTAACTAAGTTTGCTGCCAAATCCCAAGAAGGGATATTTGTTGGGTACAACAACATCAGTAAGGCATACGGGATCTACAACTTGACTACTCAAGCTGTAGAAGAATCTGTCCATGTAGTCTTTGATGAATCTAAGCTAATCAACTGTGTGATGTCTAGCACTTCTTGTAGCTTTACAGGTTTGAAGGAAAAGATGGACATGCTAACCATTAGTGAAGGCCAACCTGCAAGGCTAGATGAGGAAAATGATGGATGTTGTCCAGGGGGAGTACAAGACCCACAAGCTGATGATGATGAAGACAATGAAGTACAACATGATGGGGAGATTGGAGGAAATCAAGTTGTGCATAGATTACCTCCAGTAATAAGACATCTAAGGGATCATCCAACACACCAAATTATTGGTGATCCAAGACATGGTGTTCTGACCATAAGCAAGAACTTGAACACAGTTCTATGCTCAAGTTTCCTATCTCAGATGGAACCTAAGAAATTTGAAGAGGCCATACAAGACCCAAATTGGATTGATGTCATGCAGGAAGAACTGAATTAATTCAAAAGATGTAAAGTCTGGAAGTTGGTTCCTAAACCAAAGAATCACAATGTCATAGGGACTAAGTGGATCTATATGAACAAGTTAGATGAAAATGGCATTATAGTCAAGAACAAAGCAAGACTGGTGGCAAAAGGCTACAGACAGGAAGAAGGAATAGTCTTTGACCAGACATTTGCCCTAGTGGCAAGGTTAGAAGCAATAAGGTTGTTCCTTGCCTATGCAGCTTACAATGGATTCAAGGTATTCCAGATGGATGTAAAGTCAGCATTTTTGAATGGTGACTTAAAAGAGGAAGTTTATGTTGAACAACCCTCAGGTTTTATAGATTCTCTTTATTCTAACTATGTTTATAGGCTTAAAAAAGCTATATATGGATTGAAATAAGCCCCTAGGGCTTGGTATGAAACATTGCCTACCTTTCTCATTGAGAATAAATTCTCAAGGGGGGAAATAGACAAAACTCTATTCCTAAGGGAATCAAAAGGCAAGACCATCCTAGTCCAGATATATGTTGATGACATTATCTTTGGATCAATTGAAAACAACCTTTGTAGAAAGTTTGCTAAACTTATGCAAGGGAAGTTTGAGATGAGTAGCATGGGTGAGCTGAAATTCTTCTTGGGACTCCAAGTTAGACAGACTGATGATGGCTTGTCCATATCCCAGTCTAAGTTCACCAAAACGTTAATTAAGAAATATGGCATGGAGTCATCCTCCACTATGAGAACTCCAATGGGGTCAAGTATTCCTATAGGCAAAGATGATGCAGGAAAACCTGTAGATGAGTCTTTGTATAGAGGGATAATTGGCTCCCTTCTTTACTTAACTGCTAGTAGACCAGACATCATGTATGCTACATGTGTTTGTGCTAGGTATCAAGCTTGCCCAAAAGAATCTCATTATACTGCTGTCAAAAGAATCTTGAGATATCTTAAGGGAACACCAAAACTTGGCCTTTGGTACCCTAAGAATAGAGATTTTCTACAAATAGGTTATTCAGATGCAGACTTTGCAGGATGAAAAGAAGATAGGAAAAGCACCACTGGCACATGTCAGTTCCTAGGTGGAAGATTGGTGTCATGGAGCAGCAAAAAGCAGACAAGTGTAGCTATATCCACTGCTGAGTCAGAATATGTAGCTGCAGGCAGTTGCTGTGCTCAGCTGTTATGGATACAACGTCAACTTGAAGACTATGACATCAAGGTAAGTAGAACTCCATTATTTTGTGATTCTACTAGTGTCATATCTATTGCTAGAAATCCTGTTTCCCATAGCAGAACTAAGCACATAGAAATCAGGTTTCATGTCATTAGAGATCATGTTGAAAAAGAAGACATAAGTTTAGAATTTGTCAACGCTAATTATCAAATTACTGACATGTTCACCAAACCACTGGATGAAACTAAATTCAATTACTTTAAAATTGAATTAGGCATGCTAAACTTGGAATAGAATGGTAAATATGACTAAGTAATTCTGTGTCGACACATAAAGAAATATGTGTCGACACTTAGTAGTTGGTGTCGACACGTAAGGAAAATTCTGTCGACACATCAAGAATATTGAGTCGACACTCCAAATTTGGTGTTGACACATAGCTCTCCTGACACTTAGATACTGGTGTCGACACATACAGACATCTGTATCGACACGCAGAAATTAGTGTAGCCTCTTAAGGTTGTCAGTATCGACACATCGCAATTGGTGTTGACACATAGTATTGTAGTACCTTTACATTCTCTGTCAAGACTTTAGTAGTCTGTGTCGACACTATCCCAACTGTGTCGACACAATAAGCTTATTTCCGCCCGCCTTTTGACCTTCTTTGTTTAGAAACATATAAATAGGTGGAAGAAAAACCCTGTCGACTACGCTCTCAGAATTCTCGAGACCAAACCTTTGTGTCGATAAGACCTTCATCTTCCTTCTTTTCCTCTACTCTCTCTCTCATCCCTAATGGCGCCAAAAATGGAAGAGAACATCAACGAGGGATATGAACTGGTTCGCAATGCGTTTGAGACTGTCATGCAAGAAATCCAAGTCATGATTACCCTAATCACCGATAATGGATTGGAGTACTTAGTCTCAGAACCTACCAGGATATGGAAGAAGGAGGTTCTTGAATTCTACTCGTCAGCATCAATGGATTTGAAGGGCATGAAAATTAAATCACCTATCCAAGGAACTAAGGTAAAACTCACACAAAAGAGTTTAAGTAAGACACTTCAGCTTCCCAAGGTTAAGGAAGAAGATGACATAGTATCTTCCATGAAAAAAGATGCTCTCCAATGGTGTGGACTGGATCCCACTACCAAGATTGGATCTTCAATGAACAGGAAGGGAATGAATTCCCTGGGCAAATTCCTGTCTGAGATTATAAGCAAGATTAATCTATGCAAATCAGGAGGACATGATATGATTTCAGCCTATATGTTCAATCTCATGATCAGAGTTGTCTTTGAAAAGAGCAAAGAAAGTATTAAGAAACCTAATCTGGGCAGAATACTAAGCTTGTATTTAGATTTGAATATTTCAGAGGTGACGAATCAGACTACGGGTACTAAGATTAATCATATGAGGAAAATGGATTTAAGAATACTGTCCAGATGGGATAGGGTATTGACTAAGGATGTCTCTACCCCTCAGAAACATCAGAAACTGGTTCAGAAAAAGAAGAAAACTCCACACAAGACAGCTGAATTTTCCAGTGATTCAGAAGAAGAAGTTGTTTTCAGCTCAGATAACGAGGGATCAGAAATGACTAGAAAATCACATGCTCTAGAAACTGTAACTGATGATCAGGTGCAGGGGAGCAGATTACTGCAAGCAACATCTCAGTGCAACAGGTCCAAAAGAGTCTCTTCAAGGGGGAGCTAATGTGCCTCTTCAAGCTCCAGCCAAACAAGTGCCATCACCTTCAGGGTGAGCTAATGTGCAAGAGCCAAATATCTAAACAGCTGCATTGGACAATGAAGCAGCCACTCAATCTATACTTGAGGTAGTCCAGGATATAAATCAAGCTGCTATAAGCACTAAGAATGATGCACTGGACGTGCATATGAATGATGTTGATCAAAATAATCAAGCCAATGTCCCTGAACATGAAATTACCATGGAACAAACTTTTGAATTTGAAGAAGGACCATCTGCTGAGAAAGAGAAAGTGAAAGATATTGTACCTAATCACCTAGAGGGGGGGGGGGGGGGTGAATAGGTGACTTAAATCTTTTTAACTTTTTAAGGCAGAATTCAAATTATAACACAGAATTATATCTACTTTATCACAACACACATTCAGCAATCACAGAATACCACAAGTACACAGTAGACACACAGGTTTATAGTGGTTCCCCAAGGTTTGGGTACATCCACTTTCCCCCTTCGCCTATCTAGCAGTGTACTAGATTCGGCCAAACTCCTCCACTATCTCAGATCCTCAGATCTTACACTCAGAACCCAAAACAGGTTCCTACAACTCAGCTTCTTCACAAAGCCTACACTCAGCTTCTTCACAAAGCCTACACTCAGCCACCAAGGCCTACACTCAGCCACAACAGGCCTACACTCAGAGATTCAAGTCTCCTACACTTAGGCACTTAAGCCCTACACTCAGCCTTTATAGTTACAGGCTTACAAACTCAGATCCCTAAGGATCCTACAAGATAATATGAATACAAATTGTAACCCAAACAACTCAGAGACAAGAGAGAAGAGTTGTGAGTTTCTTGATGAGTTTTTGGAAGAACTCAGCTGAAATCAACCTGACTTGGCTTTCTTCAAAGCTTCTTGAAAGTAGAACACAATAAGATTGATCTCTTCTGCAGTTGATCCTTGATCTCTGCTACTTAAGATTCAGAACAAATCTGAACCCTTCTTCTCAGCCTGGTTCCAACGGCTGATTTCTTGGATGGATCTCTCTCTCTCCAACTTCTTAGATCTTCACTAGATTCTTCAAGGAATAGCTAGATCTACTTTGTATATTGATCTCTTGAACAACAATTCAATCTTCTTTTTCTGTAGACAGTGTAAGCCTATTTATAGGCCTTCTTCATGGTAACCGACTGGTCCGGTTCATAACTGATTTCTGACAACTCTGACAGGTGCAATAGACCGGCTGGAAAGGCAGCTGTCAAGTCATCCAGTCAGTTCTTGAAAATTCTGTAACTGTCTGAAAGTGTCGAGACTGTCTGTCTTTAAGTGTCGACACTTATAGACCAAGTGTCGACACAAGTTGACTAAGTATCGACACTAGCCTACAAGGTGTCGACACAACTCCTTGTGTTATAGATTTTATATCTCGACACTGCTTCTTCTTCATGTGTCGACACTGATAATGTGTGTCGACACAAGTACTTGTACTTCAGTATATTGCTGAATTCTTGTAAGTGTCGACACATCTCCTTGTGTCGACACATCTTCATGTGTTGAACTTGTTAAGTGTCGACACTTCTTCTTGGTGTCGACACATGCCTTCAGTGTTGATACTTGCTGAGTGTCGACACAGCTCCTTGTGTCGACACATTCTTCCTTGTGTTGAGACTCTGGTTGAGTGTCGACACATCTCCTTAGTGTTGACACTTGTACTTAGAATATTTTTGTTGAATCTTTGCTGAGTGTCGACACAGCATCCTAGTGTCGACACTTTCTTCATATACTGAGTCTTTTGCTGAGTGTCGACACATTCTTTCTTGTGTCGACACTTTCTTCAAGTGTTGACTCTTCTGCTATGTGTCGACACATTGCTCTGGGTGTCGACACTTATACTTAGACTCTGCTGACTTTTGCTGAGTGTCGACACAGCCTCCAAGTGTCGACACTTTCTGATGTAGACACAGTTCTTCTGGGTATCGACACAACTGTTAAGTGTCGATACTGCTTCACGACACTTTTCTTCATTGAGTGTCGACACAGGTTCTTGTGTCGACACTTTCTGTCTGGTGTCGACTCTGCATCCCTGGTGTCGACACCACTACTCCAAGTGTCGACACTGCTTGTCTGGGTGTCGACACAAGTCTTCTTAAGTGTCGACACTTTCCCTCTAGGTGTCGACACATGGACTTAGAAACTTTTTCATCTTTCCTGCAAATACTTAACCTGCACAAAGTAACTCAAAATACATCAAATACATTTTGATGTATATCATTGAGTAGGGTGAGACTTCTTCAAATCAGGTACATTTAAACCAATGTACCCAACAATCTCCCCCTATTTGGAGAAGTCATAACCCTTAGTCAATGATATACACCATACAGAATAAAATCATAGCATGATGTAGAGCAGGATTCTATAACAGGAAAACACATAACATGTATTAATCAAACATGTATACATAGACATTTTCTCAGAACAATTATGAAATAAATTTATCACACAGCAAATTTATCACACAGCATATTGTTCTAACAGCTTTGTCATATTCATATTTCAAAAGTTTACATAATGCTTAACATCAAAAGATTACATAGTAAACTTAAGAAAATTTCTATGCTATTTTTGATCAGCATCTTTGATCACTATCCCTTTTCCAGACTTTATCTTGGCTTGCACAGAAGCTTCAACATCTTCAGTTTCAGCAGGCTTTTTCCCTTTCAGCTCTTTTTTCTTAAGCTCCTCAGCTTTAATCTTTTGCCTTTCAAAATAATGATAAGGCTTGGGAAAGTACTTGCTAGGCTCCTGGGCAGTAGGAGGTAGCTTTCCCATCTTGGACTTTCTTCTATATTGGACTACGGCTTCTTGCCTTGTCTCATGCTTTCTCCATTCCAATTCAGAAAACCATTTATTTCTGTCTTGAATGTTATCTTTTGCAGCTTTCCATGCAGTTAAGATTATGTTTCTTGAAGTGGGGCTCCACTGCTCAAAGTCAGGTCTTTGTTCAGCTTGCTCCCTGAACCTCTTCTTAGACAGTCTAGCTTCTTGTTCAGCTTGCTCTTTCAGTATAGCTTCCTGTAAAGCCTCTGATACTGGCTGAACCACTTTGTCTAGTATAACCTTCTGAGTTCCATCAGGTGGACTATACATTGTCTGTATATCAGCTTGTACCATATCAAAATCTGGTGGAGGATAGATTACTTGAGCTACTTCAGGTTGCTCACCTCCAAGATAGGCAGGATTAACTCCAGATTCTGCAACATTATCATCATCACATAAAGGAGGAAAACCAAGAGTAGCTCTGATGGAATTAGAAATCCACTTGGCATGATCAAAGCTGGCTTTGACTAATACCCTCTCCCCCTTTACGACTTCTCTTTCCATGTGATCTCTCAAATCATCTTTCTGAAATCTAATTTGGACATTTAGATAATTGACTCCATCCTTGTAGAAAGGTTTTAACCTTTGGAGTTTTTTAGTTATGATCTTCTGAGAGTCTTGAATTGCAGAAGTTACAGCAGTGAGGCTCTCTTGCAATTCCTTATCAAATTCCTCTTTGGCAGTAGTCAGGGCAGCATTCTGTGCAGTTGCTATATTCTTAAGCTCAGTGACAATAGCATTGTGAGAAACTGTCAAGTTATCATTCATTCTGATTTGATTTTCCAGTACATACCCTTGCTTTAGTGCTATGTCATCCACTTGAGCTTTTATCTTCTCCTGATGTGTAGCCAAGTACACCACTGCATTCCCTCCCTTGTGGAAGCAGTCAGTCATCTCCTTCTTATTAAGATTCATTTCAAATCTTATAGACTTAATATCCTAGGCCAAATCAAACTGTAATGATTTTTGCCCTTCATCTACATACTTCTCAATGGCTTGCCTGTGCTCATCCAGCTTAATTTGCATAGCAACCATCAGAGCACTGTAATCTACAGTTGGAGTTGGCTGTAGTGCTGGTTGTGGTGCTATGGTTTGCAATGCCTTCTTATAAATCTGACTTCTTCTTTTGAAAACTTGAAACTTTCTTTTCTTAGCCCTTGCAGCTTCTTCATCTTCAGATGCTGATGTACTTGCTATCTCTACCCTCTCCTTAGGGCTTGGAGGTAACTCCTTCTGCACTTCTGGTGCCTTCTCAGGTTCTTTCCTTGCAGGTTCTTCCAGAATTTGCACTTGCTCCCCCTCAACTGGAGCATTCTCCCCCTCAGCAGCAGCACAGTCCTTGTCAAAATCTGTTTGATCCAGATTTAGGAAAAGATCTTCCATTGTATATTCTTGTGGAGAATGGGCTGGAGAAATTCTTGGCTTATCTATCACTGGATCAGATACAACTTGAACTTCAACAGATATGTCTTCCATGACAACATCTGGGAGTTGGCTATCCAGCTGAGTTTGCTGATTAACATTACTTAATGGATCAGATAAAACAGTATCCACTTTAAGGAAATCTAAAGCATTAAGCTCAGTGATTACCTCAAGAATTGTGTTTGTAGCTTGCTCACTTTCCAGTGGAGTTGGCTCTTCCACTACTAGTGGCTCCCCCTGGACTGAATCCTGGTGTAAAGGGCTAGCTGGTGGTAGCTCCCCCTGCTTCTCTGCAGTATCTTGTTGAGCTGTAGACTTCTCAGCATTTCCTTCTTCATTCTCATCAGGTGTGAAGACAACTTGCTCTTCACTACCAGAGCTACTAGATGAATCCCGAGCCACTGGGGCAGTCTTCTTCTTCTTCTTTAGAGGTGTTACTTTCTCAGGAGTTATTTTCTCAGGGGTTGGCATCTCTTTTGACAAAACCCTGTCCCATCTGGATAAGATCCTCAGGTCCATCTTTCTCATATGATTGATTTTAGTTCCAGCAGCTTGACCCATAACCTCTGGTAGACTACCAGCTAGGTATAAACTTATTATTCTACCCAAATTGGGCTTTTTCAGACTTTCTTTAATCTTCTCAAAGACAATAACAGACCAATCTGTTTTCAATGTAAAGATTATCCTTGTCATAATGCTGAACATATGGGCTGATACCCTATCATTCCCTCCAGGCTTACTTAAGATGACCTTGCCAACAATTTCAGAAAGAAATTTACCCTGGCTGTTCATCCCCTTTCTATTAAACACTGATCCAATTTTCATCTTTGAATCCAGACCACACCATGCCAATGCATCTCTAGTCCTGGAAGCAGTAACTTCTTCTTCTTCCTTAGTTCTTGGTAGCTGTAGTACTTTACTCAAACTTTTTGGAGAGACCTTCACTTTTTCTCCATGTACTCTGGACTTGATCTTGAATCCAGATTCGTCTACTTGAGCTCCATTCAGGAATTCCAGTACTTCTTTCTTCCAGATCTTAGTCGGCTCAGAAACAAGAAATTCTAACCTTGAGTCTACAACTAGGGTTATCACAGTCTTGATCTCCGGGTATGCATCACCAAACGCGTCTCGCACCAGTTCATAGCCTTCATTGACGTTCTCCTCGAGCATTGGTGCCATTAGGGTTTGAAGAATTTGAACTGAGAAAAGAGAGGTGTCGACACACAAGTTTGGTCTCGAAACTTTTGAAAGCGTGTCGACAGACAAAGGCAAAATTCTATTTATACCTTTCTAGGTTTGAAGATGAAAGGGCGGGTCAGCTATCTTAAATTGTGTCGACACTGTTGAAAAGTGGCGACACAGACTTATAATGTCTCGACATATTGTGTCGACACAAGTTTAGTCGACAGATAATATGTGTCGACACTTGTTTATGTGTCGACACCACATAACTCGACATTTAGTTGAGACTTTACTTAGATAATTCTGAGTAAACACTAAGTGTCGACACCGCCTTGGATGTGTCGACACTTACTTGTCATGTGTCGACACTAATATTCTAAAGTGTCGACACCAACTTCCTAGATGTGTCGACACCTTTTCCCTGAAGTGTCGACACCACTTTTCTGTGTCGACACAGATATCTCTGTGTGTCGACACCTTTTGACTTAGTCATTTCCGTAAACTTATTCTAAGTTTATCATACCTAGTTCAATTTTAAACCTATTGAACTTAGTTTCTTCTAAGGGCTTAGTATATATATCAGCTAGTTGATTATCTGTTCTAACATATTCCAGTAAAATATCTTCTTTTTCTACATGTTCTCTAAGAAAATGATATTTTATTTCAATATGTTTAGTTCTACTATGGGAAACAGGATTATTTGCAATTGATATAGCACTTGTAGAATCACAAAAGAGTGGAGTTCTACTTACCTGAATTCCATAGTCCTCAAGCTGATGTTGTATCCATAGAATTTGAGCACAACAACTTCCTGCAGCCACATATTCTGATTCTGCAGTGGAGATAGCCACACTTGTTTGCTTCTTGCTACTCCATGAAATCAGTCTTCCACCTAGGAATTGACAGGTTCCAGTTGTGCTTTTTCTGTCTTCTTTGCATCCTGCAAAGTCTGCATCTGAATAACCTGTTAGTTCAAAATCCCCATTCCTAGGGTACCAGAGGCCTAGATAAGTAGTGCCCTTTAGATATCTCAGTATCCTTTTGACTGCTGTCAAATGAGACTCTTTAGGGCATGCTTGATACCTTGCATAGACACATATAGCATACATGATATCTGGTCTACTTGCAGTCAAATAGATTAAGGAGCCAACTATCCCTCTATACAAAGTCGCATCTACAGGTTTCCCTGCATCATCTTTGCTAAGAGACATACTTGACCCCATAGGAGTCTTCATGGTACTGGATGAATCCATACCATACTTCCTTATGAGTTCTACGGTGAACTTAGACTGGCATATGGATAATCCATTCTCAGTCTGTCTAACTTGGAGACCCAAGAAGAACTTAAGTTCTCCCATACTACTCATCTCAAATTGTCCTTGCATTAGTTTTGCAAACTTTTTGCAAAGACTACTTTCAGTAGACCTAAATATTATGTCATCTACATATATTTGGACTAGTATTACTTTGCCTCTGGATTCCCTAAGGAATAGAGTCTTGTCTATTTTCCCCCTTGTGAACTTATTCTCAATGAGGAAACTAGACAGGGTTTCATACCAAGCCCTAGGGGCTTGCTTTAACCCATATAATGCTTTCCTAAGTCTATAGACATGATTAGGTTGAGTTGAATCAACAAAACCTGATGGCTGTTCCACATAGACTTCCTCTTTTAGATTACCATTCAAAAAAGCTGACTTTGCATCCATTTGGTAAACTTTAAATCCTTGAAAGGTTGCATAGGCCAGGAACATCCTTATGGCTTCCAGTCTGGCTACTGGAGCAAAGGTTTGATCAAAGTCAATACCTTCCTGCCTATATCCTTTAGCAACCAATCTTGCTTTGTTCTTAATGATGACTCCATGTTCATCCATCTTATTCCTAAAGATCCACTTGGTTCCAATTATGTTGTGATCTTTTGGTTTAGGAACAAGTTCCCAGACTTTGCACCTCTTGAACTGATTCAGTTCTTCTTGCATTGCCTCAATCCAGTGAGGGTCTAGGATGGCTTCTTCAAACTTCTTTGGCTCAACTTGGGATAGAAAACTGGAGTAGAGTGCTGCATTCAGGTTTCTGCTCCTTGTTTGTACCCCTTGTCTTGGATCACCAATTATTTGTTCTGCTGGATGATCTCTAAGATGCCTATTGGCTGGAGGCATCCTGACTTCAGGTTGAACTTCTTCAACTTCTTCATCTTGCTGTACTCCTTGAACTTCATCTGCATTAGGTACATGTAGTACTCCCCTTGGACAGCAGCCACTATCTTCTACTAGCTGATTTGCAGTAGGTTCTTCTTCAATAGTGAGTTTGTCCAACGTCTTAGTTATACTTGTGGAGCTGCATATACTACTAGACAACTCATTGTTAATAAGTCTAGTTTCATCAAATACTACATGTACAGATTCTTCTACAACTTGAGTAGACAAGTTGTAGACTCTATAAGCCTTACTATTATTGTTGTACCCAACAAAAATTCCCTCTTGGGACTTGGCAGCAAACTTAGTCAAGTAAGACTTTCCATTGTTAAGTATAAAGCACTTACAACCAAAGATCCTGAAATAGGATATGTTTGGTTTTCTGCCTTTCATAACCTCATAGGGGGTCTTGTTGAGGCTTTTAGTAATGGTAGCCCTATTAATAACATGGCATGCAGTATTAACTGCCTCAGCCCAGAAATATTCTGGTAGAGATGTATCACTTAATAGGGTCCTACCAGCCTCAATCAAGGTTCTATTCTTCCTCTCAGCAATGCCATTTTGCTGAGGTGTTCTTGGTGAAGAAAACTCTTGAAATATCCCAAATTCTTCACATAGTTTTGCATACTATCAGACTGAAATTCAGTACCATGGTCACTTCTTATTTTGTCCACTGTACTAGCTAGTTCATTCTGAATTTGTTTGACAAAGCTATAGAAGACTCTAGGTGTTTCAGATTTCTGTCTAAGGAAGAACACCCAGGAAAACCTTGAGTAGTCATCTACAACTACAAAGGTATAGACCTTCCTACCTAGGCTGTGAACTGGCATAGGACCAAAGAGATCCATATGCAAGAGGTATAAACACCTCACAACATCTTTGTTTTCAATGCTTCTAAAGGTGGATCTAGTCTGCTTGCCCTTTTGACAAGCTGAGCAAATACCATCTTTAATGCACTTAACTTGAGAACCATTCCTCACTAACTCTTTGCTAAAGAGTTTGTCAATTGTCTTGTAATTTAGATGGGCTAGTCTCTTGTGCCATTTGACACAATGAGAGACTGTCTCATCAGCTACAAGATACACTGGAGAACCATTGTTCTCAACCATAATGTTTAGACAGTAGACATTCCTTTTTCTATAACCAGTCAAAATGATCTCTTGATCATTTGACCTCCTGATAAGACAACCATCTTTCACAAATGAGATGTCATATCCTACATCACTCAATTGACTTATACTAATAAGGTTATGTTTCAAACCTTTAACATAGGCTACTTGAGTAATTGTAATAAAGGAGTTAGATATGTTACCAAAACCCTTGATGATCCCTTTTTCAGAACCACCAAAGGTGACTTTTGGACCATCCTTGATGGGTGTGTAGTCCTTTAGTAAACCCCTTGTTCCAGTCATATGTCTGGAACATCCACTGTCCAAGCACCATATTGGGGCATGGCCACTTGGACTCACCTGCAAAACAGATTAGTGAACCTTAGAACCCAAAGAATTCTTGGGTCCTTGGTACTGGTTAGTTTGCTTCCTAACAAAGCTACCTGCAGGTTTTCCAACAGGCAGTTTGCTACTCACTTTGGCACTAGCATTATGCCAACAGTCCATGGCAAAGTGGCCTACCTTGCCACAGCACCAACACTCAAACTTATTGTACCTTTGCTTAGGTACAGTCTTAGCTGTTTTATCCACATCTGGCTTGTTGAGAGTTAGGGCTTTTCCCTTGGACTTGGACTTGACAGTCCTTACAGGTTTGGTAAATCCCAGTCCAGCTTTACCTTTGTGATGAACAAATTCATCAATTAAAGGTAGAACTGACTTAGGTTTAGAAAACCTAGCAACTAGATCTCTCTCCTTCTGAAGATTAATCTCCGGACTCTTGATTTGATCATTCTTATATGTTATAGTCCCCATCTGAATCACAATTATGTGCTTCAGTCTAGCTATCTCATTAAATTTTTGATCAAATAACTTCTCATAATCAGTTGCAGCCATTTTAAGACTTGCAATCTCCTTAGCTTGACTCTTGGCCAAGGATTTGCATTTCTTAAATGCTTGCAACAGAACTTTATATTCATCTATCAACTGATGAATATCCTCTTCAGACTCAGATGCACTCTCATCACTCGATGATGATGAATCTGATTCAGAACTAGCACATGAAATTAAACTGAAAGAATAATTTTGTACCTTACTAGGTCCTGGCTGCTCCAGGATTTTGTCACTTTCTGTCAATGCCATCAGTCCTTGGCACTGACTGTCCTCTTGTTCATATATAGAGTTCATGATCTGAATGAACTCTTCTTCTTCTTCCTCAGCAAACAGCCCTATATATGCCTCAGCATCTGACTCAGTTCCTGATGAAGAAATGTCTGACAAGCTCTTATCCTTTTTGGCAACAAAAGACTTTTCCTTCTTGCCCTTGAATGGAGTCTTTTTCTTATCATTTGACTCCTTCCTTTTCTCTGGACAGTCTGCAACAACATGTCCTTGTCTATTACAGCAATAACATACAATTTTTGAAAGAGTTGCTTTGCTAGACTTAGTCTTTTTCCTGTCTTTCTTTGAAGACTTTTTATTCTGATAATATTCTTCTTTACCCTGTGAAGTAGATGGCCTTGTCCTCCACTATTTTTTCTTTAAGAACTTCTGAAAATGTCTTGTGAAGGTAGCAAAGTCCTCATCACTTTCACTGCTTTCAGACTTTCTGCTTGCTAACTCATCTGACTCAGTTTCAGCTACTTTTGCTGGTGGAGTAGGTGACTTACTTCTGTACTTTCTAGGGGCTTCTGTTTTAAAAGCCACCGTCCTTTCTTTATGTTCATTTCTTGTAGATTTCTCCTCTTCTTTCCTCACCATCAACTGCATTTTATAGGACAGCAGTTTGCCAAACAGTATTGGTGGAGGAATTTCTGCTAACTTTGCCATTTCCCTAATGACACAGATCTTGGTGTCCCAATCTTTTGTAAGGGACCTTAAGAAATTATCATTAAGCTCATAGTTACTGAACTCTCTTCCATAGGACATTAGCTCATTCACAATCCTATAGAACTTCTTATATCATTCAGTTATGCTATCAGATCTACCTTGTCTAAAACTTTCATATTCTTGGTTGAGCAAAGATTTTCTGTCTTGCCTCACTTCTTCAGAACCCTCCATGTACACAATAAGAGTATCCCACATTTCCTTGGATGTCTTACAGTGTATGAGATTCTGAAAGGTAGCATCATCTATAGCACTCACTATTATATTCTGAGCCCTTTTATCCATTGTGGCTAGAATAATCTCATCCTTTGTCATTTCAGAGAAATCCTTAGGTGTTCTCTGATTTGCATCTAAGATTGAAACCTTCATGGGCACATATGGCCCTTCTTTCACTGTGATATAAATCCTAGGGTCTGAGGCTTCCATAAACAGCCTCACCCTTTCCTTCCAGATACCAAAGATCTCTTTTCTACATATGGGTAGCTTCATGGATCCCAATTATTTATGATTCTCAGTGGAACCCATGGTTCTTGATTTTCTTGATTCTGTAATTTACTTAGACTGAATCTGCCAACAGGATCTACTCAGACAGTTATGTCCTTTTTGAGCAACCTGGCTCTGATACCACTTGAAAGATATTGTACCTAATCACCTAGAGGGGGGGAGGGGGGGGGGGTGAATAGGTGACTTAAATCTTTTTAACTTTTTTAGGCAGAATTCAAATTATAACACAGAATTATATCTACTTTATCACATCACACATTCAGCAATCACAGAATACCACAAGTACACAGTAGACACACAGGTTTATAGTGGTTCCCCAAGGTTTGGGTACATCCACTTTCCCCCTTCGCCTATCTAGCAGTGTACTAGATTCGGCCAAACTCCTCCACTATCTCAAATCCTCAGATCTTACACTCAGAACCCCAAAATAGGTTCCTACAACTCAGCTTCTTCACAAAGCCTACACTCAGCTTCTTCACAAAGCCTACACTCAGCCACCAAGGCCTATACTCAGCCACAATAGGCCTACACTCAGAGATTCAAGTCTCCTACACTCAGGCACTCAAGCCCCACACTCAGCCTTTATAATTACAGGCTTACAAACTCAGATCCCTAAGGATCCTACAAGATAATATGAATACAAATTGTAACCCAAACAACTCAGAGACAAGAGAGAAGAGTTGTGAGTTTCTTGATGAGTTCTTGGAAGAACTCAGCTGAAATCAACCTGACTTGGCTTTCTTCAAAGTTTCTTGAAAGTAGAACACAATAAGATTGATCTCTTCTGCAGTTGATCCTTGATCTCTGCTACTTAAGATTCAGAACAAATCTGAACCCTTCTTCTCAGCCTGGTTCCAACGGTTGATTTCTTGGATGGATCTCTCTCTCTCCAACATCTTAGATCTTCACTAGATTCTTCAAGGAATAGCTAGATCTACTTTGTATATTGATCTCTTGAACAACAATTCAATCTTCTTTTTCTGTAGACAGTGTAAGCCTATTTATAGGCCTTCTTCATGGTAACCGGCTGGTCCGGTTCATAACTGATTTCTGACAACTCTGACAGGTGCAGTAGACCGGCTGGAAAGGCAGCTGTCAAGTCATCCAGTCAGTTCTTGAAAATTCTGTAACTGTCTAAAAGTGTAGAGACTGTCTGTCTTTAAGTGTCGACACTTATAGACCAAGTGTCGACACAAGTTGACTAAGTGTCGACACTAGCCTACAAGGTGTCGACACAACTCCTTGTGTTGTAGATTTTATATCTCGACACTGCTTCTTCTTCATGTGTCGACACTGATAATGTGTGTCGACACAAGTACTTGTACTTCAGTATATTACTGAATTCTTGTAAGTGTCGACACATCTCCTTGTGTCGACACATCTTCATGTGTTGAACTTGTTAAGTGTCGACACTTCTTCTTGGTGTCGACACATGCCTTCAGTGTTGATACTTGCTGAGTGTCGACACAGCTCCTTGTGTAGACACATTCTTCCTTGTGTTGAGACTCTGGTTGAGTGTCGACACATCTCCTTAGTGTCGACACTTGTACTTAGAATATTTTTGTTGAATCTTTGCTGAGTGTCGACACAGTATCCTAGTGTCGACACTTTCTTCATATACTGAGTCTTCTGCTGAGTGTCGACACATTCTTTCTTGTGTCGACACTTTCTTCAAGTGTTGACTCTTCTGCTGTGTGTCGACACATTGCTCTGGGTGTCGACACTTATACTTAGACTCTGCTGACTTTTGCTGAGTGTCGACACAGCCTCCAAGTGTCGACACTTTCTGATGTATACACAGTTCTTCTGGGTGTCGACACAACTGTTAAGTGTCGACACTGCTTCACTGCACTTTTCTTCATTGAGTGTCGACACAGCTCCTTGTGTCGACACTTTCTGTCTGGTGTCGACTCTGCATCCCTGGTGTCGACACAACTACTCCAAGTGTCGACACTGCTTGTCTGGGTGTCAACACAAGTCTTCTTAAGTGTCGACACTTTCCCTCTGGGTGTCGACACATGGACTTAGAAACTTTTTTCATCTTTCCTGCAAATACTTAACCTGCACAAAGTAACTCAAAATACATCAAATACATTTTGATGTATATCATTGAGTAGGGTGAGGCTTCTTCAAATCAGGTACATTTAAACCAATGTACCCAACAGAAAGTTATTCCACCAGTTCAAATGCAACAAGAGGTAATATTAGAGGAATTATTTCCCGATTTACTAGAAGCAAGAACTGAGGGGGAGCTGCTAAGAACTGAGAGGGAGCTGCCCATCATTGCCTTTAGTCCAAAAGACATTGTGGATATTACTACATCCTCTGATTCCTCTGATGATGAAGAAGCCTCCAGGGCTAAGAAAAGGAAACTTGTAGAGTTCAGGAAGAGGAGCTCAAGCTCTAAGAAAACTTTGAAAAATGCACCACAAAGTGCAGCTCCTGTAATAGACTTCAGCTCACTTTTAGTGTCACTACAACTGCAATTGGATGAGCAAAAAGTTGCTCTTGAAAAATATGTAGATGAAAGTCATAAAGAACTGCAATCTACCTTGGCCCAAGATATCAAATCCATCAGATTTGAAGTCAATCTGCACAAAACGGAAATGACTGAATGTTTCCAAAAGGGTGGTCATGCTGTCGTCTATTTGGCCAAACAACAACAGGAGGCCAAAACTCAGATAGATGACATTACAGTAAAACTAGGTTATATTCTGGAAAATCAAATCAGAATGAATGATAATCTCACAGAATCCCATAATGTTATAGTAACAGAACTCAAGAATAAAGCAACTGCTTTCACTGAACACATTGTTTAAGTAAAGTATGAGTTTAATAAACAACTCAAAGTGGATTTGGCTAATGTTCACACTGCTATCTAGGCCTCTCAAAAGGTATTTGTTGATCAGCTGCAGAAGTTCAAAGCCTACTATAAAGAAGACACAAATTATCTAGCTGTTCAGATAAGATTTCAAAAGGATGATCTACGAGACCATATCGAAAGAGAAGTCATAAAGGGGGAGAGAGTATTAGTCAATGCAGGCTCTGATCATGCTAAATGGATAACTAATGCTATCAGAGCAACTCTTGGTTATCCACCCATTTGTGATGATGATAACACTGCAGAATCAGGAATTTAATCTGTTTCCAATGAAGGGGTTCAGCAGGAAGTAGCCCAAATTATTTACCCACCTTCAGATTTTGCTGGAATTCAGTATACAGTCCAACAAATGTATAGTCCTCCAAAGGAGGTACAGAATGTTATTATTGAAAAGGTTGAAATGTCTGAAGCTGCATTACAAAGAGAGCAAGAAGCATAAAGAGCTAGGGATGCTCAGAAAGAACCTCAATTATCTAAGAAAAGATTTAGAGAACAGACAGAATTGAAGACTGATTTTGAACAATGGAGTCCCACCTCCAGGAATATTATTCTCACTGTTTGGCAAGCTGTTAAAGACAATATGCATGATAGAGGCTGAAAGTGCAGCTAGATCTGATATACTCTAGAGGGGGGTGAATAGAGTATATGGTGCTTGAAAACTTTTTACAACAATTGTTCTAATCTGAGTGAACAGGGAAGCAACTATTAAATCTAATCACAAAATAACCTACAACAGAAATTAATCACAGATCTAAACTAAACACAAAGCAATCACAGCCAGAAACAAAAGATAAAGACAAGCAAGCCAGAAGACACAAGGAGCTATAGTGGTTCCCCTAAACTTGGGTACATCCACTCTTCTACCACCCTAGGTAGGAATCCACTGCAGGATGAGTTGATCAGGTGTCCTGGGCACCAATGAGCTTTTGATAAGGTGCTCAAAAACCAAATCAAATTTTTTGATCAGGTGTCTTGCCACCAATAAGCTTTTGATAAGGTGCTCAAAAACCAAGCACAAACTTTTGAAGGGAGTTTGAAAAACCCTTTACAGAGATGGGGATGAGAGAGTTATGGAAGTCTTCTCTTTCTCAAATCAGCTGAGAAGACTATGTGGATTTGATGTTGTCAAAGCTCCCCCTGAGTCCTTGAGATGTTCAGGAAATGAATCTTTGTTGTAGGGTGATAGGCCTTCAGAAGTTGATCTCCAGCAAATGATAATTTCAGCAACAGCTAAAATGTTAGGTGTCTGGAGTCTTGAAAGATGTTGGCCTTGAATACTTGAATCACAAGAGATCGGAAGATTTCAGAAGGTTTGATCTCCTTGGATGTGTGTTCTTGTATGAATTTTTTGAGATAGAGAATGTTTTGTTCTTGTTCCTCTTGTTCTATGTTGTCTCTCTTCTGATCTGTGTTCTAAGTGATTGAGAGATTCAAAAAAATCTTGTATTTTATTCTCTTGTTCTGAATAGAAAGTCATCCTCTGTCAAGAATAGCCGTTGGCCTGTCATTAATTGCATCCTTAATTGCAAATGTCTTCTGGAGGAAAGTCCAAAGAAACATTCCTTGAAAATCCCTTGAAACTTGGTCCAGAAATAAATGAGAACGGCTAGAAAATCTTCTGAATTAATTGCTGAATAACTCCTTAACTGTTCTGAATTTGAATCTTGAAAAATCCTTTAACTCATCAGAAAAACGTCGAACTGAGCTCTGCTATCGTCGAACTGAGCTCAGCGATTTGGACTTTATATAGCAACAGAGATCGTCGATCTGAGCTCAAAGATCGTCGAACTGAGCTCAGAGATAGAGAACCAATACTGAGTCAAGATCGTCGAACTGAGCTCGCAGATCGTCGAATGGAGTTCGACGATTTGTTGAAGTTGAGCTCAGCGATCGTCGAATGGAGTTCGACGATCAGTCGAAGTTGAGCTAGACGATCGTCGATTGGAGTTCGACGATTCGTCGTGCTGAGCTCGACGATATGACTTAGTCTCAAATTGAAAATCCATGGTCTTGAGGGCAGCTTTCAAACCTAGACTTCTAACCCTTAGACTCAATTCTAATTGACCTTTAGAGCTATACAGGAAGTCAAAAACAGGTTTCCTAGAGACATAGTGATCCTGAACCAAATTAGTAATAGGGTGTTGCAACAATCTCCCCCTACTTGGGTTAGGATTACTATTTACAGAATTTGGAAAAATTAAATAACAACATACAAAGCAACAAAACAGAAAAGCAATAAGTAGGACAGCAGAACCACAGATATATATTATCCCAGTCAGAATTCAGAATTAATGTCACCTTATATAGTTATTCTTTCTCCTTGCTCTTTATAAGTTTGATTTCTTTGGTAGGATTAAGAGCTTCTTTCTTTGACCTTGTGTCATCTGCTGCACCTAAAGAAGTTTGCTGTTTGGGTCTGGGAACTACAGCTTCAGGATGCAGCTACATGTATCTATCAGAGTCAAAGAATTTGCTTGAGCCATATCTTTCCAATTCTTTCTTTCTCTGTTCAGACAATGTAGTGATGTTGGAAGAATCTCTGCCTTGCTCTCTGGCTTTCTTAATTTGATCCAGTGCAGCAAGCTCTTTCATCCTGGCAGTCCAAGCAGTTGGATTATTTTCAGGATCTTCAAAGGGCACTGGTGGCTCATATCTATTGGATGGATTATCCTGAGGAGCTCTGGATGAAACTACTTCCTTTAGCTTATAGAGAAAAGGACTTGAGGTTGTGTCTGATGAGATTTGTCCTTCCCTGGAGTAAGGATGTTGCCTGGAGTAGCCTTTTGAGTAAACCTGGAATTCACTTTGATTTCCTCTATAGTTTCCTCTTCTAGATTGAGAACCTCTAGACTGGCTTCCCCTATGATAAGATCTGGCATGTGGCTGATAGGGGGTTTGGCTTTTAGCATGAGGTTGAGCAGCTGAGCTTCCACCTGCACCTGCATCAGGAGGAGGTGGTGGAGGAGGATGAAAATGATGAAACTAGGAAGATCCTTTTTCATACTTCCTCTTTTTCTTCATGGCTTTAAGTTGGTTCTTTGAATACTGCATCCAGTGCTCAGTTATGGGGTAGTCATGAAGAATGTAATATGGAATGTCATTATTGTCCTTGACTTTGGCTGGAGGTACTCTTTTCATGGCTTTGCTCCTTGCCTTTCTCTTTCTGGCAATAGTGGCAGAGGAGTCATCAGAATTTGTCTTAAATTCATCACTTTCAGAACTTTGCTCATCATAAAGAGCATCAATCTTTTTCATCAAGTCTTTCTGTAGTGGAGTTGAAGCAGATGAAACAGTAGAAGTTGGAGCAGCAGATACAAAATTTGTAGCAATTGAAGTTGAAGCAGAAGCAGCAGCAGACACAGAAGTTGAGGCAGTAATAACAACAGACACAGAAAGTTCTGGAGCAGCACTCTTAGAAGGTATAACAGCAGTAAAATCAGTAGCAGTTGGGGCAGCAACAGTAGCAGATGAAACACTTTCAGATACAACAATATCAGCAACATCAGGAATATCATCAGCAAACACAGAAGGCTCAAAATCATGTGCCTCTGTCATATGGATATCATCAGAAACTGGAACAACAGTAGCATCATTATTGACAGCAGCAGCAGGAACAACAACCATATTCTCATCAGGAGTAGCAACAACATATACTGAATTGACAAAAGAAGTTATAATGCTGGTATCACAGCATGAGAAGGGCACAAGGGCCTTGGAGAGATCCTCTGGGGCTAGACAGCAACTCTCTCTAGAAGACAACTGAAGTAGGCTGAATCAAATACTGAAAGTAAGGACCTGATGTCCACTGGGAAGACAACTGGAGGTAGAACTGGAGCTTGAAGAACAACAGCAGCAGCAGCAACACTAACTGAAGAGACAGCAGGCAAGCTCACTTTATAAGGCATCTCCCCCTGCCTGGATTCAGATAGGGCTGGATCAAGGCACACTGATGAAGAGATTGCCTGAGGGAAGAGGGAGGATAGCCTGGCAGAAAGGGCTGCCACTGACTCAAGTAATGGAGCCAAGGAGGTCTCCAATAGAAGAGATAGCCTGGGGGCTAGCAATTCATATAACTTGTCAGCTAGGGCTGGAAGATCTACTTGCTCAGCAGGGACTGTAGTAGAGGTAGAGGATGGAGGTGGAGCTACTGGTGATGGTAGTGGAGAGCTGGTGGATGGTAGGAGTGATGGTTGAGGTGTGGGTATAGTGGAGATGGAAGATAGAGGGATTGAGATAGAGGGTGTGAAGGTGGGTTGATCAATGATCTCTTGTAGAAGTTCCTGGTAAGATGTTGATGAGGAGGGTAGCTCAGGAGGAGATGAGGGTGAGTCATCCATGAAGGAATCATCAATAAGATTGAAGGATGGAATTGTGGATGTTTCAATATCTGGTGGAGGGTAGGAATATAATGGATGGAATAGTTCTTCTGTTGTTGGTAGAGTTGGAATTGGAGATGATATTGATGTTGGAGATGGGCTGGAGATGATGATAGTGGATTGAGTTTGAATGGTGGATGGAATTGGAGAAGATGGAATTGGAGGAGGAGGAGAGATAGTAGCAGGCAAGTCATCTGCAGGGGCAGAGACCTGAGGGGAAGTGACTATTACAGTCCTGGTGCTTGAAGGTGTGCTTGCAGAAGGCCTGCTGGGCTTGGTGATCTGCCTGTCCCATTTGCCAAATAGGGCACAGGACAATCTATTTGAAGCATTAATATGTATCCCAGATGATACAAGCAGAGTAGGGCATCTGTTCTGCAGAAAGAGGCCTAGAATCCTCCCAAAATTCACAAAATTCTTGTTAATTTTCTTTTTAATAAGGTCAAAGAAGAACTCTCCCCAGTTCAGTTCTTTCTTGTCCACTATGGCTCCCATTAAGCATAGCTGATACCTAGAAATGGTATCATGTGCTGAGTGCTTAGCCAACAAAACCTTCCCAACTACATCAGCCAAGAATCTATATTCCACAGATAGGTTCTTCTTCAGCAACTTGCTAGGGTTAGCCTTAGAGTGACCCATTCTTGCAAGTAGATCAGCAAATTCCTCTCCAAACAAATCAACAGAATCTCCACCAGAGCTTAACTCAAAAACTTCTGTCAGAATTGCTGGGGTCAAGGGTACCTGGGTGCCCGAAATTGATCCAACTATGGTGTTTTGATCCTGGTTGTGGGCAGTGTAGAACCATTCCTTGATCTCATCAGCAGCAAGTTTGATTCTGGTGGTCATGATTGTAGCAAGTTTCTGCTCCTTGAAGAGTTCCAAAATATCTTGAAAGACTTGATCAGTAGTGCTGAAGGATTCCATGTCAATGTCAAAGCCGGCATCAAATTTCATTGCGGCAAGAACAACAACAGAAACGACCATGGTTACCTGCAAAGAATCAACAAACAAAACGACCAAGTGCAGAAATGTTTGGAGGGAAAGAAAGTTTTTGCAGAGAAATCAAAGCGCAAAATGAGAACGACGGCGAAAAAAGAATTTTATATTAGGGTTCGACGCAGAAAAGGAAAGATCGTTGAACTCAGTTCGACGATCGGGGCTTCTAAAGGAATCTGAAGAGTCTTTAATATCGTCGATCTCCGTTCGACGATATTGGAGAGCGTCGAACTCTGTTCGACGATCGTTCAGAGAACAAAATCGTCGAGCGCCGTTCGACGATCGTTGACCGGAAGAGATAGTTCATACTATCTGAGAAACGCTGAACTCAGGTCGACGATTTTGGAAATCGTCGATCTCCGTTCGACGAACTGGGGGAAAATCGTCGAGCGCAGTGCAGAGACCAGAAAAACACTCTAGACACTAAGAAAAATCAAGATGTTTGCCTAGTCTTGGTCAATTTTTAAACTTTTAAAATCTTGGATATTATTTTAGACTTCCTCCATCTAACATTCCTAACTGATTTAGGAAGAAGGTGTGTTTCTTTTCATCCAAGGGCTTGGTGAAAATATCTCCCCTTTGCAAATCAGTTGGGATATATTGAAGTTCAATTTTATTCTTTTCAACATTATCCCTTAAGAAGTGATGCCTAATTTCTATGTGTTTTGTCCTACTATGGAGGACTGGATTTTGAGCTATAGAAATAGCACTGGTGTTATCACAAAAGATTTTAGACTTCTCTAAGTTGTAGCCATAGTCTAGGAGTTGGTTTTGAATCCACAAGATTTGTGAACAACAACTGCCTGCAGCCATATATTCAGCTTCAGCAGTTGAAGTTGACACAGAAGTTTTTTTCTTGCAAAACCAAGAGACAAGTCTGTCACCAAGGAACTGACAAGTTCCACTGGTGCTTTTCCTGTCAATTCTGCATCCAACATAATCAGCATCAGAAAATCCAGTTAAGTCAAATGCTGAATCTTTTGGATACCAGAGACCTAGATTTGGACAACTTTTAACATACCTGAGAATCCTCTTTACTAGTGTTAGGTGTGACTCTCTAGGGATTACTTGGAACCTAGCACATATACATGTAGCAAACATTATATATGGTCTACTAGCTGTAAGGTACAGTAAAGAGCCAATCATTGCTCTATATATTGTCTGATCAACAGGTTTCCCATGTTCATCAGCATCCAATACAGCATTAGTAGGCATAGGTGTTTTCATACAAGATGCTTCAAACATGCCAAATTTCTTAACCAATTCATTTGCATACTTGGTTTGAGAAATAAAGATGCCTTCAGCATGTTGTTTGACTTGCAATCCTAGAAAGAAGGATAGCTCACCAATGCTACTCATTTTAAATTTAGAATGCATTAGGTTGGAAAACCTTCTGCATAATTTTGAGTCAGTAGAACCAAAAATAATATCATCTACATAAATCTATACTAGTAGGGTATGAGACTTATGGGCTCTAATGATAAGAGTTTGGTCTACTCTACCCCTTATAAATCCATTTTCCAAAAGGAAGCATGTTAGGGTCTCATACCATGCTCTAGGAGCTTGCTTGAGACCATATAATGCTTTGTTCAACCTAAAAACACAATCAGGATAAGTTGGAGAGATAAAACCTGGAGGTTGTCTAACATATACTTCTTCTTTGATGTCTCCATTTAGAAATGCACTTTTGACATCCATCTGATATACCTTGAAGCCTTTATGTGCTGCATAAGCTAAAAAGATTCTGATGGCTTCCAATCTTGCAAATGGTGCAAAAGTCTGGTCATAGTCTATGCCTTCTTCTTGAGAGTATCCTTGTGCAACCAGCCTTGCCTTGTTCCTTACAATTACTCCTTGATCATCCAGCTTGTTTCTGAACACCCACTTTGTTCCAACAATGGAGTGATCCTTAGGCTTTGTCACTAGTTCCCAAACTTTGTTCCTTTCAAATTGATGCAACTCTTCTTGCATTGCAATGATCCAGTGTGGATCTTGCTCTGCATCTTGATTGGACTGAGGTTCAATTTGAGATAGAAAGCAAGCATGCAACAGGTTTTGGTTGACCTGATTTCTGGTTTGCACACCAGCTGAGATGTCTCCAATTATTTGGGAAATTGGATGGTCTCTAGATGTTACTAAATCAACAGGGGGTGTTGATTGTTCACCAACCTGTGTTGTTGTTTCCTCTTGTGGTACAACAACTGGCTCTTCAAGTTGTTTCTCTTCAATGTGTTGAATACTTTCTTCATCTTCACTGTTTTCCTCTTTTTGAGTAACCTGTAACTTGTTCAAGTCTTCAACAAGAGAATGTTCCTGCAAAGGTTCTATGGTAGAAGTGATCTTCTCCTTGAAAGACATGTTAGATTCATCAAATGATATATGAATAGATTCCTCAATTTTTAGAGATGATTTATTATAAAACTTATAAGCCTTGCTGATCATGGAGTATCCCAGAAACACTCCTTCATCAGCTTTAGCTTGAAATTTTGCTAAATATTTCTTGTCATTATTATGTATATAACAAATGCAGCCAAAAACTCTAATCAACTTTAGGTTTCTTCCCTTTGAGTAATTCATAGGGAGTCTTTCCCTTTAGTTTATGTATCAAACTTCTATTCAACACATAGTTGGAGGTGTTCACTGCCTCTGCCCAAAAGGATAGAGGAAGATGAGCATCTGACAACAATGTAGTGGCAGATTCAATAAGGGTTCTATTTTTCCTTTCAGCTACCCCATTTTATTGAGGAGTTCTAGGAGCTGAGAAAGTATGCCTGATCCCTTCACTCTGACAGAACTCTTGCATAAGAAGAGAATCAAACTCTGTCGCATGATCACTTCTGATCAGGGCAATATGAGTATTGAACTCAATCTGTATGCATTTGAGAAACTCTGTCAAACACTTGAAGTTATCAGACTTCTTCCTCAGAAAGAACACCCAAGTGAATCTAGAGAAGTCATCTACAACTACTAAAATGTAGGATTTCCCTCCTAGGCTTTGTACTGTGATGGGTCCAAAAAGATCCATGTGTAACAGATACAGTATCCTAGGTGAATCACTCTTATTAAGTGACTTAAAGCTATTTTTAGTTTGCTTGCCTAATTGACAAGCCCTGCAGAGTCCTTCCTTCTTGTAGGGGCCAGAAGGTAGTCCTCTAACAAGGTTGTCCTTGGATAGCCTAGCAATAGTTCTAAGGTTTAAGTGTCCTAGTCTCTTATGCCATAGAATATTAGGTCTACAGACAGAATTGAACAGGCAAATATCTACATCTGTTGAAAGAAAATCTACTAGATAGATGTTACCTTTCCTTTTACCTGTCAACACAGTTGTGTTGTCCTCTGACTTGATCTTGCATAATGCTTTGCTGAAGGTCACCTGGTAGCCTTCATCACATAGCTGACTGATGCTTATTAAGTTGTGCTTCAGTCCTTCCACATAAGCTACCTTCTTGAAGGTTACTGATCCAATCTGGACTGCACCATATCCTCTAGTTTGTCCAAAGTTTGAATCACCAAAGATAACTTTGGGTCCAAGCTTGGCTTTAAAGGATGTGAGGTTGTCCTTGTTTCCTGTCATGTGCTAAGAGCACCCACTATCCAAGTACCATTGCTGGTTTGATGTTGGATAGGTCTTCACCTGCACATAAAATAATTCATTTGTTTTTGACCCAGTTTACCTTGGGCCTAGGTTGATAACCTTTAAACTCAGAAATAAAAGACATCCCAGGTTGACACTTATAACCTTCAGGATGATATATCCTTGGAGGTATAATCCATTCAGTATAAGGGTTAAAGATTTGGGATGAAGGATCCCTAGGATTGGATTTTGATTTGCCCTTGAAAGAGTTTCCATAGCTCTGATCTCTGTTCGACGATCGTGGAGCTGCGTTCGACGATCTTGGGTCAGATCGTCGAGCTCCGTTCGACGGTCGACTGTGGCAGAGTTCAGGAATTTGAGATCGTCGACCTGAGTTCGATGATTTTGCCTGAGATCGTCGATCTGCGTTCGGCGATCGTCGAGCTCCGTTCGACGATTTCTGCTGGGACTTAGTTTTCTTGGGCAGATCAGAATTTTTCCTAGCTACCTCTACAACTCCCTTTCCTTTATCAGAAATGAACTTGATTGGAGTTATTAGAACTATGGGTTGGCTGGATGAAGCACCCAAGTCCAGTGTACTATTAAATCTGGAGTTCACTGTGCTTGTGATGTCCATCAGCTTGATACTTCTCCCATTAAGGGATTCTTCAAGCTTCTTGGCCTCAGATAGCTCACCTTTCAGTGAAGCTATCTGCTCCCTACAGCACTCCAACTCCTGAGAGAGTTTGAGGTTTTCTGACTTTAAGGTATTATGTTCAGATAAATGATTTCTGAGAGAGATAAATTCTTTCTCAGATTTTAGGAGGTCTAAACACAATGCTTTAAACTCAGATTTAAAGTCCTCTGAAGTGAAATCAAAAGAACTGATTACCTGATCTTCTTCAAGTTGAGTCTCTGAGTCTGACTCTGACTCTTCTTCATCTGAATTATGTTGAGAGGCATTGATTGCCCTCATGCAGAACTCCTTCTCTTCTGCATCATCTTCATCATCACTTGAGCTGGATGATGTTTCTGATTCTTCTTCAGTATCACTCCAAGATTCAGCAACAAACCCCTTCCTTGTGTGTTTATTCTTGCTTGTGGAGGGTTTGCCATTGTTACTTTTCTTGAAGTCCTTTTCTCTTCTTCTTTCTTTCTTGTCCCTTCTGTCCTTGTTTTTGTTCTCTGGACAGTCAGGTACAATGTGCCCTGGTTTCCTGCAACCAAAGCAGACAATTTCCTTATTATTAGACTTATCATACCTTGGCTTATCATGCTCCTTGTATGATCTCTTTCTGAAGTCCTTTCTGGCCATCTTGTAGAATCTTTTGGCCAACAGACTGAGCAGTTCATCATTGCCTGTGACTTTGTCTTCAGGCTGATCTTCAGTTGCTTTGAAGGCTATTGACTTCTCTTTTCTTGTGGCTGGTGAGGCAGCCTTCTGTTCTTCATCTATATTCTTAATGAGCAGCTCATAAGATTTGAGCATGCCCAAAAGAGCTTCTGTGGTGATCTCATTTAAACTTCTGGCATCCTTGATTGGCCAGATTCTTGAATCCCAAGTGCTAGGGAAGAACATTAGAATTTTGTCATTAAGTTCAGTTAGTGAGATCTCTTTATCCAAAGTCCTGAGTTCACTGACTATCAGACTAAGTCTATTGTACATATCTCCAACTGATTCAGCTTCTCCCTTCTTGAAATTCTCATATTGAGATATGAGGTGGGATCTCCTATCCTTTCTCTCATCAGCTGAGCCTGAGACTATTTCAGAGAGTTTATCCCAGATTTGCTTTGCTGAATTACATTCAGCCACCTTTTGAAAGATGTCATCAGACATGGTCTGGGCTAAGATGTTCATAGCCTTGGCATTAGCTACCTTCCATTTCTTGATACCAGTATCTGTTCCTGATGGAGGTGGAACAACATTTGTACTTGAGTTCTCTGGAGGTCTTGGACAGACTGTCAAAACAGAATTAAAAATATCCTCGTCAATAGAATTCATGTAAAACCTAATCCTTGCTTTCCAAAGTGCAAACTTAGACAGATTGCACACTGGAGGTCTGGTGCTAGCATAATCTTTGTTTTGGGCCATGATTTGTGAAAACAAAATCTAATAATAAACTCAAAAGAAAATAGATCTAACTAGGAATCTTTGGGTTCAGGTGTTAGCCTGTGCAACCACCAAGGTGTGCTATGTTTAACCAACCTGCCTCTGATACCAATTGAAAGTGCAGCTAGATCTGATATACTCTAGAGGGGGGTGAATAGAGTATATGGTGCTTGAAAACTTTTTATAACAATTGTTGTAATCTGAGTGAACAGGGAAGCAACTATTAAATCTAATCACAAAATAACCTACAACAGAAATTAATCACAGATCTAAACTAATCACAAAGCAATCACAGCCAGAAACAAAAGATAAAGACAAGCAAGCCAGAAGACACAAGGAGCTATAGTGGTTCCCTTAAACTTGGGTACATCCACTCTTCTACCACCCTAGGTAGGAATCCACTACAGGATGAGTTGATTAGGTGTCCTGGGCACCAATGAGCTTTTGATAAGGTGCTCAAAAACCAAATCAGATTTTTTGATCAGGTGTCTTGCCACCAATGAGCTTTTGACAAGGTGCTCAAAAACCAAGCACAAACTTTTGAAGGGAGTTTGAAAAACCCTTTACAGAGATGGGGATAAGAGAGTTATGGAAGTCTTCACTTTCTCAAATCAGCTGAGAAGACTATGTGGATTTGATGTTGTCAAAGCTCCCCCTGAGTCCTTGAGATGTTCAGGAAATGAAGCTTTGCTGTAGGGTGATAGGCCTTCAGAAGTTGATCTCCAGCAAATGATAATTTCAGCAACAGCTGAAATGTTAGGTGTCTGGAGTCTTGAAAGATGTTGGCCTTGAACACTTGAATCACAAGATATCGGAAGATTTCAGAAGGTTTGATCTCCTTGGATGTGTGTTCTTGTATGAATTCTTTGAGACAGAGAATGTTTTGTTCTTGTTCCTCTTGTTCTATGTTGTCTCTCTTCTAATTTGTGTTCTAAGTGATTGAGAGATTCAAAAAAATCTTGTATTTTATTCTCTTGTTCTGAATAGAAAGTCATCCTCTGTCAAGAATAGTCGTTGGCCTGTCATTAATTGCATCCTTAATTGCAAATGTCTTCTGGAGGAAAGTCCAAAGAAACATTCCTTGAAAATCCCTTGAAACTTGGTCCAGAAATAAATGAGAACGACTAGAAAATCTTCTGAATTAATTGCTGAATAACTCCTTAACTGTTCTGAATTTGAATCTTGAAAAATCCTTTAACTCATCAGAAAAACGTCGAACTGAGCTCTGTTATCGTCGAACTGAGCTCAGCGATTTGGACTTTATACAACAACAGAGATCGTCGATCTGAGCTCAAAGATCGTCGAACTGAGCTCAGAGATAGAGAACCAATACTGAGTCAAGATCGTCGAACTGAGCTCGCAGATCGTCTAATGGAGTTCGACGATTTGTTGAAGTTGAGCTCAGCGATCGTCGAATGGAGTTCGACGATCTGTCGAAGTTGAGCTAGACGATCGTCGATTGGAGTTCGACGATTCGTCGTGCTGAGCTCGACGATATGACTTAGTCTCAAACTGAAAATCCTTGGTCTTGAGGGCAGCTTCCAAACCTAGACTTCTAACCCTTAGACTCAATTCTAATTGACCTTTAGAGCTATACAGGAGGTCAAAAACAGGTTTCCTAGAGACATAGTGATCCTGACCCAAATTAGTAATAGGGTGTTCCAACAGAGGCAAGTGGTATTCTGAACAGGAATTGAGCAAATATCAGAAGCGGCAAGATGCCATATGTAACACCCCATATCCGTCACATAGCATATAACAGTAGGTCCGGCCGGGGCCCGACGCCATATACTACAGACAGACCGGGTGGTTACTCATGGAAACCATCCAACCAATCAACACGTCCTACACAGAGCATTCTAGCGGAAGTAGATTAATAAGTTGCAACAAAGAACCCAGCACTAAAGCATGAATGTCCACTAATACCAAATAGGAATGTTATACATACACCAGTACAAGCCTTAAGGCCTTACAAAATAGTTCACTTGATATTACATGTTTTACAAACTTCGGCACGCAGGCCGGTCATACATGAATAAAGCAGTAAACACTCCAAATAGGCCTTCGAGGGCCGGCTTCGCAAATTGGGCTTTAGCCCGCTATTGACCGCTTGGTCCAGCAGCACCTGCAAGCAACAAACCACCGCACGGTGGCAAAACAAGGCAACGGTCAGCAATGCTGACCAAATTATAACGATCCCGCCCCCAACACGGGGCGGCGATGCTCCTTCCCTGCATTTCATTAGCATAAGCGAGCAATATATAAATATTCATTTCAACACAGGCGTAGGCTCAAACGGCCACACACCCCGTGCACTCAGGGCACATTCTTGGTGAACACAGTCTAAGTCTGCCGACTCACCACCATCCCTTTGGACGGCCAATCAATGAGCAGTTTGTCTTCCCGGCATGGGTCACAGTAATTAAAACCATAGACCGCCGAAGACTCTCATCTATGCCAAAGGCTCTAATCCGAATGACATAGAACGGGTACGGTTCCATCTAACCTGTGCTCACAACGCAACGGTAATTTAAACCATATGCGCCCGCAACGGTAATTTAAACCATATGCGCAGGTCAAACTTCTCCCGAGTCCCGTTTCCATCACATTTCACATAACTCGGTTATGTTCAAGTTGGCTCTCAGGCCACCAAGTTGGCAAGATCACACATCCGCCCAGTTTTTCGGGTGCACCTTTGGGTTAATCCCCAAGGCTCCCTGTTGCAATCTACCGCGTAGAAAACCCGAAAAACAACCAATCGCGCGGAGTCTTATCCGACATTTATGCAATGCAACATCACCGATCCAGACCAACATGTCCGGGTAGGCTTCACACATCATGCCTATGTCCGTTCTCGCTTACGGACTCTAAACAACGGGGACTTCACATATCTACCCGAAGGAACGCCTCCAACTCACCGCAAACTCGCGAGAGCGGGCTTCCTATGCAAAGAAGGAGAGCTACTCATGCTCAAGAAGTGAATCGTTACCCTTACGTTCTTCTTTGGCGCCATGGAAAAGTAAGCGGATGAAAAGCACCGCACTAGCTTTGCCTCCGTGGATCCGGAGTCGGCACGCGATTTGGAGCTTCGAAGCTCCTCCAATTGCCGGATGTAGCTCCTTCTTCCTTCCTTGGCTCTCCTCTCTCTCTAAGCTTTAGAAAGATAACTACTTATGAAAAGTGAGGGTTTCTAAGGCCAAATCCCGGGTATATCCCATCCGGAACAACCCCCAGCCGTTGGATCACCAATTAAAGAAACGAATGGCTTTGATTCGGGACTGAAATGCCCAATCTGGACCGCACACGGCCTGGCACACGCCCGTGTACAGGGCCGTGTGCCTCATTCGCCGTCAAAATCGACGCGCCTGGAATAACACACGGGCATCGAACACGCCCGTGTTCGACCTGACACGCCCGTGTTCGACCTGACACGCCCGTGTTCCACCTGACACGGCCGTGTGGCCGGCCGTGTACCCCCATCGATTTTCCCCGAAAACAACCCAAGCACTGCACGGGTTCTAGGACACGCCCATGTCCTTGCCCGTGTCACCTCAACACGCTTGGGCTCTAGGATGTGTACACGGTCTCGATACTCGATACTTCGTCGAGCGAAGATCGTCGACCTGACGACACGGCCTTGGACACGCCTGTGTCCTAGGCCGTGTGCCTTGTCTCGACACAATGTCGAGAGCAAAATGTCGACTTCCCGGGACGAGTGTCAACACGGGTCGACACGCCCTGCAACACGCCCGTGTCGTAGGCCGTGTGCCATGTCTCGACACTTCGTCGAGCACAGAGTGTCGACTTCGCGGGGTGAGTATCGACACGGGTCGACACGCCCTGCGACACGCCCGTGTCCCAGGCCGTGTGCCTGCAGCCAGAACCCAAAACTGGCCCAAAACGTCCCCCGTCGCTCTTTTGAGTTTCGGGGCATTACAACTCTCCCCCTCTTAAAAGAATTTCGTCCACAAAATTATATAAAGGAAAGAAATGTACAAAAACAAAATTTGTACCTGAGCAGAACAACTCCGGATACTCGTCAAGCATAGTCTGCTCTCTCTCCCAAGAGAGCTCCTCACAACCGCAATTGTCCCACCGGACCTTGACCATCCTGATCTCTTTATTGCGTAGCCGCTTGACCTCCGAGTCCTCAATCCGTACGGGCTTGACTTTTTTCGTCAACCCACTTTCCACCTGCACTTGATCAACCGCGATCACTTCCGTAGGCTCTTGCACCGCCATCCGAAGCACCGAAATATGGAATACATCATGTAAACCACTAAGCTCCACTGAAAGCTTCAACCGATAGGCTGCTTCACCAACTCGCTCCAGAACCTCAAATGGCCCAAGGTACCTCGGGCTTAGCTTTTTCAATCGCCGCACCCGCGAGACACCCTTGAACGGCTTGATCTTTAAGTACACATAGTCGCCCACAGTGAACTCCACATTCCTGTGCTTGGCATTATAGTACTTCGCTTGCCGGTCCTGAGAGATAAGCAACCTCTCCCGAATGGTTCTCACCAAAGAAGTAGCATCCTCCACTTCCAATCGCTTATACAACTTTGACTCACCCGTTTCTAACCAAGACAACGGCGTGCGACATTTTCTACCATATAGGGCCTCGAAGGGCGCCATCTGAATACTCACTTGGTAGCTGTTGTTGTATGCGAATTCCACCAAATAAAGGTGGTCTTCCCACTGCTTCCCAAAATCCAAGACACACATGCAGAGCATGTCTTCCATGGTTCTATTGACCCTCTCGGTCTGCCCATCCGTTTGCGGATGGAAGGCTGTGCTGAATTTTAACTTTGTCCCCAACATTTGTTGCACTAGCCTCCAATCATTGGACATGAATCGCCCATCTCGGTCACTCACGATGCTGCGGGGCACACCATGAAGCTGTACTATGTTATCCACATAAAGTTTTGCCAACCTCTCCACCGGATCATCCTTCCTATGCGGAATAAAATGCGACACCTTCGTTAGCCGATCAACAACCACCCAAATGGCGTCGTTCCCCTTTTGCGACCTTGGCAAACCGTGCACAAAGTCCATAGAGATGTTGTCGAATTTCCACTCCGGAATAGGCAAGGACTTCAGAAATCCTCCCGGCTTTTGGCATTCCGCCTTCACCAAGGCGCAAGTTTGGCACTTCGCCACGTAGAGCGCCACATCTTTCTTCAAACCCGGCCATCAAAACAGTTTCTTCACATCACGGTACAACTTCGTGCTCCCGGGTGAATTGAGTACTTGGTATGGTGCGCATCGTACAACAATTCCACCCGCAAATTGCCCACACTCGGGACGCACAGACGACCGTCTTTCCAAAGCAATCCGTCCTCCACAACAAATTGGGAATTTGACCCATCCAGAGCCTCTACCATGAACTGCTTCATATGAACATCCATATCCAAAGCCTGTCGAATCCGATCAGCCAGGTCATATTGGGCTTCATTCCAATTCAGAACTGCTTCAGCACTTGATTGCCTATCCACACAAACAATCTCCAACGCCTCCAACTCCCACACCAACTGCTCATCATGCACCAATAGCCAATTGGCTTGAGCTGGGGCTCGGCGACTCAACGCGTCCGCAACCGCATTACCCTTACCAGGCACGTAGTGGATCTTGAATGTATAGTCCCCCAGGAAATCCATCCATCTACGCTGTCGCATATTCAGATCCTTCGGATCAATCAGATACTTCAGGCTCTTGTGATCGGTGTAGATATCAATCTTCACACCGTACAAATAGTGTCTCCACAGCTTTAAGGCAAAAATCACGGCCGCTAACTCCAAGTCATGGACCGGATAGTTCCTTTCATGCACTTTTAGCTATCTCAAGCCATAAGCTATTACACTTCCGTGTTGCAGTAGCACGCAACCCAAACCGCTACCTGAAGCATCACTATAAATCTCATAGCCTTCGGTCCCACATGGCGAACTCAGCACAGGCACCGTGGTCAACCGACACTTCAACTCCTCAAAAGCTCGCGCGCACCCCGGCGTCCAAATGAACTTCTGCTCCTTCCTCGTCAAAGTAGTGAGAGGTAACGTTATCCGCGAGAAGTTCTCTATGAAGCGCCTATAATAGCCGGTAAGCCCCAGAAAGATCCGGACTCCCGCTACCGTAGCAAGCTCAGGCCACTCCCGTATCGCAACAATCTTCACCGGATCCACAGCAATACCCTCTCCACTCACTATATGATCGAGGAACGCCACTGAGGATAACCAAAACTCGCACTTCGAGAACTTGGCATACAGCTGATTCCTCCTTAGCGTCTCCAAAACTAAATGAAGATGCTTGAAGTGATCTTCCTCATTTTACGAGTACCCCAAAATATTGTCGATCAAGACGATCACGAAATGGTCCAAGTACTCCCTGAAAGTCCTGTTCATCAAATCCATGAACACTGACGGCGCATTAGTCAGCCCAAATGGCATGACCGTAAACTCATAATGCCCGTATCTCGTACTAAACGCTGTCTTCGGGATATCACTCTCCCTTATTCGCAGCTGATAGTACCCAGCCTTGAGATCCAACTTCGAGTACGTCGTCGACCCGACTAACTGATCAAAAAGATAATCAATCCGGGGGATCGGGTACTTGTTCTTCTCCGTCAACTTGTTGATCTCCCGATAATCAATATACAGCCTCAAGCTTCCGTCCTTCTTCTTAACAAAGAGGACCGACGCGCTTCAAGGTGAAGAACTTGGGCGCACATACCCTTGCTCCAACAACTCTTGCAGCTGAACTTTCAGCTCCGCCATTTCCTTAGGCGCTAGCCGATAAGGAGATCATGACACAGGCTTTGCACCTGGCACTACCTCAATCATAAAATCTATCTCCCGTTGAGGCGGGGCTCTAGGAAGATCTGCGGGGAACACATCAGGGTATTCCGATACCACTGAAATACTATCCAACGCGGGCTTCGGCTTTGCAACCTCCACTAGTGTAAAGAACAGTTCTGCACCGGCACGAACTGCCTTCACCACCTGAAGAGCAGACATCAATGTCTTGCTCGACCCCTTTAAGCCCGTAAAAGTCGTTTCACGACTTGCTCCCAGCTTGACTTCCTTGCGACCGTAGTCAATATAGGCCTGCTGCTCCGAGAGCCAGTCCATGCCAAATATAACGTCGAACTCCACCAACAGAAGTAAAGACGCCTGCAGATCGAACTCCTGATTCCCAATACGAATCTTAACATCGCAGATCCTATCCGCTCGCATCGAACACCCATTAGGCAACAACACATCCAACTTATCCTTCGCCATCGAAGAAGGGACTCCGATGCATGATATAAATCCCTCGGACAAGAAGGAGTGTGAAGCTCCCGTATCGAAGAGTGCACTTGCCAGATTTTCACAAATCAATATAAATCCTAAACAAGCAGTGGTAAGGTAACATGTGCATAACAAGTATTTAAAGGAATTGACTTGCTATAAATTAAACCGTACCTATCACCACATCAGCCTGTTTGATGGCCTCCTATTGGCCAAGATTATAGACCCTTGGTTGGGCCGGAGCATAGTGGGATGCGGTCGACTCCACCGCCTTGCCCTTCTCTTCATAGGTAGCTCCCGGCTTTCTTTCGGACTTGGGACGTCCGCTCCAACAATCACGGGCAAAGTGCCTCGTCTTTCCACATGTAAAACATGCCCCCGGGGTCCGACTCGTAGTCGCCCCAGAAGCACCAGAAGGAGCTGGACCCGAAGTCCTATGCTTCTTAAAGAATCTCTGATAGCCAGACTTTGAAGTAGTCGGCACTTTGAACCCAGATTTCTTCTCGCCCAAGCTTTTCTTTGCCTGCACATTCTTCATGTCCTTCTCCAGGGACCGGGCCGTGTTGACCAAGGTTAAGAAACCCTGCGTCATCGGCCCCGAAAGTAGTAACCTCAACTCATCTCTCAACCCCTCATAGAAGCGATTAGTCTTGCGCTCCTCATCCACAATAGTGGAGCTAGCATAACGACTCAGACGAGTAAACTCGTGGAGATATTCATCCACGCTCCTCTCACCCTGAACCAACTTTAGAAACTTATTCTCGAACGTTATCCTCTGCGTTGAAGGAAGGTATCTAGCCAAGAACAATCTCGAGAACTCCTCCATCGAGACATCACCAAGTTGCCTACCTCTCAGTAAGTGCAGCTCCAATCCTTCCCACCACATTCTCGCTTCACTGTCCAGAAGGAACGTAGCGATGGTGGTCATTTTCCACTCCTCCGTCTCTGTTGCTGTCATGACTCTCTTCACCGTGGAGAGCCAGTCTTCAGCTTGAGATGGGGTTCCCAACCCCGAGAATACCGAAGGGTTAAAGCTCATTACATGCTTAAGCTGCCTCTCGGTTTCCCTCCTTGGCACCAACGGTTCCACTACCACTTGTTCCACTCTCCTCGGCTCAGCCTCTTGCACCGGTACCTGCTCCATCGCAGGAGCGGGCTGCTGTGTTTGCGTTGCAGGCTGCGCATTAATCATGGCCAACACTGCTTCGGCCACCAGTCGTATGTTCTCAGCCGATAGAGGTGTTGCAGGAGCAACATCTGGTGCACTGCTAGCCTCAGAAACTCGACGTTCCGACGGCCCAACACCACTTCTGGTCACCTATAGTGGTACAAAACACTGTTAAGCGACCAAATAAAATTGCAAACAGCAATTATAGGAACACGCAAGTTCCTCAAACACGTGTATTTTCATTCCTAAGTGGACATTCATGGGTTCTTTTACTGTTATAACGATGACGAACACAACGTGCTCACCACCCCTTAAAAAGAATTCGCCCACGAATTCATCTTAAGCCCGACCAAAACCAGTAGTCTGATACCAAATTGTAACACCCCCTATCCGTCACATAGCATATAGCAGTAGGTCCGGCCGGGGCCCGACGCCATATACTACAGACAGACCGGGTGGTTACTCATGGAAACCATCCAACCAATCAACACGTCCTACACAAAGCATTCTAGCGGGTGCAGATTAATAAGTTGCAACAAAGAACCCATCACTAAAGCATGAATATCCACTAATACTAAATAGGAATGTTATATATATACCAGTACAAGCCTTAAGGCCTTACAAAATAGTTCACTTGATATTACATGTTTTACAAACTTCGGCACGCAGGCCGGTCATACATGAATAAAGCAGTAAACACTCCAAATAGGCCTTCGAGGGCCGGCTTCGCAAATTGGGCTTTAGCCCGCTATTGACCGCTTGGTCCAATAGCACCTGCAAGCAACAAACCACCGCACAGTGGCAAAACAAGGCAACGGTCAGCAATGCTGACCAAATTATAACGATCGCGCCCCCAACACGGGGCGGCGATGCTCCTTCCCTGCATTTCATTAGCATAAGCGAGCAATACATAAATATTCATTTCAACACAGGCGTAGGCTCAAACGGCCACACACCCCATGCACTCAGGGCACATTCTTGGTGAACACAGTCTAAGTCTGCCGACTCACCACCATCCCTTTGGACGGCCAATCAATGAGCAGTTTGTCTTCCCGGCATGGGTCACGGTAATTAAAACCATAGACCGCCGAAGACTCTCATCTATGCCAACGGCTCTAATCCGAACGACATAGAACGGGTACGGTTCCATCTAACCCGTGCTCACAACGCAACGGTAATTTAAACCATATGCGCCCGCAACGGTAATTTAAACCATATGCGCAGGTCAAACTTCTCCCGAGTCCCGTTTCCATCACATTTCACATAACCCGGTTATATTCAAGTTGGCTCTCAGGCCACCAAGTTGGCAAGATCACGCATCCGCCCAGTTTTTCGGGTGCACCTTTGGGTTAATCCCCAAGGCTCCCTGTTACAATCTACCGCGTAGAAAACCCGAAAAACAACCAATCGCGCGGAGTCTTCTCCGGCATTTATGCAATGCAACATCACCGATCCAGACTAACATGTCCGGGTAGGCTTCACACATCATGCCTATGTCCGTTCTCGCTTACGGACTCTAAACAACGGGGACTTCACATATTTACCCGAAGGAATGCCTCCAACTCACCGCAAACTCGCGATAGCGGGCTTCCTATGCAAAGAAGGAGAGCTACTCATGCTCAAGAAGAGAATCATTACCCTTGGATTCTTCTTTGGCGCCATGGAAAATTAAGCGGATGAAAAGCACCGCAATAGCTTTGCCTCCGTGGATCCGGAGTCGGCACGCGATTTGGAGCTTCGAAGCTCCTCCAATGGCCGGATCTAGCTCCTTCTTCCTTCCTTGGCTCTCCTCTCTCTCTAAACTTTAGAAAGATAACTACTTATGAAAAGTGAGGGTTTCTAAGGCCCAATCCCGGGTATATCCCATCAGGAACAACCCCCAGTCGTTGGATCACCAATTAAAGAAACGAACGGCTTTGATTCGGGACTGAAATGCCCAATCTGGACCGCACACGGCCTGGCACACGCCCGTGTCCAGGGCCGTGTGCCTCATTTGCCGTCAAAATCGACGCGCCTGGAACAACACACGGGCATCGAACATGCCCGTGTTCGACCTGACACGCCCGTGTTCCACCTGACACGGCCGTGTGGCTGGCTATGTACCCCCATCGATTTTCCCCGAAAACAACCCGAGCACTGTACGGGTTCTAGGACACGCCCGTGTCCTTGCCCATGTCACCTCAACATGCCTGGGCTCCAGGCCGTGTACACGGTCTCGACACTTTGTCGAGCGAAGATCGTCGACCTGACGACACGGCCTTGGACACGCCCGTGTCCTAGGCCGTGTGTCTTGTCTCGACACAATGTCGAGAGCAAAATGTCGACTTCCCGGGACGAGTGTCGACACGGGTCGACACGCCCTGCAACACGCTCGTGTCGTAGGCCGTGTGTCATGTCTCGACAATTCGTCGAGCGCAAAGTGTCGACTTCGCGGGCTGAGTGTCGACACGGGTCGACACGCCCTGCGACACGCCCGTGTCCCAGGCCGTGTGCCTGCAGCCAAAACCCAAAACTGGCACAAAACGTCCCCCGTCGCTCTTTTGAGTTTCAGGGCGTTACACCATATACCAGTTCAGAAAAGACCTCAAAGCTGGGAAAATAGCTGCTAAATTTATGGAGCCTAGCAAATATTTTCCAAAGCCTTATCATTACTTTGAAAGACAAAAGATCAAAGCTGAAGAACTCAAGAAGAAGGATCTGAAAGGAAAGAAGCCGGCTGATGACATAGAAGCTAATGTATAAGCTAGGATTCAGTCTGACAAAGGAATTGTCATCAAGGAGCCTGATCAATACTAGGATAGATTGACTAGGTTTAGAACTATGTAATCTTTTGTTCTAAAATCCTTGTAATATAATAAAAGAAATACTGATTCTTATTTAATGTATTTTATCATATTTTGTGATAATATTACATGTTGTTTCTATTTATGAGTTACCCTGTCTGAGTAATGCTTTTATACATCATAATTTTGTTTTATTATAAGTGATGTATATCAATGACTAAGGGTTATGACTTCTCCAAATAGGGGGAGATTATTGGGTACATTGGAAACTGTGTACCTGATTTGGAGAAGCTTCACTTAACTCAATGATATTCATCAATGTGTATTTGATGGGATGTTGAGTTTTGATGTGCAGGTTAAGGAAATGCAGGAAAAGTTTCTAAGTACAAGTGTCGACACTTGAGAAGGAGATGTGTTGACACCAGAAGCCAAATTGTGTCGACACACAGGACTTGTGTTGACACACAAAAATTCTGTCGACAACAATTATGTCGACACACAGACTTGTGTCGACACACACCAGAATTGTGTCGAGACTAGAAGCAATTGTGTCGACACACATGACTTGTGTCGACACACACCAGAATTCTGTCAAACACCAACTATGTCAAGACTAGAAGCTATTGTGTCGACATACAGGACTTGTGTCGACATATTTCACAGAAGCTGTGTTGAGTAGATAAATAAGGGCTGTGTCGACATTATGTGAGTTGTGTCGACATCATCAAGAGTTGTGTCGACACATGGTCTATTTGTGTTGACACATTTGAAGTATTGTCTTGATGCTTTTCTGCTGAGATAGTGTACAATAAGATATCAGGTGTCAAGACTGAAGACTTGACAGCTGTCATAACTAACAAAGCTATTGCATCTGTCAGTGCTGTCAGAATGCCGTTATGAACTGAATCAACCGGTAACCTCAGATGGGTCTATATAAAGACCTGATCTATCATCAAAAAGAGAAATAGAAGAAGAAAGGACTTGATATTTTACTAACAGTTGAAGTATTCAAGTCATCAAGAGAAGGCTGATTCTGAACAAGTCTGCTAGAAGATTTCAGATTAAATTCTGATTAGAAGAAGGAAGCTAGATTGAGGATCATCTCCAACTTCACAAGAATATCAACCTTATTTTGTTCAGATTCAAGAAGCTAAGACAGGTTGAATCTTAAGCAATCAAATCACTCAAGAACTGATCAAGAAGCCTTCACCCCTTTCTCTCTCTACCTGGGTGAAGGATTTATCTCTTTTATAATCAATTTTTTTGTAAGATCTTTTATAGATTTGAGAGTAAGAGAGTTATCTCTCTGAGTTGTAAGCCTATATCTATAAAGGCTGAGGTAGGGCTGATAGCCTGAGGTAGGGGATTAATTTCTCTGAGCTGTAGGCCTGGTGAAGGAGGCTGAGGTAGGGCTGGATCGCGTGAGTTGTAGGAGTGTAGACTCACTCTGAGGTAGGATTCTCTGGAAGAATCTAAGTTGTAGCACTTGGTGAAGTGTGAGCTGTAGGAACCATTCTGGGTTCTGAGTTGTAAGATCTGAGGATCTGAGAAGAAAGAAGGGAGTCAGGACGAATCTAGTATACTGCTAGATATGCGAAGGGGGAAAGTGGATGTACCCATCTCTTGGGGAACCACTATAAATATGTGTGTATGATGTGATTGGCTGTGTTTTTATTAATCTGTGATGTGATAGTTGTTGCATAGGTTGTCTACTAGTGACATATATTATCTGCCTTAATAAAAATAATTGAACCTATTCACCCCCCCCCCCCCTCTAGGTGTTTAGGATATCTTGAAACCAATTCTTTCATCTATGACAGAGACCTTCATGGGAATGAAAGATCCCTCTTGAACTATAATGTAAATCATAGGGTCTGAGGCTTGCATGAATAACCTCACTCTCTCTTTCTAGATTCCAAAATTATCCTTCCTACAAATAGAAAGTTTCATAGAGCCCAACTCCTTATGGTTCTCACATGAAGCCGTGATGCTATGCTTTTTGCTACCCTTGGAAATCTTGTTTAGACGGTTAAGCCCTTTTTTGAACAACCTCCCCCTGATTACACTTGAAAGTCTTTTCTAAGGGTAACTAAACACTTAGGGGGGGTTAATAGGTTTGTTTTAAATCTTTTGAATCTTTTTAAATTTAAGCTTGGTGTGTGTTTGATTTAGTAATTAGCTTTCAAGATCACAAAACAACAAATAAGATTTATAACGGTTCCCCTATCTAGGGTACATCCACTATCCCCTTCATCTATCAATGTGTAAGATTCGATTAACTCCTCCTTTATACTTGGCTCCTTGAGCTTACACCTTAGATCCCTCAGGATCTTATAACTTAGAGTTCAATAACTCATACAACTCAGATCTTAGCCAACATCCTACCTCAGATCCACTCCAGGATCCTACCTCAGAGTTCAATAACTCCTACCTCAGACTGCTTCATAGTCCTACACTCAGCCTTTATAAATCTGGCTTACAACTTAGATCTCATAGAGATCCTACATGTTTGAGCGCAGGTTTGATGAAACTGACTCTAGAGAAAAATCCCTGAGTCTTCTTCCTGGACTATGTAGAAAGCAGTCCTCCTTCTTCACAGCAATAAGAAAATATATCTTCAGTGTTGTATCAGCTTGTGCTATGAAGATCTTTTATAGAGCTCTGCTCCTCCTTCAAGCTTGAAAAAATTTGAGTTCTGTGTAGCAGACTTGAAGTTGAACAATTAAGTTTCTTGAGCTCTGCTGGCTGACTTTTACAGAAAGAATTAGGGTTTTGCGAAGTAGCTAAAAGTTCTTGCTCCAAAAGTTCTTGTAAAGATTGACCATACTCTGCTTTCATATGACAACCATGACAATGGCTCCATGCCTCTCTTAGAACGCGGTCTGGGCAACTTTAATTGTTGTTTTATCCCCGACAACTCTATCGGAGAAGTACGGCGTTCTATGTCTTTTAGTGCTCTATCTGCTTTAATTTGAATTTAAGAATGACGTCAGCATATTTAACATTCCCCATATGGACTTAGAAAGAAAATCTTCCTGATAAGTGGTATAAGCATTGAGTGTAGTTGTGTGACTCGGCGAATTAGTTGTAAACATTTAAGTATATTAGCGTTGAGTGAGCAGCCTTCACTCGACGCATTTATTCTTAGCAGAATTTTGCCTTACTGAAGAGGCGTTGAGTGAATGTTGATCACTCAATGTTTTTGACTTCAATTTCTTTCTAATGCAGGTGTTGAGTGAACTACCTTCACTCAACACATTTACACTTCGACAGCTTCCCTTTCTGCAGGCGTTGAGTGAATGACCTTCACTCAACGCATTTACACTTAGCATAATTTTTGAGTAGGCATTGAATGAACTGCCTTCACTCAACATATTTTCACTTGGATAGAATTTCCCGAGTAGGCGTTGGGTGAACTGTCTTCACTCAACGCTTTTGAACTTAGCTGAATTCTTTGAGCAGATGTTGAGTGAACCTTCTTCACTTAACATATTTGTACTTAGCTGAATTCTTTGAGCAGACATTGAGTGAAATTTATTCACTCAACGTATTTGTACTTAGCTGATTTTAAATCCTAGCGCACCTTCCGTGGGCTTAACAATCTGGTTAGCAGTGTGCTCCTGGTGCTCATCTAGTTCATTTCTCTATTATGGCACAATCACTCTCTATTTTGGAGCTTACCCAGCAGCCATCTCATAATTCACTACATTGCTCCCTGCCTTCGTGCTCTCTCTGGATGCTTCTGGTGCCCCTTCCTCCCAGTCAGCCACCTCCTCCCCTGTAGCTATCTCCTCCTCTGACTGGTTACTTGACTTTGGAGTCTTTTTTCACATGACCCATGATACCACCGACATCTTGTCCTGTCAGTGTTGGGTTTTTAGGGATGGCACAACACTTGTGCACGCAGCGGAAATAAGAATAAGAAAAACCCAAACGAGTTCGGATCTGACAATATTCATGAATCAAGAAGTAAAGCATGCTGTAATAAAAATACCTTTGAGGAATTGAGTCTACACTCAACCTAGTTGCTCCAGAAAAATTGGTCGTCCACTAAGCGGCTTGAGTCTTGAGCGTAGAAAGTATATCTGCACCTCTACAAGAAATCCACACGATCAGGAGAACCCGTAGCAACTTGTCGAACAAGTACTGGGTCGGGAGAGGACAATCAACATCTCCATGACTGCTAGATCTGTTGTAGGAGAGGCGGCGGCGACACTCGCCAGGATCGAGATCGGAATCGGCGACGGCGAAGGAGGAACGACTTTCATCGACTTTCTAGGGTTATCAGCCTTATCGCACAGTACGGCTCGTGTGCTCAGACAGAGTATTGATCTCTATCTGGTCAAACACTAAAACTTCCTATTTAAACTCCAAGAGGTAAATAGAACAGTTTACGTCGGCTTTCTACAGACCCAACACTTAGAATCCAGAATTTGACTTGACAACCCTTGTCTTGACAAATTGTCGAGTATCCACAGCATACACGACGAAATCAACGCCAACCTTTCAGTCGAATCAACACTTGACTCGATGAAGGCGTTGAATGGACAACGCCATCAACGCCTTCTGCGCCATGGCGTTGAGTGAACTTAACACACTCAACGCCAAAGGCTAGATGCGGCATTCGATGAATTTGCGCCAAGGCCAAATTCATCGAACGGAGTTCGGCAAACCTGCGCCAAGGCTAGATTCGTTGAACTGCGTTCCACAAACTTTCGCTAAGGCCAGATTCATCGAATGACGTTCGACGATTGTGCCATGGTGTTGAGTAAACTCAACGCTGCCAATGCTTTTGCCTTAGAATAATTTAAGCCTTTTCCTTTTCTTTCAACTCAGCACATGAGCTATGCAATGCAGATCCAATCTCACAATTTCTCCACAATCTTATGTGCGACTTTAATAGGCTCAAACTGAGTTGGTAGTGAGGCTGCATGCTTGATCACTTTTAGATCACTATAGTTACACCAACAATCTCCCACTTGATCTAGAATGTATCAAACAAAAGCTTCACAAATAATGAGCAGCATCTAGCAATATATCATTGCTCCCTAAATAGTAAGAGTTTATAAACTCATAAGCCATTGTGAACAATGTTACAGTGTTGTCATGTCCCTTCGTCCTTTACATCCGGATAGAACTAGAGGTATAGAATATGTCACCCTCATAATTATTCAATCCTAGTTTCCTGATCTGGAATGGACTTTCAGAAATTGGTGAGTCCAATATCATATACTGACTCAACTAAGCATGGTCATGCATTTCTCAGTCTTATTCCATCAAGGGGCTCATAGATGCAACTCCTGTCATATAGGAGGACAAATCTCATCTCTGCTCGCACGTAAACACCCAAATGATTCGTAACGTACCCAATAACCACCTTTATCATCCAACTTTCTCAAGATTGGACTTTTGATGGCATCAAAGAACGCTCTTCCTCACTTGATGAAAGTTGTGACTTCAGGTCAAAGGACCATAAACACCATTGCACTCGAGCCATGCTTGTGACACGTTTATATAACAATACACAAAGTATTCGCATGGTGGGTCTGTCCAGTACAACTTGTTCATAACAAGTACCCATGTGATGACTTGATATCACAATATCATGACCTGTGAGTACCGGTCATCATTCAATGTACATGCTAGTATTAAAGGTATCATCATCGCCCTTAGCTTCTAAGATGATACAACGACCAGGGACCTTTAAGAATGAGCCTTCTGGGATCATACGTTCTCACATCAAGTCACTAATTGACCTATGGAAGCAAACATTCTAAGGACATTTATACAGTTAATTACTCTATCACAATAGAAATAATAACACAATAAAAGAACTTGCCAAAATATATTAAATGAAATGTATATAGTACTTTTATTCATCAAATGAAATATTACAGCCAACAAACATATAATCCACAAGACTCAAACTAGAGTTGATCATTTAGGTATCGTATACCCATAGATCTAACATGACCATCATGCTTTCTCTGTGCGGGAGGCTTTGTCAGTGGATCTATAATATTTTCTTCAGTCGGCACTCTGTATATGCTCACATCTCCTCGATCGACAATCTCTCGAATTAGATGGAATCACCGGAGTATGTACTTGGAGCACTGATGAGATCTAGGTTCCGAAGCAAGTACAATTACAACGTTGTTGTCACAGTAGAGATCTACGGGACGAACAATGCTAGGAACTACATCTAACTCGTTGCTGAATTTCCTAATCCATACAGCCTCCTTTGCTGCATTTGCCGCGGCGATATACTCTGCCTCAGTTGTAGAATCGATGACTGTATCCTTCTTGGAACTCTTCCAGCTAACAACACTTTCATTCAGGCAAAACACAAAGCCTGACTGAGACTTTGAATCGTCCTTGTTAGTTTGGAAGCTAGCATTCATGTAACCACTTACAACGAGCTCTTCCTCTCCGCCGAATACAAAGAATGTGCTTTAGTCCTTCTCAAGTACTTGAGGATATTCTTGATGGCTATCCAGTGACCTTCACCGGGATCAAACTGATACCTACTAGTCATGCTCAATGCATAAGAGACATCGAGTCTAGCACATATCATTGTATACATGATTGACCAAATTGCCGAAGCATATGGAATCAACTTCATGTGGTCCTTATCTTCACAATACTTAGGACACTGGTCCTTAGAGAGACTCACACCATGAGACATGGACAAGAATCCTTTCTTGAACTCAAGCATGCTAAACCGTTTCAACACCTTGTCAATGTACGTACTTTGGGTAAAACCCAGCAACTTCTTCGATCTATCTCTATAGATCTTAATACCGAGTATATAAGTCGCTTCCCCTAAGTCCTTTATCGAAAAGCAATCCCCTAGGTTGTTCTTAACAACTTGCAGGGTCGGTTTGTCATTTCCGATCAATAGTATGTCATCTACATACAATATCAGGAAGACTACAATGCTCCCATTAATCCTCTTATAAACACAAGGTTCATCCTCGTTCTTGATAAAACCAAACTCTTTGATCCCTTCATCAAAACAAAGATTCAAACTTCGAGAAGCTTGTTTCAATCCATAAATGGATCTCTACAGCTTGCATATTTTAGTGGCTTCACTTGGAGATACAAAACCCTCAGGTTGTGTCATATACACTTCCTCAAGGAGGTTTCCATTAAGGAAAGCCGTTTTGACATCCATTTGCCAGATCTCGTAGTCATAATACGCAATAATAACAAGTAGAATTTTAATGGACTTAACCATAACAACAGGGGAAAAAGTCTCATCATAGTCAATACCATGAATTTGCTTGAAACCCTCAGCCACCAGTCACCCTTTGAATTTATGTACATTCCCATCCATGTCGGTCTTCTTCTTGAAGACCCACTTGTACCCTACGGGTCTTACCCCTTCAGGTGGTTCCAGAAAAGTCCATACTTGGTTTTCATACATGGAGTCCATTTTAGATTTCATGGTCTCAAGCCACTTCTCGGAGTCTGGTCCACCTATACCATCTTGGTAGGTTGCAGGCTCATCACTATGATCCATAAGCAACACATTACCTATTTGAGACACGAGAAATCCATATCTCTCAGGCTCAAACCTTGGTCTACCAGATCTACCAGGAACTTGTGTTTCCTGAGCAAGTTCTCCAGCTATAACTACTTGTAGTCCTGACTTAGGTCCCAATTCCAGTTCATTCATAGTTTGTGGTTCCTGAACTTCTTCAAGTTCTACCCTGGCTGTCTTTCTACTTAAGAACTCTTTCTCAAGAAAGACACTAGTCCTTGCGGCAAACACTTTGCCCTTGGATGGTAGGTAGAAGTAGTACTCTTTGGTTTCCCTAGGATACCCCACAAGATAACACTTATCTGATTTGGGTTCCAGCTTATCAGGCATTTGATGTATTACGTATGCCTCATAGCCGCAAACCTTAATGAACGACATACTGGGACACTTCCCAGTCCATATCTGTAATGCCCCCGGTTTTTCTGTGTTTTGTTTGATCTTTGGCTGGCGTTACGATGGCATATTTCCGGCTTGTTGCCGTTGTAGAGCATGGTCTTAGCTCTTAGGGTTCCCTGGTAGCCTGTTTGTAGCCTGTTTGTAGCATGTTAGCAAGATTCTCCAGCTAGCCGGAGTCCGTTTAATGACTCGGTTGGGCCTCTTAGGGAATGCTTGTGTTTTGGCTTCGGGTGGTGATATCCCGGGTTTTGTTCGTCGAATGCTAATTTCGACTGCGCAGTTGTGTTCGTAGCGTGGGTTTTTAGCTGCGGCGTGAATTTCGTCTTTTTCCGAGAAGTTTCGGGTTTCGGGTTGTTTTGATATTGAGTGTAAATAATTATTGATATGTTGATTATTTATTATTTAACTGATATATATATAGTCTTGGGTTAGAATTAGGGCTGGGTTCATTTTGTTCTTTTCCTGTTTCTCTGCTTGGAAGAAGCCGTCGCTTGTGCGAGAGGGAGAGAACCGCCAGACTACCCTAGCCTTCGGACGCCGATTCCTGGAGATTTTGCGGTCGGAATTCGATTTCGGGAGTGGATCGGGACTGCCCTCGCCCGGATCTGCCTTCTTTCTGCTCCTCAGCTGGTGCTCTGCAGCTAGATCCGAGAGTGGGGGGATGCCGCCGACCTAGCTTTTCTGGTATTTAGGCAAGTGATGTCCCCTCATCCTTGCCACAGTTGATCTTTGTCTCTTTCTTTGTTTTAATTCATCTTTTTCCTGCTTAGATCTTAGGGATACGCTAGGGTTCGTTCCCGATCATGCCGTGGTTAGTGTAGAAAGTTCCGGTTAAATTTCAGGTTTCCTGAGGGATTGTGTCTGTTAGCGACAGTTTTGGTTCGGTTTAGGTCGAGTAGTTGCCATTGCCGGTGGAGGTTGTACTCTAGAGAGAGAGTCCTCGTTCTTGCTTTTGGTCGCTTGCTGGATCTGGCTCCTATAGCCAGTCGGGGTGTCAACACCGTTGTGTCGACACCGGCCAGTCTTGGTGTCGACACTTGGTGTCGACACCGGCCAGTCGTGGTGTCGACACTTGGTGTCGACACCAGCAGCGGCAGTGTCGACACCTTGTGTCGACACCGGCCGCAGTGGTGTCGACACTTGGTGTCGACACCAGCAGCGGCAGTGTCGACACCGGCCGCAGTGGTGTCGACACTTGGTGTCGACACCAGCAGCGGCAGTGTCGACACCATGTGTCGACACCTGTCGCAGTGGTGTCGACGCTTGGTGTCGACACCAGCACCGGCAGTGTCGACACCTTGTGTCGACACCGGCTGCAGTGGTGTCGACACTTGGTGTCGACACCAGCCGCGGCAGTGTCGACACCTTGTGTCGACACCGGCTGCAGTGGTGTCGACACTTGGTGTCGACACCAGCCGCGGCAGTGTCGACACCTTGTGTCGACACCGGCCGCTGTGGTGTCGACACTTGGTGTCGACACCGGCCGCGGTTGTGTCGACACCTTGTGTCGACACCGGCTTGTCGTGGTGTTGACACATCGTGTCGACACTGGGTGTTGCGCTTGTTTTGGGGTCAGGTAGACTCGGGGTTGGTTTTGGTTAGGCGTGCAAGGCCGCGTCGATTGGACCCGACGTTTTTGCCTTGGGTTCGTGTGTTTCTTAGGATTGTTAGAGTGACTTTTTCCCCAGGGGGAGGCTTTGGGTGTTCGGCTAATTTCTGCATGCTGACTCTTGGGTTGTGGCAGGTGGTGGAGTTTTGGTGGCCTCTGGAGAGGTGGTTTTATGTGGAGAGTTGTGGCCACCACCTTTTGCCCCGGTTTGGGTTGGTGTGTGTGGGACCCTAAAGCTGCCACCGTTTGACCCCTTAGCCCTTTTTGGGTCTGATTTTGGTTATGTATTCAGACCCATGTTTTGACCACTGCCGCTTACCCACGTGTTAGGACTGTTAGTCCCTTCCCTGTTTATGTTTTCCTTTCTTTTGGCATATATGTATATGTCTTGTTCCTGTTACAGAATCTCTTGGTAGGGCATAATGGCTTTATTGCTCGCACTTGGTGCTCACTGCTGTGCTTTAGACAGTACGCTCCTCTTACTGTCACCCCTTTTATTTTGCTTATATCAGTTTGTTGCCGGGTTGGTAAACCCTTCTTCTTATTTGCTAATTAATCTATTGCTCTATTTAACTTTTGATTATTTTCTTGCTGAGGTGTTCTTTTCTTGAATGCCTCAGGTCCAGGTTGTAGCCAGTTCAGCGGCTAGTTCTTTGGTGAGGCTCGTTGGTGGCCTCTTGGGTAGCTGATAGCTGATTCCTGATTTTTGTGAGGTAGTTTTTTACTTTTCCGTATAGACATACATACTCGCCAGTGGGTTCGTGTCAGGTTGTTGACGCCCACTGGTGGCTTCTTATGAAGCTGGATATGAATTTAAACTGCTGATTTTGTCTACTTGTGGTTGGTTACTTGCTTCTGGGAAGGATTTATGCTAGGTTGCATGTTAGATATTTTAAAACCTAAAAGTATTATTATATGTACCCCATGCATAACATGTTTCTAAATCAAAGACACTATTTTTCCTCAACGTAAAACACTATTTTTCATATCTACTGTATTCACCTTAGAGTCGTGCACGCATAAGTCGCCCCCCGGGGACACTTATGCTCATTTAGGGTGTCAAATTAATTGAACCAAAGTATTTTCTGCTGCGCATAAATATAGTTTTAACTGTGGACTAGCTGATCCACCGGGCCGAGGGATACGACCATTTAACATAACTGATTGTCTTTCATATTTAACCAATAATTTTCCTTAAAATCTAACGTCTGGAGTTTTGCCTGAGCGTGTGCAGTTATCCCCTGCACGACGTGGCATCACGGCACGTGTTTTCTCTTACTCTGATGCGATTTTACCGTTGAGAAAATGCGGGTTGTGACAGTTGGTATCAGAGGGAGGTTGCTTGACAAATGGTTGGGCAACCTTTCCCTTGTCTGCATTAGTCTTTAACATCATACCATTCACACACCGATATGTCATCGGCACGTCTTGGCCGAAGCACGAACACTACACTCATGAGCATAAAGAAGTATACAGGGCATATTATGTAGTATGGGATGCATAATATGTGTTTGTATATGGATCCACCATAGGAGGCAACATGTGAGGGTTATGTAGTATGGGATGCATAACATCACCACATGAATGCGGCTAGCACGTTTTCTTTTTCGTTACATGGGAATGTTATGTAGTATGGGATGCATAACATTTTCATGTGTACACCGCCCATGGCATGCACTAAGGCCTTTTTAGAATGCATAGCACATCATGCATAGCATAACATTTCATAAGCACAACGTGCCAAGCTAAAGATTTGCGAAATGACATATGTACACACATGGTTTTGAGTCAAAAGGAATACAAATACATGCATTCATGGTTTAGGCACATGAGTTAGTATGATGGTGGTGAACCATATTAGGATAAGCATAACATCATCATGGTAAAAACAACTCCCAGAGCAAGTCTTTGCAGTTGAAGTTCATATTTTAAGTGTGTTTGTCTGTACCGGGTAGTTTTGCTCTAGCTGATGGGCTAGGTTTTGTCTAAAGCTTGTGCGAATTTAGGATGGCGAGACGTCCTGCGACGAGATCGACCCCCCAATCCGAGGGTGAGACGTCAGGAGCGCAGAGCGATGCGTTGGTAGAAAGCCTGCGGTAGAGTAATGAGGAGTTATTGAGGCAGGTAGTGGCTATGCAGGCTCAGATTCAGTCCTTTGTAGCAGTGGTGGCGGGACAGACCCCGAGAGCTCAGAACCCCGCAGAGGGGGTAGCTGTTCCTGCCCCTCCTGCTCCTCTCATGCCTTTGGTTGTGTTGCCTCTGGAGATGGCGTTCATATCCCAGTTTCAGCGGCTGAGACCCCCTACCTGTGATGGGCAAGCAGATTTCATGATTTTGGATGACTGGCTGATTACCATTGAGGAGATGTTCTCTTACTCAGGGATTACAGATGATCAGAGAGTGATGCTTGCAGCCTACCAGCTCAAGGGTCTAGCTAAGAATTGGTGGCTGAGGGAGAAAGAGAGCTTAGTGGCAGGTTGTACTTGGGAGTCATTTAAGGTGATGTTGTTAAGTAAGTTTCTGCCTTCAGTCGAACGAGACCGGCTAATGAATGACTTTCTTCATTTAAAGCAGAGGAAACTCACGGTTAGTGAGTATGAGATTGAGTTTAGTAAGTTGAGTCGGTTTGCTCCGGGTCTGGTGAGTGTTGAGGCAGACCGAGTTAAGCGATTTCTGGGTGGACTAAGAAGCGACATTCAGCAGTTAGCGAACGCCTATGGAGCAGTCAGTTATGCCAGCGTGGTTGAAGCTGCCTTGAGAGTTGAGGCCATTGAGAATGCCAAGAATAAAGGCCAGCAGTTAAGGAAGGATAAGCGGAAGTCCGGTGGAGGGAAGAGCCCTCAGTGTCACAACCCGCATTTCCTCAACGAGCATATCGTATCAGAGCAAGAGGAACTACGGGTTATGATGCCACGTCGTGCAGGAGATAACTGCACATGCTCAGGCAACTCTTGACGCTTACTTTATAAGTTGAAATTCAACAATTATATGCAAGAAAACTTTTGGATTAAATGGCCGTATCCCTCGGCCTTAGATAGCAAAACTGTATTTGTACGCGGCGGAAATACTTTGTTTATTTATGATGAGCTCCTATATGTCGTCTATAGTGATACTACTATAAGAACTCCTCTTTGTTTACGTCATTTGGAAAATACGTCTTAGTTAATCAAAACATGTATGCATGATATATAATAGTAGGTTTTGTTAACTTCAAAATATCTAATACAACCTACTAGAAAACCATCCCAAAAGCAAGTACATATCATTCCATCCAAGTGAGTCACATTAGCAGTCTAGTTCATATTTTACACAAAATAAAACCCACAAAATGGGCGCCAACAAGCTGACACGAACCCATTGGGGCACATGTATGTCTGTACAACAAAAAGAAGAACTACCTCGCTATGTATGCTCGGCTAGCTCCCAAGAAACGCCACCAACCAACCTAGCCGCTCAACCAGCTACAACCTGCACCTGAGGCATTCAAGAAAGAATACCTCAGCAATCAACCAAGCTATACCAAAGAAAGCATAAATGTCATAATCTTTAACGAAGGGGCTTACCGACCCCACAGAGATGTTTCATCAAGTAACATGAGTGAACAAAACAAGTGGAAAATGCACCAAAATCCATGCCAAACGCACCAAGTGCGTACAAGTTCATCAAGTCCTGGTCAAACCGCAGGAGCAAAAGGCAAAACACATGTCCATTCCATCATCCATAGTACAAGAAACTACGATACTAGTGAAGCATAAGCAGCGGTTAAGTTCAATTTCGCAAGGGTCTTATCGGTGGCGGCCCTAAAGTGGAACACACCAAACAAAACCAGCCCAAATCGGGGCCAAAGTGGTCTCTCTAACCACAAAAACAAAACTCGGTGGCCACAGGCTGAAACCACACCACCCCTTGCAAATTTCTCACACAAATGCTCCTGCCATGGTTCACAAATTCGCCTCGCAAAACGCCCCATAACCCAAGGTAACACGTTGCCTTTCATCGTCCTCACACATGACTATCAATTGCCAACATAGAGTTTGATGAACTTCATCACATAAAAAGGGTCACATGCTACATGAACATGAATCAAATTAAAAAGGCTAGATGAACAAGAATCCAATAGCTACATGACTCACATGAACAAGAGAAATTTAAGAGCATAGGGAAATTAGCTACATGAATCAAAGTTGTTCAACATAGGGAAATTTAAGAGCATGATAAAGCTAGTGAGGAAGAACCCAAAACAAGAAGAAGAAGCTCATGAATCTTGAAAGATAAACTAGCTATTTTGTTTGCACAATGAACATCAAGAAAGAAGATTGGCAAGGGTGAAGAACACCGCTTGCCTGAACCGAGACGATGCCGCGACGGCTGCTCCTCTCTTTCCTTGCCTTGTTTGCTCCCTTGCTCTCTTGCTTTCTCTTTGAGGATGAAGAAGAAGAAGAGAAGGTGAAAATGAGAAACACAATTCTCTGTTTCGGACTTATTTCCTCCAGAACAGAGCTGAACCGTTCGATGCAGAATCAAGGAAATGAACGACACAAAAAACTGGAAAAACTCGATTTTCGGGCCGGTCACGCCCTGTGTCACGCCCGTGACACAGGGCGTGTACCATAAGCGGCGCCAAAAAGCGGCAATTCCAAGTTTATCCACACGGTACACGGCCGGGTACACGCCCGTGACGGGTCGGTCACGCCCGTGACCTAGGGCGTGTAGCCCGTGTCTCGACACCTTGTCGACACAAAGTGTCGACACTCGACACAGCGTGACACGCCCTGTGACACGCCCGTGTCACAGGCCGTGTCCCCCTCTCGACACTCGATACTCGACACTCGACACGCGACACTCGACACTCGACAAAGCGGGACACGGCCCGTGACACGCCCGTGTCACGGGGCGTGTACCTCATTCGTCGAGCTCAACTCGACGCAAGAAAAAATCGTCGAGTCAAGGAGGTCACGCCCAGGTCACGGCCTGGGTCACGCCCGTGTCAGGGGGCGTGTCTAGCACAAAAACGACCATTTTTCCCTTTTGTGAAAAATGTTTCTGTGACGTCCTAGACCATTTTTGCCTCAAGCACTTTTTACCCTTTTTTGCTTCCTGAACCAGCAACTTATTTTGAGCCACATTCCCGGGCGCGAAAAAGTGCAAGCATTCCCTAAGAGGCCTCACCGAGTCCCTCATTTGGACTCCGGTTTGCTGGGGAATCGTGCAACTTGGCAACCAAAACAGCCACTCGCAAGCCCGCGGGAAAAACCATGCTCAAACTACAATCAAAGCCAACGTAACGCCCATCATGCGTACGTAATCAGAAATCTGGGGCGTTACAATCACTCCCCCTAACAAAAAGTTTCGCCTCGAAACTTTTCACAAAAACAAACACATAAGCAAACCAAAACATGAATGCAACCAAACACCAAGTCACATACCAGATTATCTACGGGAACAAATGAGGATGAGCCGCCCTCATTGTTGACTTGAGTTCCCACGTCGCGCTTTCCACATCCTGATTTTTCCATAGCACCTATACCATAGGAATCTTCTTTTTCCGCAACACGCGATCTTGGGAGTCCAATATCCGGATGGGCATCTCCTCCTAAGAAAGGTTGGGCGCTAATTGCGGCACAACGTCCAACACTTGCTTGTCATTCCGCACACACTTGCGAAGTTGGCTAACATGAAACACATTGTGAACACCAGGAAAGTTCACGGGTAATTCTAGTTTGTAGGCGGATGCTCCAACTCGCGCAAGAATCGTGAAGGGACCCACAAATCTTGGGTCTAATTTGCGCTCCTTACCAAATCTTTTAATCCCAACCATTGGGGAGACTTTCAAGAAAACGGAATCCCCCACCGCAAATTCTAATTCCGACCTTCGTCGGTTGGCATACTTTTCATATCGCTCTTGGGCGATTCGAAGTTTCTCCCGAATAAGTCGTACTGCAACTTCCATATCCTCGAGCGCCTCTGGACCCAACACAGGCCGCTCACCAACCTCAGTCCAAAAGAGTGGGGTCCGACATCGTCGCCCATATAACGCTTCGAACGGAGCCATTTGCAAGCTTTCTTGATAGCTATTATTATATGCAAATTCCATAACCCGCAAACGTTCATCCCATGCTCCGCCATACTCAAGAATGTAGCATCGAATCATATCTTCTACAATTTGATTTACTCTTTCGGTTTGGCCATTCGTCTGAGGATGATAAGCCGTGGAATATCGCAAATCTGTCCCCAGACCCTCTTGTAAACTGCGCCAAAAACGAGAGGTAAAGCGGGAATCTCGGTCTGAAATGATATTCATAGGCACACCATGCAGTCAGATGATCTCGTTCAAATAGAGCTCCGCTATTGTCTTCATCGGGTAGTTGACCTTAAAGGGTATGAAATGAGCACACTTGGTCAACCTATCCACGATCACCCACACGGAGTCATGTCCTCGTGGAGATCTTAGTAAACCGGTAATAAAATCCATTGAGATGCTTTCCCACTTCCAGGTTGGAATCTCCAATGGTGTTAACTTTCCACCAGGCTTCCCATGATCAGCTTTCACCCGCTTGCAGGTATGACATTCCGATACAAACTGCGCTATATCTCTTTTCATTCCATACCACCAGACAATTTGTTTCAAATCACGGTACATTTTTGTTGAGCCTGGATGGTAGGCCATACTTGCGCCATGTGCTTCCTTACACACCATCTCGCGAATATCCCCAACCGCGGGAATACAAAATCGCCCACGATACTTTAACGTGCCTGCACCATCAATCGCAAAATCTGGTAATTCATCCTTTTCAGTCCGCAGAAATAAATGTAAAAGATCAGGATCATCTTTTTGATGTTGTCTTGCAAGCACCAGCCATGACGGTTCTTCTACTGCCAAATGACTTTGCGGGTCATATTTGCCCACCGCAATATCCATCAATAGAAATTCCTCCACAAGACGGTCGACGGAAAGATGAAATAATTTCCCCGTCTTCCGACTCAAAGCATCGGCTACAACATTCGCTTTCCCCGGATGATACTGAATGTCCACATCATAATCAGCTACATACTCAAGCCATCGTCGTTGGCGCAAATTAAGTTCTTTCTGCGTGAAGACATACTTCAAGCTTTTATGATCTGTAAAGATTTTACACTGTGCACCATATAGCAAGTGTCTCCACAACTTCAATGCAAATATCACCGCTGCAAACTCAAAATCATGCGTTGGGTAGTTCTTTTCATGACTTTTCAACTGCCGAGACCCATACGCAATCACCTTTTTGTCTTGCATTAACCCACATCCAAGTCCAACGTGCGACGCATCCACGAACACGTCATAATCCTTTCCTTCTGTCGGCAAGACCAACACAGGAGCGGTACATAACCTGTTTTTAAGTTCCAGGAATGACGTCTCACACTTGTCATTCCACTCGAACGTCACATTATTCTGGGTTAATCGAGTCCAAGGTGCGGCCAACGTCGCAAAACCTTCGACAAATTTGCGATAATAGCCGGCCAAGCCTAAGAAGCTTCGAATTTCCTTGGGTGTCTCCGGTCTTCTCCACTCCATAACTGCAGCAATCTTTTCGGGATCCACTGAAATACCATGGTGATTAATGACATGACCCAGAAAAGCAACTTGCGGCAACCAAAACTCGCATTTGCTTAGCTTGGCGAATAACCGTTGATCTCGCAAAGTGGCCAATACCAATCGCAGATGCTGTTCATGCTCCTCAGCACTGCGGGAGTAAATAAGAACGTCATCAATAAAAACCACCACAAATTTATCCAAGTAGTCCTTGAACACCCTGTTCATCAGATCCATGAAAGCGGATGTTGCATTGGTCAACCCAAACGACATCACAAGGAATTCAAAATGGTCATGCCTTGATCGAAATGCAGTCCGCGGAATGTCAGATTCCCGGAGCTTGAGCTGATGATAGCCCGAGCGGAGATCAATCTTCGAAAATACGGAACTGCCACGCAGTTGATCAAACAAATCATCAATTCTTGGCAGTGGGTACTTGTTTTTAATCGTCACCTTGTTCAATTCCCGGTAATCGATGCAAAGCTGCATCGACACATCTTTCTTTTTCACAAATAACACCGGTGCACCCCAAGGTGATGAACTCGGCCTGATAAACCCTTTTGCCAACAAGTCATCCAATTGTGTACGCAACTCTGCTAGCTCACGCGGGGCCATCCTGTACGGCGCTTTCGCAATCGGTCGCGTACCCGGCTCCAAATCAATAACAAACTCGACATCACGATCAGGGGGTAGACCAGGAAGGTCAGTAGGAAAAACATCTGGAAATTCGCGCACAACAGGAATCTCCTCTAAACGCGGCAAAACAACACTAGTCCCCACAACGGAGACAAAACAAGCAAAACAGTCGGAAACAAACAACATCCGAACACATACCGCCGAAATCCCTGGAGAATCCTGGCAAGAATCACCATACACACTTCCTGGCTGACCATCATCCTTAATAAAATCCAAGCCCTGTCCTCTGCACTGGATGACGGCATCATAACGGGCTAACCAGTCCATGCCCAGAATGACGTCAAAATTGTCCAAATCGATTACCTGGCAATCAACTCTTGCTATGAAATCCCCCAACAAAATGGGACAATCAAGAAGACCCCAGTCAGCCACCACAGAAGCGCCGGAAGGAAATTTTACCAAAAACGCATTCCCCACTCGCTCTGGTGTCAAATGATATCGATCCAGAAAGGTTCGAGCCACAAATGAATGGGTCGCGCCAGAATCAAAGAGAACACGCGCCCAACGGTTCTTTACCATAAAGTTTCCTATAAGGTATATATGCTATGCTAAGAACTACACATAAGAGGCAGAAACAAAACAGGAACCAGAGGAATGAATCGAACCTGAGATAACCTGAGGTGATGTATGCGCTTCCTCTGCAGAGACCACATTCAACTTCCCTTTGCCTTTGTCCAAGCGCGGAGGCGGAGGCAAAGCCTGGAGTGGTGCGGGTTGCAACACAGCTTGAACCTGTGGGCACCTTGCGCGAAGATGTCCTGGTCTGCCACACTGGAAGCATACCTTGTCTTTGGCCCAGCAGAGGCCCACATCATGACCTCTTCTTCCACAAAATGTACACTCCAAGTCTCTGGTTGGCGCACCCTGAATGGCGTGCACCTGCTCCTTCGTTTGCATCCCCAACCGCTTGAAACATTTCTCAAACGGGTGACCGGCTCGGCCACAGAAGCTACATAGTTCCTTCTTCTTCTTTGCGTCTGACTCGTGGGACATTTTCTCTCCCACCAGCTGTCTCTTGCCCTGCCTCATCTGCTGTCCTCTTTGTTTGGCATTTTCAATAGCTTCCACCTTCAATGCTTCCTCAACCACCGTAGTGTAACTCGTCGCTCCATAAGCACTTGCGAACTGCTGCACGTCGCTGCGGAGTCCGCCCAAAAACCGCTTGACTCGATCAGCTTCCGTCGTCACCAAGCTCGGAGCGAACCGACTTAACTTGCTAAACTCAATTTCATACTCACTAACTGTGAGTTTCCTTTGCTTCAAGTACAAGAAGTCATTCATCAGGCGATCCCTTTCCACTGCCGGTAGAAACTTGCGCCGTACCATTTCTTTAAACACTTCCCACGAACAGCCCGCCCCTAGGCCTTCCTTTTCTCGTAACCACCAATCTTTTGCCAACCCTTTGAGTTGATAGGCGGCAAGCATCACCTTCTGGTCCTCGATCACACCAGCATACACAAACATTTCTTCCAAGGTAATCACCCAATCATCCAAGATCACAAAGTCTGCTTTTCCATCATACGTCGGTGGTCCAAGTCGCTGAAACTGCGAGATGAAAGTCATCGCAGGAGGAACCACAACTGGGGGTGTCACTGCCACTAAAGGAGTCGAACTAGTGGGGCCTCTAACCGTCTCTTGTCCTCTTGGTGCCAGCCCAGACATCGCGGATGACATAGCTTGAAGCTGGGACTGTACCTCCTGCACCTGCCTCGTCAAAGCCTCATTACTTTGGCGAAGACTATCCATCAGGGCATTATTCTGCGTGCCCGAAGACTCGCCCTCGGATTGGGGAGTTTGCCTTGTCACTGGACGCTTTGACATCCTATAACACGTTCACTCTTATCAAGCTCAAACCTAACAAAACACACAACGACTATGTACAGACCATACATGAAGAAATATGAACATCAACTGCTAACTTGCTTTGGGAGTTTGAGAATGATGGTATGCCTAGCCTAAAGATGACTCACCGTCATCCCACTAACTTGTGCCTAAACCATGAATGCATGACTTTCTTTGACCCAAAACCATGTGTGTACAGGTGTCATCATGTAAGTCTTAGCTTGGCACGTTGTGCTCATGCAATGTTATGTTATGCGTGCTGTGCTATGCATTCTAGAAAAGGCCTTAATGCATGCCATGAGCGGTCGTACGCATCACAATGCTATGCATCCCATACTACATAGCATTGCATGCAACGAAGAAAAGAAAACGTGCTAGTCGCATCCATGTGGTGAGGTTATGCATCCCATACTACATAACCCTCACATGTTGCCCCTATGGTGGATCCATATACAACCACATATTATGCATCCCATACTACATAATATGCCCCGTATACTTTTGTTCATGCCATGAGTGTAGTGTACGTGCTTCGGCCAAGACATACGGATGGCACCTCGGTGTGTGTATGAGATGATGCTTACAAACACAAAATCAAAGGGAAAGTTTGCCCGACCAAATGTCATGCAAACCTGGCTCTGATACCAACTGTCACAACCCGCATTTCCTCAACGAGCATATCGTATCAGAGCAAGAGAAACTACGGGTTATGATGCCACGTCGTGCAGGGGATAACTGCACACGCTCAGGCAACTCTTGACGCTTACTTTATAAGTTGAAATTCAACAGTTATATGCAAGAAAACTTTTGGATTAAATGGCTGTATCCCTCGGCCTTAGATAGCAAAACTGTATTTGTACGCGGCGGAAATACTTTGTTTATTTATGAGGAGCTCATAAGAAACGCCACCAAGTGAGTCACATTAGCAGTCTAGTTTATATTTTACACAAAAGAAAACCCACCAAATGGGCGCCAACAAGCTGACACGAACCCATTGGGGCACATGTATGTCTGTACAACAAAAAGAAGAACTACCTCGCTATGTATGCTCGGCTAGCTCCCAAGAAACGCCACCAACCAACCTAGCCGCTCAACCGGCTACAACCTGCACCTGAGGCATTCAAGAAAGAATACCTCAGCAATCAACCAAGCTATATCAAAGAAAGCATAAATGTCATAATCTTTAACGAAGGGGCTTACCGACCCCACAGAGATGTTTCATCAAGTAACATGAGTGAACAAAACAAGTGGAAAACGCACCAAAATCCATGCCAAACGCACCAAGTGCGTACAAGTTCATCAAGTCCTGGTCAAACCGCAGGAGCAAAAGGCAAAACACATGTCCATTCCATCATCCATAGTACAAGAAACTATGATACTAGTGAAGCATAAGCAGCGGTTAAGTTCAATTTCGCAAGGGTCTTATCGGTGGCGGCCCTAAAGTGGAACGCACCAAACAAAACCAGCCCAAATCGGGGCCAAAGTGGTCTCTCTAACCACAAAAACAAAACTCGGTGGCCACAGGCTTAAACCACACCACCCCTTGCAAAATTCTCACACAAACGCTCTTGCCATGGTTCACAAATTCGCCTCGCAAAACGCCCCATAACCCAAGGTAACACGTTGCCTTTCATCGTCCTCACACATGACTATCAATTGCCAACATAGAGTTTGATGAACTTCATCACATAAAAAGGGTCACATGCTACATGAATATGAATCAAATTAAAAAGGCTAGATGAACAAGAATCCAATAGCTACATGACTCACATGAACAAGAGAAATTTAAGAGCATAGGGAAATTAGCTACATGAATCAAAGTTGTTCAACATAGGGAAATTTAATAGCATGATAAAGCTAGTGAGGAAGAACCCAAAACAAGAAGAAGAAGCTCATGAATCTTGAAAGATAAACTAGCTATTTTGTTTGCACAATGAACATCAAGAAAGAAGATTGGCAAGGGTGAAGAACACCGCTTGCCTGAACCGAGACGATGCCGCGACGGCTGCTCCTCTCTTTCCTTGCCTTGTTTGCTCCCTTGCTCTCTTGCTTTCTCTTTGAGGATGAAGAAGAAGAAGAGAAGGTGAAAATGAGAAACACAATTCTCTGTTTCGGACTTATTTCCTCCAGAACAGAGCTGAACCGTTCGATGCAGAATCAAGGAAATGAACGGCACAAAAAAACTGGAAAAACTCGATTTTCGGGCCGGTCACGCCCTGTGTCACGCCCGTGACACAGGGCGTGTACCATAAGCGGCGCTGAAAAGCGGCAATTCCAAGTTTATCCACACGGTACACGGCCGGGTACACGCCCGTGACGGGTCGGTCACGCCCGTGACCTAGGGCGTGTAGCCCGTGTCTCGACACCTTGTCGACACAAAGTGTCGACACTCGACACAGCGTGACACGCCCTGTGACACGCCCGTGTCACAGGCCGTGTCCCCCTCTCGACACTCGACACTCGACACTCGACACTCGACACGCGACACTCGACACTCGACAAAGCGGGACACGGCCCGTGACAAGCCCGTGTCACGGGGCGTGTACCTCATTCGTCGAGCTCAACTCGACGCAAGAAAAAATCGTCGAGTCAAGGAGGTCACGCCCAGGTCACGGCCTGGGTCACGCCCGTGTCAGGGGGCGTGTCTAGCACAAAAACGACCATTTTTCCCTTTTGTGAAAAATGTTTCTATGACGTCCTAGACCATTTTTGCCTCAAGCACTTTTTACCCTCTTTTGTTTCCTGAACCAGCAACTTATTTTGAGCCACATTCCCGGGCGCGAAAAAGTGCAAGCATTCCCTAAGAGGCCTCACTGAGTCCCTCATTTGGACTCCGGTTTGCTGGGGAATCGTGCAACTTGGCAACCAAAACAGCCACTCGCAAGCCCGCGGGAAAAACCATGCTCAAACTACAATCAAAGCCAACGTAACGCCCATCATGCGTACGTAATCAGAAATCCGGGGCGTTACACGCAGGAACCTGATGTTGTCTCAAGAAAGAAGGTCAAGGAGATTTGTAGCTTTTGTGGCCGGCCAGGCCACCCCTTTGAGAAGTGTTTCAAAAGATTGGGAGTGCAGAAGAAGGAACAGGTGCACGCGATTCAGGGTGTTTCCAGGGGAGACGTGGTGTGTGCCTTGTGTGGAAGGAAGGGGCATGAGGCTGCCCGTTGTTGGTTAAAAGATAAGATCTGTTTTTAGTGCGGCCAGAAGGGTCATCTCAAGACGAGGTGCCCTCAAACTCAGCCTATTCTGCAGCCAGTTCCCCTCCAGGCTTTGCCACCGCCTCAGCAAATGGATAAAGGAAAGGGGAAGCTGAATGTGCTTTCAGCAGACGAAGCGCAGACCTCGACCCAGGTTATCTCAGGTTCGACTCCTCCCCAGTCGATTCGTTACGTTCCCCTTTTGGTTGTAGTTTTCGTTTTACCGCTTGTTGCCTTAGATGCGTGTGCAATTCGTAGGACGATTTAAGGTAAAGAACTGCTGGGCGCGCGTTCTCTTCGACTCTGGCGCTACCCACTCGTTTGTGGCTAGAGCCTTCGTGGAGCGGTTCAGTTTGGGCCTAGATCGTGTTGGTGGTGCCTTCTGCGTTAAGTTCCCCTCCGGTGACTCTGTGGTTACGGACCTGGGTGTCCTAGATTGTCCGGTATTGTTGGGAGATTTTCTAGCCAAGGCAGATTTGAAGGTGATTGACCTGGAGGACTTCGACGTTATTTTGGGCATGGACTGGTTGTCAAGGTACGATGCTGTGATCCAGTGCAAGGGTAAGCGCTTGTACTTCGTCAAAGACAATGGTCAGCCAGGAAGCGTTTATGGGTATTCTCTCCAGGAGTCTCCAATCATTTCTGCGGTGCGTGCTCGGAAGTTGCTTGTTTCTGGCTGTTTTGCCTGTGTGGTTTCCCTGGTAGGGTCGATTGCTAGTGTGCCCCGTTTGGAAGAGATTCCTGTGGTGTGTGACTTTTCTGATGTGTTTCCAGACGATCTTCCCGGCCTTCCACCCGATCGAGATGTCGAGTTTGCCATAGATTTGGAGCCAGGTACGCGTCCTATCGTAAAGGCGCCATACCGGATGGCCCCACGAGAGCTGGAAGAGTTGCGATTTCAGCTGGATGAGTTGTTGGCAAAAGGCTTTATAAGGCCGAGTTCTTCGCCTTGGGGTGCGCCAGTGCTGTTCGTTAAAAAGAAGGATGGGTCGATGAGGTTATGCATCGACTATAGAGAGCTGAACAAGGTTACTATTAAGAACAGGTATCCTTTGCTGCAAATCGACGATTTGTTTGACCAACTGCGTGGTAGTGCCATGTTTTCCAAGATAGATCTTCGTTCGGGCTATCACCAGTTGAGGATTTGGGAGTCAGATGTTCCGCGGACGGCATTCCGCTCTCGTCATGGGCATTTCGAGTTTTTGGTTATGTCATTCGGTTTGACTAATGCGCCCTCAGCTTTCATGGATTTGATGAACAGAGTTTTCAAGGATTTTCTAGATAAGTTTGTGATTGTCTTTATAGACGATGTTTTGGTGTATTCTAAGGATGCGGAGGAGCATGATCAACATTTGCGGCTGGTCTTGGCGACTCTGAGAGACCATAAACTATACGCCAAGCTAAGCAAATGTGAGTTTTGGTTGCCTCAAGTTTCTTTTCTAGGCCACGTGATTAATAAGGAGGGAATATCGGTGGATCCAGAAAAGATCGCTGCTGTTATGGAATGGGCGAGACCTGTTACCCCCAAAGAGATTAGAAGCTTCTTGGGTTTGGCTGGTTATTATAGAAGATTTGTAGAAGGTTTCTCTACCTTGTCCGTGCCGTTGACCAAGTTGACGTAGAAGAATGTAGCCTTTATATGGGATGACAAGTGTGAGAAGGCTTTTGAGGAACTAAAAAGAAGGCTATGTTCGGCTCCAATTTTGTCTTTGCCTACAGAGGGTAGTGAGTATGATATATATGTGGATGCATCGCATGTCGGTCTGGGCTGCGTTTTGATGCAGGGCGGGAAGGTGATTGCGTACGGGTCGAGGCAGCTAAAGACTCACGAGAGGAACTGCCCTACGCATGACCTGGAGTTTGCAGCTGTGATCTATGCGTTGAAATTGTGGAGGCATTTGCTATATGGCGCGCAGTGCAAGATTTTCACGGATCATAAGAGTTTGAAGTATGTCTTCACTCAGAAAGAATTGAATCTGCGCCATCGGCGGTGGTTGGAGTACGTGGCCGACTATGATGTTGAAATTCAGTATCATCCAGGCAAGGCAAATGTGGTGGCTGATGCCCTGAGTCGGAAGTCGGGTAAGATTTTTAACCTTTTCGCCGAGCGTCTAGTGGAAGAGTTTCTTTTGATGGACATTTCTGTGGGGAGCTGTGATTCGCAGAGTAGCTTGGCAGTAGCTGAACCTTCGTGGATTGCGCTTACGAGACTACATCAGAAGGACGATCCTGATCTCCTGCATTTGTATCTTCGAACTGAAAAAGGTGAATCACCAGACTTCTCTATAGATGATGCGGGTACCCTGAAGTATCGTGGTAGGTTTTGCATCCCCGCAGTTGGAGATATCCGGGATATGGTGTGCAGAGACGCCCACGGATCTAGTGTCGCCTACCATCCAGGGTCGACCAAGATGTATTATGATTTAAAACAGATTGCCTGGTGGTACGGGATGAAGAAGGACATAGCCAGATTTGTTTTAGAGTGTTTCACTTGCACGCGTGTGAAAGCCGACCATGGGAGGCCTGGTGGCAAGCTGACTCCCTTGGAGATTCCAATGTGGAAGTGGGAGAGTATCTCGATGGATTTCATTACCGGCTTACCGAGATCGCCTAAGGGGCATGATTCAGTTTGGGTAATCGTAGACAGATTGACGAAGAGCGATCATTTCGTACCATTTAAGATCGATTATCCGATGAGGAAGATAGCCGAGCTGTATCTGGAAGAGGTTGTCAGATTGCATGGTGTACCCGTAAGTATCATATCAAATCGAGACTCCAGGTTCACGTCTCGTTTTTAGAAGAGCCTTCAAGAAGGGTTGGGTACAGATTTGAGATATTCCACGGCTTATCATCCGCAGACAAATGGTCAGACAGAGCGAGTAAATCAGATTGTGGAAGATATGATCCGATGCTATATTCTGGACCACGGAGGAGCGTGGGATGAGCGCTTGCGGCTTATGAAATTCGCATATAACAATAGTTATCAAGAAAGCTTGCAAATGGCTCCTTTTGAAGCTTTGTATGGGAGGCGCTGCAGGACTCCCTTGTTTTGGGCTGAGCTTGGCGAGGGACCTTTGTTGGGTCCAGAAGCGCTTGAGGAGATGGAAACCGCTGTGAAGCTTATTCGGGAAAAGCTTTGGATAGCCCAGGAGAGATATGAGAAGAACGCCAATCGGCGTAGATCGGACTTGGAATTTGCTGTGGGGGACTCGGCGTTCTTAAAGGTCTCCCCGTTGATTGGAGTCAAGCGGTTTGGTAAGAATAGGAAGTTGGACCCGAGGTACGTGGGGCCGTTTCCGATTGTTGAACGGATTGGGGTATCAGCCTACAGGCTGGCTTTGCACGCAAATTTCCCTGGCGTGCATGATGTCTTTCATGTCAGTCAGCTGCGAAAATGTGTGGTAAATGGCAGGCAGGTTTTGGATTCTGTGCCTCAGTTGGAGCCAAATCTTTCTTATGTGGCGGTGCCTGTTCGCATTTTGGATTCTCAAGTTCGGGCGTTGCGGAAGAAAACTATTCCTATGGTTAAAGTTTTATGGAGGAATCAGGATGTGGAAAGCGCGACCTGGGAGTTGGAGTCGGCTATGAGGGAGGCTCACCCTCATCTATTTCCCTGATCTTGTGCCTGGTATGCTCTGTTTTGTTCTTATTTATTTGTAGCCCTTTCCTGACTCTTTCTCTCTCCTTCTATATAGGAGTGTTGTGAGTAAAGTTTCGAGGCGAAACTTTCTTTTAGGGGGAGTGGCTGTAACGCCCCCGGTTTTTCTGTGTTTTGTTTGATCTTTGGCTGGCGTTACGATGGCGTATTTCCGGCTTGTTGTCATTGTAGAGCGTGGTCTTAGCTCTTAGGGTTCCCTGTGTAGCCTGTTTGTAGCCTGTTAGCAAGATTCCCCAGCTAGCCGGAGTCCGTTTGATGACTCGGTTGGGCCTCTTAGGGAATGCTTGTGTTTTGGCTTCGGCTGGTGATATCCCGGGTTTTGTTCGTCGAATGCTAATTTCGACTGCGCAGTTGTGTTTGTAGCGTGGGTTTTTAGCTGCGGCGTGAATTTCATCTTTTTCCGAGAAGTTTCGGGTTTCGGGTTGTTTTGATATTGAGTGTAAATAATTATTGATATGTTGATTATTTATTATTTAACTGATATATATATAGTCTTGGGTTAGAATTAGGGCTGGGTTCATTTTGTTCTTTTCCTGTTTCTCTGCTTGGAAGAAGCCGTCACTTGTGCGAGAGGGAGAGAACCGCCGGACTACCCTAGCCTTCAGATGCCGATTCCTGGAGATTTTGCGGTCGGAATTCGATTTCGGGAGTGGATCGGGACTGCCCTCGCCCGGATCTGCCTTCTTTCTGCTCCTCAGCTGGTGCTCTGCGGCTAGATCCGAGAGTGGGGGGATGCCGCCGACCTAGCTTTTCTGATATTTAGGCAAGTGATGTCCCCTCATCCTTGGCACAGTTGATCTTTGTCTCTTTCTTTGTTTTAATTCATCTTTTTCCTGCTTAGATCTTAGGGATACGCTAGGGTTCGTTCCCGATCATGTCGTGGTTAGTGTAGAAAGTTCCGGTTAAATTTCAGTTTTCCTGAGGGATTGTGTCTGTTAGGGACAGTTTTGGTTCGGTTTAGGTCGAGTAGTTGTCATTGCCGATGGAGGTTGTACTCTAGAGAGAGAGTCCTCGTTCTTGCTTTTGGTCGCTTGCTGGATCTGGCTCCTGTAGCCAGTCGGGGTGTCGGCACCGTTGTCTCGACACCGGCCAGTCTTGGTGTCGACACTTGGTGTCGACACTGGCCAGTCTTGGTGTCGACACTTGGTGTCGACACCAGCAGCGGCAGTGTCGACACCATGTGTCGACACCGGCCGCAGTGGTGTCGACACTTGGTGTCGACACCAGCAGCGGCAGTGTCGACACCATGTGTCGACACCGGCCGCAGTGCTGTCGACACTTGGTGTCGACACCAGCAGCGGCAGTGTCGACACCATGTGTCGACACCGGCCGCAGTCGTGTCGACACTTGGTGTCGACACCAGCAGCGGCAGTGTCGACACCATGTGTCGACACCGGCCGCAGTGGTGTCGACACTTGGTGTCGACACCAGCAGCGGCAGTGTCGACACCTTGTGTCGACACCGGCTGCAGTGGTGTCGACACTTGGTGTCGACACCAGCCGCGGCAGTGTCGACACCTTGTGTCGACACCGGCTGCAGTGGTGTCGACACTTGGTGTCGACACCAGCCGCGGCAGTGTCGACACCGGCCGATGTGGTGTCGACACTTGGTGTCGACACCGGCCGCGGTTGTGTCGACACCGGCTTGTCGTGGTGTTGACACATCGTGTCGACACTGGGTGTTGCGCTTGTTTTGGGGTCAGGTAGACTCGGGGTTGGTTTTCGTTAGGCGTGCAAGGCCGCGTCGGTTGGACCCGACGTTTTTGCCTTGGGTTCGTGTGTTTCTTAGGATTGTTAGAGTGACTTTTTCCCCAGGGGGAGGCTTTGGGTGTTCAAATAATTTCTGCATGCCGACTCTTAGGTTGTGGCAGGTGGTGGAGTTTTGGTGGCCTCTGGAGGGGTGGTTTTATGTGGAGAGCTGTGGCCACCACCTTTTGCCCCGGTTTGGGTTGGTGTGTGTGGGACCCTAAAGCTGCCACTGTTTGACCCCTTAGCCCTTTTTGGGTCTGATTTTGGTTATGTATTCAGACCCATGTTTTGACCACTGCCGCTTACCCACGTGTTAGGACTGTTAGTCCCATCCCTGTTTATGTTTTCCTTTCTTTTGGCATATATGTATATGTCTTGTTCTTGTTGTAGACTCTCTTGGTAGGGCATAATGGCTTTATTACTCGCACTTGGTGCGCACTGCTGTGTTTTAGACAGTACTCTCCTCTTACTGTCACCCCTTTTCTTTTGCTTATATCAGTTTGTTACCGGGTCGGTAAACCCTTCTTCTTATTTGCTACTTAATCTATTGCTCTATTTACCTTTTGATTATTTTCTTGCTGAGGTGTTCTTTTCTTGAATGCCTCAGGTCCAGGTTGTAGCCAGTTCAGCGGCTAGTTCTTTGGTGAGGCTCATTGGTGGCCTCTTGGGTAGCTGATAGCTGATTCCCGATTTTTGTGAGGTAGTTCTTTACTTTTCCGTATAGACATACATACTCGCCAGTGGGTTCGTGTCAGGTTGTTGACGTCCACTGGTGGCTTCTTATGATGCTGGATATGAATTTAAACTGCTAATTTTGTCTACTTGTGGTTGGTTACTTGCTTCTGGGAAGGATTTATGCTAGGTTGCATGTTAGATATTTTAAAACCTAAAAGTATTATTATATGTATCCCATGCATAACATGTTTCTAAATCAAAGACACTATTTTTCCTCAACGTAAAACACTATTTTTCATATCTACTGTATTCACCTTAGAGTCGTGCACGCATAAGTCGCCCCCCGGGGACACTTATGCTCATTTAGGGTGTCAACTTAATTGAACCAAAGTATTTTCTCCTGCGCATAAATATAGTTTTAACTGTGGACTAGCTGATCCACCGGGCCGAGGGATACGACCATTCAACATAACTGATTGTCTTTCATATTTAATCAATAATTTTCCTTAAAATCTAACGTCTGAAGTTTTGCCTGAGCGTGTGCAGTTATCCCTTGCACGACGTGGCATCACGACACGTGTTTTCTCTTACTCTGATGCGATTTTACCGTTGAGAAAATGCGGGTTGTGACAATATCTCATATGAAGTCTTTAGATCCGCTTTCATTGGAGCAAGATTTAATGTTAAAGCAGCAGTTTCTAGAGCAAAGCCCCAAAAGGAAACATGCAGATCTGCATGACTCATCATCGATCACACCATTTCTAACAAAGTATGATTCCTCTTCTCAAACACACCATTATGCTGTGGTGTTCTAGGTGGAGTGAGTTGTGATACAATACCACACTCTATCAGAAAATCACGGAACTCACAACTTAGGTATTCGCCACGTCGATCAGATCAGAGTGCTTTAACCTTCTTACCCAGTTGGTTTTCTACTTCATTCTTAAAATCTTTGAACTTTTCAAAGGTTTTAGATTTGCACTTCATAAGATACACGTATCTGTATCTACTGAAATTATTGGTAAACATAACAAAGTAGAAAAATCCACCTCTATCCATAGAACTCATGGGTCCACATACATCACTATGTAGTATACCCAAGAGATCAACCCTCTCATTGAAGCTAGTGAAAGGGACTTTAGTCATCTTGCATAACAAACAAGATTTGCATCTCTCAAATGATTCATAATCAAATGAGTCAAACAGTCCATCTTTACAGAGCTTGGATATACTTTTCTCATTTATATGGCCCAAACAACAATGCCAAAGATATGTAGGGTTCGAGTCATTTGTTCTTAGTCTTTTCATATTTTCAATATTATAGATCGTATGATCTAAGTTCAAAATATACAGACCATTAAATATTTGGGCTACACCATAACAAACACCATTCTTAAATATTGAATAACAATTGTTCTTAATAATAAAAGAAAAACCCACCATGTCCAAACATGAAATGGATATAATGTTTCTAGTTATGGAAAGAACAAAATAACAATTATCTAATTCGATTACAAGCCCACTGGGCAAAGCAAGATGATAAACCCCCACGATAACAACAAAAACTCTTGCTCCATTGCCAACGTGCAGGTCCACCTCTCCTTTACTCAGCATTCTTCTCCTTCCCAGTTCCTGCACATTTATACAAATGTGAGAACTACATCCGGTATCCAATACATAAGATGAAGGGCTAGAAAGGTTTATCTCTCTAACATAAATACCTGAAACGACAGTCATACTTCCCCTCAACTTTTGCAAACCCTCCACACAAGAAGGACGGTTCTTCCTCCAGTGTCCAGCCTTGACACAGTGGTGGCACTTTCCCTCTTTCATCAAGCCTTTCTTTTTCAATGCAGAAGACTTGGGCACCAGTCCAGACTTAGGTCCCACCTTTATTTTCTTGAAGCCCTTGGCCTTGGCCTTGCCCTTGCCTTTATGCACCATAAATATGCGGCTAGATGGCTTGGCCTTCTTCATGTTTATCTCGGCAGTTCGCAACATGCCTAGGAGCTCGGGAAGTGTCTTGTCTATTTCATTCATGTTATAGTTCAAGAAGAACTGCTCATAACTGACCGACAATGATTGCAGGATCAGATCCGTAGCCAACTCTTAGCCCAGAGGGAACCCTAGTATTTCAAGGTTCTTGATATACCCAATCATCTTGAGTATGTGAGTCCCTACTAGGTCCCGAGCTCCCATCTTACACTGGAACAACGCCTTAGCAATATCGAATCTCTCTTAACGAGCTTGCCCTTGAAATATTTTCTTGAGATGCTCGCCAATGTCCTTGCAACACATGTTCTCATGTTGCTTCTAAACCTCAGCGTTCATGGTCGCTAACATGAGACATTCGACGTCTAAGGAGTCATCAGTATACTATAAGCATCTTTAACAGCACGAGGTGCATTCCCGACAGGCTCATTAGGGGATTCCACTTCCAAAATATAGAGCTTGCGCTCTTGCATGAGAACAATTCTCAGGTTCCTGTACCAGTCCAAATAATTAGTCCCGCTTAGCTTTTCCTTCTCAAGGATCGCTCTGAGGGACAGGGTGGAGGGTGAACCACTTGCCATAAAAATTCTACAAGGATACAAGCAAAGCAAATTTGTACTACATTTCAAAATACAATTTATCTTTCAATAAGGACTTTAATTAAAATAACTCCCACTATTTTTATCAAACTGATAATCCTCGATATCAATTCGAAGAGTTTGGCGAGTAACCCTCTTAGTAGACAACATCCATATTTCACTAACACTATGAGTCAGCTTTGGCTTTTCTCTCACAATGCAACTATTTAGGTAGGCAAAGCTTGCCAATTGCATCATTATGCAATTCTTGTATGGTTGGTAAATAACTCTTTATTCGCATCCATCATATGGTGCATGCCAACCCTATGCCTCTGGGCACTCAACCTTTGAGGTCACCTAGTTAAGCTAGACCCGATGTCGACAGTGGGATATCACAATTATCCGCTCGCACCCTCACCAAGATAGATTAATGCACCTTGCTTTGGCAAGCCCACACTTCATCGATCGAGGCATGAAGAGTGTCATCCATCGGAAGGCATCTGAATACTTAATATTACTTAAGGGATTTTAATTAGTTGATTAACTCTTTAATCATGGTTAACTCTTAACAAGTGTGCACATCAAGCAAAATAAAATTCAACAAGCATAATCCAAATGCATCCCAGATGTGCACAAGAATCATCAACACTTGATGAACTGGGCTAAGTCTGAACATCTAGAACATTTCTAAATCTTCAGACCTACATGCATTGGACATTAGCAACACCAACTCCACTTACATAGTAGATAAGCTCATCACTTCATGTGAGATTCAAAATCTAACACATGCTTAGTTTCACAAACCAACAAAGTAACGGTTACTGTTAAAGAGTAAACTTCAAAGAAATTGCATGCATTCTTGGGAAGATCCAAGACTAGATTTGGGCATTTAGAACACTTCTAAATCTCCAAATCTACACGTCATAGATTAAGCAACTTCTGGAACAATGAATATTGTCTGCAACCTCCCTCTGATATCACTGTTGGGTTTTAGGGATGGCATAACACTTGTGCACGCAGTGCAAATAAGAACAAGAAAAACCCAAACGAGTTTGGATTTGACAATATTCATGAATCAAGAAGTAAAACATATTGTAATAAAATTATCTTTGAGGGATTGAGTCTACACTCAACCTAGATGCTCCAGAAAAATCGATCGACCACTTAGCGGCTTGAGTCTTGAGCGTAGAAAGTGTATTCGTGCCTCTACAGGAAATCCACACGATCAGGAGAACCCGTAGCAACTTGTTGAACACGCAATAGGTTGGGAGAGGACACTCAGCGTCTCCAAAGACTGCTTGATCTGTTGTAGGAGAGGCGGCGACGAGACTCGTCGGGATCGAGATCGTAATCGGCAACGACGAAGGCGGAACGACTTCCAACAATTTTCTAGGGTTATCAGCCTTATCACACGATATGGCTCGTGTGCTCAGACAGAAAATTGATCGTTATTTGGTCAAACCCTAAAACTTTATATATATACTCCAAGAGGTAAATAGAACAGTTTATGTCGGCTTTCTGCAGACCCAGCACTTAGAATCCAGAATTTGACTTGACAACCCTTATCTTGACGAATCGTCGAGTATCCACAACATACACGACGAAATCAATGCCAGCCTTTCATCCGAATCAACACTTGACTCGACGAAGGCATTGAATGGACTCAACGCCGTCAACGCCTTCTGTGCCATGGCATTGAGTGAACTCAACACACTCAACACCAAAGGCTAGATGCGGCGTTCGACGAACCTGCGCCAAGGCCAGATTCGTCGAACGGAGTTCGACGAACCTGCGCCAAGGCCAGATTCGTCGAACGGCGTTCGACGAACCTGCGCCAAGGCCAGATTCGTCGAATGTCCTTCGACGAACCTACGCCAAGGCCAGATTCATCGAATGACGTTCGACGATTGTGCCATGGTGTTGAGTAAACTCAACGCTATCAATGTTTTTGCCTTAGAATATTTTAAGTCTTTTCCTTTTCTTTCAACTCATCACATGAGCTATACAATGCAGATCCAATCTCCCAATTTCTCCACAATCTTATGTGCGACCCCGATAGGCTCATACTGAGTTGGCAGTGAGGCTATATGCTTGATCACTTCTAGATCACTTCCAGATCACTATGGTTGCACCAACAGTTATCCCATCTCATCAGCCCTTAGTGTCATGGTAGAAGATGGTACTATTCTCCCCATCATTAGTTGTGGTCTCGTTCATACCACCCATCTTCATATTCCTAATGTGGCATACATACCAAAATTATCCATGAATATTATATCAGCTAATCAACTCACGTATCACGTTTGTCTTGTCATTTTACATAAGTTTGCTTGTCGTGTGCAGGATCGTCTGATAGAGACACTCATTGGAGATGACTGCCACCATAATGGGGTCTACGTACTTGACCGTCTCCATCTTTCATCCACTCCATCATCCTCGGCAGCCTCTGAAAGTGAAGGTAGATCTAAAATACTCTAGAGGGGGGGGGTGAATAGAGTACTGTGCTCTCTTAAAAAAACTTTACAACTTTTACTGTAATCCTAGGGGAATAGATTAGCAAATAAAGTAAAAGGGCACAGCAACCTAACAAATCACAGAACACAGCCAAAACAAAAGAAAGAGGGCAACCAGACGACACAAGAAATTATAGTGGTTCCCCAACCTGGGTACATCCACTCTTCTACCACCCTGGTAGGAATCCACTCAGATTTTTGATCAGGTGCCTGACACCAATGAGCTTTTGTTCAGGTGCACAAAAACCAAAACCTCAAGTCTTTTGGTAGGAGACTTGTAACCAGGAATAATTTTGAAGGGACTTAAAACCCTGTACAGAAGATGGAAATGGGGTGATGATGTCTTCTCTTTCTCAATAACAACTGAGAAGACTAGTGGATTGATTTCAGCAGATTGCTCCCCCAGAGATCTTGAATGGATCAAGAAATCTGGAGCACTGCTTCAGGGTGACAGGTCTTCAAAGAACTTGATTGCCTTGACCAGAGATTACTTCAGGAACTTCTTTGACAGATAGAGATTGTTGTCCTTCTGAAGTTGTCCTGTAGGGTTGAAAGAAGAAGACTCTTGATAGAGATTGAATGTTCTTCTTCTTGATGATGATGCTCTCTGGTCTAGGCTGATTGTAGAAGAAAACTTTTGATTTCTGAAAGACTTCTTGAAAGTAATGTATGTCTGTGTGTCTCTGTGTCACTGCTTAATCTTTTTCTTTTCTGCTTTTTTTTATTGACTGAAGAACACATTCAAAATTAGAATCTGTGAGCAGTAAATGCAGTCGGCTTGGGAAGGAAGCGACAATCAATGAATTCCCTAACTGTCCTATGGAAAAATGGCATGTAATAATCCATGATCAATGCTCGTTCTAACGGTAACATTCCGAGAAGATTGAGCATTAATTACTCAGGAATCATTGCCAAGAAAAGGGACGGAAAACTGGAGAAGACCTAGTCTGGAATCGTCGAACGAAGAACAGAGATCGTCGAGCTGAGTTCACAGTTCTTCGAGTTGAGTTGATGAGTTCGTCGACCAGATAATAGCAATTAGTCTTCAAGGGAAACTTGTCAATTCTGCTTCAATTTTCGTCGAACTGACAATCTTCATTCGTCGAGCTGACAATCATCATTCGTCGAACTGAGATCCAAATTCGTCAACCGAAGAATGATTGTGGACTTAGACTCTGAGAAGTCTTTGACTAAGAAGGATTCAAATCGTAGACCAGAAATCATCGACCAAGGAACAGTTTTGTACTTAGTCAAAATATTCTGTGTTGACTGATTGATCTTGGTGTCGACACAAATCCTCTGAATCCAGAAATCGTCGAGCAGAGTACCCAATTCGTCGACCTAACAAGTTGACTTCGTCGACCTGAGAAGTTGTGAACTTGAGGTCCAAGTTCGTCGAGCTCAGAATCTTGTTCTTCGACCAAAGCCTGAAGTTGGACTTAGAAAAATCTGGAGTTACCCTGACTTTAGTTTGTTGAAGTATCTCAATTTTCGTCGAACTGAGAACGAAGATTGTCGAGCTCAGCACAGAAAAATATCTCAAGATCGTCGAGCTCAGAACGCCTTTCGTTGACCTGAGTTCGACGAATGTCGAACTCATTTTACTTAGTCTTGAAATCTTCTAAGTCTTGAGTCTCTGATGGTCTTGATGATAGCTGGTCCATCTGATGTTGACTCTAAGGACTTGGCCTAGACTTTAGGACACAAATTTGACCCTGGCTATACATGTTCGGTCACATCCTAAGCTAGTGAACCTAGCCCAAATCAACTAGGGATCCAACAATCTCTCCCTATTTGGGTGAGGTCACTAATAGACTCAAAACATAAACACACAGATAAACAAAGCAAGAAAAGAAATATATCTGGCAGAGAATTACTAACACATGCAGCAGATATATATATACATAGGCTTTGTTTAAACAAATAACATAGTTTGAAAGCAAATGCAGAAAGAAATTGAAACAAAGTAAAGATTACTTCTTTTGCTTCTTCTGCATAGACTTGTCTTCTTTTGTCTTCTTTCCTGGCTTTTTAAAGATAATTTCTCTATTAGGATCTAAAGCCTGAGCCTGAGTCATTTTCATGTCAGCTGCCCCAATAATCTTCAGTGATGTAGCTCTGGGGACAACTGCTTCAGGATGGAGCTTCATGTAATCATCAACATTGAAGAGCTTGTTTGCTTTGTCAAACCTTTTTAATTCTTCCTTCCTGTATTTTGACATAGTTGTGTATCCAAAAATGTCTTTACCTTCAACTTTAGCTTTATTAATAAGGGACAGACCAATAAGTTCCTGGAACCTGGCCATTTTAGCAGTGTTGGCTGTTTTAGGATCTTCAAAAGGGATAGGAGGAGAATATGGCCTTTCAGGATTCTTAGCCTTCTGATCTTCAGAGATAGGTTGATGTTGCTGCTGATGCTGCTGTTGATTTCCTGAGGAATGATGCCCTTGCTGACTGCTTCTAGAGGATCTCCCTTGATGTCTCTGATAAGTTTGCATAGGGGCAGATCTCTGAGAGCTAGAGCCAGTGGTACCAGCTATTGGAGGAGGTGGAGGAGGTGGATCTTTTCTATATCTATGGACTGGTGGAGGAGAGTATTTCCTACTTCTTTTTCTTTCCTTTTGCTGATTCTTTGACAGCCACATCCAAGCAGGCATTCCCTTATAAGGAGTAACATTATGCAATATGTAGTAGGTAGTGTTAGCTGTTGGATTAGGCTTAGGAGCAGGAGGAGGAGGAGCCTTCCTTTTCTTTGACAACATTTGCTTCTTCTTCTTGGCAGCTTCTCCATCTGAATCATCTCCATCATCATCTTCACCGCCAGAACCCTGAGGGTTATCATATAAAGCATCCAATGCTTTCAAAGCTTTATCATCAATGACAGCCTTTTCTGTAGCAGAAGCAGAAGTTTCAAAAACTGGAGTTTCAGCAGTAGTTGAATAAGAAACTGTACAAGAATCAGAGGTAATTGGGACAGAGCGTTCAGCTACTGTCTTATTTTCTTCTTTAATATCAACCAAGATCAGCTCATCTAGATCTGGCATAGGTGAGTCATCCATATCAAAAATTGGTGCTGAGACAGCTTCTGGAGAAGATGGAATAGCTGCAGAGGTTGGAGCAAAAACTGGAATTTCAAAACTGTCACAGAGTTGCTTAGCAACTGCTGGACTAACAGGAGAAGTATAAGGAACAATAGCCAACTGTGGCTTAGTGGAAGGGAACTGTACATAAATTGTATCAAAATTTCTCAACAGACCAGTCAAATCAACTGTGGGATTTAAATGGAAATCACCAACAGTTTGTATCTGCTCTGGAACTGACTCATCTAAGTCAATGTCAGTATCCATGAAATGAATCAATTTAATCAAAGAATCAAATTATGACAAAACTGTTGCATCTGCATCTGAAACTGTTGTAGAAGGAACTGCTGCTACATCTGCATCTGCTGCTGTAGAAGGAACTGTTGCTACAACTGCATCTGCTGCTGTAGAAGGAACTGCTGCTACAACTGCATCTGCTGCTATATCTGCTGCTGCTTCATCACAGAGCATCTCCCCCTGCCTGGGTTCAGGAGAACCTGGAGCCAGGCCCCTGAATGAAGAGGGGGCAGCAGAAAGGAGATATACTTGGGCAGATAAAGAATTGATAGAATTCACAAGAGGTGTAATGGCCTCTGTGATTAGGGATTTAAGGAGGGGAGTGAGCAGGGTTATGATGGTAGATACAGTGGGGGTTCCAAAGATGGAGAGGTAGTTGGTGATGGTAGAGAGGTAGATGAGGTGGGGGGAACAGATGGAGGAGATACATGAGGAATGACATCTGCTATGGTGGTGTCTGGTGGAGGTGGAGAAGGGGATGGTATATGAAAGTGTGGAATGTTAGATAGAAAAGGTGGAGGAGGAGATGCTGGAGGAGTTTGGTGTGGATTCTCTTGAAGGGGGGTAGATGGACTATCAGTGATGTCAAGTGGTGGAGAGGGAGGAGGAGTAGGGACATGAGAATGGTGTTGTGATTGGGGTGCTGCAGGAGATGGAAGACTGGTTGAAGATGGAAGATGGGTTGCTGGAAGAGGTTGTGGAGATGGGATAACCTCTTCTGCAGGGTGGGGAGTGGCCTTCACGGCCCTTGTGCTCTCAGAAGCTGGGATGGAGGAGGAGGAAGCCTTGGATGGCCTGGTGATCGTCCTCTCCCATCTGCCAAACAAAGCGCATGTGAGGCGCTTGCTGGCATTGATGAAGATGGTCGGGGAGACCATAAATTCACCTGCTTTCGCTTGAAGGAAAATCCCCAGGATTCTTCCAAATCATACCTCTTTCTTACTATTTTTCTTCTTGATCAACTCAAAGAAGATCTGGCCCCAATCAACGTGTCTCTTGTTGACCACTGCGCACATGACAAGGAATTGGTGTCTTGTTATGTAATCGTGCGCGGAGTGCTTGCCCATCAGCACTTTTCCCACAATATCCGCCAAGAACTGGTAGGCGGCAGAAAGTTGTTTCTTTAACAACTTGTAAGGGTTACTCCCAGTAAACCCCATCAATTTCAGCATCGAACTATACTCTTCTGAATCTATATCCAAATCATCTTCTCCATTGACCAACGCAAAAATCTCAGAAAGAATGGCGGGGGATAAAGAAATAATATTATCTCTAATAGTCCCTGTCAAGGTATTATCCTCAGAAGCAGAAAAAGTATATACCCATTCCTTAATCTCAGTTGCATGCAGTTTGATTCTTCGGGTCATAAAATCCTTGAGACCCTGCTCTTCTAAAAGTTCCAGAATGTAGAGAAATATAAGGTCAGAATGCTGGAAGCAATCAAAGTCCATATCAAATCCTGTATCTAATTTCATTGCAACCAGGGTGCTCGCTGGAATCGCCATTGATGACCTGCAAGAGAAACAAACAGCGATCAAGTGCAACAGGAACTGAAAGCGCGGGATGGAGGTCGAAGAAAACCTAGATATAGTGTTTTCCTGAATATGAATCGACAAACTCCGTTCCACGAAAAAGAAAACAATTCTCTGAACTGAGGTCGACGAAATAAATTATAGATAAATAATTCGTCGATCTTATCTTGAAGAAACGAAGACAGTTCGTCGAACTCCGTTCGACGGAATATCTTTTGAAGCAAAGTTCGTCGATCTCCGGTCGACGAAAAATTTTTTCCACACAGAGAATTCGTCGATCTCCGTTCGACGAGCATCTCTCAAACTTTCCCTAATTTGTCGAACTCCGTTCGACGATCTCTGGAAAAGTCGTCGAATGCAGACAGAAACTAATTTAACTCTTCTTCATTGATCATTCCCAGTTGATTTATAAAGAACAGATGATTTTTCTCATCCAAGGGTTTGGTGAAAATGTCTGCTCTCTGTAAATCAGTAGGAATATGGATTATGTTAATTTTCTTTTTGTCTACACAATCTCTAATGAAATGATGCCTTATATCAATATGTTTAGTCCTACTATGGTGAACTGGATTCTGTGTTATAGCAATAGAACTAGTATTATCACAAAATAATGTTGAATTATTTAAGTTGACACCATAGTCTAGGAGTTGGTTTTGTATCCATAACATTTGTGAACAGCAGCTATCAGCAGCCATATATTCTGCTTCTGCAGTTGATGTAGACACAGATGTTTGCTTTTTACAAAACCAAGAGACAAGTCTCATACCCAGGAATTGGCAAGTTCCAGAGGTACTCTTCTTGTTCACTCTACATCCAACATATTCAGCATCTGAGTATCCAGTTAACTCAAACTCTGACTCTACAGGATACCAGAGTCCTAGATTAGGACAACTCTTTATATATCTCAAAATTTTGTTTAAGAAAATAAGGTGAGATTCTTTGGGGTTCACTTGGAACCTAGCATAAAGGCATGTGACAAACATGATATTAGGTCTGCTAGCTGTTAGGTATAATAGGGATCCAACAATTGCCCTATAATGCTTCTGATCTACAGGTTTCCCTGCTGCATCAGAATCCACAACAGCATTGGTAGCCATAGGTGTTTTCATTCCAAAAGCATCACCCATCCCAAACTTCTTAATAAGCTCTTTAGCATACTTAGCTTGGGAGAGTAAGATACCATCAGGGAGCTGCTTCACTTGGAGACCAAGGAAGTAGGAAAGCTCACCCATGCTACTCATCTCAAATTTGGAATGCATGAGGTTAGCAAACCTCTTGCATAATTTGGGATCAGTATACCCAAAGATGATGTCATCCACATATATTTGTACTAACAATATTTGGTCCTTATGATGTCTAGTGAAAAGAGTTTTATCTATGGTTCCTCTTGTAAATTTATGCTCTAAAAGAAAGCTTGCTAAGGTCTCATACCAAGCTCTTGGAGCTTGCTTTAAACCATAGAGAGCTTTATGCAATTTAAATACAAAAGAGGGTTGAGTTAGAGAGATAAAGCCTGGAGGTTGTTTCACATAAACCTCTTCTTGAAGCACTCCATTCAAAAATGCACTCTTGATATCCATTTGGAAAACTTTGAATCTCCTGCGAGCTGCATAGGCAAGGAATATTCTTATGTCCTCTAACCTTGCAACAGGGGCAAAGGTTTGGTCATAGTCAATTCCTTCCTCTTGCCTGTAGCCTTGAGCAACAAGCCTAGCCTTGTTTCTCACAATATTTCCTTGAGCATCTAGCTTGTTTCAGTAGACCCATTTGGTTCTAATAACTGGGTAGTTATGAGGTCTTGGAACCAAATCCCAAACTCTACATCTCTCAAACTGATTTAGTTCCTCTTGCATTGCAATGATCCAGAGGGGATCTTGCTCAGCTTCATGGATGGAGAGAGGTTCAATATGAGAGAGAAAACATGCATGCATCGAGTCTTGGTTGAGTTGATGCATTGTCTGAACACCTGCTGAAATGTCTCCACTCACTTGAGATCTGGGGTGATCTCTAAGTGTGACAAGATCAGTGGGTGGAGTTTGTTCAGCAACAGCTTCTAAAATTAATTCCTCTTGAGGATTGTTATTAGCTGTTGAGGGAAGTTCAGCCACTTCCACTTGAATTTCTTCTTCACTGTCTTCAGCAACCTGTGGAGAAGGATGGGTTGACACCTCTTGGGTAAGGTTTAGTCCATCCATAGACTCACACAGTTGTGGAACCTGCAAAGAGCTATTGGTAGAAATATCTTTCTCCTTATAAGACATGTTAGCTTCATCAAAAGATACATGGACTGACTCTTCAATTTTAAGAGATGATTTATTAAAAACCCTATAGGCCTTGCTTACTTGGGAGTATCCTAGAAAAATCCTTTCTTCAGCCTTAGCCTCAAACTTTCTAATGTATCTTTTGTTGTTTGTGTGAATATAATATATACAACCAAAAACTTTAAAATATGTGATTTTAGGTTTCTTTCCTTTAAGCAATTCATAGGGGGTCTTATTTTTCAGCTTATGTATAAGGCTTCTATTCAGGACATAGTTAGCAGTATTTACAGCTTCTGCCCAAAAGGATAGAGGCATGTAAGCATCTGCCAATAATGTACCTGCAGCTTCAATAAGTGTCCTATTTTTCCTTTCAGCTACCCCATTTTGTTGGGGAGTTCTAGGAGCTGAGAAGCACTGCCTGATACCTTCCTTCTCACAGAACTCATGGATAAGAAGAGACTCAAACTCTGTGCCATGATCACTTCTGATCAATGCAACAAGAGTAGAGAACTCAATCTGTATGGTCCTGAGAAAATCTGTAAGAACTTTGAATGTATCCGACTTAGTTCTCAGAAAGGCCACCCAACTGAATCTGGAGAAGTCATCAACAATTACTAAAGTATAAGACTTCCCTCCTAGGCTTTGTACTGCAATGGGTCCAAATAGGTCCACATGAAGCAAATACAAAATCCTAGGTGAATCACTTTTATTAATAGATTTGAAACTAGTTTTAGTTTACTTGCCTAATTGACAAGCCCTGCATAGGTTTTCCTTCTTGTAGGGACCAGAAGGCAAGCCTCTAACAAGGTTGTCTTTAGATAACCTAGCTATATTTTTAAGGTTTACATGACTTAATCTTTTATGCCACAACTCATTTTGGTTACTAGTGATATTGAGTAAACAAACATCAGTTTTGGCAGAAATAAAGTCTACTAGATATATGTTACCTTGTCTAATTCCAATTAAAACAGTTTTGTTTTCATTATTAATAATAGAATAGGAGGTAGATTTAAAGTGTACCTGATAACCTTCATCACATAATTGGCTTATGGATATTAGGTTATGTTTGAGTCCTCTTACATATGTTACTCTCTTGAAAGTAATTGTTCCAATCTTTACTGCTCCATATCCTTCAGACTGGCCACTATTTGAATCACCAAAGATTACCTTTGGTCCTAGCTTGGACTTGTAATTAGATAGATTGTCCTTGCTGCCTGTCATATGCTTGGAGCAACCACTGTCCAAGTACCAGGTCTGACTCAACCTTGTACAGCTCTTTACCTGAAATGAAAAACAAACATTAATTGTTCTTGACCCGGGTTACCTTGGGTCCTTTATTTGGTTGAAATGAAAAGCTGTATATAACTGACAAAGTAGGTTGAGATTTATAACCTAAAGGGTGATATCTCCTAGGTGGAAAAACCCAATCAGCTACTGGAGTAAATGTTTATTAGCTGACTTAGAATTTCTGAAAGAGAAGTGATTTTTGTTTGGTCCTTCTGGGTTCGACGAATTTCTGTAAGTTCGTCGACCAGAGTTCGACGAATAGGGCTGAGATCGTCGATCTTGACTCAGAGAATGACAATAGTCATTTTTTGCGCCCCATGTTCGTCGACCTCTGCTCGACGAACCATACAACGTTCGTTGATCGCAGTTAGACGAGTTATTATTACTGAAGTTTGTGTTTAGCGTTCGTCGATCTAGGTTAGATGAACGGGCCACAATTCGTCGATCTGGGTTCGACGAATGCTGTTGAACCTTGTTTTTATTAGCTGTTTTCTGATTTTTATTGCTCTTATTTATGGGTTTTGGATTGTTTTCAGACATTGGTTTGTTTATTATCTTTTCTTTTCCCTTAGCAGAAGCAAATTTAATGGGTGTGGTAAGAATATTTTTCTTAATTATGGGGGGCAAACCTGATGATGCACCCAAGCCCAGCTTGCCATTTAATCTGGCATTTACTGTGCTTGTTATGTCCATCAGCTTGAGACTTCTTTCATTGAGAGATTGCTCAAGTTGTTTTGCCTCACATAAATCAGATTTTAGTTTAACTATCTGCTCATGTGCTAAAGTTAGTTGATCTTTTAGTTTAAGATTTTCTGAGTTAATAGATTCAAGATTTCCTAGTTTTTCTCTAAGGGTTTTTATTTCTTTCTCTGAACTAATTAAATCTAAACACATAGCCTTGAATTCAATTTTAAAGGAATCAGAATTAAAATTAAAATTTGAAAGAACCTGATCTGCCTCTGACTCTGAGACTGCCTCATCTTCAGATTCACCTTCTGATCCTGAACTACTCCTGGAGGCATCAATTGTCATAAGGCAAACCTCCTTGGATCTTGCTTCTTCCTCTTCTTCACTTGAGCTGGAAGAGGATGATTCTTCTTCAGTATCACTCCATGTTTCAGCAACAAAGCCTTTGTCTCTCTTTTTGTACTTGCTGGAGGAGGGTCTGCTGCTGTGTTTTCTCCTGGAGTGTTTTTCTCTGCTTTTCTCCTTCTTCTGGTTTTTTGGACATTCAGAGATGTAATGTCCAGGCTTTCTACATCCAAAGCACACAACCTCCTTGGTTGGTGTCTTGTCATATTTGGGCTTATCATCCTGCCTGGATGATTTCCTTCTGAAATCCTTTCTAGCCATCTTATAAAATCTTTTTGCAAAGAGGCTCATTAGTTCTTCATTGGAAGTTGAGGTCTCACTTTCCTCTGATGCTTTGAAAGCTATATTATGATCTTTTCTCACTAGAGTTGTTGCTTTCTGCTCAGCTGCTTCTCTTGATTTAATTAACTGCTCATAAGACTTTAGTTTGCCTAGCAGAGATTCAGTTGATATCTCATTTAGGCTTCTGGCTTCTTTGATAGGCCAGATTCTTGAGTCCCAAGAGCTAGGGAAGCACATCAAGATTTTATCATTCACCTCTGTAAGGGTGATATCTTTATCCAAGGTTTTAAGCTCATTGATGATTGAGCTCAACCTATTGTACATTTCAGCAACTGATTCAGCCTCATCCTTCTTAAAATTCTCATATAGGGATATGAGATTTGATCTTCTGTCTTTCCTTTCATCAGCTGAACCAGCTACCATTTGGTTGAGGGAGTCTCAAATGGCCTTGGCTGAGGTGCACTCAGCCACCTTCTGAAATATGTCATCAGACATTGTCTGAGCCAAGATGTTCATTGCTTTTACATCTGCAATTTTGGCTTTCTTGTAAGCATCATTATTATCTGGAGGAGGTACTGTAGTCATATTGGTAGAGGTGCTTGGAGAAGCTGCAGGTGCTGGAGGTACTCCTGTCAAGATGGAAGAAAAAATATCTTCATCAATAGAATTCATGTACAGTTTGATTCTTGCCTTCCAGATGGCAAATCTGTTAAGATTGCATGTTGGAGGTCTGATGCTTGCATAATATTTGTTTTGAGCCATTTCTGTGAAGAAATAAATCTAATAGAGGAAACAAAACAATCAGATCTAACAAGAGGGATCTTTATGGTTCAGGTGTTAGCCTGTAGAACCAATTAACCTCTTAAGGTGTGGTAGTTTAACCAACCTCGCTCTAATATCAATTGAAAGTGAAGGTAGATCTGAAATACTCTAGGGGGGTGAATAGAGTTTTGTGCTCTCTTAAAAAAACTTTTCAACTATTGTTGTAATCCTAGGTGAACAGATTAGCAAATAAAGTAAAAGGGCACAGCAACCTAACAAATCACAGAACACAGTCAAAACAAAAGAAAGAGGACAAATAGATGACACAAGAAATTATAGTGGTTCCCCAACCTGGGTACAACCACTCTTCTACCACCCTGGTAGGAATCCACTCAGATTTTTGATCAGGTGCCTGACACCAATGAGCTTTTATTCAGGTGCTCAAAAACCAAAACCTCAAGTCTTTTGGTAGGAGACTTGTAACCAAGAATAATTTTGAAGGGACTTAAAACCCTGTACAGAAGATGGAAATGGGGTGATGGTGTCTTCTCTTTCTCAATAACAACTGATAAGACTAGTGGATTGATTTCAGCAGATTGCTCCCCCTGAGATCTTGAATGGATCAGGAAATCTGGAGCACTACTTCAGGGTGACAGGTCTTCAAAGAACTTGATTGCCTTTACCAGAGATTACTTCAGGAACTTATTTGACAGATAGAGATTGTTGTCTTTCTGAAGTTGTCCTGTAGGGTTGAAAGAAGAAGACTCTTGATAGAGATTGAATGTTCTTCTTCTTGATGATGATACTCTCTGGCCTAGGCTGATTGCAGAAGAAAACTTTTGATTTCTGAAAGACTTCTTGAAAGTAATGTTTGTTTGTGTGTCTCTATGTCACTGCTTAATCTTTTTCTTTTCTGCTTTTTTTTCACTGACTGAAGAACACATTCAAAATTAGAATCTGTGAGCAGTAAATGCAGTCGGCCTGGGAAGGAAGCGACAATCAATGAATTCCCTAACTGTCCCATGGAAAAATGGTATGTAATAATCCATGATCAATGCTCGTTCTAACGGTAACATTCCGAGAAGATTGAACATTAATTACTCAGGAATCATTGCCAAGAAAAGGGACGGAAAACGGGAGAAGACCTACTCTGGAATCGTCGAACGAAGAACATAGATCGTCGAGCTGAGTTCACAGTTCTTCGAGCTGAGCTGATGAGTTCGTCGACCAGACAATAACAATTAGTCTTCAAGGGAAACTTGTCAATTCTGCTTCAATCTTCGTCGAACTGACAATCTTCATTTGTCGAGCTGACAATCATCATTCGTTGAACTGAGATCCAAATTCGTCGACCGAAGAATGATTGTGGATTTAGAATCTGAGAAGTCTCTGACTGAGAAGGATTCAAATCGTAGACCAGAAATCGTCGACCAAGGAACAGTTCTGGACTTAGTCAAAATATTTTGTGTTGACTGATTGATTTTGGTGTCGACACAAATCCTCTGAATCCAGAAATCGTCGAGCAGAGTACCGAATTCGTCGACCTAACAAGTTGACTTCGTCGACCTGAGAAGTTGTGAACTTGAGGTCCAAGTTCGTCGAGCTCAGAATCTTATTCATCGACCAAAGCCTGAAGTTGGACTTAGAAAAATCTAGAGTTACCCTGACTTTAGTTTGTTGAAGTATCTCAGGTTTCGTCGAACAGAGAACGAAGATCGTCGAGCTCAGCACAGAAAAATATCTCAAGATCGTCGAGCTGAGAACGCCTTTCGTCGACCTGAGTTCGACGAACGTCGAACTCATTTTACTTAGTCTTGAAATCTTCTAAGTCTTGAGTCTCTAATGGTCTTGATGATAGCTGGTTCATCTGATGTTGACTCTAAGGACTTGGCCTAGACTTTAGGACACAAATTTAACCCTGGCTATACATGTTGGGTCACATCCTAAGCTAGTGAACCTAGCCCAAATCAACTAGGGATCCAATAGCCTCCTCCTTTTGTCTTTCTTCAGTGGGCTTCTCTCAGTGGCATCACCGAGTTGGTCATCCTAGTACTTTGTGTATTTCATCTCTCATCAGTATTGGTCTCCTTGGTCGTGTTTCTGTTGATCGGTCTCACTCTTATACGGGTTGTAAGCTTGGTAAATACCTACAACTCCTCTATCATTCTAGTGAGTCTAGGCATCGACATCCTTTTAATTTAGTTCATTCAGATGGCCCAACACCTTTTGTATCAAAGGACGAACATTAATACTATATTATTTTTGTCGATGATTACTCTCGTTACAGTTGGATTTATTTTATAGACTCTTGTTCTGAATTTCTTTCTGATTTATGTTACTTTTTTTGCTATGGTGTGCACACAGTTTTCTAATTTCATACGTATTTTCCATTCCGACCGGGGGGAGGGAGTACCTCTCCCATGATTTTCTAAATCTGCTAGCTACCCACGCCACTCTCCCTCACCTTGCATGTCTCGATGCAAATGCTCAAAATGGAACTGCTGAGAGGAAGCATCGCCACATTATTGAGAAAACATGCACCCTTCTTATCTTCTCCTATGTTCCTCCTCATTTTTGGGTTGAGGTTGTCTCCATTGCTGTCTACCTTATTAATCTGCAGCCCTCCACTTTTCTTCATGGCTAGAATCTCGGCGTTTGTTTGTATTCTCGACCCCCACGTTACACTCATCTTTGTGTTATTGGTTGTCAGTATTATGTTCTACTCCCTCCACATGAGCGTATCAAGCTCTTTGCTCAATTTGTTTCTCGTGCCTTTCTTGGATACACTATTGAGCACAAGGGCTATCGATGTTATGACCATATTGCATGTCGACTCTGCATTTCACGTGATGTCACTTTTGACGAGTCTCACCCTTTCTTTGTGTCCTCTGTCCTCTCGACCTCACACTCATCTGTTACTCCCTCTAACGTGTAATTTCTCACTCTTATCATCTCTCAGCCATATGTATCCTCTCTTCCTGTATGTCCACCTCCTCTTCCCTCACCACAGTTTACTCTGTCACCTCCCCTTCCATTACCGCAGTCTACTCCATCACCTCCTAACTCCTCCCCTCCGTCACACACTTATTCCTTTGATGAATTATCCACTTGGGATCATATCTCCTCTTCCCTATCACTATACTCATCATCCCCCTCTTATTCCATGGCCTCTAGTGCCCCTAGTCTCAGTACCGGTCTCCTCCAGCAAGTGTCATGTGTATGATCCTCATGTGCGCCACAACCCACCTCATAAGAGACTAGAGCTGTCACAGTTCCGATTTGGTTTCAATTCAACTAAAACCATGAACCGAACCACTAAGGTAACAGTTCTTTAAATTAGAACCAAAACCTTATTTGGTTTGACTAGTTCCAGTTTCAGAATAATTTTTAGAACTGTCATGTCAAATGTTCCGGTTATGATTAAACAAACATCAAAACCAAATTGGCCACTGACGGTTCTGTCTGGTTATATGCGGTTTGGTCCGGTTCTAATCGGTTCCAAGTAGAACCAAAACTAAATTTGACAAAATGAATGAGGGGGTAAAAAATAAAAAACTGGAGGCAAAATGTAAATCCATTCGTTTTTTTTGCAAGGACTTCAATGTACGGGGTCGGGACTAACGAATCTCCTAATGGGTAGATGAACCTCTTGAACTTGCGGAGGAATCTCAACTAGGATCGGTGGTAATACTGGTCTCACATCCTCCGCTTGTTCCGTACAGGTTCAAGCACCAAAGGATTTCATATAAAGGGCACAAATAAATTAATAGGCACGACTTACTCAACTTTACCAACAATGCAAAAGCAACTCGGTTCATCAGGGACATCCAATTCTAGAAATTTAGATGTTTGAGACTCCATAATTTTGTGCCCTCCTAAAGGGGAATAGAACTTAAATCCCTTGCAGTGATCTGGGTAGCCTATAAAATAATAACGACAAGACCTAGAGGCAATCTTACTTTCTGATGGGTTATATAAACAGACTTCTGTAGGACAACCCCAAACACGCAAATGATTAAGGCTAGGTCATCTACCAGTCCATAACTCAAAAGGGGTTTTGGATACTGACTTAGACAAGACTCTATTAAGGATGTAAAATGCAGTCTTAAGTGCCTCTCCCCACAAAACTTCAGGAAGATTCATCCTACTCATCATGCAACTCATCATTTCCTTAAGTGTGCGATTACGCCTTTCAAAAAACACTATTTTGTTCAGGACTTCCTGACATGGAGTACTGGGCAACATTGCTGCAGTTCTCAAAGCATCTAGCAAACATACCTTTATGTTGTCCGGAGGCATCATGTCTACCAAAATACTCGCCACCACTATCAGACCTAACAATCTTGATGACTTTCCCTATTTGCTTCTCAACTTCAGTCTTGAAAATCTTGAACTTATTAAAAGATTCAAATTTTTTTTAATTAAATACAAATAACCAAAACGGTAGTAGTCATCGATGAATGTAATAAATTAGGTGTTCCAACATAGGGTAGTGGAATAAGGGTCATTGATGTCCGTATGAATAACCTCTAATAAGCTTGAACTACGAGTTGAGACTTTCTTTTTAATCTTAGTCATTTTACCTCTATAACAGTTCACACATGTCTCTAACTCACTGAAGTCAATAGTAGGAAGAATATTTTTCATAATTAATCTTTCTACTCTTTCCCTAGAGATATGACCTAACCTTTTATGTCATAGCATAAAGGACTGTTAGTTAATAAGAGGTCTTTTAGCGGCAATGTTTTCTACATTATATGAGGTTTTATAGTAATTAATAGGTGCAAGACATATTTTATACAAACCATTCGATAAAGAACATTGACCAATAAATCGTGATTCGTAAAATAACTTAATCAAACCATCAAAAATATTAAAAGCATAACCAAGTCTATCTAATGCAGAAACTAAAATCAAGTTTCTTCTAAATGAAGGAATATAAAATGTGTCTTTTAATAAAAGTTCATAACCAAAGTCGAGAACTAAACAAATGTCCCCAATGAACTCCACCTCCACCTCAGCATTGTTACCTACCGTGAGCCTGCACACACCCTTGCTTGTCCTCCTCCTTTTAATGAACCCCTGTAGTGTGTAAGTAACATGATTAGTTGTCCGGCTATCTATCCACCAAGAACTTTATGGAGCTTCAATTTAATTGAATTCACAAAGGACAAGAGCTAAAGAGCTACCTTTATGTGCTAAACCACATTTCTCAAACCAAGATTTGAATTTGAGGCACTCGCTCTTCACATGCCCCTTCTTCTTACAAAAGAAGCAGCTAAAGGCCTTCTTTCCACCAGCATCTTTAGTATCTGAAGTCTGTCCATCCCAAGCCTTGTAAAAAGCTTTAGACTTCTTCTTTCTCTTAAAAGTGGGTTTGACTATGAGCAATGCAGTGTTCATCTTCACATTCTTCTATTTCTCCTCCTCAGCAATACAATGGGTAATAAGATCATTTATCTTCCACGCCTCATCCTGGAAAATGTAGGTTGTCTTCAGAATGTTGAACTCTGTAGGAAGGGTGTTGAGTACTTGGTGTACTTATTGGTGTTACCATGGTGATCTGGAAGTGATCAAACATGTGGTCTCACTGCCAACACAATATAAGTCTATGAGGTCACACATAAGAGTATTGGAGAAGTTGGAAAAGTTTGTATTGGTCTTGCTCATATGTATCTGAGTGAAAGACCAAGCCTATGATGTTCTGGATCTGAAGGTTTTTCATTCTGGGACCTATATTGTGAATATGGGTCATCAGGTAAGTGGTCGGAAGACCCAAGGGAGCAATTTGTCAAGTATAGTCTTGAGGTTTCAACGAATAGGTTTGAATTCATCGAGTATCGTCATGACAACTCAATGAATTTGTCTTGGATTCGTCGAGTATCGTGTTAACAATTTTGACGAATTAGACTTCAATTCGTCGAATTTCGCCTTGATGCTTGGACAGTTTGTTCTGTCTGGATCCGTCAGAAATTTACATATTATTTCAATGAATGGCCTTTTGATTCATCGGATAATCTCAACAAATGTTATTACGTTTGGTTTGATCCTGTAAGTCATAGTTCGACGTCGTCTGCGGGTATTAGTTGTTCCATCTAGATTCGTTAGATATTTACATGTTATTTCGATGAATGGCCTTTTGATTCGTCGAATATCGACGTATAATCTCGATGAATGCTATTACCTGGTTAATCAAACTGATAACCCTCGATATAAATTCAGAGAGTTTATGCGAGCTACTCTCTCAGTGGACAAGATCCGTATTTCTTCAACACCATGAGTTAGCTTTGGCTTTTCTCTCACAAAATAGTTATTTAGGTAGACAATGCTTGTTGATTGCATCATCATGCAACTCTTGTATGGTTGGTGAATAACTCTTTATTTGCATCCATCATATTGTGCATGCCAACCCTATGTCTCTGGGCACTCAACTTTTGAGGTCACCCAGTTAAGTTTGACCCGATGTCGATAGTGAGATATCACAATTATTCATTCTCACCCTTACCAAGATAGATTAATGCACATTGCTTTAACAAGCTCGTACTTCATCGATTGAGGTAAGAAGAGTGTCATCCATCAGAAGACATCCAAATACTTAATATTGTATAAGGGATTTTAAGATAACTGATTAACACTTAATCATAGTTAACAATTAACCAATGTGCATATTCACAAGAAAAAATTATGGCATCCACAATCCAAATATATCCCAGATGTGCACAAAGAAGAATCATCAACACTTGACGAATGAGCTAAATCTGAACATCTAGAACTCTTCTAAATCTTCAAATTTACATGCATTGGACATGAGCAACACCAACTCCACTTACACAATAAATATGCTCGTCTCTCAATGTGAGATTAAAAATCTAACACACTTGGTTTCACAAACCAATAAGAAGGATGATTACTATTAAAGAGAAACAAAGATATCACAACAAAATCACATGCTCTACTGGAATGGTTCCAATGGGTTGCGCCCCTGATGGGGTCTTAGGGGCAGAGCCCCTAATAGGGTCCAAGGGGTAGCGCCCCTGACAATGGTCTCGCTGACCGATCAGTGAGCGGGGTCAAGGGGCAGAGCCCCTGCGGGGTGCGGTGTTGCGCCCTAACCAATTTTTGAAAAACTACCACTGATTTCACACAAAATTCCATCAACATTTGATGTTCCAGGAATAGATTTGGGCATTTAGAACACTTCTAAATTTTTAGATCTACACACAATAGATTTAACAACTTCAGAAACAATTATCATCGCTTAACCTAGCTCTGATACTACTATTGGGATTTTCTATATGTCATAACACTTGTGCACAACAGAATTAGGATCAAGAAAACCCAAAAGTACTAACAACGCTTCGGGGAGAGTGATCTCCAACTCCTGTAGTGTCATGAAAACAGACCACCTTCACTATATAATCATTGACGCCTCCTCCGAAATACCTAATGGAGAAGAGGTTCTAAATGAGTGTCCCGATCTACGTATTAGAAGACACCTTATACCTCTACCCAACGGTAGTCAGAAAATCCTTGGTGATGGTCGTTTCAGGAAGACGACTCAATGGGTACTCTGGAATAGAATGCTTCATAGTCAACAAGCAGATTTTGTTCGACTTGTTTCATGCACCATAATGATTCTTCTCAGCTTTAGTGCTGGTTGATGTGAGGTCAATAGGCTGGTTGGTAATCATGACCATCTCTATGTCTGTCATCTCAAGAGCAAACATGATGTAGGATTTCCACTACTTAAAGTTCGATCCAATGAGTTTCTCAATGGTCGCCATATTATTATGGATTGTAAATGTGACTGACTAAAAAGAAGAGAAATATTAGTGACAAATAGAGAAACAATGACTATAAAACTCTAAATAGCACTCTAAGTAGAGAATCCAAATGTGTTAACGTGCAACACCTTTGGGCAGACTACGCGGCACACACTTAGTAATTCTCCACACAAAAACGAGCAACAATTACGCTTGAGCTTTTCGTAGAACTACCACCTTTCGGCGAATAGATTGCTAGAGCCCCACATTACCATCCAAATGTCTGTGTGTATCCCTCTGAACCTATTGCGCAAGGACCAACTTTGAGTGAATGATTGCGCACTAGTCTCAAAGAACTTCCTAAAATATGTGAAATCGTAATCTCACAAACTGACTCGAAAAGGCCACTTTGGCAGTTACAGTTCTTATCAATCTACGAGACCCTTTCACATTGGGATATCTGAATATTGTCCTATATTAATATCACGTTCCTTTTGCTTAAAGACGTATGGTCTCTTAATCGTCTAAAGAAAACACAAGATTTTCATCAAGGATTGATTAATGAAAGCACTTTGAATTTCAATCCCAAATTTTATTTTTCTATAAATTACTGAATGGGTTTTTTGATATTATGTTCTTTAATTTAATTAATTAGAAAAATAATTAACTCCAAAATAATGAATGAGACTAATCAGTTTAAGTTAATTCGCTCTGATGCCAACTGATATAAATTTATGGAGTATGTGTTGCTACGGTGAATTTACATTATCAGAATTCTAATGAATGCAATGACTACTGAAGCTCCAAGGGATTGTTTTAATCAAATACTACTTGTCTCTAATTAGAGTTTATACAAAATTTCTTTTTCTAAATTTAAGTACACAAAATAAATTGAGTTTGAAATTCGAACTGTAGATAGGCATGAGGACTGAATTCCTGTTGTTTCTTCTCCAATGAGCCGAAGACCAGGAAAAACGTCGTTGGTCTGTGCAGTATAAATGACCACCAATTGCCAGGGAAGAAGTTTCTCCATGAACTTGTTGGGTATTGTATCCACAACGTACCTGATTTGAAGAAGCCCCTGAACAAGCTAAGGTAAATAGACAATGTATTTGATAAAATATTTCAAGTTGTGCTTGCAGTTATTGCACGCTAAGTGCACACCAATGTCAGGGTGCAGTAGGTCAATATACACGGGTCTGCACGACGTAATCCCTCGTTGAGCAGATCAGTGTGTTGGCCTACGTGTACTCTCTCTATTGGAGTGCACTTACTTTCAAGTACAGGGCTGTGATTATGCAAGAGCAGACAAGGAGCAAGGATGAGTCAAAGAGCAGCTCAGAGGCGGAAAGACGAAAAATCATCCAAGCATTATTCGACGAGAATCACCAAGTGATTCTCGCCGATTCGGTGAGAATCACTAGTGATTCTGAATCACCGAATCGTCGAGAATCACTGGTTGATTCTCCCCGACTCTATCCGGCTACATCAAAGCGTGCGACTCTGGCGCTAAGTCATAATCGGCGAGAATCACCAAGTGATTCTCGTCGATTCGGCGAGAATCACTAGTGATTCTCGCCGAATCGTCGAGAATCACTGGCTGATTCTCGCCGTCTCTATCCGGCTAAAACAGTGAGTGCAAACAAGTTAACTTCGACGAGAATCACTTTGTGATTCTCGCCGAATCGTCGAGAATCACCTTTGATTCTCGACGATTCGACGAGAATCACCTTCGATTCTCGCCGAATTTGACTTGGGAAATTTTCTGGATACCACTGGACCAGATCAATTGTTAAGGCTCTGTGTTGAACTGGAATTAGGGTTTCTTCAGGTGGGACCCATAACGGTCATAATGGAGTATTCTACCGTATAAATACACGCGTATTTTGAACAGTAAAAACACACAGAAAAAGACGAAGTCGAGCCGCAGACCTTGACCTAAATCGCGATACCTGCTCCGCTGCCGTCGCCGCTCGTGCAAGTCGATCGCCGGCCGTTTGATCGTGGTTTCCTCCAGATCTCCCGGCGACAGAAGCTTAGCCAAGCATAGCGTCTCACGCGTCTAACCAGAGATCCTTTGTCTCTTGATTTGTTGATCGGGAAAACCTTCCCCGTCCGAATCGATCGAGACGATCGATCCTAGTGTGACCGTTGGAAGACCTTTCTAGCTTTGCTATGAAGTTAGAATCTCCAAAGTACAGCAGCCGCACACCGTCGTCGCCGCCGATCCCGAGAACCAAGCCGCCGCCCTTCTTGCCGCCGCCAGTTCCGGGGAGATTCTCTCCAAGAGAGATCTAGGGTTGTGGACTCTTCGTTGACTTTCAGAACACGTCATCGAACGAAGAGGGACACCGTAGTCTCCAAAAGTAGTTTGTATTTCTTGTACATTCTAGTTCATTTTTGTTGTAAAGGAACGTTGGTTCCTAGTTGTAAGGGTTGGGTGCAACCCGTGTTGTGGGAGTGTTTTCTCCTACGTGTGGAAGGGTTCCTTCCGATAGTGCAAGGATTGGATTTCAATCCTGTTGGTGAAGTGACTGAGTCGTCCCTTGTTGGGAGATAGGTCGAAGGGGGAAAGTGGATGTACCCAAATCGGGGAACCACTATAAATTGCTTGTGTACTCTCTTTGCTGTGCTGTTTTGTTTTCGTGTGCAGGTACAATTTTAATTCTGCAAAAACGCTGCACGTCACCTATTCCCCCCCCCCCCCTATTGGTGAAGGTAGTTGACACTAGGTGGACTTTCAGAACTGGATGAAGAACCCTAGGGTCGGCGGTTTCACAATGAGAATAGAGAACAGTCGGTTCTTTTCACGCACTGTTCACATTTCCAAAAGAGATAACCATCTCAAGCATAAATCGGTAAGCCTTAATAGGCAAGGACTCAAGGGAATTACAAAATGAATTTTATTTAATCAATTAATTCTTCAAACTAATTGAAACCAAAATGTAACTCCATTAATAAATCTGATTTCTTAATTATGCCAATACATTTGTGTCAAGGGTGAGACCGAGTTCACGACTAAATTGACGAGACGATCTGACCCACCTATCACAGGCTTCGGCCGTTCGCGCGACTAAATTAACACACGCTCGTAGGAGTCCAAATAGGCTCAAAATTTGCATACGATCTCACCGGGGCGTCTTGATGAATCGAGTCCACCTTACGGAAAATTTCCAACATGAGATTGTTGGCGTGGTCTTCCAAAGGTGGAGAAAAAGTCGGGTGCAAATTATGCGGAGAAGGGGAAGGCAAAGGAGTCGATTGCGTCCCATTATGCCCCAGCACAACCCCGAGTGTACAATCTTGGCCAACAGGAGGCCATAAAGCAAAGTGATGTGGTGACAAGTATGATTTAGTATATAGTTTTTATTGCTTTGTATACTTGCTACCTTGTGTGCACTGCTTAACTTGTTTGAATTAGGCTATCTTAATCTTGGACTATCCAGCGAGAACACTGTTTGACACAGAAGCTTCTCATTCCTTTCTGTCCGAGGACTTCATATTGCATATCAGAATGCCTTCTTTCATATCGACAAATAGATTAGATGTATTGTTGTCTATTGACTGCTTGATGCTCGCAGATAGAACTTGTTTTGTTCAGTTGTGAATATGAAGTCAAGATTTTGGATTAGAAGCATCTATACTACCGATTTCTGAGATCGATGTGATTTTTGGCATGGATTGGCTCTCAGAGCAGCGTGCCTGCATTGATTGCAACTCAAAAGAATCACACTGGGACAAAATACTGAATGTGAGACTAAATTCACCGATATGCGAGGATCGAGTAAGATACTGATGTCTGCTCTCCAAGTGATCAGAGTAGTTCAGAAGGGCGCGAAGTTATTCTTCACGCTATTGGAGACTGTAGAGAAAAACTCCATTTTGAGAGACATTCCTATTGTGTCGGAGTTTGCGAATGTGCTTCCTAAAGATCTCCCTGTAATTCCACCACAACGAGAGATCGACTTTACTATTGAGTTGGAGCCAGGTGCGAAACATGTGTCACGCTCACCGTACCGTGTAGCGCCAAAGGAGATGGCGGAACTGAAGGTTCAATTACAGGAGTTTCTAGAGCAAGGCTATATACGTCCAAGTATGTCACCTTGGAGTGCACCAGTGCTCTTTATGAAGAAGGACAGAAGCTTGCGTCTATGCATTGACTACCGTGAACTAAACAAGCTGACAAAAAAGAACAAGTATCTAATTCCAAGATTCGATGATTTGTTCGATCAGCTAGTTGGATCAACTGTCTATTCGAAGCTGAATTTGAAGTCCGACTATTATCAATTGAGGATCAGGGAAAGTGATATTCCCATGAAAATGTTTGATACACAGATATGATGCATAGGACCTTTCAGGAGTATTGGACCGATTTGTGATCGTCTTTATAGATGACATATTGGTATACTCTCAGTCAGGGGAGGATCACACGAATCATTTGAGGTTGGTTTTGCATACCCTGAGAAGGAATCAATTCTATGCCAAGTTCTCTAAGTGTGAGTTTTGGCTATAATCAATGGCTATTCTTGGTCAAGTGGTTAGCGGAGAGGGTATTGCTGTAGATCCGACAAAGATAGTTGTAATATGGGAGTGGCCTATGTTGACTACTGTGACATAAGTTAGGAGCTTTCTCGGGCTTGCTTGCTACTACAGACGCTTCGTAGAGAACTTTTTCACGGATAGCTCTACCTCTCACTACATTGATAAGAAAGGATTGGAAGTTCGTTTGGACGCCAGAGTGCGCATGAGCTTTTGAGGAGTTGAAGAGTCGTCTGACCACGACACCTATTTTATGCTCTCCATGTGATGCAGAAGGCTATGAGATCTACAACGATGCATCGGGGAGCGACTTAGACTTCGTGCTTCTGCAGTTTGGTAAGGTTATAGCTTATGGCTCTCGCCAGCTGAAGGTGTACGAGAGAAACTTTACAGTCCACGACTTGGAGTTAGCGGCTGTGATATTTGCCCTAAAGCTGAGACGACATTACTTTTATGGCGTGAAGATTGACATCTTTACGGAGCATAAGAGCCTAAACTACTTGTTAAATCAAAAGGATTTGAATATGTGATAAAGGAGATGGATGGAGTTCCATGGAGACTACACTTTCTAGATACACTATATTCCTGGGAAGGGAAATATTGTCACAGATGTGTTGAGTCGCAGGGCTCCGACACAGGCCAAATGGATACAGATTCATGATGAATGTCTTATTCGAGACTTGGAGGCCACAGAGATTACTTGTGTTGATGGGAGCTCTAGTGCAAATGCATGTTTAAACTGGACGAATGTGCAATATGACCTCGCATATATGATTCGACAAGCGTTGGAGCTGGATAGAAGCATGAAACACTATTTGAAAGAGACTATGGGTGGGTCAAATGCCCAGTTTCCCTTTGAAGATGGTCTTTTATGGAAGGAAAATCGGTTGTGCTTCCCGAATGTGTGCAGATTACAGGAGAAATTGATGTAAGAGGCACACATTACAAAATACTCAATCCACCCGGGGAGCACAAAGATGTTCAAGGATATGAAAAAGCTATTTTGGTGGCAAGGGATGAAGGACATAACTCATTATGTGGCGAAGTGTCAACATGTGCACTAGTGAAGGCTGAATGTCAGAAAATTGGTGGTTTCCTGAAGTCGTTATCGATACCGGAATGGAATTTTGACGACATATCTATGGATTTCGTGCACGACTTGCCGAGATCGTAGAGTGGGAACGATGTCGTTTGGATGATCGTTGATCGATTGACGAAGGTGTCACACTTCATTCCGAATAGGAGGGACGATTCAGCGGAAAAGTTGGCAAAACTTTACGTTGACAACATAGTACGATTGCACGATATTTACTGTAACATCATCAGTGCCGAGATATGCATTTCACTTCAAAAGATTGGAGGCTAATCCACCAATTGTTAGGTACTAAGTTAAAATTCAGCACGACCTGTCATCCACAAATGGATGGTCGGACTGAGAAGGTAAACAAGACAATGGAGGATATGCTTCGCATGTGCACCTTGAATTTCGGGAAGAGGTGGGAGGACCATCTCTTTATGATCGAGTTCTCCTATAACAATAGCTACCAAGTGAGTATTAAGATGTCGTCCTTTGAGGCCTTATATGCTAGGAAGTGTCATAATCTGTTAGCTTAGGTAGAAATACTTGAATCAAGGTTATATAAGTGTAAAGACGTTGAATATGCGACTTCGACGATATGTTTGATTCGGTAGTGACTATTGGTTGCTCAGGATAGGAAGACAAAGTACTATAATGCTAAGCACTGAAATGTTGAGTTTGTAGTTGGCGATTGGGTTTATCTCAAGATCAAACCGTTCAAAGGTGTGTCTAGGATTCGACGCTTGAAAAAGCGGAGTCTGAGATACCTTAGACCATTTGAAATCATGGAGTGAATTGGTGAAGCTGCCTATTGGCTGAATCTATCAGTAGAGCTAAGTAGTTTGCATGATGTGTTTTACATATCGGTATTGCAGAAGGCGGTGCAAGAGACAACGCAAGTAGTTGCTAAAAATCTGATGGCGGTCGATAGTGGGTTGACAATGAGAGTCAAGCCCATTCGAATCGAAGACACGTAGGTCAAACAACTGCAGAACAAGTTGATCTAAATGGTCAAGGTCCGTTGGGATAACTGTGGCTGTGAGGAACTGTCACGGGAGCACGAGCAAAGCATGATCAAGGAGTTCTCCGAGCTTTTCCGTTGAGGTACATTTTGCATATTTTGCACTTCTTTGTTGTTTTCTGAATTATTTAAATTTTAGGACGAAATTTCTTAAAGGGGGGAGATTTGTAACATCCTAGGTTTCCCATGTATGAAAACAACTATTTTTTTGGTTACTGCAAACTACCACCCGGCGTTAGCAGACATCGAGTTGATGGCGTCGAGAATAACCAGTGGCGTCAAGTTGCTACCGCTAGGCGATAGCGATACCGTTGGCGATAGCAAGCCACATGTCAGATGAGATTGATGTGGTCATTAAGAGGCAAAGCGGTGCTGATTGGCTCAAGCGGCCACCGCCTAAGCTACCGTTGGGTGATAGCATGCAACCGCGTGGTAGTAGCGAATTTAAAAAGAGTGGTTAGTTAAATCTGTAACATCCCGACTATTATTGGGCCACCAGAGCCCTAGTGGGCCCAATAAAAGTGGCCCGAACCCTACCCATAACCCGGTGGGAGATAACCCTAGGTGGGAAATAGAGCTAGAGAACTCTGATTTGAGTTATGTTAGTTCCTATGACCTCGTATAGTCAATACGAGTGCGTCGGAACTCGTTCAGTTGGACCCTGAGGCCATATAGTGAATGTGAACATTCCTCGTAAAACGCAACGAGAGCAGATTTTGGATACCGACCTAGAGAACTCCGAATTGAGTTCTGTCGATTCCTGTGACCTCATATAAGCTAAACAAGTGCGTCAGAACCCGTCACGTCACAATCTGAGGACTAACGACAGTTTTACACACTTCGACCATTTTAGCGCGCTGCGACGCGCAAAATTTGGACTTTCGCCAAACGGACTCCGATTCAACCCCAGTCAGTGGCGCTGGACTCGTGTGGTCAATACAAAGTCAATAAAAGTCGTCCCAGTCAATTTCGACGACAATTGATCAACCCGTGGGCAAATCAGGCGTAGTCGTGCACCGAAAAGCGTACGCACACCGATTATGACACGACACCCGAACCTTAACCTGACCCCGATGACTTGGACCCACTTTGACTTTGACCAGCAAGGGGGACCCACCCTAGGGTTGACTTGGTCAAACCCACCTAAAAATCCATCTTTTGGATTTTTCTCCAAGTAGGGCCACCCCCCCCCCCTCCAAAAAAAGGAAGGCCCATGCCCCCCACACTTTCCTTGGGCCCCCAACCAGCAAGCCTTCCTAGGTCAAGTGGAGGCCCACCCACTCTTCTCTCTCTCTCTCTCTCTCTCTCTCTCTCTCTCTCTCTCTCTCTCTCTCTCTCTCTCTCTCTCTCTCTCTCTCTCTACCACTTAAAGGCCAAAGCCCATAAGGGATTCTTCCCTTTTTCCCCACATGGGGGAAAATGAGGGACCACTAGCTGTCCTTGGACAGCTGCAGGGTGGGCATTAATCCCTCCCTAAGGAGGGATTAGTCCCACACCACCCAAATGGAGGGGAGCTCCCCCTCCCCGACCCTATAAAGGACACCCCCCTCTCCTTCCCCAAGCCTCAGAGTAGCCCACCTTCCCCTACCTGACCCTTGCCGGAACCCAGGTGGCCGGAAAAAGCCAAGCCGAGGCTCCTCCTCACCTTCCCCACCACCACCAAACCATAGCTGACCAGCCCGGCCCCTCCGCGAGCCCACCAGACCCAGGTGGAACCTTCTCTCCCTCCCCCCTCTCCATTTTTGACGTGGTGCATGGCACTCCCAGCGGTCGGAACGCCGCCGGCGCCACCCGAGCCTTATTCCAGGCCGGGTGGCGCCCAAGGAGGAGAAATCCTCCCCCAGCACCGGTGGTGGAGCAGGGGGAGTGTTACACCACTGGGGGCAGCGGCCCCCGGCGGCAGAGAGCGGCGGTGCCGCCGAAAAACGTGGTTCCAGCGGCACCCGCAAAACAGAGCTTTTTCTGTTTAATTCTGGCGGCGGCCGGCGGCGCATGGCCAACGGACCACCACCGGCGAGAAGCCCGACCCCCGGCGCGTCGGCCGGGGGTGGACCGGTAGGCGGCAACTGGCCCGAGGAGCGGGGGTGGCGTGGTGGCGCCGGGAGCAGGGCCACCGCCACCCTAGGCTCTCGGGATGGGATTTTCCGGCGGCGGCCAAGCAGCGCCAGGCCGTCGGACCACCGCCCAGAGGGACGCCGGCCCCCGGCAAGTTGATTGGGGCCGGTGACAGCGGCTGACGAAGGCTGGCCGGTAGTGGTGGAGGCCGCCACCCTCCACACCGCCGGGAGTAGCAGTGATCGTCCGATCTTATGATGAGATCGGACGACCCAGATCTCCTCTTTTTCCGCCCCCGCCTCAGCATCAACGCCTCCCACAGTGGATCCGCTGCCGATCCGTTGTGGGGACAGTAGGATATAAAGCCCCCTTCGGCTTAATTCTAGCCGCAGGATCAGAGAGATCTGCTATTAGCAGACCAAATCAAAAGGTCAGATCTTTGGGAATTTTTGAAGCCAAATCTAGGCCTCTAGGAGAAAAATGACCAACATAAAAAATGTTCTCCATGATGAGGGCTACCCCCACAAAAATATCGAGATATTTTGGAATTAATTTAGTATTTTTAAAAGCTAAAATAAAATTTATTTGACTAAATTAAATGCCCAAAACACCTTGGAAAATTATAAAAAAATTATTAGACTCATTTTAGGCCCTTCCAAGGGTTATATCAAAATTTGGGCTCATGGCGATAAGTTTTGATATTTTTCTTAAAATATTGAAGCCTAGGGTCGCGCACGGATCCTTTATCCGCCCGTTTTCCCTAAAAGACGGAAATTCGAGTGCGTGACCACGCCTTATAGTTAAATAAGTGCTTTAAACTATTTTATCGACGAGAACGGCCGAGGCAAGTGGCTAAGCTCCGAGTTTCCCAGTTTTTCGTAAAACCGTCCAGCGCCTCGATTCTCTCGTAATTTGGGTACGCTCGGAAGGTGAAATTACGGGTGATGAACTAAGGGTTGATCTCAATGATTAATAAGGATATAACTCCTAACCAGCCCTTGATCCAATTAAGCCGTAGTAATTATGGCGCAACCAAATTAATTGGACCCTAATAATGGATGTAACCCACCAAAATTTCTTTTAAATCTCGATGGAACTGAAGCCTCCTGAATGAGAGTGATTGGACTACTAACCATTTTCTTTGTGTTTTCTCCAGTCCCATACTGCTCAAGCTCTTTGAGTACTTTCTATTCAGTACTACTCCAGTCTCGCACTGGTCAAGCTTATTTCAGTACTTTCATTTCAGTACTATTCCAGTCTCGTACTGGTCAAGCTTCTTTCAATACTTTCATTTTAGTACTATTCCAGTCTCGCACTGGTCAAGCTTATTTCAGTACTTTCATTTCAGTACTATTTTAGTCTCATACTAGTCATGCTTATTTCAGTACTTTCTTTTCAATACTACTTCAGTCTCGTACTAGTCACATTTCATTCCAGCACTTTAAATAAGCAGTATAATCACCGCACTTATTTTCATTGCAATTTACTATTATAATCTCAGGTCCTGCTCTGACGAGCAGTCGTCGAGCCTTAGTTGGGGATAACCGGAGTTGAAGTAGTCCTCCAGGTCTAGCCTTAAATAATGCGCTTCCCACGCTCCTTGTCGAAAGTAGAGCTGAGTGCCGACGCCCGAAGTCTAAGCCTAGTATGGCAGGCCGACGTAGACCCGATGTTTTATAATGTTTGCCTTTATTTGATTGATTGTAAATTGCTTGCGGTGAAATAGTGGCAGGTCAGTCCCTTCCGCAGACCATTCGTACCGGTACGGGAAAGTAGACGACTCAAGGCGACAGGGAGATGAGTACCATGGGTGACCGGCCGTTATATTCCTCGTCGGGTTTTCCTCCGCTGGTCGGCCAAAAACGATTCGCCGGATGTCGCTCACATCCAAGAGTACACAAGGTTGTATGTTAGGGCCTGGGGTTATGCGGTACGATCACCCTCAGAAGTGGCAAGACTGGCCACTGTCACCGACGACCACATCGGTGAGGCCCGCGGGGCTCGCTACCCTACTGAAATAGAAGTAGTCCAAACTATGTCGACATAGGGTATGCGTGCGCGGCTATGAATGTCTGCGGTGTGTACGCGGCTATGAATGCCTACAGTGTGTGCGCGGCTATGAATGCTTGCGGTGTGTGCGCGGCTGGGAATGCCTGCGGTAGATTTCAGGATATGAAAACCTGATGTGCTGATGATCTAGTAGAGCCTTGTTATAACCGATTTATACTATTGTTGCTTTTACCGGTTATACTACACTCTTTTATAATTGCTCCTAGCTGTTCATATATGAAATGTTGTACTAACCCTCTCTTGCTTTGGCTATTTACTTTTGTTGGGTGGGTGCGTACTCGTCCCCAGGATGTGGATCCGGGGAGGAGATTTGTTTCCACTTAGCTCTGTGACTAACGGTTATGTGATTAACCATTCACAGGAGTTGGAACACCGAAGTGACACGCTGCCGTAGGAGATTACGCCAGCAACTAGGTCCACTCGAGCAGATGCACCCCTGCCGTCCTTAGAGTTTAGAGACGTGAGTACTGCCGAGCAGCGTAGAGAGAGAGAGAGTGTGTATGAGGATTATATGTAGCACATGTATAGCCCACAGGCTTATTTAAACACTTAGGCTTCGGCCCTAGAACCGCTGTGATTTTGATATATTATATATAAATCTGCAATGGTTTCCTGTTAATGCTTCCGCTATGCTTTGATGGGTTGTGTATGTTATGATTCGAGCCGAGCAAGGCAACCATCTAGTGCTTGGTTAGGGTGGACCGTTTCCCCTAAGAGCACTGGGTGGATATCTTAGGCCAGTAGTACCCCTCCGGCCCGCCCCGAGCAAAAGGTTGGGGGGTACTACAAACGGATCAAAGCCATCACGATTCATCCTTGTGGAGCAGTCTCAGGATCCCTTCGTCCCTCGCTTCATTCTAGGTTCGGGACGAACCTTGCAATGGAAGCCTGGTGGACCCTAGTGTAGAGGCTTAGGGATTCTAGATTGTGCGATAGTACGCCCATACACCGTTGTTTTCCGCTTGGGTTGTCGTTTTTGCAAATTTTCCCTACTTTTGCAAAATACTAACACTCTTTCCTGTTACTTCTCTAGATACTGGAGTATAGTAACGGGGGATCCTCGTCCAGAGGATATGTTCCAGCTACCCCACCACCAGACCCGGTCGCTCCCGTGGTCGTACCGTTTGCCAAGACAGATGTGGGGCAGACACTGACGCCTATACTAGCGACTTTTCGGGATGCCCTGGCACAGCCACCGCGGGAGATGACCGCACCCACCGATCTGCTGACGACTTTACGAGGACTGAGGCCTCCCCCTTTTAGGGGTACAGAGACGGCCATTCAGGTATGGGTGGAGCGAGTGGAGGAGCTGTTAGTATGAATGATGTGCCCAGCTGTGGCTGCAGTTTCTTTGGTAGTGACCTTTTTGGAGGGATATGCGAGGGATTGGTGGAGAGTGGCTAGTCGCTCTACCTTTCGAGGTCAGCCGTTGAGCACGATCCTTTTGGGGGAGTTCTCCGTAGCTCTACTAGAGTTCTTTATCACAGATGCAGACCGAGCCGCACTGCAAGAGAGGTTCCTGCTCATCCGACAGGGCAACCGCACAGTGGCAGAGTATGAGAGAGAGTTTATACACTTGGCACGCTTCGCCGGGAACCTGGCTTCCTCCGACAGGGATAGAGCTTCTCAGTTCTACCGAGGACTACGAGAATACCGGAGGCAAGCCCTGATTATGCTCTCTCAGGCCACCTTTAACACCATAGCCACCCATGCGGCAGCGTTAGAGTTGGACCAGCAGATAGTGGCTCAGCGGCGTAGAGGTCACGTAGGGATTCCTTGAGACTAGAGGCGAGATGGAGGAGTCGCTCCCCATAGGCAGGATAAAGAACGCAGGCAGCGACGCCACAGGCATCCTTATAGGCGCCCACCAGCACCCCCAGCTGCACAGCCAGACAGTAAACCAGCTCCAGCTCCACAGCCCCTCTAGTGGCCTGACGAGATATTCCATTCGTAGGGAACTGCTTCTTGTGTCAGCAGCCGAGTCATATGAGGGCCTTTTGCCCACAGGCGACGGGGAGACCCGGATTAGGAGCAGTTCAGGGTGGACAGCCGGCACGGGGACAGGGTCAGAGAGGCCGCAGAGGCAGAGCTGGCAGGAGAAGCTTGCAGGGCCGAGCAGCGCCCTAGGAGGCCTACGCACTGGACCTGCAGCACAGACCGGCCCCTGACGTAGTCATAGGTATATATCTTAGGCGATAAGAGATATCGGATCTTCCACTGATGTTGTATATTTCATATATATATATATATATATATATATATATATATATATATATATATATATATATATATATATATTAGTTGGATGATATATATCTATATATTTCCCATGTCGTCAGGAATCTTACTGGTAGACACCCTGCCAAAACCCTTTTCGACACAGGAGCGACTCATTCTTTCATCTCCCACGAATTTATCGCAACAAAAGAAAATGTTATCCATTCAACTGGACTGTCTATACGAATCCGTTTACCAGACAGGTCAGATATGACATCCACCGAAAAGTGTTCATTACAGGCTACGCTGGGAGAGGTAGAATTTGAAATCTACGCAACCATTCTAGCAATAACTGGATTTGACATCATTCTGGGGATGGACTGGCTGGCCGAGTACCAAGCACAAATTAATTGTTCCATGCGAGAAGTCCGGCTACAGAATCCAAATGGCCATAGCGCCGCGTTGACAGGTGTGCCCTCTGTCTCGCGTATTATCTTGACTTCTACGCAGATGATGAAATCCGTCCTACAGAAGGACAAAGTATTCCTTATTTATTTCGAGATGGAAGATAAAACCCAGGTGCTCTCCAAGGTCACAGTAGTCCGCGACTTTCCAGATATTTTCCCTGAGTGCCTCTCGGGGTTGCCACCCCAGCGAGAGGTCGACTTTTAGATTGAGCTCGTGTCCGGAGCACGGCCAATATCGCGAGCCCCTACCGGATGGCCCCAAAGGAGCTGACTGAATTAAAGATCCAGCTACCAGAACTAATAGATGCTGGATTCGTCCGTCCTAGTTCCTCGCCCTGGGGAGCCCCGGTACTTTTCGTCAAGAAGAAAGACGGGACTCTATGACTGTGCATCGACTACAGAGAGCTAAATAAGCTTACTGTACGCAATACATACCCCCTCCCTAGGATCGACGAACTGTTCAATCAGTTGCATGGTGCTTTCGTATTCTCCAAGATGGACCTGAGGTCCGGCTATTACCAGCTTCGAATCCAAGAAGAAGATATTCCCAAGACTGCCTTCAACTCCCGATATGGTCTATATGAGTTCCTAGTGATGCCCTTCGGGCTCACCAACGCACCCTCCACCTTTATGGCACTAATGAATAAAGTCTTCAAACCCTTCTTGGATCACTTTGTCATCGTCTTCATAGACGACATCCTAATCTACTCGAAGACCAAGACAGACCATACCCGACACCTGCAGATGGTGCTATTAAAGCTCCGGGAGCACTCCCTCTCCGCCAAATTCAGTAAGTGCGAATTTTGGCTAGAAGAAGTTGGATTCTTGGGCCACACGATAAAAAGGAAGTAGTGGCAGTAGACCAAGCCAAGATCCAGGCAGTACAAAATTGGCTGCCACTCAGGACGGCTGCGGATATCCGGAGTTTCCTCGGTGTTGCCGGATACTACAGGAAGTTTGTCGAGGGTTTTTCCAAGATTGCCCTACCCCTAACTGCTCTCACCAATAAAGACGTCGCATTCCGACGGACGCAAGAGTGCGAGGCTGCATTCGTTGAACTGAAGAAGCGGCTGACTTCCGTGCCAATCCTTACGATCCCCACAAGGACCGAGGGATTCCAAATCTACACGGATGCCTCCCTGAAGGGATTGGGAGCAGTCCTAATGCAGCATGGCAAGGTAGTGGCCTACGCTTTGTGGCAATTAAAGTCGCATGAATTAAACTACGCAGCGCACGATTTAGAGTTGGGCGCCGTCGTCTTCGCCCTAAAAATCTGGAGGCATTATCTGTACGGAGTGAGATGTGAGATCTTCTCCGAGCACCAGAACCTCAAGTATATCTTCACGCAGAAAGAGCTGAATCTCCGGCAGTGCCGATGGTTGGAATTCTTATGCGATTACGACTTCGCTCTCCAATATCACTCCGGGAAGGCTAACAGAGTCGCTGATGCCTTGATCCGCCAGACTGCGATAGCCGGGAGTTGGATGGAGCAGATCCCTAAGGAACTCTTCCAGTCTTTGATAGACTTGGAGATTACCCTGGTTGCCCGAAGAGATCCGGAAGAGTACTATTCTCAGCTGTATTGGATGGAGATCAAATGCGACATCCGGGATTGGATACGAGAAGCCCGAAAGATCGCCCCAGAGGTGATGCCGATCATCTGATCTCTGCAAGGAGGGGCACATGAGGATTATAAACTGCATGACGGGATTCTGCAATTCAAACATCGCATATTCGTTCCCGCTGCCGGAGGAATTCGTGAGGAAATTCTGCAAGAGGCCCATCAGTCCAGGTACTCGATTCACCCTAGTGTAGTTAAGATGTACGTGGACTTGTGCAGGACCATTTACTGGCCTGGAATGAAAAGAGATGTCACCAACTTCGTGGCCCGGTGTTAGACTTGTCTGAAGGTCAAAGCCGAATGCCCCAGTCCAGGAGGCCTATTACAGCCCCTGTCGATACCAGAATGGATGTTCGAAGACATCTCCATGGATTTCGTCCACGGTCTACCTCGATCCCACGCGGGGAATGGCTCAATATGGGTGGTCGTAGATCGACTCACCAAGGTAGCGCGGTTCATTCCAAACCGATAGGGTGACGGAGAGGATATCCTGGCCAGGATGTTCCTAGAGCAAGTGGTACGATTTTACGGAGTACCAAAGTCCATCGTATCAGATTGCGATGGGCGTTTCACATCTAAGGAGTGGAGGCGGGTACAGGCATATTTGGGAACCAAGTTGGCCTTCAGCGCCACCTTCCACCTGCAGATAGGCGGACAGACGGAAAGGACGAACCGGACAATAGAGGATCTTCTTCGACTGTGCATAGTGGAGCACAATGAACCGTGGGAGCAGTTGTTGTCATTAGTCAAATTTTCATACAATAACAGCTACCAGGATAGCATTAAGATGGCTCCATACGAGGCCTTGTATGGAAGACGTTGTCGAGCCCCGTTGACTTGGGCACATGAAGAGGACCCGGAAGCCTTGGGAGTGGCTTACATCGATGACACTACGACAACAATACAGCTGATCCAGGAGCGAATGCGGGAAGTGCAGAGCCGGCAGGCTAAGTACTATGATGCGCGACACCGACCAGTGGAGTTCAGTGTGGGGGATATGGTGTTTCTGAAAATAAAGCTCATGCATGGTGTCTCCCTGTTGAGAAAGCAGAAAAACGTTAGATCCCCGCTTCTTGGGCCCCTATCCGGTGATAGAGCGTGCTGTCCCTGTCGCCTATCGTTTATCCTTGCCCCAAAGTTGGGGAATCTTCACGATGTGTTTCATGTCTCTTCCTTGAGACGAGTCCTCCGGCAACCAGAGCAGCACCATCATACTCCACCAGTGCAACTACGGTCGGATAGATCTGTCCAGCTCGAACCCGTTAGAGTGGTAGATTACAAAGTAAAGACACTATGTAACAAAACCATTCCGATGGTGAAAGATATGGTACCTAAACACCTAGAGGGGGGGTGAATAGGTGACCTAATCCTTTTTTAACTTTGTTGGCAGCCAAACAGTTTTATCACAGATTTCAAACTACTTTTGCACAGCACACAGCAATAACAAAACATACACAGCTAATCCACAGCACAAACACAGCACAGCACACAGTGTTTTTATAGTGGTTCCCCAATCTTTGGGTACATCCACTTTCCCCCTTCGCCTATCTAGTAGTGTACTAGATTCGGCCAAACTTCTCCACTGTCTCAGAACCCAAATTGGTTCCTACACCTCAGGCCCAAAGCCTTACAACTCAGCTTTCTCCAAAGCCTACACTCAGCCAATCAAGGCCTACACTCAGCCACCCAAGGCCTACACTCAGCCAATCCAGGCCTACACTCAGAGTTCTCCAACTCCTACACTCAGGCTTTCAAGCCATACCCTCAGCCTTTATAAATATAGGCTTACAATGCACTCAGATCCCAAGGATCCTACCAGTTATAAATGAATTACAACAAATAACTCTACAACTCAGAAAAGAAAGAGAGGAGTTGAGAGTTTCTTGATGAGTTCTTGGAAGAACTCAGATAGATCCAAACTGACTTAGCTTCCTTCAAAGCTTCTTGAGTAGAACTGAATTAGAATGAATCCTCTGCAGTTGTTCCTTGACCTCTGCCACTTAAGATCCAGATGATCCTGAATCCTTCTTCTCAGCCTAGTTCCAAAGACTGATTTCTTGGATGGAGCTCTCTCTCTCCAACTTCTTAGATCTGCACTTGGACGGCAAGATCTTCTTGTGTTGATCACTTTAATAATCTGTACAACTTGTTAATTACTTGATCAACTTTAACACAACTACAATCCCAGTTTCAGTAAACTGTAGGTGCCTATTTATAGGCATTCTTCATGGTAACCGGCTGGTCCGGTCCATAACTGACTTCTGATATCTCTGACAGGCGCTGTAGACCGGCTGGAATGGCAGCTGTCATGTCAACCAGTCAGTTCTTGAAAATCTCTATCTGTCAGATAGTGTCGAGACTTTCTGTCTTTAAGTGTCGACACTTATAGGCCAAGTGTCGACACAAGTTGTGTAAGTGTCGACACAAGACTACAAGGTGTCGACACAACTCCTTGTCTGTCTCGACACAGATTCTTCTTCAGGTGTCGACACTGAAATTGAGTGTCGACACAAGTACTTGTTCTTCTAGCTTTTGCTGTATTCTTCTAAGTGTCGACACATCACCTTTGTGTCGACACAACTTCTTGTGTTGAATCTGTCAAGTGTCGACACTGCTTCTTGGTGTCGACACAAAGTCTTCTATGTTGATTCTTGCTGAGTGTCGACACAGCTCCTTGTGTCGACACACCTTCTTGTTGTTGAGACTTCAGCTGAGTGTCGACACATTCCCTTAGTGTCGACACTTGTACTTAGAATATTTTGTTGATAGTTCTGTTCTTTGCTAAGTGTCGACACTTCTCCATGTGTCGACACTTTCTTCCAGTGTTGAGTCTTTAGCTGTGTGTCGACACATTGTTCTGGGTGTCGACACATACTTCAAATATTGACTCTTCTGTTGAGTGTCGACACATTGTGTTGAGTGTCGACACTTACTTCAAGTGTTGACTCTTCTGCTTAGTGTCGACACATTGTGTTGAGTGTCGACACTTAATTCAAGTGTTGACTCTTCTGCTTAGTGTCGACACATTGTGTTGAGTGTCGACACTTTAACTTTATCTCTGTAGACTTTTGCTGAGTGTCGACACAGCTCCAAGTGTCGACACTTTCTGGTGTAGACTCAGCTTCACTGAGTGTCGACACAGCTCCTTGTGTCGACACTTTTTGTCTGCACTTTTCTTCACTGAGTGTCGACACAGCTCCAGGTGTCGACACGTTCTGTCTGGTGTCGACTCTGTATCCCTGGTGTTGACACAATGACTCCAAGTGTCGACACTGCTTGTCTAGGTGTCGACACAAGCTTTCTCAAGTGTCGACACATTCCCTCTGGGTGTCGACACATGGACTTAGAAACTTTTTGCTTCAGTCCAGTACTTTCTTAACCTGCACAAGTAACTCAAACATACATCAAATACATTATGATGTATATCATTGAGTTGGGTGAGGCTTCTTCAAATCAGGTACATTTGACCAATGTACCCAACAATCTCCCCCTATTTGGAGAAGTCATAACCCTTAGTCAATGATATACACCACTCATAATTAAAAATTATAAAATGATGTAAAGCAGGATTATTTCATCAGGGTAAACTTAAACATGTAATAATGCACACATGTATACACATTCATCATTGCAGAACAAACAAGAAATAGACACATTCTTCTGAACAATCATGAAATATATTTATCATATATTGTTCTAACATTTTTCTAATACATCTTCAATGATTTACAAAAATGTTTACATGTAAAAGATTACAACATTCTTCAAGTCTATTCTTAGTCTATTTCTGGTCTGGTTCTTTGATAACAATGCCTTTGCCAGGTTGGACTTGAGCTTTGACAGTGGCTTCAGCAGTTGCAGCATCAGCAGGCTTCTTGCCTTTGAGATCTTTCTTCTTTAGCTCTTCTGCTTTGATTTTCTGCCTCTCAAAATAATGATATGGCTTAGGGAAATACTTGCTAGGCTCCACTGCTGTAGGAGGTAGCTTTCCCATTTTAGCCTTCCTTCTAAATTGAACTATTGCCTCCTGCCTAATCTCATGCTTTCTCCATTCTGCCTCAGAGAACCACTTGTTCCTTTCATGAGCATTGTCCTTGGCAGCTTTCCAGGCAGTTAGAATTATATTCCTAGAGGTAGGGCTCCACTGTTCAAAATCTGGCTTTTGTTCTGCTAGTTCCCTAAACCTCTTCTTTGACAGCCTTGTCTCTTCTTATTTCTCTAATGCCTCTTGCACAGCTGCAGAGATAGGTTGAACAACCTTTTCCAGAACAACATTTGACTTCCCTGCAGTTGGGCTATACATTGTGCTTACATCTGCATGAACCATTTCAAAATCTGGAGGTGGATAAATCACTTGAGCTACCTCTGGTTGCTCACCTCCAAGATATGCACTTTGAATCCCTGATTCAGCAACATTATCATCATCACAGAGTGGAGGATAGCCTAGTGTAGCTCTGATGGAGTTAGATATCCATTTGGCATGGTCAGAGCTAGCCTTGACTAATACTCTCTCCCCCTTTATGACTTCTTGGGCAACATGATCTCTTACATCATCCTTCTGAAATCTAATCTGACTATCCAAGTACCTGATTCCATCTTTAAAGTAAGGTTTAAGCTTTGTAAGCTGTTCAGAGATGGCTTTCTGGGAATCTTGGATTGCAGTCTTGACAGCAGTAATTTCTCCTTGAAATACTTTATCAAAGTCAGCTTTAGCAGCAGCAGTAGATGTAGAAGGGTCAGTAGTCTTGTTCTTCAATTCAGTGACAATGACATTATGGGATTCTGTCAAATTGTCATTCATCCTTAATTGATTTTCCAGTACATACCCTTGCTTTAATGCTATATCATCTACTTGGGCTTTGATCTTCTCTTGGTGTGTAGCCAGATACACCACTACATTGCCACCCTTGTGGAAGCAGTCTGTCATCTCTTTCTTATTCAGGTTCATCTCAAACCTTATAGATTTTATTTCTTGTGCCAGATCAAACTGTAAAGTCTTGTGCCCTTCATCTACATAAGCCTCTATGGCTTTCCTTTGTTCATCCATTTTGATCTGCAGTGCAATCAGTAAAGCACTATAATCAACTGTTGGGGCTTGTTGAATTATAGGATGTGGGGCTACAGATTGCAGAGCTTTCTTGTAACTCTGGCTTCTTCTTTTAAAAACATATAATTTCTTCTTCTTAGCCCTAGCACTCTCCTCATCTTCAGAGGCAGAAGTGCTGTCTATCTCAACCCTAGCCTTAGGGCTTGAAGGTTTTTCAACTTGCACACTAGGTGCCTTCTCAGTTTCTGACCTTAAAGGCTCTTCCAGAACTGTCATTTGCTCCCCCTCAGCAGCAGCACCCTTCTCTTCAGCAGCAGCAACCTTATCCATGTCAAAGTCCTCTTGATCTAGATTTAGAAACAGATCTTCCATGGTATATTCAGGAGGTGACTGTGCAGGAGAAGTACTTGGTTCATCAACTACTTGATCAGGAACCACTGCTAGTACAACTGATGTGTCTTGGATAACAACATCTGGTTCTTGGCTAGGTAGCTGAGTTTGCTGAGGAACATCAGACAAATCAACATCTTTTATAAGATATTCTAAAGTTTTTAAGTCAGTGAGTACCTCTTGGATAATGATAGTGGCTTGCTCACTGTCCAGAGTAGATGGTTCTTCTACTACTGGAAGCTCCCCCTGGCTGTGATCCCTATGGATGGGGCTAGCCTGTGGTAGCTCCCCCTAGATCTCAGCTACATCTTGAGCAGCAGGGGTCTTCTCTGCAGCCACTTCTTCTTGATTATCAGGAGTGAAAACAACTTGTTCTTCACTCCCTGAACTGCTGGAGGATTCCTGTGTAACAGGAGCTGTCTTCCTTTTCTTCCTTGGAGGAGATTCTTTCTTAGTAACTGGCTTCTCTGGAGTAGGCATTTCCTTGGACAACACCCTGTCTCATCTGGAAAATATTCTTTGGTCCATCTTCCTCATGTGGTTGATCTTGCTTCCAGCAGCAGTGCTCATTACCTCTGGTATTGTACCAGCCAGGTAGAGACTTATAATTCTGCCCAGATTGGGCTTCTTCAGACTTTCCTTGATTTTCTCATAGATTACCATTGACCAATCTGTTCTTAGAGTGAAGATAATTCTTGTCATGACATTGAACATTGAGGCTGACACCCTGTCATGCCCTCCAGGCTTACTGAGAATGACCTTGCCCACAATTTCAAACAGGAATTTTCCTTGGTTATTCATTCCTTTTCTGTTGAATACAGATCCTATCTTCATCTTAGGATCAAGACCACACCAGGTAAGAGCTTCCCTGGTCTTGGATGCAGTGACTTCTTCTTCATCTTGTGGTTTAGGCAGCTGGAGTACCTTTCTCAGACTTTTGGGTGATACCTTGACTTTGGATCCATGCACTCTGGATTTGATTCTGTATCTAGAGTCATCTACTGCAGCTCCATTAAGGAATTCTAGCACTTCCTTCTTCCAAATTTTGGTTGGTTCTGAAACCAAGTATTCCAGTCCAGAATCGGTGACTAGGGTTACCACCGATTTGATTTCTTGATCTCCATCATCGAACGCGCCGCGAACAAGTTCATAGCCTTCGTTAACGTTCTCCTCGAGCTTAGGAGCCATTAGGGTTTGGAGAATTAGTCTTTAGAAAAGAGAGGTGTCGACACAGTAGTTTTGGTCTCGAAACTGTGAAAGCGTGTCGACAAACAAAGACAGAACCCTATTTATACCTTTCTGATTTTGAAGATGAACAGGCGGGACAGCTAGCTTAAAATGTGTCGACACTGGCAATAAGTGTTGACACTGACTTATAATGTCTCGACACATATGTGTCGACACAAGTTTAGTCAACAGATAATATGTGTCGACACATGTTTATGTGTCGACACCACTCTACTCGACGAATAGTCGAGACTTTACTTAGAAAATTCTGAGTAAAACTTAAGTGTCGACACCACATTGGATGTGTCGACACCTACTCGACATGTGTCGACACTAACATTCTGAAGTGTCGACACCAACATCCTAGATGTGTCGACACCTTTTTCCTGAAGTGTCGACACTTCTATTCTGTGTCGACACAGACTTGTCTATATGTCGACACTTTTTTACTTAGCCAATTTTAAGTCTGTAAACTTAGTCTAAGTTTATCATACCTAGTTCAATTTTGAATCTATTGAACTTAGCTTCTTCTAGGGGCTTAGTAAACATGTCAGCTATCTGATTATCAGTTTTAACATATTCAAGTGAAATATCTTCTCTTTCTACATGTTCTCTAAGAAAGTGATATTTAATCTCAATATGTTTTGTTCTACTATGAGATACAGGGTTGTTAGCTATTGAAATAGCACTTGTAAAATCACAGTAAAGTGGAGTTCTACTTACCTGAAATCCATAGTCCTCTAGCTGATGTTGAATCCACAGAAGTTGAGCACAGCAACTTCCTGCAGCTACATACTCTGACTCAGCTGTGGAGATAGCCACACTAGTCTGCTTTTTGCTGCTCCATGAAATTAGTCTCCCACCTAGGAATTGACAGGTTCCAGTTGTGCTCTTTCTATCCTCTTTGCATCCTGCAAAGTCTGCATCTGTATAACCTGTTAGATCAAAATCTCCATTCCTAGGGTACCAGAGGCCAAGATAGGGAGTGCCCTTTAGATATCTCAATATTCTTTTGACTGCAGTCAAGTGAGACTCTTTAGGGCAGGCTTGATACCTTGCACAAACACATGTAGCATACATGATGTCTGGTCTACTAGCAGTCAAGTATAATAGGGAGCCAACTATCCCTCTATACAAGGTTTCATCTACAGGTTTCCCTGCATCATCCTTGCTAAGAGACATACTTGACCCCATAGGAGTCTTCATGGTGCTGGATGAATCCATATCATATTTCCTTATGAGTTCTAGGGTGAACTTGGACTGACATATGTATAAACCACTTTCAGTCTGTTTAACTTGGAGACCCAAGAAAAACTTCAGCTCTCCCATACTACTCATCTCAAACTGACTTTGCATAAGCTTTGCAAACTTTTTGCAAAGGCTACTTTCAGTAGACCCAAATATAATGTTATCTACATATATTTGGACAAGTATGACTTTGCCTCTAGATTCCCTAAGGAATAGAGTCTTATCTATTTTCCCCCTTGAGAACTTGTTCTCAATGAGGAAACTAGATAGGGTTTCATAGCAAGCTCTAGGAGCTTGCTTTAACCCATATAAAGCTTTCCTAAGTCTATAGACATGATGAGGTAAAGTTGGATCAACAAAACCTGATGGCTGCTCCACATAGACTTCTTCTTTAAGATTACCATTTAGGAATGCTGACTTGACATCCATTTGGTATACCTTGAATCTTTGATAGGTTGCATAGGCCAAGAACATCCTTATGACTTCCAGTCTGGCTACTGGAGCAAAGGTTTGATCAAAATCAATACCTTCTTCTTGCCTATATCCTTTAGCAACCAGTCTTGCTTTATTCTTAATGATGACCCCTTGTTCATCTAACTTATTCCTGTAGATCCACTTAGTTCCTATTACATTGTGATCTTTAGGTTTAGGAACTAGTTCCCAAACCTTGCACCTTTTGAACTGATTAAGTTCTTCTTGCATAGCTTCAGTCCACTGTGGATCTTGTATAGCTTCTTCAAATTTCTTAGGTTCTACTTGAGACAGAAAACTGGAATATACTGCAGCATTCTGATTTCTGCTTCTTGTCTGAACACCTTGTCTTGGATCTCTAATAATCAGCTCTACTGGATGATCTCTTAGATGCCTGTTGGCTGGAGGCATTCTAACTTCAGGTTGAACTTCTTCAGCATCTGAATCATGCTGTACTTCTTGTATTTCTTCAGCTATTGGCACATGTAGTTCTCCCCCTGGACAACTGCTATTGCCTTCTACTTGTTGTCTTGCAGCAGACATCTCTTCTATAGTAAGCTTGTCCAATTTCTTTGTCAAACCTGTGGGGCTGCATACATTGCTAGACAACTCATTGTTAATAAGTTTTGTCTCATCAAAAACTACATGCACTGATTCCTCTACAACTTGTATAGTCAAGTTGTATACTCTATAAGCCTTACTATTGTTGTTGTACCCAACAAAAATTCCCTCTTGGGACTTGGCAGCAAACTTAGTTATGTAAGACTTCCCATTGTTAAGTATGAAGCATTTGCAACCAAAGATCCTGAAATAGGATAGGTTTGGTTTCCTGCCTTTCACTACTTCATAGGGAGTCTTGTTTAGCCTTTTAGTGATGGTAGCCCTATTTATAACATGGCATGCAGTGTTAACTGCTTCAGCCCAGAAATACTCTGGCAGTGATGTATCACTTAGTAGGGTTCTACCAGCCTCTATCAAGGTCCTATTCTTCCTCTCAGCAATGTCATTTTGCTGAGGTGTTCTAGGTGAAGAGAATTCTTGAAATATCCCAAAGTCTTCACACAGTTTTGTCATGCTATCAGACTGAAACTCAGTACCATGGTCACTTCTAATCTTGACCACTGTACTATTTAGTTCATTCTGAATTTGCTTAACAAAGCTATAGAAGACACTAGGTGTTTCAGATTTCTGCCTTAAGAAGAACACCCAGGAAAACCTTGAGTAGTCATCAACAACTACAAAGGTATAGACCTTCCTACCTAAGCTGTGAACTGGCATTGGACCAAAAAGATCCATATGCAAGAGGTATAAGCACCTCACAGCATCTTTGTTCTCAATGCTTTTAAAGGTGGATTTGGTCTGCTTGCCCTTTTGACAAGCTGAGCAAATGCCATCTTTAACACACTTAACTTGAGGACCATTCCTCACTAACTCTTTGCTAAAGAGTTTACTAATAGTCTTGTAGTTAAGATGGGCAAGCCTCTTGTGCCATTTGACACAATGAGAGATTGTCTCATCAGCTACAAGACAAACTGGAGAACCATTGTTCTCAACCATAATGTCTAGGCAATAGACATTTCTTTTCCTATATCCTGTCAAAATGATCTCTTGATCACTTGACCTCTTGATATGACAACCATTTTTAACAAATGAGATGTCATACCCTACATCACTTAACTGACTTATACTTATTAGGTTGTGTTTCAACCCTTTAACATAAGCCACTTGAGTAATGGTAACTAAGTTTGAAGAAATGTTACCAAACCCTTTGATGATTCCTTTTTCAGAACCACCAAAGGTCACTTTTGGACCATCCTTGATGGGTATGTAGTCCTTCAGTAGTCCCCTAGTTCCAATCATATGTCTGGAACATCCACTGTCCAAGTACCATGTAGGGGTATGGCCACTTGGACTCACCTGCAAAACAAATTAATGAACCTTAGAACCCAATGGTTTCTTGGGTCCTTGGTGACTGTTAGTTTGCAACTTAACAAAACTACCTACTGGCTTTCCACCAGGTAGCTTGCTACTCCCTTTGGCACTTGCATTGTGCCAACAATCCAAGGCAAAGTGGCCAACCTTGCCACAACACCAACATTCAAACTTATTGTACCTTTGCTTAGGTACAGACTTTGCTGTCTTAACTGCAGCTGACTTATTGAATGTTGGGGCCTTGCCCTTGGACTTGGACTGATCCTGAACAGTCCTAGCAGGTTTAACAAAACTCAGTCCAGCCTTGCCTTTGTGATGAGTAAAATCATCAATCAAAGGTAGAACTGATTTAGGCTTTGAAAACTTTGCAACCAGTTCTCTCTCTTTCTGAAGATTTGTCTCCAGTCTCTTAATTTGATCATTCTTAAATGTGATAGTTCCCATCTGAATCACTGTAATGTGTTTCAGCCTGGCTACCGCATTGAGCTTTTGATCAAATTGTTTCTCAAAGCTTGTTGCAGCAGCTTTTAGATCAGCAATTTCCTTTGCCTGACTTTTGGCAAGGGACTTGCTTTTCTTATAAGCCTGTAACAGCACCTTATATTCATCTATGAGCTGATGAATATCATCCTCAGACTCAGAAACACTTCCATCATTTGATGAAGATGAATCTGATTCTGAACTAGAACAAGAAACTGAACTTAGAGTTGGACTTTGTACCTGACTAGGTCCTGGCTGCTCCAGGATTTTGGTACTCTCAGTCAATGCCATCAGTCCTTGGCACTGGCAGTCTTCTTGTTCATAAATTGACTCCAAGATCTGCATAAATTCTTCTTCTTCTTCTTCAGCAAATAGCCCTATGTAGGCTTCAGCATCAGTATCAGTGTCTGAAGAAGAAATATCTGAAAGAGTCTTCTCATTCTTGGCAACAAAAGACTTCTTTTTCTTCCCTTTGAAGTGAGTCTTTTTCCTGTCACTGGATTCTTTTCTTTTCTCAGGACAATCTGCAATAACATGACCCTGTCTATTGCAGCAGTAGCACACAATCTTTGATCCAGTTGCCTTGCTTGTCTTTGTCTTTTTCCTGTCCTTCTTTGAAGGCTTTTTCTCCTGATACAAGACTTCTTTTCCCTTGTAAGTAGATGGTCTGGACCTCCACTGTTTCTTCTTCAGGAATTTCTGAAAGTGTCTAGTGAAGGCAGCAAAGTCTTCATCACTTTCACTGCTTGTAGACTTTTTACTGACAGACACTTCTGACTCAGATTCAACTACCTCTGGAGGTGGAGTTGATGACTTAGTCCTGCATTTTCTGGGAACTTCTGTCTTGAAGGCAACAGTCCTTTCCTTGTGCTCAGTCCTTGTTGATTTCTCCTCTTCATTTCTCACTGACAGCTGCATCTCATATGACAACAACTTGCCAAACAGTGTAGGAGGAGGAATTTCTCCCAACTTTGCCATTTCTCTTATGGCACAGATCTTGGTGTCTCAATCTTTGGTTAGGGACCTTAGGAATTTGTCATTTAGTTCATAGTTGCTGAACTCTCTTCCATAAGACATGAGTTCATTAACTATTTTATAGAACTTCTTGTAGCATTCAGTGATGATATCTCCCTTTCCTTGCCTAAAGCTCTCATACTCTTGATTGAGCAAGGACTTCCTATCTTACCTAACTTCTTCAGAACCTTCCATATAGACAATGAGGGTATCCCACATTTCTTTTGCTGTCTTACAGTGAATTAAGTTCTGAAAAGTGGCATCATCAATGGCACTCACTATTATGTTCTGTGCCCTCTTGTCCATGGTGGCTAGGACAATTTCATCCTTGGTCATCTCAGAGAAATCCTTTGGAGTCCTCTAATTTGCATCCAATACTGAAATCTTCATTGGCACATAAGGCCCTTCCTTTACTGTGATGTAGATTCTAGGGTCTGAGGCCTCCATAAATAGCCTTACCCTTTCTTTCCAGATCCCAAAAATTTCCTTTCTGCAAATAGGTAATTTCATGGAACCCAATTCTTTATGATTTTCAAAGGAACCCATGGTTCTTGATCTTCTTGAAGCTGTTTTCTGACTTAGACTGTTTCTGCCAAACAGGATCTCCTTAGACTGTTAGTCCTTGTTTTGAGAAACCTGGCTCTGATACCACTTGAAAGATATGGTACCTAAACACCTAGAGGGGGGGGTGAATAGGTGACCTAATCCTTTTTTAACTTTGTTGGCAGCCAAACAGTTTTATCACAGATTTCAAACTACTTTTGCACAGCACACAGCAATAACAAAACATACACAGCTAATCCACATCACAGCACACAGTGTTTTTATAGTGGTTCCCCAATCTTTGGGTACATCCACTTTCCCCCTTCGCCTATCTAGTAGTGTACTAGATTCGGCCAAACTTCTCCACTGTCTCAGAACCCAAATTGGTTCCTACACCTCAGGCCCAAAGCCTTACAACTCAGCTTTCTCCAAAGCCTACACTCAGCCAATCAAGGCCTACACTCAGCCACCCAAGGCCTACACTCAGCCAATCCAGGCCTACACTCAGAGTTCTCCAACTCCTACACTCAGGCTTTCAAGCCCTACCCTCAGCCTTTATAAATATAGGCTTACAATGCACTCAGATCCCAAGGATCCTACCAGTTATAAATGAATTACAACAAATAACTCTACAACTCAGAAAAGAAAGAGAGGAGTTGAGAGTTTCTTGATGAGTTCTTGGAAGAACTCAGATAGATCCAAACTGACTTAGCTTCCTTCAAAGCTTCTTGAGTAGAACTGAATTAGAATGAATCCTCTGCAGTTGTTCCTTGACCTCTGCCACTTAAGATCCAGATGATCCTGAATCCTTCTTCTCAGCCTAGTTCCAAAGACTGATTTCTTGGATGGAGCTCTCTCTCTCCAACTTCTTAGATCTGCACTTGGACGGCAAGATCTTCTTGTGTTGATCACTTTAATAATCTGTACAACTTGTTAATTACTTGATCAACTTTAACACAACTACAATCCCAGTTTCAGTAAACTGTAGGTGCCTATTTATAGGCATTCTTCATGGTAACCGGCTGGTCCGGTCCATAACTGACTTCTGATATCTCTGACAGGCGCTGTAGACCGGCTGGAATGGCAGTTGTCATATCAACCAGTCAGTTCTTGAAAATCTCTATCTGTCAGATAGTGTCGAGACTTTCTGTCTTTAAGTGTCGACACTTATAGGCCAAGTGTCGACACAAGTTGTGTAAGTGTCGACACAAGACTACAAGGTGTCGACACAACTCCTTGTCTGTCTCGACACAGATTCTTCTTCAGGTGTCGACACTGAAATTGAGTGTCGACACAAGTACTTGTTCTTCTAGCTTTTGCTGTATTCTTCTAAGTGTCGACACATCACCTTTGTGTCGACACAACTTCTTGTGTTGAATCTGTCAAGTGTCGACACTGCTTCTTGGTGTCGACACATAGTCTTCTATGTTGATTCTTGCTGAGTGTCGACGCAGCTCCTTGTGTCAACACACCTTCTTGTTGTTGAGACTTCAGCTGAGTGTCGACACATTCCCTTAGTGTCGACACTTGTACTTAGAATATTTTGTTGATAGTTCTGTTCTTTGCTAAGTGTCGACACTGCTCCATGTGTCGACACTTTCTTCCAGTGTTGAGTCTTTAGCTGTGTGTCGACACATTATTCTGGGTGTCGACACATACTTCAAATATTGACTCTTCTGTTGAGTGTCGACACATTGTGTTGAGTGTCGACACTTACTTCAAGTGTTGACTCTTCTGCTTAGTGTCGACACATTGTGTTGAGTGTCGACACTTAATTCAAGTGTTGACTCTTCTGCTTAGTGTCGACACATTGTGTTGAGTGTCGACACTTTAACTTTGTCTCTGTAGACTTTTGCTGAGTGTCGACACAGCTCCAAGTGTCGACACTTTCTGGTGTAGACTCAGCTTCACTGAGTGTCGACACAGCTCCTTGTGTCGACATTTTTTGTCTGCACTTTTCTTCACTGAGTGTCGACACAGCTCCAGGTGTCGACACTTTCTGTCTGGTGTCGACTCTGTATCCCTGGTGTCGACACAATGACTCCAAGTGTCGACACTGCTTGTCTGGGTGTCGACACAAGCTTTCTCAAGTGTCGACACATTCCCTCTGGGTGTCGACACATGGACTTAGAAACTTTTTGCTTCAGTCCAGTACTTTCTTAACCTGCACAAGTAACTCAAACATACATCAAATACATTATGATGTATATCATTGAGTTGTGTGAGGCTTCTTCAAATCAGGTACATTTGACCAATGTACCCAACAGATGGTTAAGGTGTTATGGTCGAACTGCGGACGAGAGGAGTTCACGTGAGAACCTGAAGCACTCCTCCGAGAAAAGCACCCAGAGTTCTTTCCCCAGGTATGTTACTTTTTTCCCCTACTCCAAGCAAATTTTAGGGGACGAAAATCCTTTTATTTTTATTGGATTGTAACATCTCGACTTTTATTGGGCCACCAGAGCCCTAGTAGGCCCAATAAACGTGACTCGAACCCTACCCATAACCCGATGGGAGATAACCCTAGGCGGGAAATAGAGCTAAAGAACTCCGATTTGAGTTCTGTCAGTTCCTGTGACCTCGTATAGTCAATACGAGTACGTCAGATCTCGTTCAGTTGGACCCCAAGGCGATATAGTGAATATGACCATTCCTTATAAAACGCAACGAGAGCAGATTTTGGATACCGACCTAGAGAACTCCGAATTGAGTTCTGTCGATTCCTGTGATCTCATATAACCTAAACAGGTCCATTAGAACCCGTCACGTCACAATCCGAGGTTTAACGATAGTTTTACACACTTCGACCATTTTAGCGCGCTGCGACGCACAAATTTTGGACTTTCGCCAAACGGACTCCGATTCAACCCCAGTCAGTGGCGTTGGACTCGCGTGGTCAATACAAAGTCAATAGAAGTCCTCCCAGTCAATTTCGACGATAATTGGTCAACCCGTGGTCAAATCAAGCGTAGTCATACACCGAAAAGCGTGCGCACACCGATTATGACACGATACCCGAACCTTGACCCGACCCCGATGACTTGGACCCACTTTGACTTTGACTAGCAAGGGGGACCAACCCTAGGGTTGACTTGGTCAAACCCACCTAAAAATCCATCTTTTGGATTTTTCTCCAAGTAGGCCCCCCCCCCCCCTCTCCAAAACAAGGATGGCCCATGCCCCCCACACTTTCCTTGGGCCACCAACCAGCAAGCCTTCCTAGGTCAAGTGGAGGTCCACCCACTCTTCTCTCTCTCTCTCTCTCTCTCTCTCTCTCTCTCTCTCTCTCTCTCTCTCTCTCTCTCTCTCTCTCTCTCTCTCTTTCCAACCTAAATGCCCAAGCCCATAAGGGCTTCTTCCCTTTTTCCCCCACATGGGGGAAAATGAGGGACCTCCAGCTATCCTTGGACAGCTGGAGGGTGGGGATTAATTCCGCCCTAAGGAGGGATTAGTCCCACACCACGCAAAGGGATGGGAGCTCCCCCTCCCCAACCCTATAAAGGACACCCCCCCCCCCCTCTCCTTCCCCAAGCCTCAGAGCAGCCCACCTTCCCCTGCCTGACCCTTGCCGGAACCCAGGTGGCCGGAAAAAGCCAAGCCGAGTCTCCTCCCCTTCACCACCACCACCAAACCATGGCTGACCAGCCCGGCCCCTACCGAGCCCACCAGACCCATGTGGAACCTTCTCTCCCTCCATCTCTCCATTTTTGACGTGGTGTATGGCACTCCCGGCGGCCGGAACGCCGCCGGCACCACCCGAGCCTTATTCCAGGCCGGGTGGTGCCCAAGGAGGAGAAATCCTCCCCCAGCGCCGGTGGTGGCGCAGGGGGAGTGTTACACCACTGGGGGCAAGCGGCCCCCAGCGGCAGAGAGCGGCGGTGCCGCCGGAAAACGTGGTTCCGGCGGCACCCGCAAAACAGAGCTTTTTCTGTTTAATTCTGGCGGCGGCGGCCGGCGTCGCATGGCCACCGGACCACCACCGGTGAGAAGCCCGACCCCCGGCGCGTCGGTCGGGGGTGGACTGGTAAGCGGCAACTGTCCCGAGGAGCGGGGGTGGCGCGGGGAGCAGGGCCACCGCCACCCCAGGCTCTCGGGATGGGATTTTCCGGCGGCGGCCGGCGACGGCCGGCGGCGCCAGGCCGCTGGACCAGCGCCCAAAGGGTCGCCGGCCCCCGGCGAGTTGATCGGGACCGGCGACGACGGCTGACGAAGGCTGGCCGGCGGTGGTGGTGGTCGCCACCCTCCACACCGCCGGGAGTAGCAGTGGCCGTCCGATCTCATGATGAGATCGGACGGCCCAGATCTCCTCTTTTCCCGCCCCCGCCTCAGCATCAACGCCCCCCATAGCGGATCCGTTGCCGATTCGTTGTGGGGACAGTAGGATATAAAGCCCCCTGCGGCTTAATTCTAGCCGCAGGATCAGATAGATCTGCTATTAGCAGACCAAATCAAAAGGCTAGATCTTTGGGAATTTTTGAAGCCAAATCTACGCCTCTAGGAGAAAAATGACCAACATAAAAAATGTTCCCCGTGATGAGTGATACCTCCACAAAAATTTTGAGAATTGTTGGAATTAATTTAGTATTTTTAAAAGTCAAAAAAACTTGTTTGGCTAAATTAAATGCCCAAAACACCTTGGAAAATTATAAAAAAATTACTAGACTCATTTTAGGCCCTTCCAAGGGTTGTATCAAAATTTGGGCTCATGGAGATAAGTTTTGATATTTTTCTTAAAATATTGAAGCCTAGGGTCGCGCACGGATCCTTTATCCGCTCGTTTTCCCTAAAAGACGAAAATTCGAGTGCGCGACCACGCCTTACAATTAAATAAGTGCTTTAAACTATTTTATCGACGAGAACGGCCGAGGCAAGTGTCTAAGCTCCGGGTTTCTCAGTTTTTCGTAAAACCGTCGAGCGCCTCGATTCTCTCGTAATTTGGGTACGCTCGGAAGGTGAAATTACGGGTGATGAACTAAGGGTTGATCTCAATGATTAATAAGGATATTGAAAGTCCACCTAGTGTCAACTATCTTCATCTATGGGGGGGAATAGGTGACGTGCAGCGCTTTTGCGGAATTTATAATAGTACCTGCACAATAGAAATAAACAGTAAAGCACACAGAAAACACAGGCAATTTATAGTGGTTCCCCGACTTGGGTACATCCACTTCCCCCCTTCGACCTATCTCCCAACAAGGGACGACTCGGTCACTTCTCCAACAGGATTGAAATCTAATCCTTGCACTATCGGAAGGAACCCTTCCACACGTAGGAGTCAACACTCCCACAAACCGGGTTGCACCCAACCCTTACAACACGGAACAAACGTTCCTTTACAACAAAAGTAAAATAGAATGTATAAAAGATACAAACTTCGTTTGGAGACTACGGTGTTCCTCTTCGTTCGACGACGTGTTCGTGAAGTCAACGAAGAGTATACAACCCTAGATCTCTCTTGGAGAGAATCTCCCCGGAACTGGCGGCGGCAATACGAGCGGCGGCTTGGTTCGGGATCGGCGGCAACGACGGTGCGCGGCTGCTGTACTTTGAGATCCAAACTTCATAGCGAAGCAAGCTAGGTCTACCAACGGTCACTCTAGGATCGGTCGTCTCGATCGATTCGGACGGGGAAGTTTTTCCCGATCAATAAAACAAGAGACAAGGGATCTCTGGATAGACGCGTGAGACTCTAAGCTTGGCTTAGCTTCTGTCGCCTGAAGATCAGGAAGAAAACTCGATCAAAATCGGCGACCAACTTGCTCGAGCTACGACGGCGGCGGCGGAGCGGAACTCGCGATTTTAGGGTTAGTTCGTGCTCGGCTTCTTTCTGTCTGTCTACTGTTCAAAATACCTATATATATATACTGTAGACAACTTGAATAAGACCGTTGTGGGACCCACAAGAAGAATCCCTAAATCCCGGTCCAGAACATTGACAGCGGCAGAATCCGGTTCAGGAAGTTCCAGAAAATCGCCCAAGTCAAAATCGGTGAGAATCGAAAGTGAATCTCGCCGAATCGTCGAGAATCAATGGTGATTCTCGACGATTCGGCGAGAATCAAAGATGATTCTCGTCGAATTTGCCTTGGTTGCACGCACTGCTTTAGGCCAGGTCGAGACGGCGAGAATCAACCAGTGATTCTCGACGATTCGACGAGAATCACTAGTGATTCTCGCCGAATCGGCGAGAATCACTTGGTGATTCTCGTCGATTCTTACTTAGAAGCAGAGGTGCTCGCTAAGAAGTAGCTGGATCGAGCTCGGCGAGAATCAGCCACTGATTCTCGACGAATTGGCGAGAATCACTTGGTGATTCTCGTCGATTTACACTTAGACGAATTTTCGTCTTTCCACCCATGAGGTGCTCCTTGACCCATCCTTGCTCCTTGTCTGCTCCTGCATAGTTACAGCCCTGTGCTTGAAAGTAAGTGCACTCCAATAGAGAGAGTACACGTAGGCCAACACACTGATCTGCTCAACGAGGGATTACGTCGTGCAGACCCGTGTATATTGACCTACTGCACCCTGACATTGGTGTGCACTTAGCGTGGAAGAACTGCAAGCACAACTTGAAATACTTTGTCAAATACATTGTCTATTTACCTTAGCTTGTCCAGGGGCTTCTTCAAATCAGGTACGTTGTGGATACAATACCCAACAATCTCCCCCTATTTGAAGAAGCCTAAACCCTACAAGCTAAGGTGAATAGAGCATATGGGAATGAAAATCCTAAATTTGAAATTGAGTTGAGTGAGGTATTCATTACCGATACCAATTTCGTGCGAGCAAACTTTGGAGCCACCTTAGCCTTAGCCGAGAGGGTAATCTCCCCCTTTTCGGCTTCTGCAAATCTGGGTCTGTAGCATTTGACCCCTTGCTCCCCCTCAGTTCTTGCATCTGTGCTCACACTCGAGTTCCTTGCTCCCCCTCAGTTCTTGCACGAGCCTGGAGCTTCTGTAGGCTTCATTCCTCATAATTTAGCATCCCCAATTCAGTCTTGAAAAGACTGAACTTGGCCTCGTCTAAGGGCTTTGTGAATATGTCAGCAATCTGCTTGTCCGTGGGGACATAACAGAGAGAGATGTCCTTGTTCTCCACGTGCTCCTGAATGAAGTGGTAGCGCACTTCAATATGCTTCGTTCTGCTGTGCGATACTGGATTGTTGGCAATCGCAATATCACTGGAGGAGTCGCAGTACATTGGTATTTCCTTGAACTGAAGGTCGTAGTCGGCTAACTGGTTTCTGATCCATAGGAGTTGTGCGCAACAGCTGCCTGCCGAGATATACTCAGACTCTGCTGTGGAGGTTGCAACACAATTCTGTTTCTTGCTGTTCCATGAGATAAGCCTCCTGCCGAGGAATTGACACGTCCCGGAGGTGCTTTTCCTGTCATCCCTACTCCCTGCAAAATCAGCATCTGAAAAGCCTATTAGCTCGACATCATTGTTTCTCGGGTACCACAAGCCATGATTGGGAGTACCTTTAAGGTATCTTAGAATTCGCTTTGCAGCGACATAGTGAGATTCCTTATTGTTCACCTGATATCTGGCACAGACACATGTGGAGAACATGATATCCGGTCTACTGACAGTAAGGTAGAGCAGGGATCCAATGATGCTTCTGTATTTGGTTTCATCGAAAGGTTTACCTTTCTCATCCTTATCCAGAGACATAGTGGATCCCATTGGAGTCCTCATAGAGGTTGCATTCTCCATACCAAATTTCTTCAGGAGTTCATTTGTGAACTTCGTCTGAGAGATGAAGATTCCATCCTCAGACTGTTTCACTTGAAGTCCCAAGAAATACTTGAGCTCTCCCATACTGCTTATTTCAAACTTTCCTTGCATAAGTTTAGAAAACTTTTTTCAAAGATTGTTGTCCGTTGAGCCGAATATAATGTCATCGACATAGATTTGCACCAGCAAAATCTTGCCTTTGACTTCCCTGAGAAACAATGTTTTATCTATTTTACCTCTAGAGAACTTGTTCTCAAGAAGAAAACTAGATAAAGTCTCATACCAAGCTCGTGAAGCTTGTTTTAAACCATATAATGCTTTATTAAGAAAATAAACATGATTAGGATAAGTAGGATTGACAAAACCTGGGGGTTGAGCGATGTATACTTCCTCTTTCAGGTCTCCGTTCAAGAATGCTGATTTCACATCCATTTGATATACTGTGAATCCTTTGTGCGAAGCATACGCCAGGAACAATCTGATTGCCTCGAGCCTTGCTACTGGTGCGAAGGTCTGGTCGAAGTCAATCCCCTCCTCCTGTCTGTAACCTTGAGCCACCAGCCTTGCCTTGTTCTTTATGATGACACCATGTTCATCCAGCTTGTTTCTGAAGATCCACTTGGTGCCAATCACATTCTGCTTGTATGGTCAGGGAACTAGCGTCCAAACATTGTAACGTTCGAATTGATGTAGTTCATCTTGCATGGCCATAATCCATGCCGCATCTTTGTTCGCCTCGTCGAACTTCTTTGGCTCAACCTGTGACAGGAAGCTAAGATGCAATACTTCGTTAATAGTACCTCTTCGAGTTCTGACACCGACACGAGGATCTCCGATGATCTGATCTCTAGGATGATCCCTCACGTGCCGGAGCTCTAGAAGTCTGGCGTCTGGAGCTTCGACTACTTCTTGGGCTTCTCCTTCTTCTAAGAGATTTGTTCCATTTTGATCTTCAACATTTTCAGATGACGTGGAGGTGGAAACTTTGACGTACTTAGGAGTGTCGTCTTTAGCGGTCTCATCCAGACTCAGATGTTCAAGTCGTGCACCTGCATCTTCAATAATACCACTGGAAGAATTGCTGTTAAGCAAACTTACTTCATCAAATACAACATTTATTGATTCTTCTACCACTAGGGTTTTCTTATTGAAGACCCTATATGCCCGACTGTGGGAACTATAGCCCATGAATATGCCTTCGAAGCATTTTTCACCAAATTTAGTACGCGGGTACTTCCCATTATTCAGTACATAGCATCTGCAACCAAAAATCCTCAAGTAGGACATGGTTGGTTTCCTGCCTTTCAGAAGCTCGTAAGGCGTCTTACGATGATGCTTGTTGATCAATGCTCGGTTTTGTACATGACAAGCTGTATTGACAGCCTCTGCCCAGAAGTATTCCGGGAGAGAAGCGTCTTTCAACATTGTCGTGCAAGCTTCAATGAGTGTTCTATTTCTCCTCTCCGCAACTCCATTTTGTCGAGGAGTGCGCGGGGAGGAAAACTCATGAAAGATACCTTGTTCTTCACAAAATTCTGTCATAGCACCAGATTCGAATTCTGTTCCATGGTCACTTCGGATTTTGACCACTGAGCAGTTAAATTCGTTCTGAACCTGCTTGACAAAACTAGTGAAGATGTCAAACGTATCTGACTTTCGTTTCAAAAAGAACACCCATGTAAACCGAGAATGATCATCAACTATCACTAGCGTATAGGACTTGCCTCCCAAGCTATGAACTTGCATTGGACCAAACAAGTCCATATGTAAAAGGTAAAGACATCGGGGAGAGTCCTTGTCTGCGATGCTCTTAAAGGTAGCCCGAGTCTGTTTGCCCATCTGGCATGCAGGACAGGGGCTATCTTTGATGCACTTGATACTGGGAGCATCCCTTACTAAGTTCTTAGAAAACAGCATACTAATTGTCTTGAAATTAATATGTGTCAATCTCTTGTGCCATTGATCACAAAGAGATGCACTGCCTGTTGCCACAAGGCATACGGGGGTAGATGAATCTACACTGAGAAAATCTAAGCAGAAGATATTTCTGCTCCTAATGCCTGATAATACCGTCTCAGAAGAGGTACGTGAAATTATCAGACATTTATCCTTGCAGAACTTAACGTCATAACCTTTGTCACATAACTAACTTACACTGATCAGGTTATGGTTTAACCCTTCAACATAAGCCACGTCGGTGATAGAGATTATACCGTTGGAAATCATACCGTAACCTCTGGTGACTCCTCGATCTGACCCTCCAAAGATGACTTTGGGTCCATTCTCGACTGGAGTGTAGTCACGCAGCAGGCTTCTTGTCCCAGTCATATGCCGGGAGCATCCACTGTCCAAATACCAGATCGGCGTTTTGGTGGCCTTTGGACATTCCTGCAAAACAAAATTAATTTGCCTTAGGAACCCAATCGAACTTGGGTCCTAGATTCCTGGTTAGCACACTCCCCCTCGGTTGGTTAACCCTACGAGTGGTCGGCCTCGCATTGCTAACATAGGGAGTCTCGTAATACCTTGGATTAAACCAACAATCCACGGCAAAGTGACCGACTTTGCCACAGCACCAACAGTCGAATCTGTTGTACCTTTTCCTAGGCTCCTGCCTTACCCTAGGAACGGTGGGTACAGCTGGGGCCTTGGATCTGGAGGTGGAGGCCTCATGGTGACAGCAGTCACATGACTTCGTCACCTTCTGTATAACAGGCTTGGCTTTTGGTGCCTGCTTTCCATTATGGCCACTAGAGAATTGACCATAATCTCCCATGTGGATTTCCTCATAAGGTGCCTTGAAGGCACTCTCACCGAAGTTCCGGGGAAAGGTCCAACCATCATATCGGCTCTTTGGCTTTGCAACCGAGGGCCGGAAATGATGACCAAATGTTGATTCAAAGTCATGTTGGTTGCAAGGAAAGCTAGGCTTTCTGAACGCAACAGGACTAAGAGGAGCCTTACCCTTTTCATCAGCAGAGGCCTTCTTGGCGGCCTTATTCTTCCTCTGGTTCCTGTTTCTCCTGGATGAGGAACCAGATACCCCTACATGCCCCAAGCCAGCTCCTTTGGCCTGAGCAGAGAAGGTATCAACGACTGGAAGAACTGTTTTTGGCATAGAGAAGCTCTTGACGATCTTCCTTTCTGCCGCAAGTTGTTCTTCCAACTTGTCGACTTCCTCCTGCTTAAGATCAAGGAGCTTTAAGGACTCTGAATGCTTTGAAGTCAGGTCAAGGTGCTCCTGTCGGAGAGAAATCAAGCTAGTGACCTCTTCCCTTAGGGATACACACTCACCCTTAAGGAATTTCACTTCCTTCTTCTCAGCCTTCAGTCTCTTACGGCACTCCTCGAAAGTGTTGAGAAGAAGCTCATACTTCTCGAGGAGCTCCGCTTCACGGGCCGAAGGGCTATCCTTAGGTTCATCATCCTGAGACTCAGGATCAGAGTCAGAGTCAGAGAGAGGGGTGTGAGCTTTTACCTTCCCAGTAAATGGGGGACATTCTCCTTCTGAGTCGGAGCGACCCACCAGCCCGAAGTAGGCTTCCTCATCATCACTGGAGTCTGAAGAATCAGACTCACTCAGTGTCTTTGGCCTTTTGGCGATGTAGCTCCGCTCTTTCTTCTTATCTCTCTTGCCTTGATAGCAGTCGGCCACGACGTGTCCTGGCTTATTGCATCCAAAGCAAATAATGTCAGAGGAGCGATGTTTGTTCGGTTTAGAAGCATACCTGTCAGAAGAATAATTTTTCTTCTGATGCCTGGAGGAGGAGCCGTCTCTCTTTCTTTGACTCCTCATCTTGAGGAACTTCTTGAACTCTCGGGTGATGAGGGAGAAATCTTCCTCCGACAGCTCTGAGCTGGAGGAGCATGGCTCGGAGTCCTCCTCCTCATCCTTCTTCCTGGCACGATATGAAACCGTACCCTTGCCTTTTCTGGAGTGACTGGCTTTTAGAGCCACAGTCTTTTCTTTGGCTGCGGCCTTCTCTGCTTTTTCTTATGCTTTTCTGGTGTTCAGCTGAAGTTCATAGGACATCAGCTTCCCAAACAGAATTTGTGGATCAGTTTCAGCTAGTCTGCCAAACTCTCGAATGGCGCAGATCTTTGTGTCTCATTCCTTAGTAAGGGACCTAAGGAATTTATCATTGAGTTCACCATTAGTGAACACTCTTCCGTAGCCTTTGAGAGCGTTGACAATCTTGAGGAAGTTCTCGTAGGTGACTCCGATCTCTTCCTTAGGCTCTTGTCTGAAGGCCTCATATTTCTGGTTCAGGAGGGATCTCCGATCATCCCTCACTTCATCAGTGCCCTCCATTAGGATGATCAGGCAATTCCAGATCTCCTGTGCTGTCCTGCAGTTGCAGAAGTTCTGCATCATTGAGTCATCAACCGCGCTGACCAGAATGTTCCGCGCCTTCTTGTCCAGTCCAACTAACACCATCTCGTCCTTGTCCATCTCAGAAAGTTTCTTCAGCACTTTCTTAGTAGGATCAATGGTGGAGACCTTAGTTGGGACATAGGGTCCCTCCTCCACGATCATGAAGAGTCGAGGATCAACTGCTTCCATGTAGAACCTGATCCGTTCCTTCCAAATAGGAAAGTTGAGCCTGGTGCACACTGGGATCTTGCCTGAGAACTTGAGCCCGTCCATAGTAGATGTTTGTCTCCTTCTTGACACTAGCGGCAGGATTCAACTCAAGGTGTTAACCTTTTTGATGAGTAACCTCCCTCTGATACCACTTGAAAGTCCACCTAGTGTCAACTATCTTCACCTATGGGGGGTGGGGGGGGGGGGGAATAGGTGACGTGCAGCGCTTTTGCGGAATTTATAATAGTACCTGCACAATAGAAATAAACAGCACAGCACACAGAAAACACAGGCAATTTATAGTGGTTCCCCGACTTGGGTACATCCACTTTCCCCCTTCGACCTATCTCCCAACAAGGGACGACTCGGTCACTTCTCCAACAGGATTGAAATCCAATCCTTACACTATCGGAAGGAACCCTTCCACACGTAGGAGTCAACACTCCCACAAACCGGGTTGCACCCAACCCTTACAACACGGAACAAACGTTCCTTTACAACAAAAGTAAAATAGAATGTATAAAAGATACAAACTTCGTTTGGAGACTACGGTGTTCCTCTTCGTTCGACGACGTGTTCGTGAAGTCAACGAAGAGTATACAACCCTAGATCTCTCTTGAAGAGAATCTCCCCGGAACCGGCGGCGGCAATACGAGCGGCGGCTTGGTTCGGGATCGGCGGCAACGACGGTGCGCGGCTGCTGTACTTTGAGATCCAAACTTCGTAGCGAAGCAAGCTAGGTCTACCAACGGTCACTCTAGGATCGGTCGTCTCGATCGATTCGGACGGGGAAGTTTTTCCCGATCAACAAAACGAGAGACAAGGGATCTCTGGATAGACGCGTGAGACTCTAAGCTTGGCTTAGCTTCTGTCGCCTGAAGATCAGGAAGAAAACTCGATCAAAATCGGCGACCAACTTGCTCGAGCGACGACGGCGGCGGCAGAGCGGAACTCGCGATTTTAGGGTTAGTTCGTGGTCGACTTCTTTCTGTCTGTCTACTGTTCAAAATACCTGTATATATATACTGTAGACAACTTGAATAAGACCGTTGTGGGACCCACAAGAAGAATCCCTAAATCCCGGTCCAGAACATTGACAGCGGCAGAATCCGGTTCAGGAAGTTCCAGAAAATCGCCCAAGTCAAAATCGGTGAGAATCGAAAGTGAATCTCGCCGAATCGTCGAGAATCAATGGTGATTCTCGACGATTCGGCGAGAATCAAAGATGATTCTCGTCGAATTTGCCTTGGTTGCACGCACTGCTTTAGGCCAGGTCGAGACGGCGAGAATCAACCAGTGATTCTCGACGATTCGACGAGAATCACTAGTGATTCTCGCCGAATCGGCGAGAATCACTTGGTGATTCTCGTCGATTCTTACTTAGAAGCAGAGGTGCTCGCTAAGAAGTAGCTGGATCGAGTTCGGTGAGAATCAGCCACTGATTCTCGACGAATCGGCGAGAATCACTTGGTGATTCTCGTCGATTTACACTTAGACGAATTTTCGTCTTTCCACCCATGAGGTGCTCCTTGACCCGTCCTTGCTCCTTGTCTGCTCCTGCATAGTTACAGCCCTGTGCTTGAAAATAAGTGCACTCCAATAGAGAGAGTACACGTAGGCCAACACACTGATCTGCTCAACGAGGGATTACGTCGTGCAGACCCGTGTATATTGACCTACTGCACCCTGACATTGGTGTGCACTTAGCGTGGAAGAACTGCAAGCACAACTTGAAATACTTTGTCAAATGCATTGTCTATTTACCTTAGCTTGTCCAGGGGCTTCTTCAAATCAGGTATGTTGTGGATACAATACCCAACAGATATAACTCCTAACCAGCCCTTGATCCAATTAAGCCGTAACAATTATGGCGCAACCAAATTAATTGGACCCTAATAATGGATGTAACCCATCAAAATCTCCTTTAAATCTCGATGGAATTGAAGCCTCCTGAATGGGAGTGATTGGACTACTAACCATTTTCATTGTGTTTTCTCCAGTCTCATACTGGCCAAGCTTTTTGAGTACTTTCTATTCAGTACTACTCCAGTCTCGCACTAGTCAAGTTTATTTTAGTACTTTCATTTCAGTACCATTCCAGTCTCGTACTGGTCAAGCTTATTTCAGTACTTTCATTTAAGTACTATTCCAGTCTCGCACTGGTCAAGCTTATTTCAGTACATTTATTTCGGTACTATTCCAGTCTCCTACTGGTCAAGCTTATTTCAGTACTTTCTTTTCAGTACTACTCCAGTCTCGTACCGATCGCATTTCAATCCAGCACTTTAAATAAGCAGCATAATCATCGCACTTATTTCCATTGTAATTTACTATTATAATCTCGGGTCCTGCTCTGACGAGCAGTCGTCGAGCCTTAGTTGGGGATAACCGGAGTTGAAGTAGTCCTCCAGGTCTAGCCCCAAATAATGCGCTCGCACGCTCCTTGTCGAAAGTAGAGCTGAGTGCCGACGCCCGAAGTCTATGCCTAGTAGGGCAGGCCGACGTAGACCTGATGTTTTATAATGTTTTCCTTTGTTTTATTGATTGTAAATTGCTTGCGGTGAAATAGTGGCGGATCAGTCCCTTCCGCAGACCGTTCGTACCAGTGCGGGAAGGTTGACGACTCAAGGCGACAGGGAGATAAGTACCACAGGTGACTGGATGTTATATTCCCCGTCGAGTTTTCCTCCGCTGGTTGGCCAAAAACAATTCGCCGGATGTCGCTCACATCCAAGAGTACACAAGGTTGTACGTTTGGGCCTGGGGTTGTGTGGTATGATCACCCCCAGAAGTGGCAGGACTGGCCACTGTCACCGACGGCTACATCGGTGAGGCCCACGGGGCTCACTACCCTACTGGAACAAAAGAGGTCTAAACTATGTCGACATAGGGTTTGTGTGCGCGGCTATGAATGTCTGCGGTGTGTGCGCGGCTATGAATGTCTGCGGTGTGTGCGCGACTGTGAATGCCTGCGATAGATTTCAGGATATGAAAACCTGATGTGCTGATGAGCTAGTAGAGCCTTGTTATAACTGATTTATATTATTGTTGCTTTTACCGGTTATACTGCACTCTTTTATAATTGCTCCTAGCCGTTCATATATGAAATGTTGTGTTAACCCTCTCTTGCTTCAGCTATTTACTTTTGTTGGGTGGGTGCGTGCTCGTCCCCAGGATGTGGATCCGGGGAGGAGATTTGTTTCCACTTAGCTCTGTGACTAACGGTTATGTGATTAACCATTCACAGGAGGTGGAGCACCATAGTGACCCGCTGCCACAGGAGATTACGCCAGCAGCTAGGTCCACTCGAGCAGATGTACCCCTGTCGTCCTCAGAGTTTAGAGACGTGAGTACCGCCGAGCAGCGTAGAGAAAGAGAGACTGTATAAGGATTATATGTAGCACATGTATAGCCCACGAGCTTATTTAAACACTTAGGCTTCGGCCCTAGAACCGCTGTGATTTTGATATAATATATATAAATCTGCAATGGTTTCCTGTTAATGCTTCCGCTATGCTTTGATGGGTTGTGTATGTTATGATTCAAGCTGAGCAAGGCAGCCATCTAGTGCTTGGTTAGGGTGGACCGTTTCCCCTAAGAGCACTGGGTGGACGTCTTGTGACAGTAGTACCCCTCCGTCCCGACCCGAGAAAAAGGTTGGGGGGGTACTACAAAATCGTGGTCATCCATTCCTTTTGTCTTGGAGATTAGATGGCTGAGGTTTGGACCGTGAGTGTTAAGGGTCAGAGGTGAGAATTTTTTTATCATTCCTCTCTCTCTCTCACTTTCTTTTGGGCCCTAAGAAAGAAGAAGAAGAAGGAAAGGAGGGGAAGGATAAGGCTGATTCAGTCCTCTCAAAGAGCTTGGAAGGAGTTCTTGTGATCGGACTCACAAGCTGAGGTTGAATCCGTGGAGAGGAAGGTGCAACGAATACTTCCATCTGAATCTCTCGCAATTTAATGGCTTCTAAGCAATCAATAAGGATAACGATCTTCCTTCTTGGACATGTGAAGTCCTCTTTTGACATGGATGCATGGAAACCCCCACCAATTAGTGGAGAATGAGAAGTTTCCAACAGGTTGATTGGTGATATCCCCGATAGTAAACTTGTAAATAGAATCTTGAATCGAAGTACGAAATATACATGATGTGTGAAGCCCATCTGGACAGATTGGTCCAGATTGGTGATGATTGATTTGCATGTCAGAGAAGACTCCGTAGGTAAACGTATAGTTTTATGGAGTTTTGGATTGTGCATCTTGCTGTAGGTAGTACTGGAGGTGTGCTCCAGGAAAACACCAAGTTTTGAGACAGGAATGCAGTTCTGTCAGATATCGCCTGACGGTAGTGATACCGCGGTAGGTAGCTCCCGGAGAGTTGTTTTGTGTTTGCAAGCCTACGTCTTGGGGACAAGGTGGGTAGCGCGTGGAGCTGAGAGCCCGGAGTGCCCAGCTGTGGTGTCCATGAGAGCCATCCTTGTTACATAACATTGGTTATGTATACGACAAGGGGAAAGGGGAGGCTAACCCGCGTCGTGCGCAGTACAAACGACGGATTGAGCAACAAGATGTGGTTGAACTGTACCCGCGCTATGTTGTTCGGGCTAGATTCCTAAGGTACTTGGAATCGTCATTGACATAATAAGACTCGTGGTTATGCGCCTGACTAGTGAATGCTCAATCTTGACCATCGGTTTGTGACAGAGGATGGTTGCGAGACTGGAAAAGTCCAGTACACTGATAATGTTCTCTAAGTGCACATGACGTGTGGCATTACGAGCCAACTTCTGGGGTGAAAGGTGCTTAAATTGCACATTTTTATGCCAATATATATACATGATGCGTACCTGCAGGGAAGGAGCACTGCCGCCTTGGCTGAGGGGTGGTGTCGTTATAAATTGGTTAACTAAAGTTGACCATTACTTTATTTGCCAAGTTTTGGTGGATTATCCTTATGCAGGTGCTGGAGAGCCGAGCGGGAAGTAGCAGTTTGATGCCCCTTTGTGCTATGACGGCCTTCGAAGGTCAAGTGAAGTGTTTACTTATTGTCATGTGTGGTCGGCGTGCGTATCGAAGTATGTAAATCACCTTGGTGTTAAACAGTTTATATGTTATAAGGTATTAAGGCCAAACATTTTGTGTATTTTTATATCATTCCTATATTTTGCTTAGTGGACATTCCTGGTGTTGGATTCTTAATAACATAAAAGCTTCCTCTAGAATGTATCTCTGAGTTAGGATCCACGAATCTTTTGGTTTCAATGCGTAACTCCACTGAATGTCAATGGAATATGGTGTGGGGCCTTAGTCGAACCTTCTGTTATATTCTACGTGACGGATAGGGGTGTTACACCAGATCGCTCCCAACATGTCGCTGAGGCCAAGAGCTTGAATGATGTTTCAAAAAGCTTACAAAACGCAAAGGCCGCACACAGACTTTGATAATCTCTTTTACATGTCTTCAACCTCATCTTCGAGTTCCTCTACAATAATGAGTTTTTATTTCATAGTTTATTACTCTTGTATTCTTTTTGATTATTTTTGTCGGTAGTGGAATTTGTTGTTGTAGTCGGTGACTAGGTCCTACGAGACTTCAGGGGAATTTGTCGCGAGTGACAACGACTATGTTTAGGGTTAGATCTAGGGGCAGCCCGTGGCCTTATCTGGGGAGAGATAGGCTAGAGCCAACTGGTGTTTGGGAGAAGGGTCGGTATAGAAAATCAAAAAGGATTTCTATGTTTTTCTCGATTCCAAGCGTGATTGGAGTCAAAATTTTGTAATCATTTTTCTAGAAATAAAATCATTGCATTCTCTATTTTACTCATTAGATTTTTGATTTCCTTATTCAGGGAAAAATGAGCAATCTCTATCATTAACACCCAGTGGTAGCACTTACCGCCGATGGTAGTAATATAGACTCAACTTCTCTTTTCAATCATTTCTATAAATGTTATTTTCTCAAAACGATAAAGTAAAGTTTTCATTTAAATATTTCGTTAAATATTTATATCTTATAACTATATTTTTATTCAAGTTTAAAATTTCTTAGAACCCTTATTCACCCCTCTCCCTCTAAGTGCACCTACAAATCCAACAAAGCAAGAAATTGGAGAAGGCTTTGTGTGACAAGAATGTGAAGTTCACAAGGAGGACCAAACCATGGGATTCAAGGTGCAGCCAGTTGGAAACACAAAGTTTGAATGCCAAGGGATCGAGGCTAATAGAGAGGACCCTGTCAAGGGGTTCAATGGTAAGCAATTAGTGGAAGATGATATCTAAGTGTTATGGAGGCAATGCTTGCATGAATGTAGCATATAAAGAGATCAATGTGGAGAAAGCAGAAGACACAGAGTGTGATATCTAGTAGAACGAAGCTCATATTGAGGAAGACTTGAGGATAAGCCATAGAAGGACATGGACTCCACACCATGTGAATTTTCGATCTATGAAGACGTGGAAGAGTAACTACTCAATGTTGAGTTGGTGACCCTACTTGATGGAGTTGAAGACAACCAAGAAGTGACAGATTATTGGAGGTATGGTATTCTCAATAACATGAAGACAAAGATACAGGGAATATTGCTACCTTATGTATGGCTGTGATGAGGGAATCACAAGAATGGGTGTGGGAGATGTCACAGATTACTAGTTCAAGGTGTAACCATGGCCATGAATACATGCACGAATTGCTCAATAAGTAGCATGTTGAGGCGATAGGGCTTCAATGAGGTCGAAGACTTGGGTGTGGGAGCCTTTGACACAATTATGACTCTATACTCAAGATGATCGTGCATAAGGGAAGCTTGCCAAGAATAAGATTTAAGCATAGCCATGATCATATGACAAAAGGATGTGAAAGTATCCAGAACACTAGAGAGTAATATTGAAGATGATGGAATAGTCTTGAAGGGTGTGGAGTCTTCCAAAAGATTTTAAGGGCATGTAGAATGCTTTAGAAAATTATGGAATCGGGTAGATATAATTTTAAAATATTATATAAGAGTATAAAATAATTTATAATATTCTAGAAGACTGTGAAATCTTCTAGTTAACTCTAGGTGTATGTAGAGGTATCTAGAATGGTGTGGAGTTTTGTAGAAGTCGAGAGTAATTTGAAATAATATATACTACTCTTGAATGTTTTAGAGTAGTGTGGAGACTTGTACAAAACCATGAGGGATATGCATAGTAGTTTAAAAAAGTCTCGAGTAGAGTTTCTAGAGTCTCATCTTGGCTGGAGGGGAAACCACTTAGAGGATATAAAAAGGGCATGTGTGTTCATTTGAGCCATGCAATATTGGAATCAATCTAAACAATGTATATAAGCCACCAAAGAGTATCCAGTTGTAAATCTTTAAAGTGGTAAACATAAGTTTGAGTGTTCTCGAGTGTTGACCCCTTTCCATCGTATACTTATATGTGTGTGTGCATCTAATTCCTCTACAAGAGAAGAGGTGAAGGCTGAATTAGCTATTACAAAGGGCGCAAAAAGAACTAAGGCCACACAAATCAAGGTATGATTGCGGGTCTTACACTCTGTCTGTGACATTTTTTATCAGAACTAGGTTACATTAGAGATACATCATTCAATAAAGCATATGAGGGAAGTGTTCCGTCGAGTTCAAGGGGCCATTAGGCAGCATCGTAAAGTCATGTGTATGATAAGGACTTTGTCGTGGAGATAATCCATGAATAAAGCGAGGACACATCCAAGTGCATGATAAAGACAAAATTCGGGGAGGAGGTCCAAAGAGAGATGCAAGATGTTCTTGATGTTGAGGCTAGTAAACTCTCAAAGAGGAGAAAATATTTAATAGCCACGTTGGAAGCTAGAAATCGAGATAAAGAGGAACACGGTCGGTGGAGCACACTTCATCCTAATTATAAAATCATGTGCTCCATGTGGTTCAAGGGACTTGAAACAACAGAAGAGGTTGATCATTTTCGTGGAGAACATGGAGCAGAACATTCATGCAAACATAATAATTGAGGAGGCAACACGGATAGGAACCGCCTGATTCCACTTGGTAAGAGAATCTTCACGTTGGTGGATTAATATGAGAAAAACTATCAAGACTTGTGAGGACTTTAAGAGAGAACTTAGACATCAATTTAATCCAATGTTCTCAAATGAGAAGATGATGGTGATGCCAACACGTCGTTGCTTTATATGCAAGGAGATTCATATATCGATGGATTGTGAAAAGCAGATTCCTCATAAGTAGGCGTGCATATTTTTGCAAAGGAGACCACGATATGGAAAGTTGTCCAATCACGAAAGGGTTCAATGCAACTAAAGAGGGCAACAAAAACCACTGTGAGACAGTTTAAGTTGTTGAGGATGAGGAATCCAATTATCAAAGTGAGGTTACGTAATGACTTGGGAAGCCAAGGAGTGCCTCTCCCAAAAGAACTCTACATCAAGCCTAAAAAGATGTGGAGTTGAGTTGCCAAGGGGGCAAAACTTCGGTAGAGGAAGAAGTGAGGTTATGCAATGCAGAGCAAGATATGGTCGAAGACTCTGAGTGTTGAGAGGGTGAAGCTCACAAGGAGAAATGAATCGTGGGATTCGAGGTGCAACCAGTTGAAGATGCAGAGTTCGAACACCAAGGTGGGCGAGGGTAAAAAAAGAAGAGCCAATCAATGAGTTCAATGGTGAGAAATTGGTGGAAGAGATGTCCAAGTGTCGTGGAGGCAATGCTTGCATAAATGTCTATGTAAAGAGATCAATGTGGAGAAAGCAGAGGATACAGAGTCTGATATCTAAGGGAGCGAAGCACATATTGAGGATTAGCTTGAGGGTAAGCCAAAGGACAACACAAAGTCCACACCATGTGAATTTGTGATTTTTGAAGATGCGGAAGAGTCACTTCTCGACGCTGAGTCGCTGACACTACTTGACAGAGTTAAAGTTCACCAATCAATGATGTATTATTGGAGGTAAGGTCTTCGCTGTAATATAAGGGAAAAGTACAAAAAATGTTGTTACCAAATGTATGGTTATGACGAGGGCGTCACAATGATGGGTGAGTAAGAATGCCATGAGCTACTGGTTAAAGGTGCAAATGTGACAATGAACACACACGTGGATGGTGCAATAAGTTGCATGGTGTGGCGATAAAGCTTCAAAGAGGTCGAATACTTGTGAGGTAACCTTGGGCACAAGTATGACTCCATACCTAAGATGTTCATACACAAGGGAATCTTGCCAAGCATTAGTCTTAAGCATAGACATGATCCTATAGCGCAAAAGGATGCAGAGTTCTCCAAAACACTAGAGAAAATCTTGAAGATGATGGAATAGTCTAGAAGGATATGGAGTCTTCCAACAGATTCTAAAGTCATGTAGAATGCTCTAGAATACTATTAATAGAATAATCTAAAATAATTTATGGAATATTCTAAAAAAAGTTAATTTCATGGAATATTCTAAAAAAGTGTAGAATAATCTAGAATAATTTAAAAGAGTGTAAAATCTTATAGATAACTCTAGGCGTATGTAAAGGTATCTAGAATGATGTGAAGTTCTATAGAAATTAAGAGTAATATGGAATAGCCTAGACTACTATTGATTATTATAGAATAGAGTAGAGACTTATACATAGCTATAATAGATGTGTAGAGTAGTTTAGAAGAATCTAGAGTATAGAGTTTCTATATTCTTTCCTTGGTTGCAAGGAAAACCCCTTAGAGGCTATAAAAAGAGGATTGAGTGTTCATTCAAGGCAATCAATCTTAGAATCAAGTCAAGCGAAGTGTTCAAGCCACCAAAAAGAGGATGAGTGTTTTTGAATGTTCTCTCTTTTTCCATCAAATACTTGTGTGTGAATGTCGCAAAATAATCCTCCTAATTCCACTGCTAGAGAATAGGTGAAGACTAACTTAGCTACTGTGAAGGACGCAAAAAGAAGTTAAGGCCACATGGAGCAAGGTACGAGCACCGGTCCAACACCATGTCTGTGATTGTCGGCTCAAAATTGGATTCAATAGCTTGATTGCTTCTTGGATGTCAAGAGATTGGCGGAGCTCAAGACTAGGCCGAACTTTTTTGTCGTCCAATCTCAAATATTTCAACCTAATCATTGCCCTTTTCTTTGTACTTAATCATTATAAGGGTATAGTAATAAATCCTAATCTGCCCATTCATTTTGCATAATTAGACCAAATTCACTCAAAACCAGAATGAAGTTGACCCTAGTAGAACAGAATACATTAGAAAACTGTTGCTATAAAGCTCTAGCTACCTTAAGTCTAACCATTACATCATAATATTTGCAAGGTACATCAATGCTTGTGGAAAGCTTTCCAAAGCATTACAGTTCAAATGATTGAAATAAAAAAATTCAAAATAAAGATATCCAAAATCGGGCGTAAGAGCCCAAATAGAAAGCCAAGCATGTATTGTTATTATGCTGAAAAAACGTCTAATCAAATTTGATATACTTATTCATTTGCTTGGGCCATTCATCATAAAGTAATGCTGAAAAATACAGATTACTGTCACTATATCATAGGATGCATGCAGAAGAACGCAATTACTACAACGAATTTCAAAAATTAAGACCAAAGTCACAACTGAATAAAAGAGGCTACTTATTTACAACAACAACACTCAAGCCTTTATCCCACTGTAGTCGGGGGTCAGCTACTTATTTCATCATATAAAAGGAACAGCATTCTACAACAAAAAGGACAGCAAAAATATTATTGCTGCTGTCCATCCATACCCTTCCTCCCAGTAACAAAGAGAGGGTTGGGAGAGAAAAGAAAGAAAAGAAAGGAAAACACTTGTGCAGCAGAAAATTTACAATGTTCTATAACACAGGTGCTATCTGAATAGCACATGATAAATCAAAGAATTTACCATCATTCATCCCGCCATGGCTTGAAACATTGAATACTAACCATCTTCTGGAGAGAGGCTTTGGAACTCATCAGCGGATCCTGCCCTGAATGAGCAGAATGGTATCAGTTCTGATTGCTCTTTCTTTCTTCCATGCAAGCAATAGACGATTCCACAGGAAATCCATCGCACCGATAGGACTTTTCTGCCCATTTGAGAGAAATTGGAGATGATCGAAATGTGCAATTAGTTGTCGGTTGCCTGAAGCTCGGCAGCTCTCTGTCTCATCATCTCCATCACAGCAACCCTGCGTCTGGATTCAGCCTGCTGCTGCAGCCTCGTCATATGTTCCTTCAAATCCCTGAATGGGAAGCAGCAGCACCAAAATGAATATGTTGATTAATAAACAAAGTTCAAATTATAAAAAAATATTACAAAAATTCCAGACGCACTTGCAGCGTGGAATGATGCATCCGGATTCCTTGCAGTCGCGGGAATGGAGTTGCAACAGATACCACATCTTTTTGCAGAGAACACAGCCTCTGGCAGCACGAATTTTGCATTGAATACCGTGGCGAAAAAGTCCTTTGACTTTACGGCAGTTGGGGTACAGGCAATGCGGAGAAGAATGGCACAAAGATGCGTGGACCAGGAGATCAAGCATGCTTCGTAGCTGCAGCAAATAAATATTGAATGATAATAAAGTTCCAAGAAAATGCTGGAGACAAACCGATGGCATTAGCATAAATACTATCCTCCCTCTCTTTTCACTCAAAAAAATAGATAAAACATGGTCTAGCAACAGAGTTTGAATGATTAGAAAATTAAAGCTGTCGTATAATAAATCCTTGCATCTAGTCACCTCAATTGAAGGTTTTTTTAATTTTTAATAGACCGGTGATTAAAAGCTTACCGGATTCTGGAGGGAAAAATATAGAATTCCTGATAATTCTCCTAACAAGTATCAAAAAAAGACAATGTATCCAAAAATAAACAAGTATCAATATAGTATAAAAGTACCCCACAGGAGCCAAAAAGAACACAACGAACTAGCCAACATCTGAAGGATAGAAACTGCAAGATTTTGAATAAATGTAAAGACAGAGACAGAAAGTGTCATTGCAGAGAAACAATGGTGGTATTCCAAGAAAATGTATGTTATAGATAGTTCATAATAATGCACAATATCAAATATTAATATATTCAGAGGATCATGTTTTAACTCTTCGTGTATTACTTAAAACTAAATATTTATCTGAAGAAAATACAAAAGATGGTCCCAGCAGATATTATTTGGAAAATTAATCAGTAAAACCTAATTTCACGGTTGTATAAACATAAATATAAAAATAAGAACCTCGGGTAACAACATGAGACATTGAGCATGAAGCATGAAAAAATTCAAGCTTTTAAAGAAAGAGAAGACACAGCACCTGCTGAACCCGTTTTTGTCGGGCTTCCTGACTTTGTGCATCGCGATCAGCATTTGAAGGATGATTAGTTAACTTATGAGCATGCTCAATACCACCATCTCTCTGGTAGCAGACATTGCATACATCAAAATCAGGGCAAACCTCGCAGTGCCAACCCTGGCCAGTTTCGATGTCATGACAACACACATTGCATGTTGTCACAAATGCTGGGGCGGTAGGATTATGAAGGTGATACAAGACCATCATAGATGAATGCTTAGCCCTGCGCAGCGTGTCATACTGGTAATGGTTTCCTTGACAAAGGCTCAAGAACGCCTGTCTGGTATCAAAAAATTCGCTTTCTATGATCTCATCTTTGTCTTTAGTATCAGCAAGCACTCCGGCAATTTCAATCTGCCCCATCGATTTGGTATATGTAAATGTCAATATCATTGAGCGGTTGACCAGATTAAGGGATAAATTTCACTCAGGACAACTTACAGGGAACAAATCATGCCTCTCCCTGTTGTAGACAGGATGTCTATCCCTATCCTCGAGATTTTGTTGTGCCTCATAACACCTGGAAAAACATTTATAATATGTCAAATGTAGAAAAGTTTAACTGCGCATGTTCATCATATAATATAAAGATATACTATGCAGTCCTTCTCAAACTTTAAACAGTAGAATTAGATCTAACAACATAGAACATGACAACAGACTCCAAGAGAGAATAAAAACCTAGATTTCCAATATATCTTCGCACTTTCCAGCACACAATGAACAGTTGTCCCAGCGGTTGATCCTCCCTAAAACTTTCAAAGCCTTCCTAAAGCACTCCCGCGCTTCTACCCCAGTCGCTCGAGTGCCCATCACTTCGAACCGAACCCCCCAGCCCCATGCCACCACTGTCGCCACCCCCGGAGAACAACCAAGACACTTTAACGACCAAAGGTGAAAACAACTATGTAGCACAGGGACGGAAACGGGATACGAGATACGATACAAAATGGATACGATAAATGTTATTTTTTAAAAAATAAGTATACGGGATACGGGATACGATACGAAATGGATACGAGAAACGTTATTTCTAAAAAAAAAAGTATACGGGAAACATTTTTAATTTTTTAATTATTTTAATACAAGTATTAATTAACATAAGAATAAGACAACTAACAAACTACTTGTACATATCTTGAATTATAACGAAAAAAATTAATAAAACTACAATATAGACCAAACATATGAAAATCGGATTTCAAACTTATATTATACATCATTGACATTTCATATAATGCTATATATATCATTTCAAATCTAAATATTATAAAGAACTACTTAAATGACCAAAGTGAGGCTGAATGTCCCATAAACTCAATCCCGGTTGTTGGATTCAAGGAACCAGGTCTGCCAATATCCATTGCTCCTAAAAAACCCTCCCGCGATTTCCCCGATGCCTGCTCCGCCAAAAAAATTGAAAATGCTTGCCTTTGTCGCCGGCGGCCTGACCGGAGCCCACCGGCGGGTTCGCTGGGGTTCGGCGAACCAGCCGGGAGTTGTTCGGCGGCGACTGGGCAAGGCCACCGCCGACGGGGGCCCTGCCCGGAAGATCTAAACAAGGTCTCACGGGCAGGGCCACCGTCGGCGGTGGCCCTGCCCGATCGCCGTCGGACAACACCCGGCGGGTTCGGCCGACACCAGCGAACCCGCCGGTGGGCTCCGGTCAGGTCGGCGGCGGCAAAAAAGGCAACTAGTGAGGATGCGTGGGTTTAGGGTACCAAACCATTAGTCCCACATCGTCCGTCTCTTCTATATTAACAGGTATAAAACGAAAATGAGGGTACAATCGCTTGAATTAGAATATTTATTAAGACTGAAAAATGAAGGCGGTTGTGCATTCGGGCAGGCAATACGTGGGGCGGATGCAGGCTTCGTAGCCGACTTTTAATGCAGCCATGCAGGTGCGGCTCGACCGGTTTGCCTATTGTTTTTATTTTTTAAAAAATTTTCTTTTTTTTATGCGCCACAAGTAGGATTAAGTGAAGATATTAAAATGCAATTTTGGGAAAACTTAGATGATTTAGTAAGAGATATCTCATAAAGAAAGAAGATTTTCATAGGAGGAGACTTAAATTGACATATATGGAAGAAAAATGTAGATTACACAGCCGTTCATGGAGGATATGGATATTGAGATATGAAGAAAGGAATGAAAAAGGAAAAACTATTTTAGATTTTGTCGTAGCACATGAGCTAATTGTATTAAATATGCTTTTCATAAAAAGGGAAGAACATTTAATTACGTTCAAAAGCGAACCAAATAAATCACAAATTCAAGGTTTTGAAAATCGGACCGGAGATGGAACCGTTCTTATGAGAGATTCATGGTTCAACCGGTTGGCTCGGTTGAACAGGGTTTGAACCGGATTGAACCGTTTAGACAAAAGTTACTAATATTATTTCATAATATATGCGATATGGATATTAATATATCAAAAATAAAACAACTAATGTAAATATATGATAAATAAAGTCACTGGCTCGCTGGTCTACGTGAGGAATAAGACCATATATCTTCGTTTTGGAGGCTCGCCACCCCGTCGAAATCGCCGGCGTGAGGAAGAACTTTTATTGGCTCTACGCCGTCTGAAAGGAGCGGAATAACAGATGCAAAAATAAAAAAGTAAAGGTTCAAGTGTTTAACCTAAAGGCTAAAACAATCTCAATCGTACGATACCAAATAAGTGGTGAAATTAGCCTATTTTTCTGAACCATCCGGTTCCCTAAAAACCGGTCCGGTTTCCGGTTAACCGGTTCAACCGTCTGGTTAACCGATTCTGGGCCGGTTTTAAGCAGGAGCGGATTTAGGGACCAGACCGGACCGTCCGGAGAACCGGTCGATGGTCCGACCGGACGAACCGGCCGGTCCGGTCCGGTTTTTAAAACGTTGCACAAATTGATTATTTTATGACTCGCAAAATGGATAAAATGATTTGTAAAGATTGCAAAGTCATAGCAGAAGAAAGTTTGACAACACAACATAGGTTAGTAATGTTAGATGTACAAATTAAATATAATAAATTTAAGACAAGAACAAAAATGTTGCAAAAAATTCGGTGGTGGAACTTGAAGATGGAAAAACATGTTGCTTTCAAGAAGACAAATATGAAACGACTAGTTGATGACCCTTATGCTGATCCTAAAGTCTCATGGGCAGTTATGTTACTTATGTTTTCACATTTAAGAATAAGTGAAAAGAACGTACTTGGAGTATCAAAAGGTCGTGCGCCCCCAAATAAAGAATCTTGGTGGTGGAAAGAGAAAGTGCAAGACAAAGAGAGGGCAAAGAGGGTCAGCAATAAATCACTCTACGCTTGTAAGAATGATAAAAATTTAGTCAGGTCTAAAGTCGCCAAAAAAGAAGCTAAACATGCAGTAAGTAAAACAAGAAAGTCAAGCTTATGAAGAATTTTATAAGCGATTAAATATCAAAGATGGAGAGCATGACATATATAAAATTACTCGAGCTAGAGAAAAAACAACAACAGATTTAAGTCAAGTAAAATGCATAAAGAATGAGACAAATATAGTTTTGACCGATGATGTGAATATTAAAGAGCGATGAAAAAAATACTTTTATCAACTCTATAATGAAACAAAAGACAAATGAATTGAACTTGAAAAAGTTAAGTAAATCAGAGAAGTATAAAAACATAACATTTTATCGTAAAATTCAGGTATCAGAGATAAAATATGTTCTAAATAAGATTAAAAATGGAAAGGCTGTTGGGTCAGACGATATACTTATCGAAGTATGGAAATGTCTAGAAAATGAAAGAATTTTATGTCTTACATGTTTTTTCAATAAGATACTGAAGTCAAAGAGAATGTCAGACCTATCAGAAAAGCCTATATAACAACGACCCATTCCTTTTGTATTTTATTATTATTTTCCCTCCTCTCTTTAGTCTCACATCATGTATATGACTTTCCTCTATCTTTCTCTCTCCTATAAATATGTATTTGACTATTGAGAAAGTATATACAAGGTTCAGATTTTCCACGTCTACATGGTATCAGAGCCACCGGTCCTCCTTGGGTGGCCTCTATTTTCTTAACCACCTACCTTGGGCGGTCTCCTTTCCGTCGGCTCGGCGAGCTCCTCCTCTCTGTCCGCCTATACCGGTACTACTCGGTGCCGGATAAAAATTTTCTATCAGCTTGCTACTTGGCGAGCTCCTCTCTTTGTCTCTCTCCTTTTTCTCTCCTTGCTCTGTTGCTTTTATAGCCCTCCCTGCTGATACCCAACCTCTGTGTTGTTGCGGTTTGCCTCCTTGATACCCGTTGCGACCTGCTGCATATTCTGCGGCCTCGTCTTGCCGTTCGACTTCTTCTGCTCGCGGCTTTCTGCGCGACCTCCTTTGTCGTTGCTGCTTGGGCAACCGCTTCTAGTTGCTGCTCTCCGAGCGATCTCCTTTGTCGCTGCTTCTTGGCAACCCCTTCTAGTCGCCTCTCTCCGCGCGACTGTCTCTAGTCACTGCTCTCTGCTCGCCGCGCTTTGCTTCTCTTGTTGCTGGTGGCTTCTCCTCTTCTCGGCACGCTCCGCATCTAGGTCGTGGCACTTCTCCTTTGTCGCTGATGAACTCACCTTAACCGTGTGGATTCCTGCCTAGTCGGTGCGACCTGCCTTCTCGCTAGCGGTTTCTCCTCAGTGGCTCCACTTTCTCTTACCTTCCCATCCCTCTTATAGTCTTCTTCATTCTCTTACGTGGGCCCACCCCTCTATGACTGGCGGCCTCTTCCGTTTTCTGTCCACGTGACCTTCTGCTTCCCGCAGACTTATCTTGCACTGCGGTATTCCTGGCGGTCTCCCTTGTGGTCCCTGCGGTCTGCTGGTTCCAAGGCGTTCTCATTATATCCGCTGCGGGCTCCCTTTTCTATCCGCTACGGTCTCGTCTTCTTGTCATCGTGACCGCTGCAGAGTTCTCCTGTCTGCTCTGCAGTCTTCTCTTACCATTACGGACATCCTCTGTCCGCTTGGCTTGTCCTCTATCCGCTGCGTTCTCTTCGTGCAGCTTGTCTGTCTGCTGCGTTTTCCACGTTGCGGCCTCCTTTCCTTTCGGGCTCTGCACTTCGGTCGCGACTTCTTTCTTGCCGCTGGTGCGACCACACCGTGACCGTGCGACCTGCGAATTTCTTCCCCGGCCTTGTCCTTCTCGTCGCGACCTCTTTCTGGTCGTTGTGCCTTTGTTCTGCTCCTCCGGGATCCGCATTTTGGTCGCGGCTTCCTCCTTGCCGCTGGTGTGTTCACACCGTGACCATGCGGCCACGCCTCTGTTCGTGCGGTCTCCCCTACTTGCGCGGCCTCCTCTCTGTCCGAGGTTCTTGCTCGTCTGGGTTGTTCGTGCGGACTTCTTCTTCTATTCGCTGGTCTTCTCTCCTAGCCGTTGTTTGTATCCATGGATTCATCTTCTGACTCTCGGGGACGAGGCCGGTGTGGCCGGCTGCGACCTAAGTGTTCCCTCTGCGGCAAGGACGGGCACTTTGAAGCTACGTGCTATCGCACGCATGGTCGTCCTCCTCGTCCGCTGGCCTCTGTTGCTGCCACCGACTCCTCTACCCCTCATACTGACCTTGACGAGGTTCGCCTTCAGCTCCAGCATCTCCAGGGCTTGCTCAACCGCCCACCTGCCTCGGTTGCCTCTGCTGCCTCCATATCCAATGAAGGTATCGCCTGCCTCTCCACTGGCATGCGATGGATTGTGGATTCTGGTGCCACTCATCACATCACCTCTGTTCGACCGCCCCAGTAACTGTCCTCTCCTCATCTAAAGTACATTACTGTGGCCAATGGGGCAGCTGTGCCTTTCTCTGGCTGTGTTGATATTCCTCTCACCTCCTCGCTTTCCCTGCGCTCGGTTCTTCATGTTCCGGGCTCTCCATTCAATTTACTTTTTGTTGCTCGCCTCACTGCTGACTTACATTGCTCTGTGACATTTATCTCTTTGTCTTTTCTGATACAGGATCAGCAGACGCGGACTATCATTGGTAGGGGGCGACTGCAGAACGGACTCTACCTTCTTGATGACTCTCCTACTCTCCTCGCATCTGTCTCCTCCGAGGATTGGCATCGGCGTCTTGGTCATGCTCCTCTCCCTGTCCTCCAGAAGGCTCTCCCCGATATCTCCCTTCCTGCTTTTCAGTATGAAACATGTATTCTTGGCAAACAGCCTCGTTCATCTTTTCCATCTCATTGTACTCGGAGCTCTGCTCCTTTTGTTTTGGTACACTCCGATATTTGGGGTCCGTACAAGATTCTTAGTATTTCTGGCTACCATTACTTTCTTACCTTTATAGATGACTATTCCAGCATGACATGGTTGTATCTCCTTCGTGATCGTTCCAAGCTTCCCCGAGTATTTGGATCCTTCTTGCTTGATACTCGCACTCAACTCTCCGTGCCCATCAAAACTCTTTGCACTGATAATGCGCGCGAGTAGACTGTCCATGATTTCGTGACCCTCTACTCTGAATTTGTGGTCATTCACCAAACGTCTTGTGTTTATACCCCTCAGCAGAACGGTGTCGCGGAGCGTAAAAATCGTCATCTCCTTGATGTGACTCTCTCTCTTATGCTTCAAATGCGGGTTCTTAAACCCTATTGGCACTTTGCGCTTTCCACGACCTGTTTTCTCATCAACCGTCTCCTGTCCTCCGTCCTCCACAATGCTACTCCGTTCAATCTTTTATTTCCCTCCACTCTGGCCTTCTCTCTTACTCCCCGCATCTTTGGGTGTACGTGCTACGTTCACACCCTAGGCCCATCTACGGACAAGTTGGATCCCAGTGCAGCCAAATATGTCTTTGGGGATATTCGCGCACTCAAAAGGGCTACGTGTGTTATTCGCCCATTACCCGCAAGGTGACTATTTCTGCTGATGTCATCTTCCGGGAGGATCTTCCTTTCTTCTCTGCTCCGGATCCAGCACCTTTTCCTGAGTCGGTCGTGTGCCTTGTCATACCTGTTCATGAGCCCGTCGTGCACCTTTCTCCCCCATCTCCCTCCCTCCCAGCCTTCAGCTCTTCCCAAGCCGCCTGTCATCCAGGTCTATTCTCGCCGCTCTTCTCGTCCCGTTGTCCCACTACAGTCGGCTTCAACCTCTGACGCTACGCGGACTGCTGCTCCGGCTCCAGTCTCCACCGCTCATCCCATGGAGAATTATGTCTCTCTTCATCGCCTCTCCACACCACTTCGTCACTTTGCCACATCATTATCCTCTATTTCTATGTCTAATTATGTGCATGAGGCTCTTCAACATCCCGGCTGGCGGGCCGCTATGGAAAAAGAAATGACGGCCCTTTGGGCTAACCAAACCCGGGTCCTCATCACTTTACATTCCGGTCAGACACCTGTTGGGTGTAAGTGGGTTTTCGTCATCAAACACACTCCTGATGGCACCATTGACCGTCTGAAGGCTGGCCTGGTGGCTCGTGACTTTACTCAACAACATGACCTTGACTATTAGGAAACCTTCTATCCGGTGGCCAAGCTCAACACCGTTCGCGTCCTTCTCTCAGTGGTCGTGCATCGCCACTGGCCCCTTCATCAGCTGGATATCAAGAATGCGTTCCTGAATGACGATCTTCAGGAAACCGTCTACATGCACTAACCTCTCGGGTTTGAGACCACGTGGGAGTCTCGTGTGTGTTTTCTGAAGAAATCCATCTATGGTCTCAAACAATCCCCTCGGGCGTGGTTTGACAAGTTCAGTAAGGTTATTCGGGACATGAGTTTCACTCGGAGCTCAGCAGACTTCTCCCTATTCACTCGACACCGGGCAACAGGAATTGTTCTTCTGTTAGTTTATGTTGATGACATCCTACTTACTGGGGATGACTCGAAGGGGATTCAAGCGGCCAAACAACACCTTAGCACCGTGTTTCAAACAAAAGACCTGGGGCATCTTCGCTACTTTCTCGGTCTTGATGTCGCAAGACGTTCGGATGGACTTGTCCTCTCCCAACGGAAGTATTGTTTTAACTTCCTCAAAGACGCTGGCCAGACCGGATACAAGCCGGCAATTACTCCGATGGATGCAAATCACAAGCTATGTGCCCATGCCTCTAATGCTGATCTGCTTCTCCAAAACCTGGAATACTATCAACGCCTTGTGGGAAAATTGATCTACCTAACGGTCACAAGGCCAGATATATCGTTCGTTGTTGGGATTGTCAGTCGGTTCATGCATGCCCCCCCCCCCTGAGTCTCTCATCTTCAAGCTGTTGAACATATTCTTTGATACCTTAAAGCAGTTCCAGGCCAAGGACTAGTTTATAAAACCTCCACATCTATTTCAACATTAGTTGCATATTCAGATGTCGATTACGCTGGCTCCTTGGACGATCGGCGATCAACCAGTGATTTTTGTACATATTTTGGAGGTCATCTCATTACATGGAAAAGTAAGAAACAAACAATGGTTGCTCGATCTTCAGCGGAAGCAGAATACCGATCGATGACATCAGTTGTCTCGGAACTCACATGGCTTGAAAGCCTACTTGCGGATCTGGGGGTGAAACTTCCCTCTTTCCGCTGTTCTATTTTGTGATAGTCAAGCGGCCATACACATAGTAAAGAATCTGGTCTTCCACGAACGCACAAAACATATCGAAGTAGACTGTCATTTTATTCAGGAGAAAGTTCAAATGAAGAAACTAGACTTAAAGCATGTTTCGGGCACTGATCAAGTTGCTGATATTCTCACAAAGGCTTTATCGAGTACCTTATTTTATCAGTGTCTGTACAAGCTGGGTGCATATGACTTTACGCTCCAGCTTGCGGGGGAGTGTTGGAAAAGCCCATATAACAATGGCCCATTCCTTTTGTATATAATTATTATTTTCTCTCCTCTCTTTAGTCCCACATCGGACTTTCCTCTCTCTTTCTCTCTCCAATAAATATGTTCTCATACTTTGTATTTGACTATTGAGAAAATATATACAAGGTTCAGATTTTCCAGTTCTACAAGACCAATAGAGAAAAAGTATTTTGGTACCTTTGTATAAGAATAAAGGAGATACACAAAATTGTGTTAATTACAGAATAATTAAATTGATGAGTCGTACCATGAAACTATGAAAATGAGTAATAAAAAGAAGAGTAAGACGGGAGACTAACATCTTGGAGAATCAATTTGGATTCATGTCAGGGAGGTCGACTATGAAAGTTATACATCTCTTGAGGAGACTCATTGACAACTATCGAGAAAGAAAACAAGATTTGCATATGCAGTTTATTGATTTTGAGAAGGCTTATGATAGTTCCAAGAGAGAACTTATGGAGAGTCTTAGAAAAGAAAGGTGTAAATGTTTCAAATATTGACATAATCAAAGATATGTATACAAATTCAGTGGCAAGGGTGATGACATTTGGAGGATTAACACAGGAATTCCCTATTATTGTTGGCTTACATCAAGGTTCAGCTTTAAGCCCTTATCTTTTTACCCTTATCTTAGATGAGCTCACCAGACATATGCAACAAGCAAAACCTTTGTTTATTGTTTGCGGATGATATCGTTTTGGTTGATGAGACTCGCGAGGATGTTAACACAAAACTTGAATCTTGGCGAGATACTTTAGAAAAGAAGAATTTTAGGTTGAGTAGGGAAAAGAAGGAGAATATGGAGCTTAAATTTAGCAGTACAAGAAGGACGGATGACTTCGTTATTAAGTTGGGTGATAAGATATTTCCCGTAGTGAGTGTTTTAAATATCTTGAATCGATAGTTCAAAAAGACGGAGGTATTGATAAAGATGTCACACATAGAATTCAAGGGGGTTGTTGAAGTGGAGAGGTGCGTCAGGGATCTTATGTGATCGTAAAGTACTGCTAAAACTTAAGGGCAAGTCTTACCGTACTGCAATTAGACCTGCGATGCTCTATGGTTCTGAGTGTTGGGGAGTGAGCTGTGTACATGAGCAAAAAATGGGAGTTGTGGAGATGAGAATGCTTAGGTGGATGTGCAGACACACAATATTGGATAAAATTAGGAATAAAGTATTAGGGATAAGACAAGAGTAGAACCAATTGCAGAGAAGATGCAAGAAACTCGTCTAAGATGGTTTGAACATGTACAAAGGGGACCATTAGAGGCACCTGTTAGCGTCGCGAGAGTCTAGTTACTAGGCTTGTTAAACAAGGGAGGGGTAGACCAATAAAGACTTGGAATGAAACTGTAAGGAAAGACATGATGTACTTAGGCATTAGTGAGATTATGACAAAAGATAAAGCACAATGGCGACAAAGGATCCATAAAGCCGACCCCAATATAGTGGGATAAAGGCTTGAATGTTGTTGTTGTTTTCTTAGAATTTTTATTCATTTAAAAAATCAAATAATTAAAAACTACTTAAATGACTAAAGTGAGGCTGAAATGTCCTATAAACTCGATCCTGGCCGTTGGATTCAAGGAATCAGGTCTGCCAAATTCATTCATCCCAAAAAACCCTCCCTGGATATGACGATTTCCACGACGCCTGTTTCGCCAAAAAAAAACTCCAAATGCTTGTCTTTGCCGCCGACGGCCTGACCGGAGCCCACCGATAGGTTTGTCGGGGTCCGGCGAACACGCCGGGGGTCATCCGGCAGCGACAAGGCAGGGCCACCGCTGACCAGGTCTCACGGGCAGGGCCACCGTTGGCGGTGGCCCTGCCCGATCGCCATCGGAAAACACCTGACGGGTTGGCCGGACCTTGACAAACCCGTTGGTGGGCCCCGGTGAGGCCGACAACGGCGGTAAAGGAAACCAGCGAGGATGCGTGGGTTTAGGGTACCAAACCATTAGTCCCACATCGTCCGTCTCTTCTATATTATCGGGTATAAAACAAAAAATGAGGGTACAATCATTTGAATGATTATTTATTAGAACAGAAAAATAAAGGCGGTTGTGCATTCCGGCGGGCAAGTCGTGCGACGAATGCTGGCTTCGTAGCCGACTTCTAATGCAGGTTCGGCTAGGCCAGTTTGCCCATTGTTTTTAATTTTTTTAATTTTTGTTTTCTTAGAATTTTTATTCATTAAAAAAAACAAATAATTAAGTTAATTTTTAAACAAAAAAAATTAAAACACAATTTAAAATATTTTTTAAAAAAATTAAACAATTTAAACAAAAGAATTTTAAATTAGCTCGTCAGCCGGTGGTGTGGGTACTGTTGTGCGGGGCAAGAGGGGACCCTCGTGCACTGTCACCCGTAATACTATAAAAATATAGAAAAGATTCAAGAAAACAAGCATTATAAAGAACAATATACCAAATGTCCACATCATTACATAAATTCATCATTGTTTCGTTACAAGACCTAATGTGTCTTTAAAAAGACTTGCAACTGACTCTTAAATGAAAATAAAAGGACAGACTTGGAAATGCAATTAAATAGGAAGCTAGCAACCGACTTGGAATACGATTAAATAGGAAGATGACCTAAAGAAAAAAAAACAACATAATAATAATGATGATGATGATAATAATAAAAGAGCGGTGGTAGCGAAACTTGATTGCTGGTGACTTGATCCGTGGGTGGAGTGGTAACAACGGGCAGGGTTGTTGTTAGTGAATTAAGCTTGGTAGTAAGGGTTGTCATGAAGTCCTGATGACATGCATCAGCATCCCAAAAGTGTGTTTCTACTTCCTGAAGGCGTGCTTCCACGTCGGATATAACTGAGTGTATCTAGTTCATAACATCCAAGAAATTGGGCGAGTCTGCATCTGGTGGATGGAGGTAGTACAAGATAAGTAGAAGGCGACAAGATTGCCAGATTGCTCGAAAGAGGCTAGTTAGGAGTTGTCGCGAGAGCCGCGTCATCTCCCAATGGTGGTGGCACAAATTTGATTACTTGATTAATTCAATTAAGAATTAATAAGCAATAAAAGTTAATTGATATATGTTATGGGCTGATCATCCAGTTGGAGAGTTGTCGAGCGATAAAGTAGGAATAAATTAATTCCTATTCAGCCAGTTGTCAATTCAATAGGTTGTGGAGTTATCGGGGCTACCATATAGAAAGAAAATAATTGATATTAAGCCCGCGGGTGGGGACCGAGGAGAAGCGTGTGCGGCTCAACAAAGGAGAAAACCTGTTAAAGACGTACAAGGATGGAAAGGACGCACGCTGATCGACGAGAATGCTGCATTAAGGGCAGGCACGACTTGAGTAAATAAATCGCAACAGCACGACAAAAACGACACCGATGAAAGCCTGCGTTCACGATCGGAGATCCCAAATCAGCGCTCGGTAAGCGAGGAGGACGTGTAGGAGGATCGGCAACATTGGAAATAAGGAAGAACGGCATAACGACCTTGACGTTGAGACACAGAGAGATGCGTGCGACGTTGATGTAGGAGAAGATCCGTCAATGGAGCTGAAAGAGCGGAAACAACCACTGAACGCCGCATGAAGATGCTGTCGTCGATAGTGATAAGGGCGGACGACGGTGGTTAAGTTCATCTTTCGGCGGTGAAATGGAAGCAGAGGTGACGCATCAAGGAGACAATGCAGATGATGTGTTGTTGGGACGAAGGAGTGGAAGCCAAGAGTTTTTGCACACAGTGGAGGAACAATGTATCTGACACTGAATTGTTATAGGCCAAGACAGAGGAAGGGGCGGAGGCGAGGGTAACGATGGCAGAGGAGAATACCGTGGAGCCAGAACCGCGGCTGCCTAAGCGGGGCTTGCTCATTAGAGGAGAGAGCTACCAATATCTCACAAACTAGAGAAGGGAAGGCAAATTAATTTTTGCATACCAATACAAGACCTAAGGGATCTTTTAAAAGACTTGCAATTGACTCCTAATAAAAGGATAGACTTGGAAATGCAATGAAATAGGAAACTAACAACCGAATTGGAATGCGACTAAATAGGAAGACGAACTAAAGACAAAAAATAACAACAACATAATAATGATAATAATAATAATAATAATAAATAAGTGGGGGTAGCGAAACTTGACTGTTGGTGGCTTGATCCGTGGGTGGGGTGGTAACAACGAGTGGGGTTGTTGTTAGTGAAGTGAATTAAGCTTGGTAGTGAGGGTTGTCATGTCGTCCTGATGAAATGCGTCGGTGTCCCAAAAGTGTGCTTCTACTTCCTGAATGTGTACTTCCACGTCAGATATAACTGAGTGTATCTAGTTCATAGCATCCAAGAAATTGGGCGAGACTCCATATTGTGGATGGAGGTAGCACAAGATAAGTAGCAGGTGACAAGACTGCTAGATTGCTCGAAAGAGGCTAGTTAGGAGTTGTTGCGAGAGCCGCGTCATCTCTCAATGATGGCAGAACAAATTTGATTACTTGGTTAATTCAATTAAGAATTAATAAGCAATAAAAGTTAATGATATATGTTATGGGCTGATCATCAAGTTGTGGAGTTGTCGAGCGATAAAGTAGGAATAAATTAATTCCTATTCAGCTAGTTGTCAATTCAATAGGTTGTGGAGATATCTGGGCTATCATATAAAAAGAAATTAATTGATATCCAGCTTGCGGGTGGGGGCCGAGGAGAAGCGTGTGCGGCTCAACAAAGGAGAAAACCTGTTAAAGACGTACAGGGGTGGAAAAGGCGCACACTGATCGACAAGAATGCTGCACTGAGGGCAGGCGCGGCTTGAGTAAATAAATCGCAACAGTATGACAGAAACGACAACGAAGAAAGCCTGCATTCACGATCGGAGACCCAAAATCGGCGCTCGGTAAGCGAGGGAGGACATGTAGGAGGATCGGTAGCATTGGTAATAAGGAAGAGCGGCATAACGACCTTGACGTTGAGAACAAGAGAAATGCGTGCGACGTTGACGTAGGGGAAGATCCGTCAATGGAGCTGAAAGAGCGGAAACAGCGACTGAACGCCGCATGAAGATGCTGTCGTCGGCAGTGATAAGGGCGGAAGGAAGTGGTTAAGTTCATCTTTCGGTGGTGAAGTGGAAGCAGAGGGGACGCGGCAAGGAGACAATGCAGATAATGCGTTGTTGGGACGATGGAGTGGTTGCCAAGGGTTGTTGCAGCCGGTGGAGGAACGATGTATCTGACACTGAATTGTTATAGGCCAAGACGAAGGAAGGGGCAGAGGCGAGGAGGCGAGGGTAACAACGACAAAGGAGAATGTCGTGGAGCCAGAACCGCGGCTGTCTAAGCGGGGCATGCTTAGAGGAGAGAGCTACCAATATCTCACAAACCAGAGAAGAGAAAGTAGATTAATTTTTGCATACCAATACAAGACCTAAGGTATCTTTTAAAAATACTTGCAACTGATTCTTAAATGAAAATAAAAGTGTTGAATTTTCTCAAGATGATCAGCGAGATAGTCTGACGCCAAATTAATATTCTCAGAGCTATCAAGATCACACCTTGATCAAGCGGAACTGAAAAAGCAAGCTCAAACACCAAATGCAAGAAGGACCAAGCAGATCATATATTTATTAACTTCTTTACAGGGCGAGGTATACGTGACGAGACATGATTTCGCCAGTACACAGGGAAAAACAGAAAAGATACAAAAATGAATCCGGGTGGACAGAACTGGAGACCGCCGAGACCGCTCGAACTGCTGAAAGACGAATAGAACACGGAGTCCGCCGAGACCGCGAGGTCGCGCGGACACACCGTTATTCGCTGACTGCTGCAAGCTGCTGCCGAACTGAAGAACAGACCGCCTAACCGCTGAGTCTGGCGGACAGGTTATATTGAACTTAGAAAAGCTGAAGCAGAGAAAACTGACAAGCCGCAGAAGCGACCTGCTGAGACCGCCGATTGTAACCGCAAACTTCACTGAACCTGACCGAAGTCAAAGCCAAACTCCTGACTCCACAGTGCTAGCCGCGCAACCTGCAAACAGCAACCAGTTAACTCTGATCAAACCGCGCGGACAAGAAAACCCAGGCCGCAGCACTTAATCAAGTCTCAACTTACTGTTCCCTCAGTTACTGACCCACCAGGAGCCAAGACAAGGTGTCCACCACCAGGCGGACTACGCGCCAGTCCGCACACACTATGCGGACAAGGCAACAACCCGCATAGCCCGCAAGCACAGCACCAGTCCGCCACACTACAGCACACGGACACAGCCACAACCCATATTGCATCAGTCCGCACGCCATATGCAGACAAGGCGACAGTCCGCAAAACTCGAGAGCAACGCCTCAGCCCGCCACATGAGTCCACGACCAACAGGCAGACCGCCCGGTCAACAGCGGACTCTGCATCAGCCCGCCGCACAAGTCCACGACCAACAGGCAGATCGCCCGGTCAACAGCAGACTCTGCGGACACCCTGGACTTGTCAGAGAGTGTGACCAAGTCCAGCAAACCACCAAGAGTCTGACGCGAGCTCGGCGGACAAGGCCCCAGTCCGCCAGCTCCCAAGACAGATCGCCAACGCTCCACCAGAGCAAGACAAAACCCGCAAGCTCCAACTCGCACAGCTGCCAAGCCAGCGGCCAACTGCTGGACTCGCAATCAGTCCGCGCAGTTTGCGGATAAGCAACCCGCAAAACAAACTGGCGACAAGCTAGGTCGCAGAAGCGAGCGGACTCCAATCCAAGTCCGCCCAGCATGGCGAATTCCAACTAACCATACGGCTACTTCCAGAACACCACACAGGCCGCCAGCACCAGACCGCCAGGCTGCTCCTATAGTCCGCAAAGACAGTCCGCCCAGGCCGCTCCACTAGACGCCCAAACCGCCAAGACTACTCTGGCCGCAGACCACCCAGGCCTCAACAACAGTCCGCATAGGCCGCACGGTCTGCTCCATCACCCACTTTCACTTCATAATTTTCAACAAAAAGGACAGACTTGGAAATGCAATTAAATAGAAAACTAACAACTGACTTGGAATGTGACTAAATAGGAAGTCGACTTAAAAACAAAAAACAACACAATGATACTGATAATAATAATAGTAATAAATGACATCATAATACGACACATAATAGTATCATAGATCTCAATAAAGCTACAAAGATGCATGTTGGGGTCTTCGAGAGGGGAGCCAGTAAATTGGATTGAGTTTTGCACCATTTGGATGATGGCAGGCTTGATCTCAAAGTTCCATGTTGTAATAGCTGGCCGAAGGATGGGAAAAGTGCAACCAATCGAAGAACCTTTTCAGGATCAACTTTGATACCCTTAGAAGAGACAATATACTGAAAGAAGGTCAAACTACTAGTTAGGAAAGTGAACTTTTTAAGATTCACATATAGCATATTCTCTAAAAGGAGTTGGAAAACCTTTCAAAGATGTACTAAGTGTTGGTTGAGGTAGATGCTATAAATCGGGATGTCAATGAAATAAATGACCACGCAAACACCAATCAAAGGGAGAAGAACTTGGTGCACGAGACGCATGAAAGTACTAGGGGCATTGGAACAGATTAATTTTTGCATACCAATACAAGACCTAAGGGGTCTTTTAAAAAGACTTGCAACTGACTCTTAAATGAAAATAAAAGGACAGACATGGAAATGTAATTAAATAGGAAACTAACAACCGACTTAGAATGCGACTAAATAAGAAGACGGCGTAAAGAAAAAAAACAACATAATAATAATAAATGACATCATAATAGGGCCAATAATAGAATCACAAATCTCAATAAAGGTACAAAGATGCATGTTGGGGTCTTCGAGAGGGGAGCCGAAAAATTGGACTGAGGTTTGCACCATTTGGATGATGACAAGCTTGATCTCGAAATTCTGTGTTGTAATAGCTGGGCAAAGGGTGGGAAAAGTGCAACCCATATATGAATATTTTCAGAATCAACTTTGATACCCTCAGAAGAGACTATATACCCAAAGAAGGTCAAACTACTATTTAGGAAGGTGCACTTCTTAAGATTCACATATAGCTTATTCTCTAAAAGGAGTTGGAAAACCTTCCGAAGATGTACTAAGTGTTGGTCGAGGTAGATGCTATTGTTAGAAACCACGGTGGGGCCCATTTGAGGGGGGCACGTGACATCCAGATCCGTGGCCGACTGCAGTCGTGGCAGAGCATCCCCAACCAAATCACCCAGGATGAATTTAACCGGGGTAGGTTGTTGGGAGCCGGGATCAAACCCGGGACCTCCCCTTTATCAGGCTACTATCTCAAGACCTGATACCCAACTGCACTGCAGTGCAGTTGGGTATCAGGTCTTGAGATAGTAGCCTGATAAAGGGGAGGTCCCGGGTTCGATCCCGGCTCCCAACAACCTACCCCGGTTAAATTCATCCTGGGTGATTTGGTTGGGGATGCTCTGCCACGACTGCAGTCGGCCACGGATCTGGATGTCACGTGCCCCCTCAAATGGGCCCCACCGTGGTTTCTAACAAAAGATGGCCGTGCAGTTGGGTATCAGGTCTTGAGATAGTAGCCTGATGGTTCGATCCCGGCTCCCAACAACCTACCCCCAGATTTGGTTGGGGATGCTCTGCCACGACTGCAGTCGGCCACGGATCTGGATGTCACGTGTCAAATGGGCCCCACCGTGGTTTCTAACAAAAGATGGCCATCAGAAACCACGGTGGGGCCCATTTTCATCCAGATCCGTGGCCGACTGCAGTCGTGGCAGAGCATCCCCAACCAAATCACCCAGGATGAATTTAACCGGGGTAGGTTGTTGGGAGGACCTCCCCTTTATCAGGCTACTATCTCAAGACCTGATACCCAACTGCACTGCAGTGCAGTTGGGTATCAGGTCTTGAGATAGTAGCCTGATAAAGGGGAGGTCCCGGGTTCGATCCCGGCTCCCAACAACCTACCCCGGTTAAATTCATCCTGGGTGATTTGGTTGGGGATGCTCTGCCACGACTGCAGTCGGCCACGGATCTGGATGTCACGTGCCCCCCTCAAATGGGCCCCACCGTGGTTTCTAACAGCTATAAATCGGGATGTCAACGAAATAAACGACCACACAAACTCCAATCAAAGGGAGAAGAACTTGGTGCATGACACACATGAAAGTACTTCGGGCATTGGAACGGCCAAAACGCATCACAAGCCATTTGTATAGCCCTTCTCTAATTTTGAAAGTAGTTTTCCATTCATCTCCAGGTCGGATTGGGATATGATGGTAACCACTCTTAAGATCTATTTTCGAGAAAACCTGAGATCCACAAAGCATATCGAGCATATTATCCAAACGGGGTATTGGAAATCTATACTTGATAGTAATTTTATTTATTGCGCGGGTATCGACACACGCGTCGCGTTCCACCTTTCTTGGGGACAAGGGGCGAGAACGGCGCAAGGACTCATGCTCTCCCTGATATAGCCTTTCTTAATCAAATCTGTGAGCTACCAGTGAAGCTCTTTGTGTTCCTTAAGACTGATACGATAATGTGGCAAATAAGGGAGGCTAACACTGGGCATAAGATCAATACAATGTTGTATATCACGCGTGGGACGGAGGTGATCTGTCAGCTCCCCGGGCATAATACTCTAAAACTGATAAATAAGGAGGCAAACTGTACTCGGAATCTTCGAAGTCACTAGACTAAAATCTAAACCGGCTGAGATATAGACAACCTCACTCTATTTCATCTCTTCCTGGAATTAGGTCCCAGAAAGTAACATATGAGCTGAAGGAAACGAAATCGCCGCAATAGGAGAAGACATGATACAATTAGGTGAGGAACGCTCTAAGGGTTTGGGTAGAGGCTAGTTCTTCTGGGGAAGAATAATGATCTTATGTACACTACGTTCAAAAGTATGAGTTTCTCGCCCCGTCTTGGATCACTCGTCGGTCAAACTGCCACAGACGCCCTAACAAGATGTGAGACCCTTTATGGTCGCGACATGACATCAAGCAGAATCTTGGTAGGTACCTCCTATGGAAAACTCAACTAAACACTGATGCGTGACAGGTATAGTCATAGAACTAGTTACCCATGACAAGCTATTTGAATTTCCTAGAGGTTGTCTTAAGTTTTAATTTTTCGACCATTCGTTGAGACACAATTTTTCATGCTATCACTGCTTATAATGTTAAAGCAAAATTGCCCTTGAATGCGTACGGCAGTACGCAAAATATTATGCCACAACCACTCATCCTCAATGGAAATTTTGGGGGTGAGAAGGCTATGTTTGAGGACACAGACTAGGTGCTTTGCGTGCTCTCCTTCTACTTCTACCTCTTCTATGCTACCAGATCAGGTTGGGAGTCAGTAAGAAAGGCTTCATATTCGAGCTCTTGATCCTCGTCAGACTCGACTACAACTACGAACTGTCTATGCTGACACTCTGAGGATTTGTGACCTGGTTCCATACATTAAAACAACGAAAGACTCCAAGTTTAGGTTCAGAGCCGATAATCTCTTTGCTTTTGGGAGCAGAAGGCGGGGGTGAAGGGGCACAAGTGGACCTAAAGAGCGGTTCAACATGGGGGTTTAGAAGTAGCCGAATAAGAAACTATACTAGGCAATCTATCGCAAGTCCTAGGCCCAAAAGCTTTCTTCTATAGTGAAGACTCGACACAGCGGGCCCTATTAGATATCTCACCTAGATCCCTAAAATCGTGTAGCTCTAATTGCTCCTGAATGGCATAACGAAAACAATTTAGGTATCGGGACACAGTCATATCGTCCTCCTCTCAGATATCCAACCTAGACTGGAGGATAAGAAACTCGTCAGCGTAAATCATCCACCGAAAGTTTATCCTGCAGAACATTATTGAATTTGCGATAAAGGTTTTGGAGGTAATGCGGGTGGACAGCGCTTTCGTAGCTGGGTTTTGAATTTGTTGAAAGAGAAAAGAGAGAATAGAAGAGTGTATTTTAATCATCCACATAGGAGCAATTTATAACATTATAATAGGACTCACAAATCTAAAACTACGATGTGGGGCTAAACCCCATACACATATAAAAACTCAATACCAATAACATCAACACAACTAGATCGACATTGTGACATTTCCAACACTCCCTCTTAAGCTGAAGAGGGAACCTTCAGCTTGGACACATCAATTAACGACAATAGAGGTAGGCAATGTGGGACAAAACAACAGACGAGCCACCGGGGGAAATTCCAAACCGGGGAATCAAGCCGGGGACATAGCCACACACGATGCTGACCCACACACAACGCAGGACCCACACACGACATGGACTCGCTGGAAACTAGTCAACCCACATCACTTGCACACACATGCGAAAGAGAATGAAAGATGTGGAGCAAATTAACACACAAGTGATCGGGGATAATCCGTCGAGGATAATCTTTCGTGGATAATCTGCACAGAGGGCGTTCCTGCGCGACAGTCCCGCACGACACGGTCCCACGCGACACAACCCGCTGACATTGGAACACCAACATCAGTCGTGTCCCAACACACGACCAATCCAAAGAAAAATGGGGAGAAATAGAGAACACACGACATAAGCCTAGAGGTCGTGTGGGACTAAGGCGAACAACGAGAAAGATCATCTGGGTCGCCCTCATCCCAAACACTCCCCCTCACGTGGAATACACGTGCATATAGGCAAAATAGGAAGACAGGACGCAAACATCATACACCACACAAAACAACAACAAAATACATGACTTCAGCATCCTTGAGAGATCAGCACCCCATAAGGGTTAGCAGCTGCGGGAAGCGATATCAACAAGTGGGGCAGCGCTAGATTCATTGGGATCGCAAGAAGGCAGCAGGAAAGGCAGCGGAAACACTGCAGGAAAAGCAGGGCGTAGAAACTGCACAAGAACAGCAGGAACGAAGAAGTCGTCGACTGGAACGGGAGCAGTGAGGGCCAGGCTGGATCATCGATAAGAGCCGCAGCTGGGCATGACGGAGGAGACCAGATCTGTGTCGGGATTGAGAGCATCCAGCGGATTCGACAAAGGAGAGCGCAGACAGACAGGAGAAGAGCAGCTACACGACGGGATCGTCGACTGGAGAAAAAAATTCCCTTAGCCACTGGCAATGAAGCCTGGACGGTAGAGGAAGCCAGCAGGGAGGACATCATCCACTCAGCGTCACATGAGCACAGTTGTTGCAACGCCAAGGAAGCGGGCTGGACGCAAACAGAATATGAGCGGAGCCAGCGGAAGAAGGATAATTGATGAGAGGACCACGACAACAGACGACGTTGATGATAACACGGCGACAGAACACGATGTCGTCAACGACGGGATCAACGATCACATAGAGATCAGAAGATAACGGGGAGAACGACAATGACGGAAGCGGCAGCCGTCAGCATTGATGGAAGTAGCAGTCGTCGGCGTCGACGGGATCGAGCGCAGCAGCAGGAAGACATGTCATCGATAGGGCTGAGAACCTCCGTCAATGAATGGGGAAGAGATGGACACTCCCGTTGATGGAGTCAATCGTCCATTTCGTCAACGGGAGAGGGCGGGTTGCAACTCGTCGGGAATCCTAGCGGCAGCGAGGACGGGACCGGGATCGGGCAGAAAAAAAACGGATATCGGATTGAAGGCTGAGAAGTTTACATCCCAATCAATTAGGGCAACAAAAATTCCCAGAGTCAACTCCCTGCTCTGATACCATGTTGAAAGAGAAAAGAGAATAAAAGTGTGTATTTCATTCATCCACATAGGGGAAATTTATAACATTACAATAGGACTCACAAACCTAAAACTACGATGTGGGACTAAACTCCATACACACATAAAAACTCAATACCAATAACATCAACACAACTAGACCGACATTGCGACATTTCCAACAGAATTTGGTCTTAGTGGTGATAGGGGTTAGTACTAAGGTGAATCGTGTGCGCTCTAACTGAACCCACTAGACCAGCGTTGGTCCCTTAAACCTTAGTGTGTCATACTCAACCTGACGATTGATGGGCATTTCTTTCCAGATCACGAATTGTTCCATTTGTTCACACAATCTAACCATCCCTCGGGTTCGACTCATCCCTCGAAGTGTCCTACATACAACTTAACGCCTTGATCCCAACGTGGCTGGTCTCGGGGTTTAGGTTGTTGAGCTAAGGGTCCTTCCTCCCCAGGGTTTGGTGGAGGTGCCTGATTCAGTCCTAGATGTCTAGCAGCTTCGAGATTATCGACGAAAATTCTTAAACCCGTTCATGATTCGTGTAACATAACCCATTTGGACGGTAAGTGTTTCAACCAATTACATGAGGTTGCCCATGAGTTGATTTAAGTCATTGACGCCCACCTCGATTTTGTCTACTCGACTATCCATTTTCTTTTAAAATAGAATTTTTTCTTACTTTTTAATATATAAAAAACTTTTATTTTCTTGTTAAAATCAAAAGAGAAGCTTCAAGAAAAAACATTTAAAGTTGGAAAAACACAAAAACATGTGAGAACTTTTTAAACATTTTTTTAATGAATGGATCGTCTAATTCACGATAGGAGTGAATCCAACCTATCTCTGATACCAAACTGATGTAAACTAAGTTTTAGAAAACAGACATGAAATAAATTAGAGAGCCCAAAGCAAGTAATTATGTCGTGCAACGATCCCTAGAGAGGGGAATCCTCGATAAAAAATCTAATTTTGATGTGATTCATTTTATTGAGCAGCGGAGACCCAGAGCGGGAATTAATTCCACCGCAACATTTCAGGGGCTCCGGATGGGGGAGCCACTGGGGGAGGGGTGGGGTAAATCAGGCTTAGTCTTTTGACTAACGGTAGGTGGACCAAACATTTCAGGGGCTCCGGATGGGGGACACGGAGCAGCAGCAGGAGATGTATCACCAGCAGAGTACGGTGCATATAGAGGTGGGCCAGTCCAGCACGTGAGCACCAGTCTCTGGCTCCGTGAGTGTTAGCTTTACTTAGCTTCCGCGGGAGTGTTGTAGTGAGGATTTGTTGTACCGGGCATAACCCGTTTATATCTCTACTTTACTGATCTGTTTCAGTACTTTACTGATTTGTTTAATTTAGTTGCATATAAATAATCAGTGGGGAATTTAAAGAAATAAATGACAGTATAAGGTGAAGAATGCAATCACAAACTATTTTTATCACTTAAATTAAATTGCATGACTTAGCGAGTAGGTTACCTGTAATGACTACCTGGGGTAGAATGGAGGGTTCGACAAAGCTATAATGCAGTGGATGTTGGGAAAGAGGATGGAAGCTGATTGACAGGGCTCGAGTATAGGTGGGAGGGAGAAGGTTGGGGAATCAACTTGGCTGCAGAGGATTGAAGGCTCAATCTTCACCAAACAGGGCTCAGAAAGGCAAGGCGTGTGATTTTGAGGCTTGGGTGGAAGGTTAGGGACCATGAGGGGTGAGTGGGGTTGGAGATGGTGAGCTCAGGTGTCTGGCTCAACAAGGGAAGCAAAGAAAGTATCGGAGGGACCCGTCGTTCATTCCTCTGGCGAAAACGAGCGGAACCGCTCGTGCCTACGGTCGTGGGTCGATGGAGTTCCCGTGTTGGAGGCTCGCAGGCGGCAGATCTCTCCTTGGGAAGGAAGCTTGGGTCGTCACAAGCACAGGAGGAGCTGGTTTGTGGGAGGTAGCGCTCTAGAAGGAGAACCAAACGGAGATGAAGAGCTTCGTTCAGTTCCTTTTCCAATCTTCCTTTCAAGTTGGTACAGTGGGGATTAAATAGCAGAAAGTTCATTAAGATAGAGGGGAGGTTTTGGGATCTCATTTAAGTGGAGGAGTTTCATAAACAATAAGTAAAGGAGATTTTTTTTTATTTTAATAAATGAAGGAGGGGGTTTCAGAACTCAAAAGCCGTATGGAAAGTCAAAGAGGTAACATGAAACTCACCAAAGAATTAATTCGAATTAACATATTTAATTTTTTTATCTTCGAAATTAATTTGCATGCCATACAATTAAAAAATGTCATGCTTGCAAGACAACCATCTTTATAATACCAGAATTTTTTATTTGAGGTCGTTTTTGTTGGCCAAGCCAGCGCGCCGAAACGGAAATGCGGTACTAACTGGAAAAAAAACAAAGTTGTGATACGACAACAACAAATAACATAAGAAAACAATATTTTAAAAAACAAGATGATGAGCGTAATTCATTCGGATGCGTCTACGGATACATCACTACCCCTCTTGAGTCTTGTAGCAGACTGATACTACTAAGCTGTGGGAGTGGTAGGGTGCACCCATTTAAAACCAAACCCCGTAACACCATCACAATCATTATCACACGCAAGACGATGTGCAAAGTATCAAATCCACAACACAATCAATATGCACATAATAGGTCATGGTGGTAGAACCTTTCCCAGACCGAGCGCACGGTAGGTCATGCCTGTAAGCCCCTTTTTACACACCGAGATCAAACCCAAAGATTGTGTAAGGTCCCTCATGACCTGCTACGACTCTAGCCCCTTTAAACCACTCAATATGAATCATCGAACCACACTTGGTGTATCCCAAGGCATCATTAGAAATCTCCTCGAATTACCGTACAGTTATCATATTACATTGATTTTCCCATCGAGACATCTCTCTTCATGATCATAAGCTCATACTCATCATATATAACCATCATTCATATCATTGTTATCAAGCTTATCGATGTCATTATTAATCATTTCAAGTTTACCACAATCACCAAAAGTGTCTGAAATCACCCACACATGCTATCTGGGATCGATCATCGGCAGTAGCACTACCGCCCTTCGGTATCTTCCACATACCATGAAATTTCCCGTCCCATCCCTCTAATGACTTCGTGTTCACAAATCATTGCATTCATACGACCCTAAATGAGAAGTTTGGGTGGAGAACCGCATAGAACCAAGGACCTTCTCCGGCGACGGCTCGTCGATCTGAGTCGCGGAGCTCCAGCAACACTCCTCCACGTGAGTGACGACCCTCTTGCTCCCTCTTGTGACCTAGCCGGAAGAAAAAATGACAGAAAAAGAAGTCTAGGTCATCAGTCGCTTCTAAAACCCCCAGACGCACATATAGTGGTAATGGGATCGTCCATCAATATGATCGAAAGGCAGAAATCACGAGATTAAAACATTTCGGCCCGTCTAGGCGCTACCGCACAGTGGTAGCTAACAGAGAAGCTCCTAAAATTGAACTAGTTCCTGGATTGGTATCCTCAGGAGAACCTTTACCGCAGGTGAGGTAGCTTCCAGGCTTCACAATGGAACATGAGGAAATCGTGGTGTTACATATAGTGGACAAGCCATGAGAACACAAACGCGATATCTGAATCTGACTTCATCCATCTGGGATACATTCGTAGTGGATTAACTATCACCCAGTATACGCACAAACACATACACACACAATTGATGATTGCAGATTGCGTGTTAGGATGATAGTGACCATTCAGGATAATTAGTACCATCCAAAGGTATGGTGGTGATCTTCAGAGAACCTAAATGACAAATAATCCATGGGGGATCACTCAACTGAGGCATTTGAATATTGGATGATGAGCCAAAAGAACCCCCCCATAATGATAGAAGGGTGGAGCACCATTGACAAGATCCAAAATGAAGATAAAGTACTTAATCACCACACTATCCTATACCACGCTAAAACTTCACTCGCTAGAGAGGATGGCTGGTGGGGATCCCATGAGGGGGTTTCAATAGCTGCCTAATAGAAATGACAAATTGAAGGCTCCTGTTGCGGTCTATGAGGTCCTAACCGCGGGCTAAAAGCCCAACCGAAGGTCGAGGTCGCCGGGAGGAGCTGCGAGCCTCAGCTAGGCATCCAAGAGGAGTTGCGAGTGGTGACAAGGCCTTGTGGAAGACCTACGATCCTCGGAGAAGGCTTTTGTAGCGATGACGAAGCCCATCAAGGGTTTGTGAAGGAAGAATGATTGGGGAATTGTCGACGAGATTCAGCGAGCCTTCCTGGAGCGGGTGCGAGAAGCCTCGCTTAGGGTTTGTCTGATACCAAGTCAGACTGCTGAGCTAGAAAAAGATCACTAATTCATTCCATAGGAATACCTATATACATATGGGTATTTCACCTGTTACACTATTACTATCACATAGTATTCCAAAAATGCCACATTATAAGTATCCCACTAACAAACAGTTCTAGAAAGGTTGATGATGGAAATACTCACACTGATAATAATATGCCAATGAGGACAATAGCGGTACTGCATCTGATGCTTTTCAAGTACTCTTTGGTTAATGAATAAGTGTAAATAATTCTAATATCCAGAACTAAAATACATCTGAGCAGGGAAATCAGAGATAGATTTATCCAAAAACAACCGGAAAACAGAGAACTTACTTATCACATATCTGGAAATGTTTGCACAGATGGCAAACCCAACGATTTCCAGACACCATGAGAGTACAGCACTGTGTGCACGCATGTTGTAGATGCACCATAATAAAATCTTCTTTCATGGGTGAGATTGTTTCCCCAAGCTGTGCAATTAAAAGTTGCATTAGAAAAACCGATACATATTTGGCTAAAATCTTGCAGGCACAATAAACTGAACCCATTATATATTCTTAAGAAGTAAAAGCTAAGAGACACTTTACTAACTCATTCAGACCTAGGGAATCAAAAAGCACAAAATTGAGTTTTACTAGGGCAAAATATTACCTTCTGCATCAAAATAGCGTCTTTAGATGCAATACAACCAAGATCAGTGTGACCAGCAGCTTTTAAGGCCCTTTTTGTCAAGGTCATCTTTGTTTTTCCTTTCTTTTGTTGCTTTCTACCATCTCCTTCCTGACGAAGCTGATTGATCATGTCCTCTGCAGCACCTGGCCAGTAATCACCGTCAAAATATGGTAACCGCACTGCAGTGACCTTGGCCTTGCATTCTCCAGTAGATACAAAGAAATGGTCATACAAATTAGTAAGACCAACAACGATAGTTTCTTTGATGGCTTTCCTAAGCATTGACAAGTACCTGAAAAAGGATAATTAATTAAAACGATCATGGGAAATAGTAGATCATTATTAAAATTGAAAAGCTCATAAACATGTAAGAATGATATCTAGCACCCACCATTCCCTTAGTTTATCAGACTTTGGTGTCTTCTGAATCTCAGGGTGGCAATATAGAATATAATCTTCACCTTTTAGAGGAGGGCAAGCCCATATGTAGCAACTAGTGAAACCACGCTTTTTACAATAATCAAGATATCCTATCTGCAAGAATCTAGCCATAACATTTTAGAATAAAACAGTAAATAATATAATGTCGTCATGTAATAAATTTTGAAGAAGTGATCGAGACTTCAATAGTATCAGAAGGATGATAAAGTAGGGCCAAATAAGATAAGGTAATGGAAAAAATAAAGGGAATCATACACAACAAAGAATAGAAGATCTATTAATATTGTTGAACGGTAATGGAAAAAAGAAAGGGAATCATACACAACAAAGAATAGAAGATCTATTAATATTGTTGAAAGGCGGGGGCGTGGTGGCTAATTAACCTAAAACTAGCCGTACAGTAGTCCAAGCATCCCAACCAAATCACCCAAGGCTAACCCTCGTCGGAACTTTGACCCATGGGTAGGTTGTAGAGGCCGGGAATCGATCTCGGAACCTCTTTACCAAGGCCTTAAGGGTACCAGGAGCTCTCTCAAGGCCTTGGTAAAGAGGTTCCGGGATCGATTCCCGGCCTCAACAACCTACCCATTGGTCAAAGTCACGACGAGGGATCGATTTCCGGCCTCAACAACCTACTCATCGGTCAAAGTCCCGACGAGGGTTATAGCCTTGGGTGATTTGGTTGGGATGTTTGGACTGCAGTCCAGCTAGATCGGGTTAATTGGCCACCACGCCTCCGCCTTTCAACAAATATGAAAGATAAAATTAAAATATGATGATTGAAGGGGGGACAAGAGATAGAGGGTAAGAAAACAATGCCCCTGGGTAAAATGGAGTTAACATTGCATTTAACACTACAAGAAAAGAATGGAGAATGAGGATGCAGCTAGACAACATAAAAAAGAAACGTAAAGTAACAAACTTGGATGTTCACTAAACAGGGAAACATATTTTAATAAAACAAAAGGGTATGGTCAAAAGGAACCAAAAAAAGTATATGGTGGAAGAAAGCAGTCAAAAATCTAACCAGAATTTCATGATACACAAAAGTCCGCAGAGCTTCTCCGGTCACTGTTCGGATTTCAGGTCTGAAATATTTCACTGAATCCAAGTATGAAAGGTATACACGCCTCTGATTAGGTAATTGACTTTCTGAACCAAATTCTTGGACATACATGCCAAAAAGGCAAACTTCTACACCCTCTATCTTTTGAAACAGTAATATAACCTGCATGTAAATTTGATTAGTGCAACAAGACAATAGTTGATGTCGTTTTACACTTTAATCCTGAATAAAGCATTCTACAAATCCACCCACAACTGAAACATTCCGGTCAGGAAAAAATCCAACAGGTAACATACAACAACATTTTCGGTACCTTTGATTTATATTGAAACTCTGTTGGGTAATTTTCCTCTTGAAAAATCTCCAAAAACCGCTGTTTGACATCCAATTTTTTATCAACTGACGATACAACCCTCACAACTAGCGCTTCAGCCCCTGGTACCTGGATACAAACAATCAGCATAACATGTTCCAAACGTAAGGAATGTGCACTAATCAACTAGCATTAAACACAATCAGAAATTATTTTATACAGTTGCGGAAAATGCAACAAACTATATATATGAAAATCAAAACTAAAAGAACTTCAAGAAACTTACCGTACTATAATATTGAAACTCTGTTGAGCAATAATAAAACTTAATAAAACTTTAAAACAGCAACACATGTTCTCGGCTATGTTATTAAAGGCGCGCCTCAAGCGCGCCTAAGGCTCCAGGCTCACCAGTCTCAGAGGTTTGCGCCTTTGTGCGCCATATTTGTGCCTTTAATATAAAAGGCGTTTCTGAGTGGGATTTGTGTTGTAAATTTCTTTCTTCATAAATTGAGAAAAAAATAATTTAAGAACTGAATAATTTTTTATTGATTTAGAGTTCATGAAAGATAATTGTGCGTTGAAACTTAGAAATGATGCAAGTGATGACATTGATTCTATTTTTAAAGAGATATAAACAATAATAATGAATGATTAATTATTACACTAAATGAAAATTTTAATCAAGAAGTTGAAATGATGTTTGATGTTGATTATTTAAAATGGATGTGATTGCGTCTTGCCTTCGTCAGGCGCGCGCCTGCGCCTTGAGCTTTGCGCGTAGGCTCCAAGACCCTTTTGAGCCTTGGTGCGCCTTGCGCCTTTAATAACTAAGGTTCTCGGTGATATATACCGTACTATAATTTAATCATAAATAATGAAATACCAATAATAACATGAAGACGTTCGTATAGTAGTGAATGAACAGGCAGAAAACAAACATGTAATCGGCAGAAAAGTTTATCAAACTATTATATAATATATTTCTAACATTCAACATACTAAAGTGCAATCAGGAGATCACAGAACAAACAACTTACCCAAGAGGAAGCAACTACCTGCCCATCTGCCCGCCAAAAGAAAGAAGCCCACGGCTCTAACTACCATCAACCATTGAGGAGAATTTACAGATGCCTTCAGTGCTGCCCTCCAAAGAGAAAAGAAAAAAATCTCTAAATGCTACCAACTGAGGAGAAAAGATCTTCAAACAAGGAAAGAAAACATTCAAGCCGTTATGGGAATATCAATGCACAAGGACACAAAAGGCAGAATCATGGGAATCCAAGAGAGTGGCAATGAAATAAAGTGATGGCGCGTAACGCCCGACACAAGTATATTCCCGCAGGAGGCGGTGATTTGCAGACGGTCGACGTTGCTGCATCTCTGCAGCCCCTCTCAAAGGGACTGTGCCGCAAGCTACTCTCCACCACCTTTGACGGGAAGGCAAGGGAATGGTTCTAAAGCCTCTCCCCTGGCTCAATCGCTTCTTTCAGAGGCCTAAGGAAGGAGTTCCTGCAGAGGTTCGCCACATCCAAGCGGCGAAAGGTGGACGTCGATGCTCTTTTTCCGATTCGGAAAGGGCCGAAAGAAACCCTAGGGTAGTACGTGGATTGCTTCTAGGACCTGATCATGGATGTCCTGTACATTGACTCCCAGATCTACCTAGTCGCATTCATAAATGTCCTGAAGCCCAGGTTGTTCAAGTTTTGAATAAGGGAGAGAAAACCAGGATCCTACAGTGAGCTGATAGAGCGAGCCAACCAGTTCATAGAAGGCAAGCTCAAAAACAAAGAGTTTGTCGCGAACCTCTCAGATTTCAGAGCCAAGCGTCCGCAGAACTCTTTCGACCCCCCCCCCCCCAGTCCTCCCCCAGAGAAACATCCACATTCGCCAGGAATTTCGGCCCGCGAATCCACGGGGGCGAAACTTTCACCAATGAGGTCCTCGACACTTCCAGCAAATGAGGTCGGGACATCCCCAGTAGCAAGGTAATAACATTAAACCCCCTCTCCTATTGGCAACTTCGCAAGAGCAATGGGGAAGCAAGGTGCAGGAATATGCAGACATAGGAGTCCCCATGGAGGAGGTCGTCGAGATCCTTCAGCGACAAAACCACCAACCTATACTGCAAATTCCATCATGACGTTGGCCGCGATATTGAGAATTGTCGGGTCCTTCACGACCTAGTGGAGAAGTTGCTGAGGGAAGGAAAGTTGAAGTACTTGTCAGCAGGAAACTCCGGAGGAGCCCTCTCTCTGAAGGGGAAAGAGAAGGTAGATGTGGGGCCAAGAACCCCAAGGTCTAACAATACCAAGCAGGACAAATGTATTGGTCGAGACACTGAAGAAGAGAAGTGCACGGAGATAGAAGGGACTGGCCCGAAAGGGTATATACATTATGTACGGTGGAGTGGGGGTAGAATCTTCAAGAAAGAGGAGTCTGAAGCGTCTGCAGGGAAGGGAGGTCTCCTCGACTTCATGGGCTCCACCCCTTCGAGGAGTAGTGACATTCAAGAAAGAGGATCTCCCTCAGACCACCAACTTATTTCACGACGCGGTGGTCGTCAATGCATTCCTAGGAGACTACACCATGGCCCATATCCTCATTGATAAGGGCATCTCCATCAGTATCTTGTTCAGGCCAGCATATGACGCAATGAAGATAGATATGCCACTGAACTACTAAAGACATGCAACGGCCTGCTCTACGGCTTCGCAGGAGAGAGGAAGGAAGTGGAAGGGAGCGTGGACCTTATCGTCATCCTGTACAGGATAGCAAGACATGAGTCTTTTCTAGTGAGTGACGCACCAAGAAGCTACAACGTATTCTTCGGGAGACCCCTCCTCAACGACTCACCATCACCTTCTTGTTTAATGGGTTGAGTAGTTTAAAGTCTTTAGTTTTCTCGTCATAGAAAATGAACACGGCCTTCTTGCTCTTGTTTTCGAGCTTAGTTCTTTGCTGATTCAACACATGTGCATGGGCTACACTACCGAATACTTTGAAATGTAAAATTCTTGGTTTTTTACCACTACATCCTTATTGTAGAGTTTTATCTTCTAAGTTTGTATATGGACATCAATTTTGAACAAAAAATGTGCATTGCACAACATCCGCACAAAATTCTTTTGGCATCTTCTTACTCTTCAGCATAGACTAAACCATGTTGAGAATGGTCTGATTCTTCCATTGCCACACCATTTTGTAGGGGAGAGTGTTGTGTGGTTAGGAACCTTCTTATTCCTTGTTCCTCGTAATAACTCGCAAAATTTGTTGAATCTGTTGGATTATGCGAATCAAATAAACTTCACAGTTGCCTTATCCACACAGATTTTGAACTTTCTGAACACTTTGAATGCCTTATATTTTTCTTTCAGGAAATAAACCACCGCCTTTTTGGAATAGTCGTGGATAAAAGTAATTTTACCCCTGAATGACTCAAGAGTGATTAGCGCACACTCGGTGTGTATCAATTTGAGAAGGTTTGTTGCTCAATATTTTTTTACTTTTGAAATGGGTTCCTGGCATGTTTCCAAAGTACACACAACCAGCAAAACTTCTCAGTGTAGCCTATCTTTGGTAGTCCTTCTTTGACAACTTTTGCAGGCTACCGTGATGCAAATAACCAAATAACAAATGCCACGGAGATGCATTGTCTTCTACATCGACTCACAATCTCAACACGTGCACTTAAATGCCGTTTCTTGTCTTTCAGTTGTAGCACTCGATTTTTAATACACACTGAGTATTCATTCTCCATCAGTTTTCGTATACTCAGTATATTATTTTTAAGATCAAATACATAATAGACATTTTCGATCAACTCTTTACGCCATTCTTTCGCAAGTAGGAAATTGTACATTAATCTTTCACTTCAATCTTTGACAAATCTTTAAATAACACGTGTCAATCTCCAACAACTCGCATTAATGTGAACAAGTACTAGTACCCGCATATGTGGTTGCACGCACCAGTGCCGAGATACCAAATTGTCTCTCTGCTGGTATTCTTTTCGTCATGAGCCATCATAAGAAGCCCATATTTCATCTCTTCTTATGTCACCAGATTAGAGTTCTCGTCGACTTTCTTCTTAGTATAGCAGTCTCTTATGTAAATGCCCTACTTGTCACAATTGTAACACTTGTCGGAGTTACAGTGCTTCTCATAGTGATCGTACTTATAACACTCAACATTCGAGTAGTTTGACCAGTGGCTTCCTCTATGACCTCATCCGCGACCTCACCAAATTTGTTGATTTATTTGCCCCTTCTCCTCATGGTATCCTCCTTGACCACAACCTCTACCAACGCAACCAATTCTGCGGCCTTCTCTTCCATGCCATCTACCACAAGAATTTTGAGAATAAAGTGCATTTTGGTCTTTAAATGCCACCTTGGATTGAAGAGCTTCTTCGATCGTCTCCTCCTCCTTTCGCTTCTCGTGTGCCTCAGAAAAACCAACAAGTTCATAAACTCTAAGTGTGGTCAGATCCTTTAACTCTTAGATGGTGCACACGACATTCTTGAAACTATTGGTTAGCGATCATAGTATCTTCTCAATATCTCACGAATTCTCTTGAGCCGATACATCATGGTTTACACAAGCGTGATGTAGTCGGTTGCACCTTCTGACTCCATTTCCTTCCAACTCACCTCTCAGAGTTTGGAGGCACAGTTGTTTGACACGATCGGGTCCTTTGTACAAATTCTTTAAAGTGTCTCGTGCTTTTTTTAAAGTTGTCGTGTCAGCAATCTTCTCAAAGCTCGACTCTTTTATTATTTAGTATAATAGGTACAGTGCAGTTTTATCCTTCGCTCACATCTTTCTCAATGCCTTTTGCAGGTTCATTGTCCCGCCAGCGATGTCTGCTGCCTCGATGAAGCCTATCTCAACAACTTCCCATTCATCATGTGCACCTAGCAATGCTCGCATCTGAATACTCCAATTTTCATAGATTAAGTTCGTAAGTTGCGGTTGCAGTACTTGCCCCAACGATAAAATTTCGGAACTTGTCATCGCTCTAATACCAATTCGTCGGAGTCGATTTAAAAAAAACTCAGTTATTGATTCATTAAACTTCCGACTTGTAATTAGAGGAAGAACAAAATCAGAGAGAGGATAAGCATAAACACAAATATCAGATTGATTTAATTCAATTGATCCTACAATGCAACAGTTGTGGGGTATATATAGCCTCCAGACGAATAGTTACACATAGAACAACAAACACTAAATTATAGGTACGTAAACTACTACTAACCACCACATGTAAGGCATCCATACATGTATCACATAACTCGAAGAAAAAATCGAATATCAGATCGATGGTCGTTGATTTGTTATACATTATCAATCGGCGATCACCGATCAGATACACTTTAAGTTTACCCACATAATACGATGTTTTGTCACCAGATCCTGAAATACACAACAATCAGGAATAAATGTCACGTAGCAGTTTAAGAATAATCAAGTGACTAAAAAATAATAAGTTTTGAAAAATATAGAAACATGTAAAACTGATATGAGGGGCATGACAGAGGAACATAAAACGGTCCCTTTGTCAACTAAGGAAGAGGAGTCATTGGTGGTGGTGACTTTATCACAACCCGGGAGAGGGATGTACGAGGTAAAACATGATGAAGCTCATGCCATGTGATCAATTGCACAAGAATCAATGATCCATTCAGATTGGATGGCATAAGCAAACTGTGTGTTTGCAGTTACTGAGGTAGCAAAGACAGTGGTGGAAGAGCAACTCTGAGAGCGTACTAGACGCCGCGGAGTATAAATTTCTTCAACTAAAAAACCTTGGGAGGAGAGATTGCCAGTATTAGCATCTATAGTATGGGCATCAGTACGGTGATTGTGTTGGCGAAGACCACTACCACCACGTTCATAGCTATTATTAGTACTTTGTAAAGTGTCAAGATGAGGATAAAGGAGAAAACAAGACTCCTAAACATGACCTTGCTAGCCACAGTGATCACAAATCCTAACAGATGAACTGGGAGGAGGCATGGCTCTGTCAATGTTGGCAAGCGTTGAATAATCAGGTACTCTGCCAAAATTGAAATAGCATCGGTGAACCTCATCACTTAAAACTGTATTGAATGCTTCCTGAAGAGAGGGAAGAGGTTGGTGGTTCAAGACATGAGTGCGAACCATGTCAAACTCCATATTAAGACCAATAAAGAAGACTGGAGAAAATAGTGGTCCTCCTTTGTCTTTAATCCCCGAGTATCAAGAGTGCATGCAAGAGTGAAATATTCAAGGTAGTCAAGTTCTTGGTAGAGGCATTCGAACTCAGAGAAACAAGATGCAACACTAGAAGAACCATGTTGTAGCTCGAGAAGAGGTCGGGTAAGCTCATACATCTATGTGGAGCTACCAATTTGAGTATATGTTTCTTGTACCCGAGTCCAATCTCGAAGGCAGAATTCATTAATATGTAGCTTCAGTAGAGTAAGGGAAACAATGAGAGAAGAAGCCACGAGACCAGAAGAGTTGTCAACATCCCACTTCCTCCACGAGAGATCAGTGGTGAGAGGTTGAACAATGGTCCCATCAATCAACCAAAATAATTAATGGATGTGGATCACATGTTGTGCCACTCGGGGCCATTCAAGGTAATCGGAACCGTCCAAAGGCACTGTGGTAATCCAGAAGGCGCTAAGGAAACATCGATATGCGAATAATTAAAACTTGGAGGGTTCGTATTTGGAGAGGTGGTATGAACATTCAAACTCGAAGAGTTCTCCATTTAGATATTTCAGTCACAAATCAAAGCTCTCCAAATGGAAACATGCAGAGAAAAAACACAGAGCAATAAACCTCATCATTGATCAGTCAAGAGCTCGCAGAGGTCGATCAGAGCAAAAGCTTGTAGGGCCGCAGTGGATGTAGGCGCTTGCAGTTGTAGAGTTCACGGGATTGCCGGATCAGGGGTTGCGGCGTCAGAAGGGATTGGAGCTCGCAGTGTCAAGGCTCGTAGACAGGTCGATGCAGAAGGCATGCAGGAAGGCGTCGATGCAGAAGGCTCGCAGGAAGGCGTCGATGCAGAAGACTCATAGGAAGGCGTCAATGCAGAAGGCTCGCAGGAAGGCGTCGATGCAGAAGGCTCGCAGGAAGACGTTGATGCGGGAGGTTCGCAGGAAGGCTCTCGGAAGAGCTTCGGTGCGGAAGGCCCGGAGATGCATCGATGCGGAAGACAAGGGGCTAACAATCAAGAAGGTCCAAAAAACTATAAAACCAGCCGGGCTGAATTCTTTTTTCCAAAGTGGAGGACACATCCAAGCTAACCAAAGAGAGAAAAAAGATCGGTAAAAGAATATGTCTAGCCTTGATAGCAAGTTGAGAAGTGGAGAAAATATTATTTCTCGTCTAACCAAAAAGTATTACATGACACAGCTACAAATACACAAAAGAGGAGAACCTAACCAATATTAGAGGTGTAGGACTAAAAAATAAAAGGACATGGGTCTTTATAATGTGTATTTACAATGCGTTTAATTCAACTCAACCATCATGGATATTGCGTCTTAGTTGCTCCTCTCAAGGGCCATTTTGATAATTTAGTCTCTAGCAAGTCCTCCTACATGTAAGAGAGTCAGTCTTAGAAGGTTGTCAAGTGGTCTTATAATTCTCCTCTAGAAGGGTGCTTAAGAGGTACTAGCCCCCAAGTGATTGGCACGGGCTCTTGCTAGGATATATTTTGATTTCAATTAATGAAGAACTTACATTAGTGCTTTGTCACCAACTGGTTGTTGTTCCTTGCTGTCATCATTGCACTTTCAAGATACAAATTGGTTCTTCATATGAATGTAGGCAAACCTCTGTCTATCCAGATTGCTCTATTTCATCTCTCCCCTAAGGTCACAACCTTTGCTCACCTGCCCGGATGGACCATCCAAAGTTATGCTTGATCGTCCAGCTTCGACATCACCCGCAACACATCTATGTTGATCGGCACGACTCTCCCGACACCGACTCTTGAGTCACGTTTACTGCAAGCACACTTACATATTCCACTCAGTTGTCCTATGATGCCCTGACGCTCGACATCATCTCTTCGTCGATGCTACAGTCATCGTGCCCAAATTGGCGCACAACCCGACACCAACCACCTCTTACTGCTTCCCAAACACAGTTTCAGACAACCATCTGTTTCCATTCATGGTAGGCTTTCCATTCACCCCTTCAAACGACAGTCCTCCCTCCACCGCGTTAGTTCACCAAAAACTGGTTTCCAGTCCAAACAATAGCTCGTCCCATTGTGATCCCCAAGGTGCTTCTACCCCTCGCAACTGCAACCATCTGGTTAATGCCCATCACCCATTCCATGGTTGTTCACTTTGATGACGTAGCTCTCACTGTCACGACCATTTCGGGTCGTGTGGGTCATGTTGAGACGTCCTTGTCTGACTTCCAGGTCATTGTGTAAGAGATCCTCTCCCTCCTCGTTGGTCGCACAAACCATCCCTCAGCACCACCTGAGACCTTTGAACCGATCACAATAAACATGTCATACTCTAACAATGCTGCCGCGCAAACCACTATCTTCAAACCACTTGTTGAGGCTCACCCCACACATTGTCGTCTCCTTTTATTCATGTCTTAAATGGGGTCGACACCCATAGGGGGATTGATCGTGGCGAGCAATTTTTCAAACTTCAGGGCACCCCCGAACAACAAAAGTTTCCCCAATGCAATATCTACATGAAATGATCCACAATTCATTGGTTTGGCTGGACTCGCCGAACCAACCAAAATTTAACATGGACGATGCGTAACAAAGAGCTTATCTTCCACTATGATTGTTGTCAAGCCAACAAAGGCTATAAATGGTTGGGGAAGACACACCAAACAAAGTCCATCTCTGCATACGTCAACGACTTCATCGAGTTCACTGCACATGTGTTGGGTCTCTAGACAAACCACTACTTGGATTAATTCTATTGGAAAAAAACAAATTCCTCACTAGGCTCCAACCCCACATCAGGGCACGCATTCGTGTCCTCAAACCAGACAGTCTTTCTCACGCCATGTAGCAAGCAAGATTTGTTGAATAGAAGTTTTGCACTCTCTCGAAAATTACCCCACCCAACTGTCAACCCCCTAACCATCAACATGGTACTCCCACACCTCATCCCACACCATCCTCACAGTCGCCTCCACTAGACATGTTGCAACCTCCTTTAGCTCCTCCACAACCTAAAGCGAACCCACCAACATCGTTTTTGACACCCAGAGTATCTTGATCTCCGCAAACGTGGCCTCTGTTTTTGCAGCAAGAAGAAGAAGGATAGACACAACATGACATTATCTTGAGGATGCAATCAATTTCGATACAACTACGCACAGTGGTCAACCATCATGGATATTGAATTTTATTTATTTTTTGCACTCAATGGGCATTTTGGTAATGTAGGCTCTAGTGAGTTCTCCCCTATAGGGAGGGTGAATAGCACAACTATTCTAATTTTTAATCTCATATTTCAAGAATGGTTTCAGGATTGACTCTTCTTGTCGTTCTTAAACATGATGATGTCCATAAATACAAGATGAATAGGGACCTCAGGTGAATATATGTTTTAGCAAATAAAGAATGATCTCTTTGGCCTATATCTCACATATTTCATTACATTGGAAAATTTGCAACTATTTAAGCCCATACAAGGCTTTCATAGAACAACCATGGAAGAATTGTTGCTAGGTCTATCACGAGAGCATTGCTCCTTTGGACGATTAGTGTCATTTCAGAAGTGACATACAAATTCTTCATCGCTTTGACCATTCTCGTTGTTTAATATTTTAGAAAGAATTACGTGCTAGTTAAAAGTTGTTATATCGAGTCTTGTAGATATTGCCTGACATGGCACACACGATTCCTATATTTTGGCATATATCGGCTGATATTTCAGCTATCGACACAAATATCAGCCCATATATCTCAACAGGATATTAGGTGACATTCTTCAAATTATTTATTTAGCATTTATGATTTAATAGACAACAAAATGAAATCATTTTGTTGTTTGAGTTATTTTGTGTCATAGCTCTCCACTATTTTCCTGCTTACACTGGCTTTCTTCCGAACGCACGTCTGTCATTGACTATGATTATGTTTGGCCTTTTGATTTTGGAATTAAGGCCACTTATCTTCCATCATAGCAGAGGACTTCCTGGCATCTTACTTATTTTGACTTTCTTCCCTGTATTATATTGTTACAAGTAGTCGTGCACGGGGGACCCCGTGCGGGCAACATTCGTCGTGGTTGCGACATTTGTCGAGGGGGCAACATTCGTCGTGGGTGCGACATTTGTCGAGGGGGCGACATTTATCGTGTGTGCGACATTTGTCGTGGAGGCAACATTTGCCGGGGGGCAACATTTGACGTGGGGGCGTCATCTGTCATGATGGCGACATTCGTCGTGGGGGCGACATTCAGCATGTGGGCTACATTCAACCGAAGCGACCTTCGTCGTGGGGCCAACATTCGTCGTGGTGATGATATTTGTCGTTGGCGCGACATTTGTCGTGGGCGCAATATTTTTCGTGGGCACGACATATGTCATGGGCGCGACATATGTCATGGGCGCGACATATGTCGTGAGTGCGACATTTGTCGTGGTCGCGATACTCATCGTGGGAGCGACATTCGTCGGGGGAGACGACATTGATCGGGGGCGGAGACATTCAGCAGGGCTGCAACATTCGGCGGGGCGTCAACATTGGTCATGTGCGACATTGGTTGTGGGGGCGGCATTGGTCGTGTGGGCGTCATTGGTCGTAGGCTGCGACATATGTCGTGGGGACGACATTGGTCTTAGGGGCGACATTGGTCGTGGACGACAACATTGGTCGTGGGGGCGACATTGGTGGTGGGCGACATTGGTGGTGGGCGACGATACTGGTCGTGGTCAACATCATTGGTCGTGGGGACGACATTGGTGGTGAGCGACGACATTGATCGTGGGCGGCATCATTCGTCTTGGGGGCAACATTGGTCATGGGAGGCGTCATTGATCGTGGGCGGTGACATTGGTAGTGAGCTGCGACATTGGTCGTGAACTTCCCATATTAATGAATAATGATAAATAGTTTACAATCAACCATTTTTATAACAGGACCATATTAATGAATAATGACAAAGCATGGTGTATAAGGGAGCAAAATAACTCAGACATGAACAAAGCATGGTGTATGAACAATCAACCGAAGAAAAGCTTAAACCGAAGCATGGTGTATGAACGATCAACACAGACATGAACAAAGCTTAAACCTGAACAAAGCAGTTGATTTCTCAAACAGCAGCTTAAACCTGAAGCATGCTGCGCGGGGCCCCGTGCCTCGCGCAACAGTACACGGCTCGCATTGGCGGGCTTCGCTCACCCCCAATGGCAACTCTGGTCATGGGGGCGACATTGATCATTGGTGGCAACATTGGTCATGTGCGGCAATATTCGTCGGGGGCCAACATTGGGATATCAAATATGTCGAAATCAATTAATTTTTAACACATCCTTCATGACTCAAACCTAAAATTTGTTATTGTTGTGAATTATTGAAATATGAGAATGTGTAACTGGAATACCATTAAGGCTCCGTTTGGGGGGACTTATTTTCACCGGTAAAGCAGTTCGTGCACGGGAGACCCCGTGCGGGGCGACATTTGTCGTGGGGGCAACATTGGTCGGGGGGGCGACATTGGTCGGGGGCGGCGACATTGGTCGGGGGCGGCGACATTGGTCACGGGCGGCGACATTGGACAGAGGAGGTGACATTAGTCGGGAGCGACGACATTGGTCGGGGGAGGTGACAATGGTCGGGGCGGTGACAATGGTCGAGGAGACGACATTTATCGGGGCGGCGACGACATTTATCGAGGCGGCGACAATGGTCAGTGCGGCGACATTGATCGGGGCGGCGACAATGGTCGGGGAGGCGACAATGGTTGTGGCGGCGACATTGGTCGGGGAGTCGCGATTGGTCTAGGGCATCCACATCGGTCTTGGATCGGTCGTGGGTAGGGACATTGGTCGTGGGCGGCGACATCGGTATCAAGGACTGGGAATGCATTACTATGGGACATTAACAAAAAAATCATGCTTTGAACAAAATCTGAAAACACAAATTGTTAACCTAGTATCAAGGACTGGGAATGCATTACTATGATGCATCAACAACTATAAACTGAATAAAACATATTCAACTATAAAACATGTTCAACAACCCAATTGACATTAGGAAATTCAACTGGCTAACATCGAGAATGATTGAAACAATTTCATGTCATCAATAAAACAGTTTTATGTCATCAATAAAACTGTATGGTATAGGAAAACTATACGACATCAAGAACTATATGGAACAATTGTTTTATGTTGTGCGGTCAAACTCTTATGAAATTATCATATAATCTTGACAAAAAATATGAGTGGATTTTAAGAAGTTGAAGATGAAATCCTTACACACTAAAGGCTCGGGAGGTTAACTCAAAATATATGTTTTAGATCACATGATTTTGAAACTGAAATCACTAAATTTGTGTCGATTTTAAGAAGTTGAAGATGAAATTTGAAAGGATTTTGTCTCAGATTTACTTAAAAAGAACAAAGTACAAAATCTCTATATCTTATTGAAAACAGTTCAAAACTGAAAATCTAAAAGTCTCCAAGTGAAAAAAATTGTGCAAAATCTGAGACAAAATCTGAAACAAAATATCTCAATTACTGTTTCCAGTTCTCTAACTATTTGCACTAACCATGATAAATCAGCGGCGATCACCTGCGAACCGAGACAGAAAAGCAAAAAAAAAACGAATCGTGAGAATGCCCTGACACGGGGAAGGAATGAGGTCGCGCGATGTGTGGATGTAAAGAGTTGATTACAGGAATGCTGACACCAAAAAGCAGCGAGAGAGTTGGAGATCGGTACCTGACTTTGAAATGCAATGGCGTGGAGAAGATGAGGTGAATGTTGATGCGCTAGAGTGAACGATGACTTTGAAATCGCAGATTCCGATTGAGGAAGAGGAGGAGGTGCGAAGCCCTAGCATCCGCCAAGAATCGCGTGGAAGAAGCGTGAGATTTCTTCAGCCATTCTTCCACCTCTGTAAGAGCAGAAGCACAGGGTTTTGGGCTTTGTTCACACGCTGTAAAGCGCCGACATTTGATTTCATCATGACTGCAAAGAGGTAGGGATGAACACTACAGCTGGCAGATTTGATAGGTGCAATCCAAAATTTTGAGTGGGAAAAGTTGGAGGGAAAGAGCAAATTACTTTAAAACCAAATATTTTGAAATAAAGAGAGGATGAAAAGGGTATTTTAGGAAGTTGAATGTTACACCATGGACTGGGGGTATTTTGGGGAGACTAATGTTACACCATGATTGTTTTGGAGTTTGCTTATAGTATAAAGATACATGTGGAACATGAAATGCTTATACTTATTTGGTAGCTTTAGAAGTTCAATAAATGCTAAATTTTTAAGATACATATAAATTAAAAAATGATTATATTTATACATAATTATGTACATAAATAATTAAATATTGAAACCCACGTTATAAAATATTCCAAATATATTCTCCGGCATATTAAAACAGTGAAAAACCTAAACCGATTTGTTCTTGGCATCTGACATCTGCAACCCTGGTCGTATCACCTCTGACTCAACCCGACATGCTTCTTCCCTTTCTTTGGGAAGTTTGGAAGATGCTCGCAACACATCGTCAACATTAATTATTGATAGTATGAGGACATCGATGTTTATACCCTATGATCAAAGATCTACCCAACACAACACTCAGACTGGTTAAATCCCCACAAAGGAAGTGATGAGTGGGGTGATATCTGATGTGGATATCAGGGTTGTTATGTAGCACTAGGTGATGGATTAGTTGGTTTTGGGGTAAACATTTATTGTCACTTTCTTTGAAGCGAGCAGCTAGTTGCACACACAGGCAGGCAAAAGGAACCATTATTGATCATCAAGAAGAAGATATGATATTTGTTATATTCTTTGGGGAGTGGAGTACTATACATGAAATTAATCTAAAGCAGTGATGCTCGGGCTGTAGTTTTGACAGATTTGTTCTTGGCATCTGACATCTGCAACCCTGGTCGTATCACCTCTGACTCAACCCGATATGCTTCTTCCCTTTCTTTGGGAAGTTTGGAAGATGCTCGCACCACATTGTCAACATTAATTATTGATAGTATGAGGACATCGATGTTTATACCCTATGATCAAAGATCTACCCAACACAACACTCAGACTGGTTAAATCCCCACAAAGGAAGTGATGAGTGGGGTGATATCTGATGTGGATATCAGGGTTGTTATGTAGCACTAGGTGATGGATTAGTTGGTTTTGGGGTAAGCATTTATTGTCACTTTCTTTGAAGCGAGCAGCTAGTTGCACACAGGCAGGCAAAAGGAACCATTATTGATCATCAAGAAGAAGATATGATATTTGTTATATTCTTTGGGGAGTGGAGTACTATACATGAAATTTATCTAAAGCAGTGATGCTCGGGCTGTAGTTTTGACACCTAAATTTTATTTTTCCTATCTTATTCTTTCTTTTTCACATTATTGTAGATCCACTCTGATTTAGAGAGGTATATAATTAAAATCTAACAATATAGTAGGATAGCAGCTAAAGGGCAGACATAAACTTATGGAGTAGATTATGAAGAGATGTTTTCTCGTATTATCAAGATGAATATCATCAAAGTTCTATTGTCATTGGAGCCAACTATGGTCACAATTTGCAACAATTTGATGTTACAAAATCTTTTTTTACATGGAAATTTTGAAGAAATAATATAAATTACAATTTTAAGAATTTGGAGGCAATTTAAGCCACTAACAAAGTGTATAAATTTAAGAAAGCTTTGTTTGAACCTAAATTGTATTCAATTCTTGGTTTGGAAGATTAGTCAAAGTAACGAGATATATGAGATATAAACAGGTCAGGGATTATTTTTTATTTGTTATGCATTCAAATTTTGGATGAGTTATTGTTCTTGTATTTATGGGTAACATCATCATGATTGAGAATAACAAGTAGTGTAAATCTTGGAAATACTGTTTGGAATTTTAGATTGAAAAATTTGGAACCGTTGAAGTATTCCTGAGGAATGAATGTGTACTCCAAAAGAGATATTTTAATCTCTCAACAAAATAATGTCACAAATCTTCAAAAAAACACGAAACATACCATGCAGATTAGGTAGCACGCATATTAGGTAAGGCATAATACATTACTATAGATAAAGTGATGTTTAAAAAAAAGTAGGGTTAATTCTTATGGCATGAATAAATACCTATTATGTTGGATTTGTAGATAATAAAATATCTACATGTTATACTTTTCTTGGAGGAAATTTGGCAACGTGGAGAAGCAAAAAAGGGAGAAATGTGCTAACAAGATTAGGAATTAAGGCAGTTTTCTGAAAAGGTTCAAAAAGTATGTGAACTTCTAAAGTGGGAGATCATCTTAGAAAACTTAAAATCATATGGGATACCAAAGAAACCATATATTAAGACAAAAAATTTTCTATCAACATCTCATATAACCATATGGAAAATGATCGGGAAAAACAAAGACAACAACAACACTCAAGCCTATATCCCACTATAGTGGGGTCGGCTATATGGATCCTTTGTCGCCATTGTGCCCTATCTTATGTCATAATCTCACTAATTCCTAAGTACATCATGTTTTTCCTTATAGTTTCAATCCAAGTCTTTATTGGTCTACCCCTCCCTCGTTTAACATGCTTAGTGACTAGACTCTCACAGCGCCTAACAGGTTCCTCTAATGGTCTCCTTTGTACGTGTCCAAACCATCTTAGTCAAGCTTCTCATATCTTCTCCGCAATTGGTGCTACTCCTGTCTTATCCCTGATACATTCATTCCTAATTCTATCCAGTCTCGTGTGTCCACACATCCACCTAAACATTCTCATATCTGCAACTCTCATCCTTTGTTCATGTACACAATTCACTGCCTAACATTCAGAATCATAGAGCATCGCTGGTCTAATCGCAGCACGGAAGAACTTGCCCATAAGTTTTAATAGTATTATACGATGACACAAGATACCTGACACGCCTCTCTACTTCAACCAACCTGCTTGGATTTTGTCACATCTTTATCAATACCTGTCCTTTTGAACTATCGATCCAAGATATTTAAAACATTCACTACGGGAAATATCTTGATCGCCCAACTTAAAAACGAAGTCATCCATCCTTCTTGCACTGCTAAATTTAAGCTCCATATACTCTGTCTTTGCCCTGCTCAACCTAAAACTCTTCTTTTCTAAAGTGTCTCACCAAGATTCAAGTTTTGCGTTTACACCCTTGCACATCTCATCGATCAAAACGACATCATCCACAAATAATAAACACCAAGGTATTTCTTGTGGGATATGTCTGGTGAGCTCATCTAAGATGAGGGTAAAGAGATAAGGGCTTAAAGCTAAACCTTGACATAAGTCAACATTGATAGGGAATTCCTGTGTTAATCCACTAGATGTCCTCACCCTTGTCACTGAATTTGTATACATATCTTTGATTTATATACATACTCTATAATGAAACAAAAAATAATGAATTGAACTTGGAAAAGTTAAGTAAATCGGGGAAGTATATGAATAGAACGATTTATCGTAAAATTCACGTATCAGAGGTAAATGAAGCTCTAAAAAAGATGAAAAATGGAAATGTGGTTGGTACAGACGATATACCCATCGAAGTATGGAAATATTTAGGGAATGAAGGAATTTTATGGCTTACATGTTTTTTCAATAAGATACTGAAGTCAAAGGAAATGTCAGACCAATGAAGAGAAAGTAGTTTGATACCTTTGTATAATAATAAAAGAGATATATAAAATTGTGTTAATTACAGATGAATTAAATTGATGAGTCATACCATTAAATTATGGTAACGAGTAATAGAAAGAAGAGTAATACGGGAGACTAACATCTCGGAGAATCAATTTGGATTCATGTCAGGGCGGTCGACCATGGAAGCTATACATCTCTTGAGGAGACTCATTGACAACTACCGAGAAAGAAAACAAAATTTGCATATGTTGTTTATTGATCCTGAGAAGGCTTATGAATTATGATAAAGTTCCAAGAGAGATCTTATGGAGAGTCTTGGAAAAGAAAGGTGTAAATGTATCATATATTGATATAATCAAAGATATGTATATAAATTCAATGACAAGGGTGAGGACATCTGGAGGATTAACATAGATATTCCCTATCATTGATGGCTTACATCAAGGTTCAGCTTTAAGCTCTTATCACTTTACCCTTATCTTAGATGAGCTTACCGGACATAACCAACGAGCAATACCTTGGTGTTTATTGTTTGCGGATGATATCGTTTTGGTTGATGAGACACGCGAGGGTGTAAACACAAAACTTGAATCTTGGCGAGACACTTTAGAAAAGAGGGGTTTTAGGTTGAGCAGGGCAACGACAGAGTATATAAAGCTTACATTTAGCAGTACAAGAAGGACGAATGATGTCGTTATTAAGTGGGTGATCAAGATATTTCTCGTAGTGAATGTTTTAAGTATCTTGGATCGATAATTCAAAATGACAGAGGTATTGATAAAGATGTGACACATAGAATCCAAGCGGGTTGGTTGCAGTGGAGAGGCGCGTCAGGGATCTTATGTGATCGTAAAGTACCATTAAAACTCAAGGGAAAGTTTTACTGTACTGCAATTAGACCAGCGATGCTCTATGGTTCTGAGTGTTGGGCAGTGAATTGTGTACACGAGCAAAAAATGGGAGTTGCGGAGATGAGAATGCTTAGGTGGATGTATGGACACACGACACTGGATAAAATTAGGAATGAATGTATCAGTTTTAAGACAGGAGTAGCACCAATTGCAGAGAAGATGAGAGAAGCTCGACTAAGATGGTTTGGACACGTACAAAGGAGATCATTAGAGGCACCTGTTAGGCGTTGTGAAAGGATCCATATAGCCAACCCCACAATAGTGGGATAAAGGCTTGAGTGTTGTTGTATCTTTGATTATAGCAATGTATGATACATTTACACCGTTCTTTTCTAAGACTCTCCATAAGATCTCTCTTGGATCTCTATCATAATCCTTCTCAAGGTCGATAAACAGCATATGCAAATCTCGTTTTCTTTCTCGATAGTTGTCAATGAGTCTCCTCAAGATAAGTATAGCTTACATGGTCGACCGCCCTGGCATGAATCCAAATTAATTCTCTGATATGCTAGTATCTCATCTTTATCTTCTTTCCATTACTCGTTCTTGTAGAAAGAAATGTGCAAACTTTGTATATCCTTCTTCGTGTCATAAATACAAGAGAGAGTACAAATATATAGGAGAAGAGATGGAGAAACAATCTTATACAATAGATGTGGGACTAAAGAAGAGAGAGTACAAGTAGGAAGAAATAGGCCTATAAATGGACCTTTACATCATTTTCCCTTATATCTTCTAACACTCCCCCGCAAGCTAAAGCGTACAAGTCGTAGGCACCAAGCTTGGACAAGAACTGATAATACAATTTGCGAGGTAATGCCTTGGTAAGGACATCAACAACTTGCCCAGAAGCAAGAACATGTTCAAGCTTTAGCACCTTTGATTGAACCTTTTCCCGAACGAAGTGACAATAAACCTCAACATGTTTAGTCCACTCATGGAACACGGGATTCTTTGCAATATGGATTGCAGTTTGACTGTCACAAAACAACGTTGAAGGTGAGGACAATTTAACTCACAAATCCATTACAAGACTTTCAAGCCAGGTTAATTCTGATACAACAGCCGCCATTGCACGGTACCCAGCCTCAGCAGACAAGCGAGCAACCACCGACTTCTTCTTACTCCGCCATGTGATAAGATTTAATCCAAAGTATGTACAAAAACCAGTAGTAGATCGTCGATCATCCAAAGAGCCCGCATAATCCGCATCAGAGTATGCAATAAGAGAAAGGGAGGAAGATGGCTTATACACAATTCCTTGTCCAGGGGTAGTCTTCAGATATCTGAGAATACGTTCCACTGTCTGAAGGTGAGAAACCTGTGGTGTATGCATAAACCGGCTGACCGCACCAACCGCAAATGATATATCTGGTCTCGTAACTGTTAGGTATATCAATTTTCCCACAAGACGACAATAGTATTACGGATTTAGAAGTAGAGAATCAGACTCAGATCCCTGAGCACACATGTGGTTGACTTCCATCGGGGTTTCCGCAGGTTTGCAACCCGAGAGACCAGCATCTTGCAGAAGGTCAATGCAATACTTGCGCTGGGATAAGACAAGGTCATCAGGTCGTCGTGCTACCTCTAGTCCAAGAAAATACCGAAGATTTCCCAGATCTTTGATTTGAAAGATAGAATTTAAATGTTACTTAACATATTGTATCCCAGCGGAGTCATCACCAGTGATAAAAATATCGTCTACATAAACTAGAATTATTATAGTCCCAGATGATTGGTGACGAGTGAAGAGAGAGGAATCTGCCGAGCTCTGTTTGAAGCCAACGTCACGAACGACCTTGCTGAATTTTTCAAACCACACCCGTGGAGACTGTTTGAGACCATAAATAGATTTGCGAATCAAACATACACGAGACTCCCCCGTGATCTCAAACCCGGACAGTTGATGCATGTATATTGTTTCAAGAAGATCACCATTCAAAAAAGCATTCTTGACATCCAACTGATGGATGGGCCACTGGCGTTGAATAGCTAAGGAGAGCAAGACTCGAACCGAATTTAATTTTGCGACCGGGGAGAATGTTTCATCATAATCAAGGTCGTACTGTTGAGTAAAATCTCGTGCCATAAGGCGAGCCTTTAAGCAATCAACAGTCTTATCCGCGGCATGTTTGATAGTAAAGATCCACTTGCAGCTAACACAACTGTGGCCAGGAGGAAGAGACAAAAGATCGCAAGTGTGATTATCCCATAAAGCAGTCATTTCTTCATTCATGGCGGCACGCCACCTCGGATGCTGGAGAGCTTCCAGCACAGAGTTAGGTATAGAGATAGAGGAGAGATAGAGCAAAGGTAAGAAGAAGTGGAGAGAATCGATATAGAGAGACATAATTGGCCAAGGGATGAGCCGTCGAGGGGGATGCCAAATCAACAGGCCGCGAGATCACATCGGTAGAGAGAAGCTGCTGCAGGGCATCCGGACGTGGAGGACGGCGAGTGTACACGTGAACGATAGGAGGTTTGGAGGGAACTGGTGGTGGTGTAGGAAGTGGAAGCAGAGGAGTAGAGAAAAGGGGTGGAAGCGGAGACGTAACTGGAACTATAGGCCGAGCTAGCGGAGGAGGAAGGAGATCAGAATGACTGGTGTGATATGGTTGGTCTTCATGAAAGGAGACATCAACATACTCAACCATCATACCCCTTCTGAGTGCGGGAGTACTCAACAAACATAGCTTTGGTTGCACGAGGGGCTAACTTGTCATTTGAAGGACCAAGGTGGTGGACATAACAAGTACACTCAAACACACGAGATGTGAGAGATAAGAGAGTCGTGGATGGGTAAAGGAGAGTAATGGGAGCCACAAAGTGGAGGACAGACGAAGACATGCGATTGATGAGATGGCAAGCAGTAGAAACAGCAAAGTTCCAATAGAGAGGAGGAACCTGCATTTGGAGCATGAGAGATCTAGCCACATCAAGGAGGTGACAATTTTTCTGTTCTGCAATATCATTTTGTTGAAGGGTATAGACACACGAAGTCTGATGTATAATACCAAACTCAGCACACAGATTGGAGAAGGTGCGACCTATATACTCACGAGTATTATCGGTACAAAGAGTTTTTACACAGGTAGAAAATTGAGTGCGAGTTTCCATAAGAAACGTACGGAACGTGGAGGCGAGTTCGGTACGATCACGAAGTAAATACAATCAGGTAACCCGTAAGTAATCAACTATAGAGATAACAAAGTAGCGATATCCAAAAACAATAGGGACCTTATAGGGCCCCCAGATATCATAATATACCAAGGATAAAGGAGCATCTCTCCGAGTACAAGAAGAGGAAAAAGATATACGGTGGTGTTTGCCGAAAATACAAGATTCACAAAAAAATTTTGAAGAGAAACAGTGTGAAGAGCTTTCTTGAGAATTGGAAAAGGAACATGCCCAAGACGACGATGCTAATCAGTAGTGGAGACAGTGGTGAGAGCAGCGGGAGGAACATCGAGAAGATACAGCCCGTTAGACAGTCTATCTCTACCAAGTATATTCTGCATTAGTCGATCCTGCACAACAAATGAAGAGTGTAAGAAAGTTACACAACAATCAAGATCTTGTGTAAGACGGCTAACAGAAAGAAGATTAAAAGGAGAGCCTGAAACATGAAGAACCGAGGATAAGAAGAGGGAAGGAGTAATTGACATATGAGCAGTGCCAGAAACCGGGATCGTGTCACCATTAGCCACAGTGATGGGATTGGGATAAACACTATCTAAGTATTTAGGCAGCTGCTGCGGAGAGAGATGATGTGTAGCACCCGAGTCCACAATCCAGTAAGAGTTGTGTGAGAGGCAAGATATACCATCATTGGAGATCGAGTCCACGAAGCCAGAGGAGCGACTAAGCACCCCTTGAAGCTGATGGAGTTGAGCACGTAAAGCAGCAATATCATCACTAGTGGCGGAAGGAGGCGTAGGAGAGACTGTTGCAGTAAGGTGAGGGGGCAGACCATGTTTGCGGTGGCAGGTTGCCTCCAGATGATCATCTCTGCCGCAGTAAGAGCACTTAAAGAGAGTTCGACCACCACGACCGCGTCCCCGAGACTGGCGACCACCACGAGCCGGTGGACCACGAGCAGATGGAGCGAGAGTAGCCACGGGCTGCTGAAGAAGAGCTGGAGAAGGAGACGGAGTATCCAGAGGAGTAACTTTCAGAAGCATCGAGCACACATCTGAGAGGGATGGAGTAACAACGGATGATAGAATATGAGCACGGACACTATGAAGATGTGAGGGAACACGAGCCATCATCATAGCAATCCCCACTGTCTCCTTCTACTATTGTTGAGTAACCAAGTCCGTGGTGGGGGTTGATGCTGGATCCAAGCCTCAGCAAGAGTTTTAGCTCGCGCAACAAAAGAAGTGATGTTTCCAGTAACACCAACGTCGAGGGACTGAAGATCAGTAAGAATATTAAACAAGTGCTGAAAACTGTCCTTCCCAAAGTAGAGAGAATGAAGAATCTGTCCACATAGCGTGAGCCGTCTCGTGATACCTGGTCATATGATAGGGCTTGGTGTCCAGAGAATTGAGAAGCCAAGATTGGACGTGTCCATCATCACGGATCCACTCATCAGTGAGTTCAGTGGGAGGAGGCCTGGTGAGATGATGAAGGAGACCTTTAGTTTGTATCACACGCCGAACTGAGTGTACTCATTCCAAAAAACTTTGTTTGCCATGAAGAGAAATGGTGGTAATGCTTAGTTCATCACGAAGCACAAGGGGAGCAGCACGAGGATAGCCTGGAAGAGTACACGAATCAGAAGCAATTGTAGAATCGGAAGCCATCTGACTAAACCACGACTAGGTAAAGGAACCGAGCGGCAAGAAAGCACGCAGCAAGCCGAACAAAACAAGCGGTGACTAGAAGGAGCCGCGCGGGCAACTGCTACAAGAAGAGGTCGCAGAAGGCAGCAACTAGAAGAGGTCGCACGCGAGGCAGCGATCAAAATAGATTGCGCGGAAAGCAGCAACCAGAAGAGAAACCGGCAAGACTGCGTGTAAAGAATGAGGCCGCGACAGAGAGATGAAGTTCGCAATCCGCGACGGCAGACCGAGGTGACCAAACGGATAGAAGAAGCCGTCCGACAAGAAGAGGGAGCACCTGGTTAGAAGGCCACCAACCCGGCAAGAACAGACAGCGCGGTAAAACATACCGCAACAATGAACCGAGAGCCTCCAGCGGTAAAGCGGCAAAGAGGCAAAGCGACAAAGCGAGGAGACCCTGGCGACTATCAAGAAAGGGGCCGGCGAGAGAAGATAAAAGTGGCAAGGTGAGCAAGCCGCGAGAAACAGAGGAGAGAGCGCGGGAAGAGCGCGACTAGCAGAGGTCTAGTTGGCAATACCGGAGAACGAAAAATTGGCTATAAGATAGCCAAGAAGAGGAAAAAGTGGAAGCCATGGGAGAAGCGGGAGAGGGAGAAACGGAAGCGGTTAGAGAAGAGGAGACCGCACAAAGGGGTGCGGTTAAAAAAAGGACAAGCCGGGAAACAAACCGCACAAGGGTGCGGTAAGGCGGGAAGAGGCCGGCAGGAGAACCGAGCACAGGCGGTAAGGAAAAGGCTAACCGCAAATTCGGACCGGTGCCTCTGATACCATGTAGAAAGTAATGGGCAAACTTTGTATATCCTTCTTCGCTTCATAAATACAAGAGAGAGTACAAATATATAGGAGAAGAGAGGGAGAAAGAATCCTATACAATATATGTGAGACTAAAGAAGAGAGAGTACAAGTAGGAAGAAATGAGCCTTTACATCATTTTTTCTTATATCTTTTAACAGTTCTCATAATTTCATGGTATGACTAATCAATTTAATTACTCTGTAATTAACATAATTTTGTATATCTTCATTGTTCTTATAGGTACCAAAGTATTTTCTCTCTATTGGTCTGACATCCTCTTTGAATATCTTATTGAAAAACAAAGACAATTAAAAGAGAGGAGGCCCTCAGTTTTTCAACGGACACCAAAACCTTAGAATAAGAGTTTATAACCCCCTAAAAGTATACAAAAATTTCGGACAAGAAGAGCTTTCGCTGCTTGCGATCCCTCTAAATTTCCAAATTGGAAACAACAAATCATCTTTAGGGGCAGAGACGTTTGTGGGCGCAGAATAATGACAGACTTGGGAATCTCAGAATGGGGTTGGACTCTAGGTATATAAATAAAAGTCTCTGCTATGCGTTGAGTCCTAACATTCAACAATAACCTGTCATAACACTGTCGTTGTTGGCCCTCCTGGGTCTATCTCCAATTGTCAATGTTAAGCAAGTCTAAGCAATGCATAAACTCTCTTCAAAAATGAATTAGCGAACATATCAATTGGATAATCGTTTATGGCAAATTTCTGCACTTTAATCCTCTTCATTGAACGAATGAAGTGATATCTCACATTTATATGCTTTGTCCAGTCATGATATACCTATTCCTTGTCAAGCATATAGCGTCAAGCTATCACAAAATACAATAGCTTGGTTCTTGTTAAAACCAAGATCACTCAGTAAGCTCTTCAGTCAAATGACTACCTTGTCACTTATATGAAGGCCATGCACTCTACTTTTGTGGTGGAAGGCAATTGAACTCCCTATGAATTTGGTCAGATTAATCTTCTTCAAAAGATCTATCAAACTCAATTGATCAATGAATACACTGAATATTAAAGGGCACCAATCTTTGCATCTTCAAAGGATCCCTTCGAGAGACACTACTTAGAGAGCTTCACTCATCCGGGTTAGGGGAATATCTAATCTTTGTTTCGTTCAACTTCTCACTAAAACATGCTACAGATCGACCCTCCTGACTCAATACCCTAAATCAAGTAATGCCTTCAGTGGCGGAGAGCCTGAATGGTATCATAGAACTTTGTCGTACGTGGAATACCTAATATTTGTTTTGTTCAACTTCTCACTAAAAAATGCTACAGGTCGACCCTCCTGACTCAATACCGCGTTAATACCTATAATGGATGCATCACAGTCGGCATCAAAATTTTTATCAAAATCAAGCAGCGCTAAAACATCTGCACTATTGAGTCTCTCCTTAACTAATAGAAATATGTGCTCTATTATCTTAGTCAAAGAAATTAAACTCTTTTTTAAACAATCAGTGACAGGCGCAATTAGCGTATTAAAATTTTGGATGAAACGCAAATAAGAAGATGATAGCCCACGAAATCCTCGAATCCCAGTAATCATCCTAGGGCTAGGCCATGATTTTATTGCCTTGACCTACTCTTTATCAACCATAATGCCTTCAGATGAAAAAATATACCCAAAGAAGGTCAAGCTATCAGTCATAAAAGTGCATTTCTTCAAATTGGCATACAATTTATTTGTGCGCAGGACTTCTAACACTTGCCTAAGATGAATCTGGTGCCGATCAAGATCAGTTCAAAATGTCATTAAGATAAACCACTACGCAAACTTCAATGAGTGGTCTAAGCACTTAATTTATCACTCGCATAAATGATCTTGGTGCATTGGATAAACCAAAGACATCACCAGACACGTATAAACCATCTCTCGCCTTAAACACAGTCTTCCACTTATCACTGGGTCAGATCCAGATCTGCTGGTATCCACTCTTCAATCTATTTTTGAAAATACACTAGACCCAATAAGCATTTCGAGCATGACATCAAATCGGGGGATCGAGAAGCGATATTTGATAATAATTTTATTAATTACTCGACAATCGACAAACATGTGTAATGTTTTGTCTTTCTTGGAAACTAATAATGCGGGAACGGTGCAAGTGCTCATGTTCTGCTTAACATGACCTTTCAATATCAGATTGGTCACCTGTCTATGGAGTTTCTCATGCTCTTCTGGACTCAAATGATAATGGGGAAGATGAGGTAGGCTAACTCCTGGTATTAGGTCAATACAGTGTTGGATATCTCTCATCAAAGGGAGCTGATAGTGCAACTCCACAAGCATAATCTCAGAGAACTCATTAATACGAGGTCGCACTGTACTAGCGATGTCTAATGTGGTGGGAGTGGAATCAATGTCAAATAATATATAAACTACGTCACTATCTTTCATCTCCACCTGAAATTATGGCTCAGTCAGTAACATGATGACAGAGGGTAAAGATATTGCGTAAACATTGGTAGATGCACGTGAAGACCTCTTTAGAGCTCTAGGAACAAGACTATTCTTTTGGAAAAGAACAATCTTGCGCTCGAAAAAATGAGAGTTCATTACACCACCGTGACAGACGTGTCTATCGTACTGCCAAGGTCGCCTTAATAAGGATATGACATACCTCAATAGTAGCAACGTGAAACCAGACCGCATCCTAATTGGTGTTGCCGATGGAAAACTCTACAAGTCACAAGTGCGTGGGTATAATAATACCACTAGTGACCTATGATAGACTGTAAGGTTTTCCTAATTGTCGTGTTTTTAATTTTAATTTGTCAAACATGCACTTAGAAACAAAGTTTTTCATACTACCCAAAGTTGTAAATATCGGATGTCAACGACATGTCAGATTGTGTTTTTAAATGTCGGGAGTCGGAGAAATGTCGGGATATTTTAAAATTTTGGATTTTTCTATCTTATAAACAAGAAAATTATTTTTATGTATATTAAGTATAATTATATGTTCTAAAGAAAAAAAACATAACAAATAAACGAACAATGAGACATGTGTATCCCATAATAAATTCGAAAACAAGTAAAATATTATAACAAGACAAATTAGTACAATGTAAAATATATTAAATATTATATAAGAAGTTTATTTTGTTTGAACTAAGTTTTATAGCAAATAAAAATTATTTAAAAGCTAAATATCCATGTTTTATTATAAGTTTTTTCATGCTTAATAAATTTATGTTAAAATCATATAAATAATAACTAATAGATATGTTGAATGTTTTCACTTTTTGTAATATAAGATAAGAAAATTATAGTTTGAAATAATTATACAAAATTGATTAAAAGAACAACACATTAAAAGAACAAAATAATAAATTTAATTGATTTAAGCATACATTATATATATAATTCAGCTTGGAATCTTGACATTCCTTCAAAACCAGCTTTGCCATTGATGTTAATTTTCCCACTATTAGTGAATATAGTGATAAACTCAAAATTATGGAGCTTTCCAATATCAGAATTTGTTGTTTGGGAATCTGCATGAGGAACACCATACCAAAACGGCATTATCAATTATGATGTTTTGTGGGCCAAAATGCGGCTTTGTCGCTTTGAGCCTTTGACGGCTTGACGCTTTGTCGCTTACTGCTTTAGTCCTTTTGACTAATTGAAAGTTGAAACCGACTAATCGGCTATCCAACCTATCCCGCTATATATCTGCAACTGTGAGAAACAGACAAAGAGATGCGATTTGAACTTTGAACCGTGAAAGTTGAAACCGACAATTAGATATGATGTTTTCTAATTTCTACTTTGTTGTTCGCACCAACCAAGAAAGCCAAAGAAGTTGCAAGTTGCAACATTTTAAAATTTATAAATTATAAATACGGTGTGGTGCGGTTTGCACCTATGAAGCACCGACACTTCAAAAAGCCCAGTGTGTCGGTGTCGGACTCTCCGACACTTGTCCGACTATCCGACACTCTCTGACACTCATGTCGGAAGTCCGACACGCTGGTTCAAGCGGGACTCGCGTGTCCCGCTCAATCGGACATGTGTGTCCCGCTCAATCGGACACGAGTGTCGCTAAGCTAGTTACTCATGGTGATACGGGAGGCAATTTGTCTTGAAATTGCAATTTTTGTGAAAAATATTTTATAAGTTCATATAAAAATGTAAGATCACATTTGTTAATGATTGGTGGAAAAGGAATTAAAAAGTGTGTAAAAATCTCAAGTAGTAATCTATTTGAGGTGGAAAAACTAGAAAAAGAGGTAAATGTTAGAATAACGAGTTTTGCTCCTAAAAGTGTTTATGCCCCCTTCTACCATTTAGAGTAGTGAAGGTGAATCTATTAGTGGGGTGAATATTTTCTCTAGAAAAAAGAAGACTGAAAGTGAGGGAAAAGGTTTTGCTTGAGAATCCATTACTTTTACTGATAATATATAATGATAATATGTTAATGTTCTATCATTTTTTGATTTTTTGTTAAATTTTGCATTTGAATATTTGATGAGTAATATTTAAACATAACTTAGTTTATTTGAATATTTGTTAGTTATTCAATTTTTTTATTTTTTAAAAGTGTTTTAGGATTTTCATAATTATAAAAAATAAATATTTAATATACGTGTCCTAGCGTGTCAGAATATGGTATTTTTGAGAATTAACGAGTCACGTGTCGTGTAGTGTCGTGTCACGTGTCGGTGTCGATGCAACATAGATTTGCACGGTTTTTACAAATTGAAAACCACACCGCACTAAAAAACATGCGATTTTTAGACCCCTAAAACCGAAACGCACCGTACCAGATCGGTGCGGTTTGGAATGGGGTGCGGTGCGGTTTTGCGATTTGGTGCGGTTTTTGTTTTTCCTGAACAGGCATATGTGTTGTGATATGTTTACTTTCTGCACTTTACTTCTTGCTTTTACTTATTTTATTGTGGCTAGAAATTGAAGGCGCAAATATGAAAATACTCTAGTAATATAAGTAAAATATTTTAAATCTCTATTCACCCTCATCTAGAGAATTCTCAGAGGATTTATTAATTTATTCACCCCTTTCAATTGGTATCAGAGCTAGGTTGATCAAATAAATGGTAACATCTTGATCACAAGATCTGAATAGTTGTAAAGTTACACATATTATTATAAAAATTTATTTTAAAAATGATTACTAATAACTTTAAAGAATTTGCATCCACAAAACCTTCAGTGTGTAATGTAGAGATGATTACACTCTGAAAGGTCAGAAAAATATATATATATGAATTCTATTGATAAAGGTATTTTTGATTTTATTCTTATAGGGCCACCTAGGCCTTTTAGTAAGGATGTCGGTGGGAAGATCACAACAGCACCTGTTGCTATATTTGAATGGACAAAAGGAAAAAAGAGAGTGAAAGACTGGGATGCAAAAGCAATGAACATCCTAGCGTCAACCATGTCTGACAAAATCTTCCAGAAGGTAGTTGATTGTCAGTCAGCTAAAGAAATTTGGGAGTCCATATCTAAGATTGTGGATGGATGTTATGATGAAAAAAATGACAAAAGGACATTTCTCATATCTCAATATGAGAATTTTCAAAAGAAACTTGAAGAGACAGTTGTTGAAATGTATAAGAGGTTAAGCATTTTTGTGAATGAACTCAAGGGACTGGACAAGTAGATCTTACTCATTGAGATAAAATGACAAGCTTCTCATGTGCTTCGCAAGCACGTGAGACTCAAGAATCTGGGTCATCAGAGAGTCCAGATGCTACATGGAAATCACTACTGATGTCATTTTAGGCTCAAGTCATATGAACTTCTCCTGAAGAGTAGGGTTGAGTCTGAAGTGAAGAACAAAATCTCCACCTCTAAAGATAAGTCTATTGCTCTGAAATAAGCAAGTGGAGAGCCTTCAACTTCTGAAGAGGAGATGTTTAATCTCCTGGCCAAAAGATTCAAGAGGTAGATCAAGACTGAAGACTCAAGAAGAAGGGAAAAAAAACTCAAGCAAGCCAAGATTTGACAAGACTCCTACCAAAGAGATTATTTGTTTTGCCTGCAGGAAGTCAGGTCACATTATTCCCGATTATCTTAAAGACAAGAAGGATAAATCTAGCAAGAAGGTGCATATGAAACAGTCTTTCAATAAGAAGGACAAGAAGAAAGGAAGAGGTTTCATTGCAGAAACCTATAGTGACTCAGAATCAGAGTCATGCTCCTCATTTGAGAGTGAAGATGAAGTTGCTGAAAAAACATGTTTGATGACTTTAGAAGTATACCCAGATAATGAAGAGATCAGGTATGCTTTGATGACATTGAATTTTCTTCCAATGATTTTAAAGAATGTTTAAAAAAACATTTGGAAAGACCAAATATAAGCTGAAAAACAAATCAAATCACTAAAAAAAGAATTAGATGAATTAAAAAGTGAAAATCATTGTTATGTAAACTATAACCATAGAGTTAAACTAGGTAGACTAGAAAAACAGATAACTGAATTGAAAGTAAAAATTACTGAATCGAAAGATGAGCTAGCAAAGGCAAAAGCCTTCGAGGACTCCTTAAATTGATGGAGTCAAAAGCTCAAAGACATAACTGAGAATCTCACTATAAAATTCAATCACCTAGGTTTGGGTGTTGAGTCAACTAGCTCAGGTAAATTATCTAGCACATCTGCATGAAAAAATCTCATAACCTTTGTTAAACCCAAAGAAACACAACTCAACGTCATTGTAGATGATGACCCTGAGAAGATCATTGTGTTTAACATGGACAATTCACCTAAAAACAAGGGTAATTTATGGAAGAAACTCATAGATAATAAAGCCCCAAAATTCAAAAAATCACCATGCTAGGAACATGCGTCGACGTCATATCGATGCAACTCTCCAGATACGTCGAGTTTAACTCAACGCAAGAATGAATCTGCGTCCACCTCATATTGACGCAACCCCACCTATGCGTCAACTCCATATCAACGCAACCAAAAATTGTTGGTTTTACAGAACAACATTCTTCCATCCCAGGGGGTATCATAAAAGACCAGCATATACTTTCATTACCCCCTATAATGATAAAAGAAGCAATGAGCCCATGGTAACTTGGGTCTCATCTAATGTTTAGTTGTTTGTGCAGGTGATGGACTGTCTTTCCACAAATCAGTTGTGATACTTGGATAGTGGCTACTCCAGGCATATGACTGGACACAAAAAAAACTGTTGGAACACTCTAAAACCAAGGATGACTCTACGGTAATTTTTGGTGATTCTAATTGTGGTCAAACCAAAGGTTATAGTGTGATCAAAATTGGGGACATCTCATTCTTAACGGTAGCTTATGTTGAAGGACTTCAACATAACTTTATTAGTATTAGCCAGCTATGTGATGATGTATACAAAGTTGTATTCACACACAACTTATGTCAAATAGTCAGCACAAACAGATGCAATAGTGTTATCGAGTTTTAGGAAAGGAAATGTATATGTGCATAGCTCAAATGAAAAAAGAAACATGTTTATTTAATGCTAATATAGACAAAAATGAGCTTTAACATACGTGACTTAGCCATTTAAACCATAAGACCATAGACAAACTTGTAAAGAACAAATTGGCTAGAGGCTTATCAAAAGGTAAGTATAAAAAACTAAATTATGTAAAGCACCAATTGAGAAAACAAATTAAAACATCTTTCAAATCAATTAGTAAGACCGATTCACCTGGAATTCTTTATTTGTTGTATATATCCATGTTTGGTCCAATCTGCACTCAGAGCATAGGGGGAAAGTCTTACACCTTAGCAATTGTGGATGATTTTTCAAGATTCAGCTGAGTGTTCTTTCTGAAAGCTAAGTCTGACACGTTTTGGATTCTGTCAAGATTCATTAAACAGGTTTAATCAAAATTCAATACTCAAGTGTCTATGATCAGAAGTGATCACGGTACAGAGTTTGAAAATCAGTTAATCTGTAGATTCTGTGAGAAAGGAGAAATAAGAAAACTTTTCAACTCCTATAACTGCTCAACAAAATGGGGTAGCTGAAAGGAAAAATAAAACTCTAATTGAATCAGGAAGGACATTATTAACCAAGTCCTTCTGAGTTGAAGCAGTTAACATTGCCAAATATGTTCTGAATAGAAATCTCATCCAAAAGACTAAGTTAAAAACTTTATATGAGCTTTTGAAGGGAAAGACACATATAATATTATACTTTAGGATATTTGGATGTACTTGCTACATTCTCAATAAAGGAAAAAAGTCATCTTACCAAATTTGACAAGAAAGCTGATGATGGTATCTTCTTAGGATATTCATCATCTAGCAAGGTCTATAGATGTTATAATAAAAGAACTCTCATGATAGAAGAGTTTGTGCATGTAGTGTTTAATGAAACTACTCTATCATCTAAGAGGGAGGAAACTCCGACTAAAAGTATTTTGCAAGAAGAAAATTCTTTAGCTGCTGAGATGGAGCAGTTAAACTTGAAAAAAAAATTGGAAAGAAATCATCTAAAGAGCAATATCATCAGCTGGACAGTACTGAAGCTAAATTTGATGATGAAGGACTTGCTGGAATAAATACTAGCTCAGTTTGAGAGGAACAAGGTCTGGACCCTAGTGGAAAGACCTAGAAATTATCCAATCATTGGAACAAAGCGGGTATATAGAAACAAGTTGGATTCCAATGGAGTAATAGTCAGGAACAAGGTTAGAATAGTTGCTCAAGACTATAGGCAAGAGAAAAGAATAGACTACAACAAAATTTTTGCACCAGTTACCGGACTGGAGGCAATTAGATTATTCTTTGTCTATGCAGATCACAAGAAGATCTAAGTATATCAGATGGATGTTAAAAAGACTAAGTTATTATACTCTATATGAGCTCTTGAAGGGAAAGCCATATAGAGTATCATACTTTAGGATATTTGAATGTACTCCATCATATTCTCAATAATGGAAAAAAAAGTCATCTTACCAAATTTGACAAGAAAGGTTGATGATGGTATCTTCCTAGGATATTCATCATCTAGCAAAGTCTATAGATGTTATAATAAAAGGACTCTCTTGATAAAAGAGTTTCTGCATGTAGTGTTTAATGAAACTAATCTATCATCCAAGAGGGGGGAAACTCCCACCAAAAGTATTTTACAAGAAGAAAATTCTTTAGCTACTGAGATGAAGCAATTAACCTTGAAAGAAATTGGAAAGAAATCATCTAAAGAGCACTATCATCAGCTGGACAGTGCTGAAGTTAACTCTGAAGTTAACTCTGATGATGAAGCACTTGCTAGAATAAATACTAGTTCGGCTTTACTTCCAGTCCAGACCCAAGAACAGGTTGTCGTAACAGAGAATTCAGATGAAGATGATCCAAATAAAGAAGTATATGAAGAGATCACTTCTACACTTATTGAAGCTAGAATAAATCCTGAGAGAGCAATCCTCAGGGATCACCCTCAATCCCAAGTGATAGGAGATGTAAATGTTGGAGTAAGAACAAGAAACCAACTATCAACTAAGGCTATGCTACATTGTTCCTTTCCCAATATGAACCAAAGAAGTTTGAGAAAGCAGACAATGTTCGTCACTAGATTGTTGCAATGCAGGAAGAGCTAGCTCAGTTTGAGAGGAACAAGGTCTGGACCCTAGTGGAAAGACCATGACATTACTCAATCATTGGAACAAGTGGGTATATAGAAACAAGTTGGATTCCAATGGAGTGATAGTCAGGAACAAGGCCATACTAGTTGTTCAAGGCTATATGCAAGAGAAAGGAATAGACTACAACCAAATTTTTGCACCAGTTACCAGACGGGAGACAATTAGATTATTCCTTGCCTATACAGCTCACAAGAAAATCTAAGTATATCAGATGAATGTTAAAAGTATTTTTCTCAATGACACTCTCCAAGAAGAGGTTTATGTAAAACAATCTTCAGGTTTTATCAATCTATCTTTTTTCTCTCATGTTTACAAAATAAACAAAGTATTATATGGTCAAAAGCAAGCATCAATAGCTTGATATGAGACTTCATCCACTTTCCTCCTACAACACATTTAAAAAAGAAAGGACGGATAAAACAGTATTCATTAGAACACATACACAACAATTATTTATTGTCCAAATATATGTTGATGATATTATTTTTGGCTCAACACACCCAAGACTTTACAAAAGGTTTGTTGACCTAATGTAGTCTAGGTTTGGAATAAGTAGCATGAGGGAGTTATTATTTTCCCTTGATCTCCAAATAAAACAAAGTGATGAATGAATCTTCATATCTCAGTCTAAATACACAAAAGAACTAATTAAAAAGTTTGGGATGAAAAATGCTTCCACTATGAAAACCCTCATGGCTACAAATGTTGCAATTGATAGAGATGAATCAGGTCAATCTATTGACTAGAAAACATATAGAGCAATCATTGGCTCTCTTCTCTACCTTACAGCTAGCAGGCCAGACATATTTTGTCATAGGTGTATGTGCTAGATTCCAGGCAGACTCAGAATAATCAAACTTGAGTTCTATAAAAAGAATCCTAAGATATCTTAGGGGTACACCTGAGCTTGAGTTGTAATATCCAACAGAATCTGAGTTTAAGTCATATGGATACTCAGATGGAGATTATCTTGGAAGTAGACTCGATAGAAAAAGCAGTTCAAGAACTTGTTAATTTCTAGGTGCTAGATAAATCTCTTGGTTTAGCAAAGAAAACAAACCTTATTCTCTAATTTCATAGCTGAAGCAGAATATATACTTGCTGGAAGTTATTGTTCACATATATTGTGAACGCAGAATCAATTTCTTGATTATAATTTGAATTTCACAAACTTCACAATCTTCTATGATAGCCCAGGTGCAATCTCAATTACTTTAAATTCAGTGATGCATAGTAAAACTAAACATATTGAAATTAGACATCACTTCCTCAGGGGCAATGCATAGAAAAGAAAAATATCTCTTGAATATGTGTCTATATAAAATCAAAGGGCAGACATCTTTACTAAGCCCCTTAATGAAGTAAAGAACAAACACTTCATCAATGCATTGGGTATGTTTGACGGTGCACAATAAACCACATTATAATAGACACAATGAATATTTCATCATAATACATTGCTGGGAAAAATAACATAAGGCTTAAAATTTTGAAGTTTATACTTGATGTAACGTCGAATACAAGTCGACAGAACATCAACCTCTATTTGATGCAACGTTCAGACTTGGTGATTATGAAGAGTCTGAACTCATTCGATGCAATGTTGATATCAATTGACGCATGCGTCGACAAAAAGTCCGATATAGTAATCTCGCAGTTGCGTCGAATTATAACCGGCGTAACATCGACTTCAATAGGCACGTGCCGAAAAAGTGCCTTAAATCTCAACGTATCATCGATATATACCAGACTTTTGTTATAACTAAATATATCTTCAAATCTCTTCATTTTCCCCGCTCTTTATTCTCTTCCTCTTCTTCTCTCTCGTTTGTCAAGTATTATGGATACTTAGATGGAGATTATGTTGGATGCAGACTCGATAGAAAAAACAGTTCAAGAACATGTCAATTTCTAGGTGCTAGATAGATCTCTTGGTTTATCAAAAAAACAAACATTAGTCTCTAATTTCATAGCTGAAGCAGAATATATAGCTGCTGGAAGTTGTTGTTAACATATATTGTGAATGCAGAATCAATTTCTTGATTATAATTTGAATTTCACAAACTTCACAATCTTCTATGATAGCTCAAGTGCAATTTCTATTACTTCAAATTCAGTGATGCATAGTAAAACTAAATATATTGAAATTAGCATCACTTCCTCAGGGACAATGCATAGAAAAGAAAAATCTCCCTTGAATGTGTCTATTGAAAATCAAAAGGCTGACATCTTTACTAAGCTCCTTAATGAAGTAAAGCACAAACACTTCATCAATGTATTGGGTATGCTTGATGGTGCACAATAAATCACATTATAATAGGCACAAAATGAATTTTTCATCATAATACATTGCTGGGAAAAATAACATAAGGCTTATTTTTAAGTCTATACTCGATGTAACGTCGAATACAAGTCGACAGAACATCAACCTCTATTTGATGCAACGTTCAGAGTTGGTGATTATGAAGAGTCTGAACTCATTCGATGCAATGTTGATATCAATTGACGCATGCGTCGACAAAAAGTCTGATATAGTAATCTCGCAGCTACGTCGAATTATAACCGACGTAACGTCAACTTCAATAGGCGCGTGCCAATAAAGTGCCTTAAATCTCAATGTATGATCGATATATACCAGACTTTTGTTATAACTAAATATATCTTCAAATCTCTTCATTTTCCCCGCTCTTTATTCTCTTGCTCTTCTTCTCTCCTGTTTGTCAAGTATTATGGATACTCAGATGAAGATTATGTTTGATGCGGACACGATAGAAAAAGCAGTTCAAGAACTTGTCAATTTCTAGGTGCTAGATAGATCTCTTGATTTAGCAAAAAAACAAACCTTAGTCTCTAATTTCATAGCTGAATCAGAATATATAGCTGCTGAAAGTTGTTGTTCACATATATTGTGAATGTCGAATCAATTTCTTGATTATAATTTGAATTTCACAAACTTCACAATCTTCTATGATAGCTCAAGTGCAATCTCAATTACTTCAAATTCAGTGATGCATAGTAAAACTAAGCATATTGAAATTACACATCACTTGCTCAGGAACAATGCATAGAAAAGAAAAATCTCCCTTGAATATGTGTTTATTGAAAATCAAAGGCCTGACATCTTTACTAAGCCCCTTAATGAAGTAAAGCACAAACACTTCATCAATGCATTGGGTATGCTTGATGGTGCACAATAAACCACATTATAATAGACACAATGAATTTTTTATCATAATACATTGCTGGGAAAAATAACGTAAGACTTAAAATTTTAAAGTCTATACTCAATGTAACGTCGAATACAAGTCGACAGAACATCGAACTCTATTTGATGCAACGTTCAGAGTTGGTGATTATGAAGAGTCTGAACTCATTCGATGCAATGTTGATATCAATTGATGCATGCGTCGACAAAAAGTCTGATATAGTAATCTCGCAGATAGCCAGCTACGTCAAATTATAACCGACGTAGCGTCGACTTCAATAGGCGCGTGCCGAAAAAGTGCCTTAAATCTCAATGTATCATCGATATATACCAGACTTTTGTTATAACTAAATATATCTTCAAACCTCTTCATCTTCCCCGCTCTTTATTCTCTTGCTCTTCCTCTCTCCCGTTTGTAAAGTATTATGGATACTCAGATGAAGATTATGTTGGATGCAAACTCGGTAGAAAAAGCCGTTCAAGAACTTGTCAATTTCTAGGTGCTAGATAGATCTCTTGGTTTAGCAAAAAAAACAAACCTTAGTCTCTAATTTCATAGCTGAAGCAGAATATATAGTTGCTGGAAGTTATTGTTCACATATATTGTGAATGCAGAATCAATTTCTTAATTATAATTTGAATTTCAAAATCTTTTATGATAGCTCAAGTGCAATCTCAATTACTTCAAATTCAGTGATGCATAATAAAACTAAACATATTGAAATTATACATCACTTGCTCAGAGAAAATGCATAAAAACGAAAAATCTCTCTTGAATGTGTCTATTGAAAATCAAAGGGCTGACATCTTTACTAAGCCCCTTAATGAAGTAAGGCACAAACACTTCAACAATGCATTGGGTATGCTTGATGGTGGACAATAAACCACATTATAATAGGCACAAAATGAATTTTTCATCATAATACATTGCTGGGAAAAATAACATAAGACTTGAAATTTTTAAGTCTATACTAGATGTAACGTCGAATACAAGTCGACGGAACATCGACCTCTATTTGATGCGACGTTTAGATTTGGTGATTATGAAGACTCTGAACTCATTCGATGCAATGTTGATATCAATAGACGCATGCGTCAACAAAAAAGTCTAATATAGTAATCTCGCAACTACGTCAAATTATAATCGACGTAACGTCGACTTCAATAGGCGCGTGCCGAAAAAGTGCCTTAAATCTCAATGTATCTTCGATATATACCAGACTTTTGTTATAACTAAATATATCTTCAAACCTCTCATCTTCCCCGCTCTTTATTCTCTTGATCTTCTTCTCACCCGTTTGTCAGGTATTTTTGCAGGTACCCAGATAGCAACAAAGAAAAACTTTGAATTCAGCATCGACCTGGAATCTTTTGTTGTTGTGGCTGATACTTTCAAAGGAATTCTACAACTCTTCACTAATGTTGGCCTAAATAAATTAATCATAACTAGATGTTTGCTACATGCTATAGAACTCACTAAACTGTTGAACACCATTACAATTAACGAAGAGGGATCAATAACCGGCCAGATTGCTGGGCCAGATATACAGATAGCTTCTATAATGATTCAAGCGATCTTTGAGTTTCCCTCAAGAGGGGGTGAAGCAGAGCTCACAAATAGTGAAATAAAGTGGGTGCTGATAAAGATGAAGTTCACCAAAGATAAGTCAATCCATCTGAAAAAGAAGTACTTGTCTGAAGAATACTAATTTCTTGCAGACATTGTGGGAAAGGTGTTGATGGGTAAAATTTCAACACATGATGTCATCCCCAAAGCAAGCGAGATGAGAACCCGAACAGTATTTAGTTTTGCCACTGGAGAGAAAGTTTTGTCATAGTCGAGACCATGTTGCTGAGTGAATCCTCTGGTCACCAAACGAGCTTTGAGACGATCAACTGTTACATCAACAGCATGTTTGATAGTAAAGACTCATTTGCAGCTAACACAAGACTGATCAGGAGGGAGAGGAACAAGGTCCCAAGTCCGGTTATCCCAGAGAGTTGTCATCTCTTCATCCATGGCGGCACGCCAGCCTGGACGTTGTAGAGCGTCCTGCAAAGAGTTAGGAATGGAAATAGTGGAGAGAGGGGGCAAAGGTGCGAAGAGGTGGAGAGAGGCGATGGAGGGATACATAGTTTCCCATGGGATGAGCCGTAGAGGGTGGTGCTTGATCGTCAATGCGCAGAAGATCATTAGTAGAAGGGGGCTGCTGTCGAGCTGCAATCCTGGAAGAGCGTCGAGGGTAGACACGGACAGGTGGAGGAGGAGGGAGAGGTGGTGAAGTTGGTTCCGGACGAGCGTCGAGTGAAGTTGGTACTGGAGGAGTGGAAGAGTGGGGCAGAGATGTGACGGGGACAGCCGGACGAGGAATAGTGGACTGAGGTGGTAGAGTGGACGGAGGTGGCAGAGTGGAGGGTGAGAGAAAAAGCTTTCATCCTCAGTAAATGTAACATCCGCGGAGATGAGTACCTTGTTGACGGTGGGAGAGTAGCAAACATACCATTTTTGGATACGAGAGTAGCCAACAAAGATACATTTGGTGGCGCGTGTGTCAAGTTTGACACTTGGTGGTCCGAGAGAGTGGATATAGCAAGTACAACCAAATGTGCGAGGCGTGAGAGAAAAGGGAGTCTTGGAAGGAAAGAGTAGACCGAATGGAGAGGCAAAGTTAAGCACGGAGGAGGGCATGCGATTAATGAGATAGCAAGCAGTAGAGATAGCAAAGTTCCAATATTCTGCGGGAACCTGCATTTGAAGCATGATTGACCGAGTGACATCAAGGAGATGGCGGTTCTTTCGCTTGGCCACACCGTTCTGTTGGGGTGTATATGCACACGATGTTTGATGAATTATCCCAAAGTCGGTGCATAAATTGGAGAAGCTGCGAGCATTGTATTCACGAGCTTTGTCAGTGCGAAGCGTTTGAACTGTTGTAGAAAATTGCGTACGTATTTCAACAATAAAGACACGAAAAACAGAAGTCAGCTCAGTACGATCATGAAGTAGATAAAGCCATGTTAGATGTGAATAGTCATCAATAAAAGTGACAAAGTACCAATAACCAAAAATACTGGGAATTTTATACGGACCCTAGATATCGGAATGAACTAAAGAAAACGGAGAACTACTCTGATTACATGCAGGAGGTAAAGAAACACGATGTTGTTTGCCAAATATACATGATTCGCAAGAGAAGTCCTGCAAGGAGATATCAGGAAGTGCCTTCTTGAGAATCTGAAAAGGAGCATGGCCAAGACGACGATGCCAATTGACGGAGGGAACAACAGAGAGTGAGGTGGGAAGAACATCCAGGAGATAAAGCTCGTTGGACAGCCGTTCTCTACCAATGATAGTCCGTGTTCGACGATCCTGCATGACAAAAGAAGAGGGAGAAAAGATTAGACAACAATCAAAATCTTGAACAAGCCTACTAACAGACAGTAGGTTGAAGGGAGAGCCCGGAACATGCAAAATCGAGGTTAAGGAGAGAGTATGGGTAAGTTGAGTTGAATATTCGTTTTTATTTTTCAATATCGAGTTATGTATTCCACGTGATATGACACGTGCTAGTGTACCTATATATATGAGTGTGTAGCCCGGTTTAGGGCATTACAAGATTAATTCCCAATTTCTAGTTGGTATCAGAGCGATTAGGTCTTCTGCCGCTCCAGCCCGATCGTCGATCCCATCGCTCCCCCTCTACCGTTCGGTCGCCTCCTCCCGCTCGCCCGTTCGCTCGCCTCCTCCGACCTCGCTTGCTCGTTTCCGTCGTCGTCGCCAGTCCGCCGCTCTCGCTCGCCCGTTCGCCTTTTTCTTAAGGTCGTTCCTCTTTCGCGGGGCTTCTCCTCCGGGGGCCTTCTCCGCCCGGCCTTTCGGGCGGTCCCCCGCGTCTACGGTCATTTTGTCCTCCACGGGGCAGCCGGAGACATCTTGCTCACCTCCTCCAGTGTTCCTTCAGGCGTCATAATCTACGGGGGACCCGTTGGAGGCCGTCTTCTCTGATTTGGAGCTCTCCAATCTCTCTTATCCATGAATGATTAATCCACTATCTCCACGGCTCCTCAATCCGGTGTTCCAATCGGTTCGTCTGTCGACCCTCCTCGGAGCCATGGCCAGTCTGGCTCGTTGAAGATCACTAATGTTGCCTTGGATGGCACGAATTATCTGGAATGGTCCCGGGCGGCCCAGCATGCTATTCACAGCCACCAGTTGTATGGACTTATTGATGGTACCACCGTTGAGCCACCACGTACCGATCTCACATGGAAAAAATGGGATGCGGAAAATTCTTTGATTGTCTCGTGGTTACTTCACTCGAAGTCCCCTCAAGTGTATCGCAGTTAAATGTTGTTGGACTCCGCATATGATATTTGGACTCGGGACCGTAATACCGACTCTCAGGCATGCAGTTCGATGCAAGTGTATGAGCTCACTCACCGTGTTCTGGAGTTGAAGCAGGGCACTATGTCTGTTTCTGCCTACTATTCCGAGTTTGAGCGTCTCTATCAGGAACTGGACTTCTTCAATACTTTTACGGCTGCTTGCACTACTGATGCGTTGGCCCTTCAGAAAGACAAAGATCGTTTTCGTGTCCACGTCTTCCTTATGGGGCTCAACATGGAGTTTGATGTTGTTCGCTTGCATGTTCTCCATCGTGAGCCACTTCCCTCTCTTCAGGAGGCCTTCAGCACGCTGCTCAATGATGAGAATCGGCGTCTTGCTCTTGGTGCCGCTCCTGCTACTGATCATTCTGCGCTTGTAGGGGCTTCATGCGGACCCCCTCTTTGTAGCCACTGTGGGAAGAAGGGTCATACCAGGGACTCATGTTTTCGTTTACATCCTCACCTTGCCCCTGCTGGCCGGGGTTATAGTACTCGGGGTCGCGGTGGGCACCGTGGCGGTGGCCGTCAGTCTGGCGATCGTCAGTTTTTTGCGCATTCTACTGAGGTTCAGGAGGACACCTCCGGAGGCCTGTCTGTTGTCGAGTTAGATGCTCTTCGTCGCTTGCTGCGCTCTCACACTGACTCTCCTACTGCTGGTTATCATGCTGTTGTTGCTACTTCGGGTCTCTCTAGTGCTCATGTTGTGTCCTCACCTTCCGAGTGGATTATTGACTCGGGTGCGACCGATCACATGACTGGTTCTGCCTCAGGTTTTACCTCCTATACCCCTCTTTTTGGTCGTGATAAGGTTATTGCTGCTAATGGCTCTCTCTCCGCCATCGCTGGTAAAGGGACAGTCACCTGTTCTCCCGACCTATCGTTGTCCTCTGTTTTGCATGTCCCGTCTTTCCCTCGCAATTTGCTTTCCATTAGTCACTTAACTACTTCTTTAAACTGTTTTGTGACCTTTCCTGATATTTGTGTATTTCAGGATCTGGATATGAGGCGGACGCTTGGCAATGGTAGGAACGTTGGTGGACTGTACTTGCTGGATCAGTCTTCTTCCAATGCTTTTTCATCCACCAAATCTCCGACTCTACATGACATTCAACGCTGCCACCAGCGTCTTGGCCACCCTTCGACTCTTTATCTTACTAAATTATTTCCTGTTTTTAACTCTTTAATTCAGTTTTTTTCTTGTGATGCATGTGAACGCTCTAAACATGTCCGTTATAGTACTAGTCATTTGTCTATCCCTAGTTTTTGTCCATTTGATGTTATTCACTCTTATGTTTGGGGTCCGTCTCCAGTGTTATCTTTATCTGGTTATAAATGATTTGTTACTTTTATTGATTGTCACTCCCGCATTACGTGGCTTTATCTGCTTAAAAAGAAAAGTGATGTCCTTTCCTGTTTTCAGACGTTTCATAAGATGGTGAACCAACAATTTGGGGACACAATTCGAGTGTTGCGTAGTGATAATGGTGGAGAATATGACGACTGGGGTGCTTTTAGGGCCTATCCATCTAATCATGGCATCATACATCAAACCACGTGCGTTCATACTTCCACCCAAAATGGGGTGGCCGAACGGAAGAATAGACACTTGCTGGAGGTGGCTCGGTGTTTACTCCTTGTTTTGCACCTTCCCAAATCCTATTGGGGTGATGCAGTTCTCACAGCTGCTCATTTCATTAACCGTCTTCCGTCTTGTGCCCTTTCATTTGATACGCCCCTATCGTGTCTTGCCAAACAACAAATCGTCCACACCTCTCATCTTGCTCCTCGTATCTTTGGCTTCGTCTGTTTTGTCCATGTTCATACCCCGCATCGTGATAAACTTGATGTGTGTTCCCTGCGGTGTATTTTCGTTGGGTACTCCCCTACCACCAAAGGGTATCGTTGTTATCATACTCTGACTCGGCGCTACTATTGCACTGTGGATGTTACATTTTGTGAGGGAGAGTCGTACTTTAGTCCTCGTCAGGGGGAGACGAGAAGTGACGGTGACGAGAACATTGAATCTCCTCTTCTAATTGTTAACATCGAAACTCCTCTAACAATTGTTGCCACTCCTCTTCCTTCCACCTCCGCTCCACCTATATTATACACGTACTCACGTCGTCCCAGGATTGTTGAGCAAGTGCAGACTGTGAATGTTCCGCCAGTGCCAGTGACTATCTCAGCTCCAGATTCAGATGATGAGCTCCATGTTCCTTTTGCACGTCTTATAGGTAAAAGGCGTGGCAGCAAACACCTCATTACCAACTACATTTGTTACACTCATCTATCTCAGGCACATAAAGCCTTTATCTCCTCTCTGTCATCTATTGTGATTCCTAAGACATGTCAGGAGGCTGTTCAGATACCTGAATGGAAACAGGCTATGGAGGAGGAACCGAGTTCCTTGGATAAAAATAAAACATGACGGCTCACTAGCCTTCCCCCTGGGAAGCGAACGGTCGGATCTCGTTGGGTCTTCACCATCAAACAGAATCAAGATGGGGTGGCGGAGCGATACAAAGCACGTTTAATGGCTCGGGGATATACCCAAGCTCACGGGATTGACTACCAGGAGACCTTTGCTCCTATTGCCAAGATGAACTCAATTTGTGTGCTTCTATCTTGTGATGTGATTCGTGGATGGGAGCTACTGCAGCTCGATGTCAAGAATGCATTCCTGCATGGTGATCTGAAAGAGGTCTATATGGATATTCCTCTGGGCCTTGATGTCAAAGAGTCCAACCGGAGGGTCTGTCGCCTGCTAAAATCCATGTATGGCCTGAAACAGTCTCCGAGAGCGTGGTTTGGGCGTTTTAACAAGACCATGCTATGCCTTGGATATACTCAAAGTCAAGCTGATCATACCCTCTTCATCAAGAGGAAGGGTTCTCTGGCCTCTATCCTTATTGTGTACGTGGACGACATCATCATTATCGGAGATGACTTGGATGAGATCAAGTACTTGAAAAAACAACTGGGCGAAGAATTTGAAGTCAAGGATCTGGGAAAGCTGAAATATTTTTTGGGAATTGAAGTTGCGAGGTCCCGGCAGGGGATCTTCATCTTCCAAAGGAAGTATATTCTCGATCTTCTAGAGGAGACTGGGATGCTTGGGTGTGCTCCTGTTGATACTTGTAACGGCCCAGGAAGGCAACCTGGCGTCGCCGGCCCACCAGGCAGCCCATGGAAGACCATGGCACCACCGGTGTTTCAACCCAAACATCAAGCCTGCAGGCCATGCACCCCAACCAAATCTTTGAGCATGTTTCTCAGCAACGATAGGTTGTTGCCACGGGTTTTCGAACCCGCGAGCTTGATAAGACTCTTCCAACAGAGTTCATCACTAACTAAACCCTAAACCCTAAGCGATCATCCCGTCCCAAGAACCTTCCCCATCTGCGCTGTACCTGAGTTAACGAAATCGAAGTACCGCATTATGAAAGCCGTTCGCCTATTTTTGTCCAAATCAAACCTCGGAGCGGCTGAACTACACTCATTTTCCATCCTGCATCAACTCCAACTGACTGAACGAAGGGTTTAGGGTTGCCTTCCTGCGCCAGGTTGCCTTCCTGGGCCGTTACTGCATTTTTTGTAAGGGCCCAGGAAGGCAACCTGGCACCACCGGCCCACCAGGCAGCCCATGGAAGACCATGGCACCACCGGTGGTTCAACCCAAACATCAAGACCGCAGGCCATGCACCCCAACCAAATCTTCGCGCTTGTTTCTCAGCAGCGGTAGGTTGTTGCCACGCGGTTTCGAACCCGCAACCTTGATAAGACTCTCTTCCAATTGAGGTTAATCATAAGATTGATGCAGATATTAGTGAGGAGAAAGTGGACGCCTCAAAATACCAACGACTGGTTGGGAGTCTCATTTATCTGTCCCATACTCGTCCGGATATCACGTATGCGGTGGGTGTCCTAAGGCGGTATATGCACTCTCCTACGTTACGTCATCAGCAGGCAGCCTTTAGGGTGTTGCGATATCTCAAAAAGATACCCGGGCGTGGGATCCTATTCAACGCTGATCAGTCGTTGGAGGTTGAGGTATTTACTGATGTTGATTGGGCTGGTAGTCAAGATGACAGAAAGTCAACCACGGGGTACTGCACATTTGTGGGAGGCAACCTGATTTCATGGAAGAGCAAGAAGCAGAACGTGGTTGCTCGCTCAAGTGCTGAAGCAGAATACAGAGTTATGGCTCCAGGCGTTTGTGAGGGACTGTGGTTAAGAACCATTCTTCAAGATTTGGGCCTTCAGGTGAACAAACCTATTACTATCTACTGTGACAACAAGGCAGCCATCAGCATTGCACACAATCCAGTTCAACATGATAGGACCAAACATGTGGAAGGTGGTACTGCACATTTGTGGGAGGCAACCTGGTTTCATGGAAGAGCAAGAAGCAGAACGTGGTTGCTCGCTCAAGTGCTGAAGCAGAATACAGAGCTATGGCTCAAGGCGTTTGTGAGGGACTGTGATTAAGAACCATTCTTCAAGATTTGAGCCTTCAGGTGAACAAACCTATTACTATCTACTGTGACAACAAGGCAGCGAACAGCATTGCACACAATCCAGTTCAACATGACAGGACCAAACATGTGAAAGTTGATAGGCACTTCATCAAAGACCACCTTGATAAGGGGAATATCTGCACTCCGTTTGTGAGCTCATTTGATCAGCTTGCCGATATTTTCACCAAGGGGCTAAGCAGCGACAATTTCAAGAACAATACTGACAAGTTGGGAATGATCAATATATATTCTCAACTTGAGGGGGAGAGTTGAATATTCGTTTTTATTTTTCAATATCGAGTTATGTATTCCATGTGATATGTCACGTGCTAGTGTACCTATATATATAAGTGTGTAGCCCGGTTTAGGGCATTATAAGATTAATTCCCGATTTCTACTAGTTGTAGATCAGCAGCTCCAGACACCGGAGTAGTATCGTCATTTGTCACGGTGATAAACTTGGGATACTCAGTGTCCATGTACTGAGGAGGTTTCTGAGAAATAATGTGATGGGTGGCCCCAGAATCCAGGATCCATTGAGAGCTGTAGGAGAGACAGGAGATACCTTCAGTAGAGAAGGAAGCAACCGAGCCAGAGGAACGGTTGACAATCCCTCGCAGTTGCAGTATCTATAGGCGGAGGTCATTGATATCTTTCTGAGCAGATGATGGGGGCTCGGTGGAAGAGGGACCTGGAGGAGTAGCAGCAGCCGTAGTAGCAGTAAGATGAGCAAGCAAACCATGTTTGCGATAGCAGGTACTTTCAAGGTGGTCATCACGACCACAGTAGGTACACTTGAGAGTAGAGCGCCCAGCACATCCCCAACCACGAGACGTGAAATGGCCTCCCCGAGAAGTAGAGGAACCTCGTCCAGAGGGAGCAGGGGTTGCTGGAGCAAAGCCGGAGAGGAAGTGGTCGGAGCCTCGGGAGGTGGTGTAACTTTGAGCACCATTGATCAAACATCAGACAGAGAGGGTGTAGTGGAAGAGGAGAGGATCTGGGCTCGGACGCAGTGAAGATGACTAGGAATACGGGACATCATCATAGCGATCCCAACAGCCTCCTTCTGTGCTCGTTGAGTAGCAATGTTTGCAGAGGTAGGTTGGTGTTGTATTCAGGCCTCTACCAGGGTTCTGGCCTTAGCAACAAAAGAAGTTAAGTCGTCAGTGGTTCTAAGATCCAGTGATTGAAGAGCGGAGATAATGTCGAAGAGGTGTTGTAGGTTATCCTTGCCATAGTAGAGGGAGTGCAGCTCATCCCACATTTTCTTAGCCGTTTCGTAATACATTGTCATTCAGTAAGGCTCGGTGTTCATAGAGTTAAGAAATCAAGATTGGACCTGGCCGTCATCGCGAAGCCAGTCATCAGAGGGGTCAGCAGGTTTGACCCGAGTAAGGTGAGCGAGCAGACCCTTTGTCTGTAGAACCCGACGGACAGAATGAGCCCATTCGACAAAATTGGCCTTGACACTGAGAGAGAGTGGTGATGCGAAGTTCATCACGCACCTCGGCAGGCAGGTCAACAGCACGGGCGGGCAGAGAGGAGGTAACTGCAGTTGAGTCACTGGATGCCATGGCGGATAGAAGAAACAGGCCGAGCGGTAAGCAGTCGAGGACAAGCCGGGCGGTTAGCAGAAAAGACCGCGAGAAAGGAACAAGCGGCGGACTGGAGCAGGAGCTTGCAAAGGAGAGGAAGGGCGAGCAACACGGATTAATCCGCAGCGAGCAAGAGAAGAAAGCAGGGCGCCGCGAGCTAGGGAGATCGCGGCGACTAAGAGCAGGTCGCGGCGACTTGGATTAGACCGCATCGAGAAAGGCCAAGAGGCGAATAGAGGGAGATCGCGGCGACTAAGAGCAGGTCGCGGCGATTAAGAGCAGGTCGCGGCGACTAAGAGCAGGTCGCGGCGAAAAGAAAAAAAGGGGTTGCAGCGACTAAGAGCAGGTCACGACGACTAAAAGAAGAACAGACAACGATGACTAAGAGCAAGTCGCGGCGACTAAGAGGAGGTCGCGACGACTAAGAGCAGGTCGTGGCGACAAGAAAGTGGATGAAAGCAAAGGTAGGCCGCGGTGACTAGGAGAAAGTCGCGGTGAGAAGCAGGTCGGAGCGACAAGAAGACGGTTGCGGCGAGTAGAAGAGAACCCGTGGACCCCACGAGTCAGAGATAGGAGGCTATAAGAAGCCTGGGGAGGAGAGTGGAACCACGAAAAGAAGAGGATACGGGTTAGAGGAAGCAGGCCGCAGCTGTCAAGCGGTTAGATAGAGAGGAGCGGGTAGGAGGAGGCAAGCCGCTGGCGAGTAGAAGGAGGCGGATAGAATCTGGAGACCGCAGGAGGGGATTAATCCTCTGATACCATGTAGAAGTAAAAAAACAGGAGAGAGAAAATAACCCTTAATTGTATTATCCTTAAAGAATAGGATTACATATACTTATATAGAAGTAGAAAAAGGGAGAGACTTCTACAAATACAATGTGGGACTAAATGAACTATACATGGGTCAATACACATGGGCCTCCCTAATGGGCTAATTTTATCTTATCTTTAACAATTTTGAAGCTTCAAGTTATCAGTTGTCACTCATACTTGTGTCTGTTATTTTTCTTTACTATGGATACTTGGAGGGATGTAGTTGGAGTAAGTAGAAAAGGTAATAAAATATTAACTCTTAAATTAGTCATATGAAAGGAAAATTAAAGTGATCGGTGCTTACGCGTCACAAGTAAAGTTCAGTGAATCTATTAAAGGGCAATATTGGTAAGAATTAGATGATTTAGTAAGTGAAATCTCACAAAGAGAGAAGATTTTTATAGGAGAACACTTAAATAGACATATAGAGAAGAAAAATGTAGATTATACAATCATTCATGGAGAATTTGAATATGAAAAATGAAATGAAGAAAAATGAACCATTTTTAACGTTGTTGTAGCACATGCGCTAATTGTTGTAAATACACTTTTCAAGAAAAAAGAAGAATATTTAATTACGTTTAAAAGCGGAACAAATAAGTCACAAATTGATTATTTTATAACTCACAAAATGAATAAAATGATTTGTAAGGATTGCAAAGTCATATCAGGAAAAACCTTGACAACACATCATAAGTTATTGGTGTTAAACATATAAATTAAATATAATAAATTTAAGACAAAAATTATCAAAAATTCAATGGTGGAACTTGAAGATAGAAAAACATGTTGTTTTCAAGGCAGCTATCATGGAACAACTAGTTGATGACCCTTATTTTGACCCTAGTGTCTAATGGGAAGTTCTGTCATCGCATTTAGAGATAAGTGGAAAGAACGTACTTAGAGTATCAAAAAGTCGTGCACCCCCAAATAAAGAATCTAGGGGGTGGAAAGAGAAAGTGCAAGACAAAGTGAGGGCAAAGAGGGTCAACTATAAGTCACTCTACATTTATAGGAATGATGAAAATTTAGTGAGATATAAAGTCGTCAAAAAAGAAGCTAAATAGAAAGTAAAACAAGAAATCAAGTTTATAAAGAATTTCATAAACGACTAGATACCAAAAATGACGAGTGTGACATATATAAAATTACTCAAACTGGAGAAAAAAAGACAAAAGATTTAAACCAAGTAAAATGCATAAATGGTAAAACATATACAATTTTGATGTATGATGTGAATATTAAAAAACAATTAAAAAGATATTTTTATCAACTATATAATGAAACAAAAGACAATAAATTAAACTTGAAAGAGTTAAGTAAATCGGATATATGAACATAATGTTTTATTGTAAAATTCAAGTATCAGAGGTAAATAATGCACTAAATAAGATAAAAAATAAAAAGGCGGTTGGGTCAGACGATATACACATTGAAGTATGAAAATGTCTAGAGAATGAAGAAATTCTATGTCTTACATGTTTTGCAATAAAATACTGAAGTCCAAGGGGATGTCAGACAAATTGAGAATTTTATAAGCAACAAATTGAGAATTTTATAAGTCGCCAAAAAAAAGCTAAACAGAAAGTAAAACAAGAAATCAAGTTTATGAAATATTTTATAAGCCACTAGATACCAAAGATGACGAGCATGACATATATAAAATTACTCGAACTAGAGAAAGGAAGACAAAAGATTTAAGTCAAGTAAAATGCATAAAGGGTACAATAGATACAGTTTTGACGGATGATGTGAATATTAAAAAGCAATCACAAAGATATTTTTATCAACTATATAATAAAATAAAAAATAATAAATTAAACTTAGAAGAGTTAAGTAAATCGGAGTAGTATAGAAACATAACGTTTTATCGTAAAATTCAAATACCAGAGGTAAATGATGCACTAAAGAAGATGAAAAATGGAAAGACGGTTGGGTCAGATGATATACCCATCGAAGTATGGAAATGTCTAGAAAATAAGGAATTTTGTGTCTTACATATTTTTCAATAAGATACTGAAGTGCAGGGGGATGTCAGACAAATTGAGAGAAAGTATTTTGATACCTTTGTATAAGAACAAAAGAGATATACAAAATTATGTTAATTACAGAGAAATTAAATTGACGAGTCATACCATAAAACAATAGGAACAAGTAATAGAAAGAAGAGTAAGACAGGAAACTAACATCTTAAAGAATCTATTTGGATCTATGTCAGGGCGGTCGACCATGGAAGCTATAAATCTCTTGAGGAGACTCATTAACAACTACCGAGAAAGAAAACAAGATTTGCATATATTGTTTATCAATCTTGAGAAGACTTATGATAGTGTTCCAAGAGAGATCTTAAGGAGTCTTAGAGAAAAAAGGTGAAAATGTATTACACATTGACATAATTAAAGATATGTATACAAATTAAGTGACAAGTGTGAGGACACCTAGAAAATTAACACAGGAATTTTCTATCACTGATGGCTAGAATCAAGGTTCGGCTTTAATCCCTTATCACTTTATCCTTATCTTAGATGAGCTCAACAGACATATCCAACAAGCAATACATTGGTGTTTATTATTTGCTGATGATATCATTTTGATCGATGAGACGCGCGATGGTGTAAACGCAAAACTTGAATTTTGACGGGACACTAAAGAAAAGAAGGGTTTTAGGTTGAGCAAGGAAAAGTAGTATATGGAGCTTAAATGTAGGAGTGCAAGAAAGGAGGATGACTTCGTTAATAAGTTGGGTGATCAAGATATATCCCACAGTGAGTGTTTTAAATATCTTGGATCGATAGTTCAAAAAGAATCCAAGCGGGTTAGATGAAGCGGAGAGGAGCGTCAGGGATCTTTTGTGATCGTAAAGTACCATTAAAATTTAAAAGCAAGTTTTATTGTACAACAATTAGACAAGCGATGCTCTACGGTTCTGAGTGATAGGCAGTGAATTGTGTACGTGAGCAAAAAATGTGAGTTGCGGAGATAAGAATGCTTAGGTGGATGTATGGACACACAAGACTGAATAAAATTAGGAATGAATGTATCAAGGATAAGACATGAGTAGCACCAATTACAGAGAATATGCGAGAACGTAGACTAAGATGGTTTGGACATGTACAAAATTAAGCGTTGTAAGAGTCCAATCACTAGGCATGTTAAACGAGCGAGGGGTAGACCAATAAAGACTTGGAATGAAACTATAAGGAAAGACATGATGTAGTTAGGCATTGGTGAGATTATTACAAAAGATAGGGTACAATGGCGACAAAGGATCCATATAGTCGACCCCAATATAGTGGGATAAAGGCTTGAGTGTTATTGTTGTTGTTGTTGTTGTATCAATGTTATAAAACATTGTCTTTCTTATTTTACTCTGTAAAATCACATTAAAAACTCTGAAAAATTTGTTAAGCTAAATAGAAGGAGATTATTGGGAAAACCTTTATGATTTAACTTAACAAATAAATTTTAAGTGATTTTAAATCTAGGATTATTACTCATGTTGTATAGAGAGAGTAATATGATCATAGATGTCCTAAGAAGTCAGTTGAGTAAATGGCACGAGTTAGGCACACTAAAATTTAGAAGAAAAAAAAAGAGAAGTCAGCATAAGTCGACTAGAAGTTGATGCAACGCCGACTGGAAGTCGACGCCACTTCGATTAGAAGTCAGAGCAACCACAAATGTTAAGTCGACGTAACTTTAAGGCAGAATACGATGCACGCGTCGATATGATATCGACGCGACGTCGATTATATAGTCAAGTCGACTGGATTACATTTGAGAAACATATCTTGATGCAACTTCTATTAAAAGTCGACGTAGCGTCGAATAAAGCTCAATATGAAATTAACAGAGGATCTATCCAGGCTTATTTTCAGGAAGTTTTTATGAAATTCTTTCAAATATTTTGAGACGTTGGAAGAGATCTTAAAGGAAAAAATTCTCTACAGATTTCAGAAGAATTTTTATAAAAAAAATGAAGAATATGTCGAGATTTATTGAAGCATAATTGGAAAAATATAATTTTGTTCTTTCTAAAGAATTTTTATGTGAATAGGGGAAATTCAAATTTATTTAAAAAGGATATACTCAGATGATTCAAAAATAGACAACACATAATCATAATACACAGATTGAAACAAGTCGACAACAGCCTTCTTCATTCTTCAACATTCTTCTTTGTTGTTGCTACTACAACAAGAACAATCAATCTTCTGTGGATCTATGGCTTATAATCATTGCAACTTCTTCTCAAGCAATGATTCATCATATTGAAGGGATTCAGAACACTTAGTACCTACAATTCTCATATTCCTGCTGAGAGAGGACTCGTCTTGAAGACTTTTCTTCAACTCCTTCTTTCTTACTCTTCTTATCTTGTATTGTTGAGTAAAGAGTTTTAGAATTTCTTTTCAAATAATTTAGTCAATTATTCTGAGAGTCTCCTTATCAAGAAACTCAGTCCTTGGTTCAAGATCTTCTTACCAAAAGATCTGGTCATTGGTTCAAGATCTCATTATCAAAAGATCTAGTTATTGGTTGAGATTCTCCTTATCAAAAAACTCAGATACTAAGATAATGTATTCCTACCAAAACGGTAGAAGAGTGAATGTGTTTACCCAGAAAGACCGCTCTCTTGGATTTTCTCAAGTCCCGACGATTAGACAAGCTCTAGCCGCCTATCCTCCTAGTCGCAGATCTCCTCGTCACAGAAGCCGCCGGGGAAAAGCCGATCAGACTCAGAGCTGACCGCCTAGCCGCGCGGTCAGGTCTCCGCCCTCCTTTTTGTCCTCCCTGTATCTAATCACCGCTGCCCGTTTCGCCTGTACCCGGGCAACCGATAATCTCAGCCGCATACTCTAACCGCCAGTAACCGACAACTCGCAGCCTCTTTCCTCGTCCCTTAGCGCTTGGTTGTGGAAGTGCACTTTTTGCATGAACTCGGGTGTTGTCGCTGCTAGTGGTCTCTCTCTCTCGTAGCCACATTCTCTAACCTCCAGCAACCGACAACTCGCGGCCTCTTTCCCCGTCCCTTAGCGCTTGGTTGTGGAGGTGCACTTTTTGCATGAACAGAACATACCCAGATTTTGGGGAACTACTATAATTTTGATGTCTTTTGTGGTGTGTTTTTTATGATTGTGTGTTATGTTGTGTTTACTTTTTACACTTTACTTCTTGTTTTAACTTATTTTATTGCGGCTAAAAATTAGAGGCGCAAATCTGAAAATATTCCTTATGATGATGAGATTCAGGTGAGCTCATTTATGAGTATCGAGTTAATGTTATCTCTTTTATTATCGACCCATTTTGCCCCAGATAGTGGACCTTGAGCGGAGCATCAAGGTTGTAGAGCTTTCGTTAAAAACACTTGAGCATACTTATGAAGTTTTGAGAACCTACCATTTGACCACACGCACTATTGATGAGTTTTGGGACACACTGCCTACTAACCCACCATATGAGTTTTTCATGTTAAGGGAATTCATCATACTCTAGAGTCACATCCCATTGTCGATGTCCATGATATTTACTAAGGTGGTCGTCACATTCGCGATGAATTTTCATACATACCTCATTGTGAGCCCCCTAAAACATCGCGTTCCCTGAGAGATATTTGACACTTTATAAGCTCGTATTTGAGTGTTAATGTCTCACACAAACATTTGAATACTCGTCGCACACTTGATGAATTTTTCTATATTCCACCAAAAGAGCCTCCTGATAAGCCGCCACATATTAGAGATATCCAGGTCACATTTAAACTTTCCCCAAGAGAGTATGTCGGGTATGTCCTGCATCATTTGTATGAGCTTGTGAAGTCATTTGTTCATTATTTTCTTATGTTACATTAGTCGATCCAATGGAGGATCAATAATAGTAATGAATCTTATAAATTTCAAGCAGATAACCGCAGGCGGGAGCAAGTATTTCATAAAGGAGAGTAGGTAATGGTGCAATTCCACACTAATAGGCTCCCTCGGGGGGCAGCTAAATATTTGAGCGTAATGTGAATGGATCTCTATACAGTCATGAGAACGATCAGAACAAATGCCTACAAGCTCAATATTCCTACGAGTATGGATATTCATCCCATATCTGATATTGAGGACCTGACACAATGCTATGAACCTCCCGAGTATGTTGACCCGTATTGTGGAGACCTTATATATCCTATACCACCGCATACCCAACCATACACCCCGCCCACTCCTAAGTCCCACCCGCCCAACGGTCTGTCGCAACAACGATTGCACCAGGACAACCAACACATTATTGGATCCTTAAAAGTATTATGATATCTTGGCCCATGCATGCGCAGTCGCGCCTGACAAACAGACACAAAATTACCATTGGAGAGGATGCCCTATGATCGACAATACATGGACAACCCTCGAGATACATCATAGATTTTTCTTGATGCATACTGGTAGGATTTCAATCTCCACTCAACAGGAGATGATTTCTTTCAAGTCGGGGAGAATGATGAGGAATGGCAGCGCGACCCCATTGTAGAGCAAGAGATTTGGGCCCGTTCGGGGTTGATTAGTCATCTACCATATTTAGCTTCTCTGAATCGACGATAACTCCAGGGATGCTTCCGAATTTTTTTACATGTTTTTTCATATATTGTTTTTTTATTTTCAGTCATTATTTAGTGAAACCAGAGATACATGATGTAACGGCCCCAAATCCGTCACAATTTAAATAATTATTTCTGAGTGGGTTTTTCACACACTTATACGCAGCAGTATAATAAAAGGAGTGTACAAGTGAAACATAACATCATAATTCATTAATATACAGAATACATGTATACATTGTCTAAATGGCAGACACAAAAGTGTCTACATATATTACACTACCACAATCCAACAAAAAAACAAGAAATAAACTCATGCTAACCCGTGGACGAGCCACGTCTTCAACTGGTCTTCGCTCTGCCTCTGACTGGGCCCGTCTAGCGGGGTCTGGCACGTTGGTGCTCGGTTCCTACAAAATTAGGAACCAATTAGTTATGAAACTAAGTGAATCCTTACTCTTACCCGTAACTTCGCACTGCAAGCAGACAAGAAAGTCAGCAGCAATGAAATTCATATGAACATGTTACTAAGCTAGAAACAGGTAAAATCAACATCTCTATCTTTGATATCAATTCATATTTCAGTTGTACTGCTTTTATCAATCTTCTCTTATTCATATTCTCTTCTCGAAATACTTAGGGTCATTTGAATATTTCAATTATCCGGGTCCGTCGACTCGTCCGATTATTATCCGCTTTAGGGCGCTTCTACGGGCACAGACTTCAACGCCTCCTAATCGGATTCATATCATCATCTGTAGGAGTTCGACCCCCCCTACGAGGTGTGAGAGTTCTACCCTCCTCACGAGGTGTAGGAGTCTGAAACATTCCCCCCCCCCACTAGGCCGACCCTTAGTATTTTGATGCGTCGACGCGTTCTCCCTTTTCATTCAATTCAATCATTTCAATTCGTTCACTTTACTTTTTAGAATATGATTTATTTATATTGGTTCTCCTCAGAATTCTATCGTTCGCTAATCCACGTTAGCGTTTTCGGCGATTCATATATCCAGTAATATCAAGCAATTGAAAGGTTCACAAAAGAGGAAAAAGCAGTAAGAACTCACCCCAACTCTTCCTTTGCCCTTGTCCGTCGAAGGGTTCACGTCACGTCTATCACCGAAAGTCATCCTCTGCAGTATCAAAATATCATTTACTTTAGGGTTGCGCCATAAATAATTACGAGCGAACTCCTACGACGGTCACAATTACTACCTCTACGAGCTGTCTAGAGAAAGGATGAGCGTGGGTGATTCAAAAAGGAGATGCAACATCAGCCAACAAAAGGTTTCAAATACCCACAATAGTCGATCCAAAATGCTTCAATGCACAGCCTCAAGGGATGTCACGATGGCAACACCAAGGGCTGCGAATAGCAGCTCAAAGCAAGGTGTAAAAAAACAACCGGACAGTTAACATAAGGCATCCCAAAAGCACAACCGGCAGCAATCAAAAGCAGTCCAACAACACAACCTGGAGTACCCAGACAGCCCTCAACAACCCACCCGGAAAGAAAAATTGCAAAGGGGTCAAATCAAAACCCCTAATGAAACCCTAACTTCATCACTCCCAAAATGAGTTCAAAACAAGGTTTAGGGTTTTGAAAACAATAAGAAAATTTCTGATATTCTAAAAATAAATCAAAACCAAAACCTCAAACCCTAGGGTTTTCCTCCATCATCAATCCGTACACAAACCTCATACAAGAAGAGAGGAGTGAAGAGAAAGAGATTATATTCCCAAAGAAGGAGAAATCGTACCAAACGGAGGAGATTTGGAGCGGCAATGACAATCGGCGTAGTGAGGGCTTCCGTCGGTCGATCCGTCGAAATGAAGAAGAAGGGACACGGCCCGGTTATAATACGGGAGTATCCACCGCTTAACCTAGGCAGCCGGTCAATGAACCGGTACAACCAGTTTTTATTTAGTGCACAGCCAAGACAGTCCAACTAGGCCGGTCCAACCCAAAATTAAAAATAAACCCCAATCTACTAATGCCCAAAACAGCCGGCCAACTCAGGCCATTTATAATTTACAAGTGCGACGTCAAGTCAGCACGGGAATTTTCTTTCATCATCGGGGATATTCACATAGTTTGTTATTTTTATACAAAAATGGTTATATCAATCTACGTTCGAGTCTTACAATTTCTCCCCTCCTTATCAGAATTTTCGTCCTCAAAAATTCAAACATCTTCCTCAACAAGTCTTCTCGCTCCCAGGTAGCATCATTGGCGAAATGACCGGTCCACCAGACTTTGACAAAATTTACCTGTCGATTCCGAAGATTTTTGCTTTGTCGATCAACAATCTGGTAAGGTGTTATCGGACTTGACAAATCAGCTTCTATCTGCACATCACTGGCAGAAACCATCAAATCTGGATTTGAGATATATCGTCTGAGTGCAGATACATGAAAAACATCACGCAATCATTGCAATTCGGCAGGCAGAGCTAAGCGATATGCTACCTCGCCAAGACGTTCAATCACCGGAAAGGGAAAAATATATCTTGGACTTAATTTTCCAATCCGTCTCAATCGGGAAATCCCTTCGAACGGTTTTATCTTCAAACACACCTGATCGCCCACAGCAAATTCCACCAGACGATATCGGGCATTATAATATTTCTGTTGACGATCTTGTGCGATTTTCATTTTTTGTTGAATAATACGGATCTTTTCATCAATTTTATCTGTCCTCTTCTGCGGAAACAGTTTCTTTTCGCCATCTTCTGCCCAGCTCAAAGGAGTTCTGCATCGCCTCCCATATAGAACTTCGAACGGAGCCATTTGGATCGTTGCTTGATAACTATTATTATAAGCAAATTCAGCTAGCGATAAGTATTTTTCCCAAGAGCCTTTCAAGTCTAAAACCATCATTCGTAATAGATCCTCGAGCATCTGGATGGTGCGTTCAGACTAGCCATCTGTTTGCGGATGGAAGGCCGTACTGTACAACAATCTGGTTCCCACTCTGTTGTGTACTCGTCGCCACAAGTCAGATGTGAACTGTCCACCACGATCTGACACAATCGTACGCGGAATACCATGTAATCTCACGATTACATTTACATAAAGTTCCACCAATTTTTCAGTCGGCTCGCTTTGCTTGATCGGTATAAAATGGGCGCTCTTTGTCAATCGGTCAATGATGACCCAAATTCCATCATTCCCAATTTTACTGCGAGACATGACATATACAAAATCCATTACAACATCATCCCATTTCCATTCCGGAATGGAGAGAGATCGAAGGTAGCCCGCAGGTTTTGATGTTCTGCTTTCACTATCTGACAGGTATAACACTGCGCAATATACTGAATGACATCCTTCTTCATATGTGGCCACCAGAAGTCCTGTTTCAAATCATGGTACATCTTTGTACGACCAGGGTGAATCGAATATGGCGTATTATGCGTCTCATACAAGATATCTTTCCGTAGGCTATCAACATCTGGTACACATAATCTGTCATTCAGAAATAATAGGGAATCTGTTTCAATAAAGGCACTCATTTCTCCCTTTCTCAATTTTTTAATTATCCCCATCAAAAACGGATCCTGAGGTATCGCTTTTTGAATTCTTTCTTTAAGTGAATATTGAATCCGCAGGTGGAATAGTTGTGCTTGCTTTTCTTCACGCGTAAATATTACAAATATTTTCATTTCCTGAAGCATATAAAGAAGCTTCATATTATATTGCGGTATCACTGACAGCGTAACAATATTCTTCCTGCTTAATGCATCTGCGACCACATTTGCTTTCCCTGGATGGTATTGAATATCTATATCATAATCTTTAATGAATTCTAGTCATCTTCTCTGGCGTAAATTAATTTCCCGTTGGTCGAATATATATTTCAGGCTCTTGTGATCTGTGAATATCTCGCATCGAACACCATACAGGTAGTAACGCTAAATTTTTAAGGCAAACACAACCGCTGCTAATTCCAGATCATGTGTCGGATAGTTCTTTTTGGCATCCTTTAATTGTCGAGAAGCAAAAGCAATCAGCCTTACACGTTGCATCAACACGCAACCCAATCCTTTATGGGACACATCGCTATAAATTTGGAAACCATTTGAGCCTTCAGGCATCACTAATACTAGCGTTGTCGTTAATCTTTCCTTTAAGGCTTCGAATGCTTGTTGGCAATCATCCCCCCACGTAAACACTACGTTCTTTCGAGTCAATTGTGTCAAGGGTAGTGCTAGCTTCGAAAAGTCCTTGACAAATTTTCGATAATAACCAGCCAAACCCAAGAAGCTTCGCACTTCAGTCACAGATTTAGGTCGGTTCCAGTTGATTATTGTTTCAATTTTAACTGGATCAACAGTCAACCCTTTTGCATTAATTGCATGACCTAGAAAGGCCACCTCAGTCAGCCAAAACGCACATTTCGAGAATTTGGCATATAATTGTTGCTCCCTTAGTGTTTGCAAGACTTGACGCAGGTGTTGGGCATGTTCTTCCTCTATCTTTGAATAAATTAATATATCATCGATAAACACTATCACGAACTGATCCAAGAATGTCTTAAACACACAATTCATCAAGGCATAAAAACGGCAGGAGCATTCGTTAGGCCAAAAGGCATAACTACAAATTCAAAATGCTCATACCTAGTACTGAATGTTGTCTTGAAGACATCTTCCTCTAGAATTCTCAGCTGATGATATCCTGATCGAAGATCAATTTTTGAAAATACACAGGCGCCCACTAGCTGATCGAACAAATCGTCAATACGCGACAAAGGGTATTTATTCTTTATTGTCAACTTGTTCAGCTCGCGATAATCGAAACATAGACGGAGACATCCATCCTTCTTTTTCACAAATAATACTGGAGCTCCCTAAGGTGAGGTACTCGATCGAATAAATTTTTTATCGAGCAATTCTTGCAATTGCACTTTCAATTCGGCCAATTCTTTTGGCGCCATCCGATACGGAATTTTTGTCACAGGAGCAGCTCCTTCAGTCACCTTAATTTCAAATTCAACTTCTCTGGCTGGAGGCACACCAGGCAACTCTTCTGGCAAAACATCCACGTATTCCCGCACTACGGGCACAGCCGTAATTTCTTTCTTTTCTTCTTTCATTTCTTTAATCATCACCAAAATGGTCTCACAGCCTTCCCGTACCATTTTTCTGACTTTCATTGCCGAGATCCTGGTTTTTGCAACTTCGCCCAGACCTTTATAGATCATCGGACTTCCATCTGGGCATTTGAACATCACCTCCTTCGTTTTACAGTTAATGACGGCTTCTCGATTTGATAGTCAATCCATACCGAGGATGATATCATACTCAACCAACGGTAAGACCGCAACATCGACTTCCATTTGTTTATCATGAAAAAGCAGCGAGACTACGACTCGCTCTTTTGTCATCAAAATCGTATTGTTCGGTAGCAGTACACTCAAAAGTTGAGCAACTTGATATGGTCGTATGTGAATTGATTCAAGAATAGATGTTGAAATAAACGATTGACTGGCACCAGTATCAAATAAAACTTTCAATACTTGATCATGAACAAGCAACATACCTGTGACAACAGTATCATCTGCCTTTGCCTCTTGCTGACCGAGATTAAATGCCCGGGCCTGAATCAGCCTCTCATCTCTGTCCCCTTCAGCAGGTGCCGATGCTATTGACTCCCCTTCCCTGGAAGTCCCAATATGATAAATTTTCTGAGGGGGCAAGGCTGGAGCTCCCCTCGAACTTTCCTCCCTTTTGCAGTTTTGGACAATCCTTTTGACGATGGCCCGGTTGGCGACAGTAAAAACAGACTCCTGTCAAGCATTCCCCTCGGTGCATCTTGTCACATTTGGCACACTTGGTCGACGTTGATTGGGACACTAGAGTGCTACCAGTTGACACCGCTTGTTGTTGCTTCTTCTTTTTCCACGGGGCTTCACTTGTTCCATCCGATTTTTCTTGGCTAACACCCTCTTTAAACCTCTTTCTCATCTTTGTCCTCCTCTGTCTCTTCTCATTGTCTAGCTCGACTAATCGAGACTTTTCCACCAGCAGTGCATACTCCGTAATATCAAACGGAACCACTGAAGCACGGATATCATCCTGCAAACCTTCCTGGAACCGTACACAACGAGCTTCCTCGGTCGCCACTGCAGACTCTGCATAGTACGCCAAGATGGAAAATTTGGCTTCATACTGAAGAACATAGCGATTTCCTTGTACCAACCGCAAGAACTTCTCCTGAAACTGCCTCTTTTCTGTCCGCGGCAAAAACCACTTTGTAAATTCGCGAACAAATTCTGCCCAAGAAACATTCGCCAAACCGCGAGTCTGAAACTTTCCTTTCATCAGATTCACCCACCATCTCTTAGCCTCTCCTTCCAGAAGAAAAACAGCCAACTCCACCTTCCTCTCCGCGGGGCACCGCATCGTATCAAATATCGTTTCAATTCGCAGGATCCAATCTTCCGTCTCAATCGGAGGCAAACCACCGCGAAACGTCGGCGGTTTCAATTCTAAAAATTGCTTCACATCAATTTCAATTGAGCGAAGCTGCTGCGGTTCCATATATGCGGGAGGAGGTACAGCTGGCACCACTGCGGGTGCGCCAGGAAGAGGTACAACTGGAATGGTGTCCCGAACCAGCCAAATAGCTTCCGCGATAGCTTGTGCAATATCGGCGATATGCACTACAGAAGACTGTCTGTCACTCACACTTTCTTCTGACCTGGAGTCCCTTGAGTCCTCAGGTTCATTCAGAGCCTCTCGCATTCTGCGGCTCGAATACACTTGAAAAAGTTCCTGAGGAATAAGCATAAGACAGTTCAGTTTATTCTGATATTCCAATCTCGTTATTGTGCTTTATGTTCCATCCCGGTACTCTCTGCGTTACACGCAGTGCGAAAAACCTCCCTCTGATACCATTTAATTGTAACGGCCTCAAATCCGTCACAATTTAAATCATTATTTCTGAGTGGGTTTTTCACACGCTTATACGCAGCAGTATAATAAAAGGAGTGTACCCGTGAAACATAACATCATAATTCATTAATATACAGAATACATGTATACATTGTCTAAATGCCAGACACAAAAGTGTCTACAAATATTACACTACCACAATCCAACAAAAAAACAAGAAATAAACTCATGTTAACCCGTGGACGAACCACGTCTTCAACTGGTCTTTGCTCTGCCTCTGCCTGGGCCCGTCTAGCGAGGTCTGGCACGCTGGTGCTTGGTTCCTACAAAATTAGAAACGAATTAGTTATGAAACTAAGTGAATCTTTACTCTTACCTGTAACTTCGCACTGCAAGCAGACAAGAAAGTCAGCAGCAATAAAATTCATATGAACATGCTACTAAGCTAGGAACAGGTAAAATCAACATCTCTATCTCTGATATCAATTCATATTTCAGTTGTACTGCTTTTATCAATCTTCTCTTATTCATAATTCGCTTCTCGAAATACTTATGGTCATTTGAATATTTCAATTATTCGGATCCGTCGACCCTTCCGATTATTATCTGCTTTAGGGCGCTTTTACGCGCACAGGCTTCAACGCCTCCTTATCGGATTCAATCATCATCTGTAGGAGTTCGACCGCCCTACGAGGTGTGAGAGTTCTACCCCCCTCACGAGGTGTAGGAGTCTGAAACATTCCCCCTTACTAGGCCGACCCTTAGTATTTTGATGCGTCGACGCGTTCTCCCTTTTCATTCAATTCAATCATTTCAATTCGTTCACTTTACTTTTTAGAATATGATTTATTTATATTGGTACCACTCAGAATTCTATCGCTCGCTAAGCCACGTTAGCGTTTTCGGCGATTCATAAATCCAGTAATATCAAGCAATTGAAAGGTTCACAAAAGAGGAAAAAGCAGTAAGAACTCACCCCAACTCTTCCTTTGCCCTTGTCCGTCGAAAGGTTCACGTCACGTCTATCACAGGACGTCATCATCTGCAGTATCAAAATATCATTTACTTTAGGGTTGCGCCATAAATAATTACGAGCGGCCTCCTACGACGGTCACAATTACTACCTCTAGGAGCTGTCTAGAGAAAGGATGAGCGTGGGTGATTCAAAAAGGAGATGCAACATCAGCCAACAAAAGGTTTCAAATACCCACAATAGTCGATCCAAAATGCTCCAATGCACAGCCTCAAGGGTTGTCACGATGGCAACACCAAGGGCTGCGAATAGCAGCCCAAAGCAAGGTGTAAAAAAAACAGCCGGACAGTTAACATAAGGCAGCCCAAAAGCACAACCGGCAGCAATCAAAAGCAGCCAACAGCACAACCTGGAGTACCCAGACAGCCCTCAACAACCCCGCCGTCAAGAAAAATTGCAAAGGGGTCAAATCAAAACCCCTAATGAAACCCTAACTTCATCACTCCCAAAATGAGTTCAAATCAAGGTTTAGGGTTTTGAAAACAATAAGGAAACTTCAGATATTCTAAAAATAAATCAAAACTAAAACCCCAAACTCTAGGGTTTTCCTCCATCATCAATCCGTACACAAACTTCATACAAGAAGAGAGATGAGTGAACAGAAAGAGATTACCTTCCCAAAAAAGAAGAAATCGTAGGAAACGGAAGAGATTTGGAGCGGCAATGGCAATCGGCGCAGTGAGGGCTTCCGTCGGTCGATCCGTCGAAATGAAGAAGGGACACGGCCCGGTTATAATACGGGAGTATCCACCGCTTAACCTAGGCAGCCGGTCATTGAACCGGTACAACCGGTTTTTATTTAGTGCACAGCCAACACAGTCCAACTAGGCCGGTCCAACCCAAAATTAAAAATAAACCCCAATCTACTAATGCCCAAAACAGCCGGCCAACTCAGGCCATTTATAATTTACTGATACCAACACAGTTGTCGTCATTAAACATAAAAGTATCCGAACATCATATTACAAGTGCGACATCAAGTCAGCACGGGAATTTTCTTTCATCATCGAGGATATTCACATAGTTTGTTATTTTTATACAAAAATGGTTATATCAATCTACGTTCGAGTCTGACACATGATACTCTTGATCAATCATAATCGTTGATATCAAGGTGCCCTAATGGTGTATTATTTTAAATAAGAGAAAGGTGACAACCATCTAGCAGTTGCTGGTTTTAGAAAAATGGAATTGCCGGAATCCGGAGATCTCTCGTCCCTAAGGTGGACTACTAAGGTTTGTATCATTATTTCCACTTACATCCCCTGCAATATAACGCGATCCCCATCTACAATTCTTCTTAATTTCGTGAAAAACCTGTGAGAACCCTTCTACCATGAATCTTGTAAACCCCACACCATGAAAGCCCGATTCCATCCATCTGTCTTCACTTTGTCGTGGAATCCCGATCCCACTTGGTCGTGAATCCCACTACTATCTTCCATAATCCCAAGAAACCCACTATGCTTTTCCCGTAAGCCATTCCAAGTGTGATCCGATGTTTACCATTTAAGTGAATCTTCCAAATAATTTGCAATAATCTGATACCATCAAACCTCAAATCCCATTTTGAAAGCCTGCCTACTTCCGTAAACCCCCTCTACAGCAGCCCACTGAAAACCTCCTTTTCCCTCCCAGTCCCATCCCTCCCCAAGTAAATTCTCCCTTCAAAACCCAAATCCAGCACCCCACACCTATTGTGTACTGAACACAGTCACCATACAGCAGTAAACTCCTCCCGGACAGCCACCAAGCACCTGTGAATCACCGGAACTCCACTTACGACAACATTTCCTTGTTTGGTGAGTGTTTTATCGTTGTATGAAACAATTTCTTCAATTTTAATATCTGATGATGTGAGTTCATATTGTTAATCTCAAAAGTATTGTCGACGGTTACTTTTGAGATATTTTGTGATTTGCAGTAATCATTTGTCATGCGCTCTTGTTTTGGCTCTCTACATGGAAGAAAGTCAAGCCTTGCTTTTCCCTACAGAATTACTTTGGTCTGGCTTGAATTATCATCTTACGATTTAAATATTTATTTCTATGATTTGATCCCTCCGTCAGATTTTCATGTGTCATATTTAGACATTAAGAATCTATTTCCACGACACTTTGTTATGGGTCTGGAGCATGGGGCCTAATCATCATTGCCATCTTTATTATTATCTTGTTTTTTATTAGTGTTTTCCTTACAGTATATTGTAAGCCTATATAAAGGTATGAGTATGTTTATATGAGGTTAAAAATGAATGAAAGTCTATTTTCCTAACCCTAAAAAAGATTTTGGAAGCTCTCTCTCGCCGTTAAGCAAGACCCTCTCTGGCAATCGTGGTTCCGGCTCCGTAGTATCTCCTTGGTCTCCGAACACCACTCCGGCAAGCCCATAAAAACTTGGTATCAAAGCTACACCTCATCTTCCACTAATGCCGCTGTCCATGAATCCTAAATCATCCATAGTCGTCAGGTCTCGCAATCCCGGCGCTATTTTGATCCCGCTTTATGGCACGTGCATGCCTCTAGCCCATTGTGTCTCCAGTCGACGCAAGATTCCAGTAGTCGCAGGTCTCCAGTCGACATTGTTGTCTCCTCCACCGAATGCATCTCCATTCGGCGCATGCTCGATCTCCTCCACGCTCGTTCCATCCCTTCCGTGTCTCTGCTTCTACACTCTGAATCAGTCCCTCCTGCACACTCCTAGCATCCAGCGCACTCAGTTGCAGCCTCCAGTGCTTGATTGCAACGTTCTGACCTATTTCCCTCGCAGCAACAAGCCGCAATGCAGCGCCTCCTTCCAATTCATGCCCTGTGTTTTCCCTTGTGTGCCTCATCATGAAAGCGTCGAGGTTCTCGCGGCAACCCAACTTCAGCCGCATTAGACGACTCCAACCGTCCAGTCACCTGTTCCATCTCTCAACAAGCAAGTCAACAAATGGGAAACTCGCAAGATTTTTGAGCTGCTATCCAAGACGTGTTGCAAGCTGTCATGACCGCCCTTAAAACACACTTTCAGGATGTCGATGACCGACAAAGGGGAGGCATGGCCACCCTCACCTCCAGGCTTAATGATTTAGCCGCCACCCTTACCGTGGTTACTGATCCGCCTACGGATCACACCAACATCAGTCAAGTACTTCCAAAGCCGCTCATCCTCCACGAGCCACCACCTCTAACCATCTTATGCCCCAAAGCTGCTATTTTGTCGTGTTATACACGGTTGGACTTCCCAACCTACGATAGAAAAATAAATCCCTTGGGTTGACTCACCAAGTGTGATTGTGTGAGCAATTCTTTGGTCATCAACAAACTCTGACAGCTGAATGACTTCCTCTAGCCTCCTTCCACCTTTTCAACGGCTTTGCAATCTGTGTTTCGGTGCTCCTATCTGCAGCAACCCCCACAGTGTTCTCAGGACACTTCGACAGACAGACTCTATGGATGAGTATCTAGAACAGTTTCAGCTTCTCCTGGTACACGTCACGCTACCCCCAGAGATGCAAATCGTCATCTATCACCGGACTGCACAATAGCCAATGACTGGATGTCGAATTTGAGGCCTCTCCAGACTTAGTGACAGTCATGAGTCTGTCCAAGCTAGACAACCGTCGGCTCCAACTAGCGTGGGACGCCTACTTTCCCACTGACTCTGACACCCAGCTGGGTTGTACAGAGGTCCACATACCCTCTCCGGTCTGCCGACTTTCTCCGGACGAAATGTCCGAATGACACGCTTAGGGGTTATGTTTTAATTATGACGAGCAGCACACTCACGAACACAGGTGCAAAAGGCTTTTCGACCTGCACGTCGAGGACTCTGACGAGGAGGGTGTCAGATGAAGTCCACACCATCGTCGATCTCCCTTGAGCTTGAGGTTAAGCTTTTTTTACAGCGGGAGAGATGTTATGGGCCTTGAGCATCGATCCTAATCATTATTGTTATCTTTATTATTATCTTTTCTTTAATTAATATTTTCCTTTGAGTGCATTGTAAGCCTATATAAAGGCATGAGTATGTTTGTATGAGGTTATCAATGAATGAAAGTATATTTCCCTAACCCTAAAAATGATTTTGGTATCTTTCTCTCCCTTTAGCAAGCCCCGCAGAGGCAGACGCGATTCCAGCTCCGTTGTATCTCCTCTGCTTCCAGCCACCACTCTGACAAGCCCATAACACACTTCACGTAGGGTTGCATTTTAGTATTCACACACCTGTAGCCCACCCTACATCAAAGGGAGAATGTGAGAATGTTACAATAAATGTAGAGCCACTAGAAGGTGACCATAGCACTTAATTTATTTTGTTGCATATATATTCTTTTATGTGGGTATCTTGAAGGTTATGAAGTGAAAACCAAAGCCTTAGGGAAACTAGTAGGGCACGCTCCTAATGGTGGACTTCACCAAGTATTGATCTAATATGAACCCTGAGCATTATCCCACTAGATTTGCATCTTGTACTCTCTTCCAAACCTCAAAGAATAACAAATCAAAGCTTCTTCTTACTACATGATCTTTTCCTTCATCTTGTATCAGTGAATAACTCATTCGGCACTATAGAGAAGATTAGATAAAAGATTAAAGTTATATGTAAAATCAACCAACCACTGCCAACTTCAGTAATAACCCTGATGTGTCATAGCTCATCCTGCTTGTTGTATTTCATGCACGATCTCCATCAACTGAGTGTTGTGTGCAGGAGATATCGGATCATTTGGTCGGCACTAGTATAGAGTTTTGTAAGGTAAAACTAGAAGTATAATAGGAACAATTTGATATAGTTTAACTAGCTTCCGACAACAGAATGCCCAATCTCCATTTTATAAGTTTGATGTTTAAACTATAATGTATGAAGTGAGTAGGTCAATTATAAGAAAATGCAACATTCTGTAACCTTTGACTGAATAAATATTTAAATAATTATTAAACTTAAAAAAAAGATTGTTTTCAGATGAATAAATTTGAGCAAGTATCAATACAACAAATTTATAAACTCACATTGCCATAGAAATAGAAGATAGGAAGAGGCCTTTTACATTTTTACAAGAACTAAAAATAAAATAATGAATCCCAACACCTAAAGAATTCTTTTCAATAGATTCACAAACCTCAAAGGTGAAAAGCCATTACCTCATCAAAACTTTTCCCAAGATGCCTTGCTCTCTCTTGTCTCTCGTGCTTCAGCCTTCTAAAGAGGCGTTGTTCAATATAATCACTAAGAATAGTTCTAGGTAAATCTTTAGCACCAAGTACAGTATTCTGAGGTAAAGGCTTGCGCTCTCCTCTTTCAATCTCCTCCATGTAGCAATTAGGACATGTGTATTCTGCTTGTCCGCCTTCATTCCTTTTACCATTGAAAAGAGCACAAATTTGATGCTGCCAGGCTTCACACCTGTCGCATTGAACCCACTGCGACACAGAACAAGGCAAAAAATTAGCGAACAGTAGGTAATAAGCTTTGCAACCAGACTATCTACCTACCAGTAGAGAGAGAAGCCAAATATAAACTGAAATGGAGTAGGAAAGAGGGAAGAATTACCCATTCTTCAGTGTCTTCATCGTTCTTCTTTTTCTCAAGCCTAGACTTCGGAAACGTGAATCCCTCTGTTTCAATAGTATCACATCGAGCCTCATTATAGCATGGAATGCAGAAGTAGTGACGTGTGTCAGCAGTTCCTGCAGTATAGTACATTGCATTTCTCTTTATGCGAGCACCACACAGTGTACAGTATATTGGAGGGGGTTCAAACGCAAGCTTCTCCACAGCGCACAACTGGCATGAATTCTCACTCATCGAGCGTTCCATGGCTTGATTCTTCTCTGCTTTTGCTTTGCTCTGCAGTCAAATATTATGTTGAGGTAAAATTTAATCAATAAAGAAAAACATTGCTCTAGCAACAAGTTAAAGAAGAGAGTTGAGAAAAAATATTAACTTGGTTAGCAAGAAAATAAGATGATGACTTATAGGAAGAGTGATGGAAGAAACTTAGAGAACATAGAAAAACTTGTAATTAAAAAACTCTGTAATGAAGTTTACCTGTATCACCCATATTTATGATGAGAGATCACAAAGCAGACAATATTTCAATTATGAACAGTTGTAGTGTTCATACAAAGGATGACTACAAATGTATGATGGTATATGAGAATTTCAGGTGACAATTCGTCAATGAAAATTTAAATTAGAGTGAAATGCAAAGAATAATAGAACAAAGATGCAGAGGACTAGGATAATGGTTCGTATAAAAATATATTGCATTAATAATAGATAGATACACTTGCGAGGTATACTCACGCCAAAGCCCCCAAAATCTGGTTCCCCCAAGGAGTCCTCCCCTAAGAGAGATTCTAAATCAACACTTCCAAAACAATAAAATAAGATTCCACAACCCTCCTTAATAGGAGGGGAGACTACTCATAATTGCATAAATGCTCTAATACACCATATCCTACTAATAGACGTTCTCGACTGGCCGGTCTGGAACTTCACTAGCCAAGGGAAGCCATCCACATGGAGCAAGGGTCACAAAGTCAGTAACTATAATATCATAGTTCACGACTGTGAGCAACAAGCACAATTCTTTATGGGAGCATTTACGAAAGGACCTGGTTGCATAGGTCGATGTAATTTTGGTGGGAGAGGCAGTGCGTTGGAGGATCTATCTTTGGTGGTAGAACTGAAGGCAGGGGTTGGATAGGGGGCTGGCGGGATTTGTGGCGGGGTAGCTTTATACGGCGGTAAAGCAAGAGCATGTGACAGCTTGGGTGGTTCAGTGTGCATCTGTAGTTGGGATGCCTCCATGTTTTAGGGTTGGGGGACCCTAGTGTCGTGGTAAATTCCGCTTCCACAATGCAGCCTTGTTGTACGGCCATGGGGAGGGTGGGCGGGTGGTTCAAAGTGCGCAAGCAAGGGGAGATCTGCGGTTGCAAGTCATGCATAAAGTACCCAAAGTAATGGAACATGAATAAGCATGGTGCATGATGTGCCAACTCCAAAAAATCATCGACATAAGACAACTTGTTGAACAACAAAAAGACCCTTGAAGGCATTCCCAAGGAGACATGTGTCGCAGCAAAGGATGAGTTCCTCCTTGAGCAAAGACCATGTTATGTGTGATGTTAAGTGGTAAATTCAATGCATCCAATGACGGGTGGACCCTTTCATGTAAATCCTCGGTATGGAGCCATGTTGGGTTCCAGAGTGAGTAGTACCTCGAGAGATTGTTCCACACAGGTGATCCAAATTAGTGGGTCTGAATCATCGAACAAAGGCATCGATATTCGTCGGGGTGCACTATAAGGGGAATTAGTTGCGGGGGGGGGGGGGGGGGGGGGGGGGGGGGGGGGGGGGGGGGGGGGGGCTCCAATATAGGGAAACGCTCGAGCTTCTGAGGCCTATCAGATCAACAATCACTGAAATAGTGGTCGGATATGAGGGAGCTATGTTAATGGCTGAGTGGTTGTGACGGAGAATCTGGAGAATGACAGTGATGACGGATTCCACCACCTCCATGCACAACGAAAGATTGCACAGAAAATGCTCCACCTCACCAAGGCAATCTATCATGCCATGTGTAGAGTTGTACTTAAAACCGAAAACCGTAAACCGAACCAGAACCGAACTGGAACCGCAAAGAACCAGACCGAACCGTTCACTAATTATTCGGGTTCCGGTTTGAATTTTGGAACCGTGAACAACATTGGTTCAGGTATGGTTCTTTAATTTTATTATCCGGACTAGAATCGCAACTTACAAGTCTCAAGCAGTTTCAAGAATTTTAGATCCGATCCAAACCGGACCGAAGCAAGAACCGAACTGTGACCCGTTTATTATTATTTTTTATAATATTTTTATTAGTATTAATATTGTTATAATATTGTAATTTTTTATAATCTATCTATAATATCTATATCTACTATCAAGGGTGAAACTGGTGCGGTTTGAACTCAAACCGCAATCGTACCAAAGAGGATTGATTTTGGACAGAACAAAATCACACCGCACCAAAACTGTGTGGTGTGGTTTGAACATTGCATCAACATTACACGACTGTGGTCTTTGAATTTATGAATGGAGATTAAAGGTCCATGGTTCATTTCAGCCCTTGGAAGTCAGGAATTCAAATTCTGAATATTATTTAATACCTGTCAGAGAAGAGCCGAAAATTAAGAATGATATCAAAATGATTTCTAATATGAATACCTGTAATCGATGTCTAGAAAGAATCAAAGAGAAAGGAACCACTAGCCGAAGAGAAGGCGACAAAGCTATGGAAAAATGAAGGTAACCTATATTCATTGGCGGTGATTAAAATATCAGTCCCTCTCGAAGAAGTCGGTATGAACGATGACAACGATGTGGCTCGGTTTTGTAGGTTTTGCACCGCCAAAAACCGCAAAGCAAATTATGCAGTTTTGCAACGAACAAAACTACTCCACAATCAAACCGTTCAGTGCGTTTTAAAATCAATGCGATCAAGTGCAATTTTGTGGTTTTGCACTTTCGATTTTTAACTTTCAGTTCTGCGTACTATATTACGCAAAAAGTACCTCGCCTTGGTATAACGTGAAATTCATGCGTTCGGGTCCCAGACTTTGAATTCCCTCTTGCAAAAAAAATCTAACGGGTTTTCTTTTCCCCTTAATTTTGTATTTTTGACCTCCCTCATTCATTCCACCAAATTTGGTTTTGGTTATGGTTGGAACCGGGCCGAACCACATAGAACCGGACTGAACCGTTAGTGGCCGGTTTGGTTTTGGTTCTTATTGAACCGTAACCGGAACCATTGACACGGCAGTTCCAAAAATTATGTTGCAACCGGAACCAGAACTGGAACCAGTCAAACTAAATAAGGTTTTGGTTCTAATTTGAAGAACTGTTGCTTTAGCGGTTCGGTTGACGGTTTTAGTAAAACTGGGACCATACCAGAACCGTGACAGCTCTAGGCATGTGTTAATGACATCCACCGCACACGGAGTAAATGACAAAAAACAACACAGGAAGGGATCTTCGAGGTTGTAGGGATATAGTTAGAGACGTGGTGTTAGGTCCAACTGAACACGAGCGGTGGAAGCACACTAAAGCTGTGAGTGCATTTCGGAGACCAAAGTCAGGCTGCCTCACGTATCGACGGTTGCAGAAAGATGTTGGCGGTTGGGCCAAATGCCAAAGACACGGTAGATAAATGCACTAGTTGGAAGGGTCTGAACAAACACGTATTTTGTGTGAGAAACCAGCTAAACGCAAAGAGAACACGACTGCAGGACATGGAAATCTCGATGGGGAGGGATATCGTGTGTGAAGCGACCACCAATGTGGAAGACTATGAGGAGGTCGCTTGGGGTATGGAAGTCGAGTCGCCCTACTGTAAGACCACTGAGATTTAAAACCATAGTTAAAAATCGACAGAGAACATGTGATTGTCCACACACAAGCTTTGGGAGAGAGACAAAGGGATCTATATATTCCCTCAACCAAGGATTAGGTGGGTGGCAAGTCGGAACAAGTTGGTATGCACCAAAATATGTTGCATCAATAGACAGATACAGTCGCAGCAGAAGAGTAAACATACCTGTGTTTGGGAAACCTTTATATTTTATGTGGCCTCTGTGTTGTTTGCATTCTCTCTGTGCTTTTCATTTTCGCATCTTCATATACTCTAAATTGTTGTGGTTGTGATATAATATAGGTATCCGGTGAAACTGTGAAAAATAGTAAAATAAATCTACGTAAAATCTTAATTACTCTATTCACCCCCATCTAGAATATGTCGTCAGAGATTAACATTTCTTTTAAATCTAGGAAGCACCGATACGGGTACCGGGTACGATATGTACCCGATACGACGGTACGTCAAATTTTAAAAAAACAAAGATATGGGTACGACATGATACGTTATAACAAATATATATATATATATCACAAATGCAATAAATAGTTATCAAAAATCGAAACATCAAATATAAATCATAACTTGAAGTACAAATTCACAAATCAATGCAACATAACATGAAGTTTTCAAACATTAAGCATTTGTAAATATTACAAAATTTAACATCTTATATGTTTAACCAAAAGAGATAAAATTAAACTAAAGTCTACTCATCAGTCGTTTCTTCTTCTTAATTGTTGGAGATCAACTTCATTGTTGGAGATCAACATCTTCAATCTCGTCATTTTGTTAATAACTTGTGTCGTATCAACACGTTCAAAACACGTACTTGTAACAAAAACGTACCAGTACAAGAAACATACTAGGTACAGATACACAACTTAATTGGATGTACCGACACTTCCTAGCATAGAGCCAACTTTTGTTTACTCTAGAAAAACCGACTTCTATCACAATATGAAGAATGATATGCTAAGTCCAAGTGTGTACACATAGGAATATCCGTCGAGTATTGGGTACGTACTGGTACCAGATACATATCGGGTATGGGTACACTGCCTTCGGGAAGTATTTGTGCTTCATAGCTTTTAATTAGTATCAGAGGGTGATTGATCAGAAAAATGTTAACACATTGATCAATAAGATTCCCAGTGGACTTAATCACTCAAGAAAGTTTATATCAAAAACATGAGCACATCTCTAGCCAAAGATTATGCAATAACACCTTCTATGTGAAATCTGAACATTCTTTCTTTATGAAAATCTAAATTAAAATATATATGAATTTTATTAAAGAAGAAATTTTTGATGTTGTTTTGATAAGCCTAGGAAATCCTACAAGGACAAATGACCATGGAAAAAATTTGCTCATTTCCAGAGCCAATTGGTTCGAAAACAACAAGAAGGCCAAATCATATGATATCAAGGCCATGAACATTTTTATGTCCACAATGTTGACAGCACGTCAGCAAAAGATATTTGCGATCCTTCACCAGAACATTAGAAGGCTCCACTGATTACACTGAGTACACAAGGGATAAAGTCAAGAAGGACAAGATTTCATCACTGAAATCTGGAGTCAAAGTGAAGAAACCTTCTCCAACTCTGATAATGAGGAAGAGGTGAGGATGCTGAAATTAACTGTATGGCTCTCAATGACTCGGACCTTGAAGAAGTCACTCAGGCAAATGAGGTAGTACACTCCTTTAACACTACTGACTACAATACATCTGAAACCAGAAAAGACTTTGAAGTTTTTCACCTTGCTCATCTCGAGACAGTGAAGGAAATCAAAAATCTCAAAGAAGAGCTAGCATCATTAAAACACACAATGATGAGTAATGCCAATGAAACTGAAAATTGGTCTCTTAAAATACAGAACACTAAACTTGATAAGGAAATTATCTCCCTAAAAACTGAAGTTGCTAAGTTGAAAGATCAACTTGCCAATCAAGGTTGTAGATGTCGGATGTCGGGATCATGTCGGTTTGTGTTTGAAATGTCGTATGTCGGATTGCGGGGAATATATCGGGGATATTTTACAATATCGGATTTTAATATTTAAATAAAGATAACAGTATTTATAAACACATTTTTTGCAAATAAGTAAAAATGTACAGACAAATAATTATAGCAATGTACAGATAAATAAGTATTTAAAACATTTTGTTTGAAATAATTTTGAAAGATAAAAGCGAAGTCCATGTAATTATGCAAAGTTGGAGGGGAGTTTTTCATAGCTATTGCAAAAATCACTATAGCAGAAGTTAACAAAATAATGTTAACATAAGTTAGAAGTGCACAGGAGAAAAAAAATCACTGCAGATTTACACAAGGAAAAGTATAAACTTAGGTATTGCAAGAAAGAAACATAACTATAACATAAGTAAGAAACTTACAGTAACACACGTTTAATAAACTTTTAGATCCTATGACTTGATCAATATAACTTCAAATAAAACTTTTAATTGTCGCAGAAACAGGAAGAAGGAAGAAGAAAGAAGAAGGTGGCTTACAGTGGAGTGAAGTAGTAGAAACCCTAAAGCCCAGCGTCGACTCCTCGCCTACGATGCTGATTCATAGAAAGCCCAGCGTCGTCGACTACTCCTCGCCTGTGATGCCGATTCGTTGCCTCGTCACCGGAGAAGGAGTTGTCGAGTGTCGACCAGTCCGCCAGAGCGACTCTTCCGTAAAATTTAGGGTAGAGTGAGAAATGTTGAATGCGTGAAATGGACTCATGAAGTAGAAAAATATGGGTCCCGTGAACTTTGTTTTTTTATATATTAAATATAATAACTGAAATATCGGGTTAGAGATATATCAATATATCGGGATATATCGTCGTTTTTTTTACAAAACGATATTTTTATCAAACAAATCGGTTTCGTTGCGGTTTGCACCCAAAACTTTTATGTCGGCTGACATGTCGGACATGTCGGCCGACATGTACAACGTTGTTGCCAATGCAAAGGAATTTGAAAATTCCTTAAATGAAAGAAGCCACGCATTTAAGGAAATAACTCAGAATCTCAACATGAGATTCAGACACTTAGGTTTGGGTGTTAATCCCTCAATTGTTCGGAGTACTTCAAGCATGCCTACCAAGAAAAACCTTGTAAGCTTTGTTAAGCCCAAAGGAAAGTCTTCATTGCTTTTAACTGAAATGTTGCTTCAACATCAAAATCAATTAATTACCATAATAATATAAACCTCCCAATCTCTTTCTCCCGAGAAGGAACTCTTGGAAAAGCTCCAAGAAAATTGAGCATTTCATTCACATTTCATATCTCCAAACCATCTTGTTTTTTTCTTCTTTCATCGCCTTTGTTGCCTCCAGTTTTTGAAGCACCCCGTCTTCCTCAAGCAACTCTCCAACTCCTCTGAACCGTTCCCTCCTACGATGGTCTTGATTTATACTCTCTATAGAATCAAGAAGGGGGAGAATGGTGTATTCTAGAGTAAACCATGAAATATACAATGTCACATATGGTCACTAGAGTCATGTCCCTTGCATGAGGTTGATGTAAAACAACCTCTTGCAATGACCGATAATGTCACATATGCTCACTGGACAACTGTGACAGTGATTTACAGAACCTACTTGTTCTCCATCTTGAACTTGTTCTTATGTCTAAAATACAATTAGGAAGTTGTCTAGAAAGAGGACCAGAGCTTAGGATTCTCTATGTAAGAAGAACATTAAAAAATGAAATGTTAGCTAAAAATTAGAATCAAATATAATGATTGGACATTGCTCAAATAATTTGTCTCTTCTATGTAAAATGCATTTTATTATTTTATGTGCAATGTGTGAGTTAAAACATTTTTTTATTTCTTTTTTGTCATTCGCTCTTCAAAATTTATTCAATTTTTTTTATAAAAACTAGTATATCAAATAAAGAGATTATTGGGAATACCCCACCTCTTGATTTGATATACAATTTTAAGTGTGATTAAATAAAACATTACCTATGTTATATAGAAGGGTAATTTTTGTCATAGGGACTTAGTATCTAGGATACAAGAACGTGCCCTAAGAAAGCAACAGAAGAACTCGGGTTCAAAGTTATGTTCAAACAAAGAAGCCTCTAAGTAGTGTCGAAATGTAGTCAAGCGTAATCGACGCAACGTCTGAAAAAGATCTTAAATATTTTCAAGCTCAGAGCTACGATTATTTTCTCTCAATGCAGAGTCAAAAATTCAAGTAGTGCTGAACTCGTCAAAGAAGCATCGAATACTCCAAACAACATTGAATCAGCCAAAACAACGTCAAAATCATAATAGTAAAGATGACTCCTTCGAGCAACTCTGATGTCTCTTCTCTATTTAGAGTATACGTCGAAAGGTCCTTGAAAAACAGCTGGCGTCGATATTCTTAAGAAAACCTCCAACAGTCATATGTCACGGCAGAAAGTATGAGCAGAGTACAACCGTTAAATTTCTACTTTTAGAAAAAGGATATCCAAGCCCATGGAAGTAGCATCCAGAGCAATTAATGTTGAAGTTTTGGAAACAAATTCAAAAATGAAGAACATATATCAATAAAGATCAGACAAAGAAGAACAAGAGGAAAAGATAAGAAAAAGAAGAAGAAAGTAGTAAGATAACTGCTAATTATAAAGAAGAAATAAACCTCTTCTTGGTGTTGTGCTCGACTACTGAAGTAAGTTTTCTCCCGGAAACTCCAATTGAAGAAAAATCTTCTCCTACTTCTAAAGATCCAAGTAGAGAACTCCATGTCTCAAGGGTCATTACTGAAGATCAAGATTCATCCTTCTCCTCCAGTATATTGGCTAACAAGAAGAAGCTTTTGTTCACTCCCGTCCGAATCACACCGCACTGCAAAGAATCAGTTTCTTCAAACATCTGTTGTTGGAAGACACTTTGTGGATAAACCAACTCAACTTGCTGAAAGAGTTCTTGAATCTCTCTTTAAGAGATTCTAAATGATATGGATAGACCTTGTCAGCAACTCCTATTTGAGCTTTCATATCAACTGTTCACTTAGCTTTGGAGAGACCTTATGTTAAGCCTCCAGACGAGGCTAGGCTATTCGGGCAACATTACCAGCGGCGGCAACGGCGCGTGCAAGGCAACAACGGGGCTGAACCAATGGGTTCAGCCCCCTCTTCTTAAAAGATCGGCTCAAGGGGGCTGAACCACATTTGGTTCAGCCCCATGGGGGCCGGCCGGCCCCTCGGTTGGCCGGCCTTGGGTCCCGGGTTATATATACCCGGACCCCTCTCTTTTGGAGGGATGCAAGTATTATCCAAGGTATTTCCCTTCCCTCTCATTTCAACCCTAATCTCTATCTTCTTCCTCTAGTTCTTCTTCTTCCCTAGTTCGTGCTTAACATTTGGTATCAGAGGATTCCTTCTTCCATCATGGTGACTACACGCTCGCAAGAGGAGAATGGCCGCTTGGAAACCCTAGAGGAGAATTTGATGGGGCTTACCGATTCGGTAGCCGCCATCGAAGAAAATGTCAAAACGTCCACTCAAAGGTTGGAAGAGCGAATCGACGACCGCTTGAACGATATCATGACGCTATTAGCGCAAAATTTGAAGGGCAAGGCGGTGGCGGAGGAGGAACCGGGCGGATCTACGGGGAATAGGCCGGAAATGCCCGGACTTGGTGGATCGGGTGCGGGAAGCGCCGGATCGGGGGCGGCTGGCGTCGGACTTGCTGCTGCGAGCCAGGCGGGGGCTGGATCGGGTGCGGCGTACCACGGAGGGGCCGGATCGGCCTGGGGCGGCGTCGGTTGGTCGGGATCGGCTTCAGCGCACACGCAGGGGCCCGGATCGGCGGCTGTTGGCGGTGGCTGGGCTGGATCGGGGGTGGCGAGCATGCAAGGGGTCGGGTTTGTCCCGGCGGGTTACGGAGCGGGAAATGTCGCAGGCGGCTCCAGCGGGGTCGACTGGGCATCAGCGGCCCCTGTGGGGCTCGGATCGGGGCCGACGAGCCATCAGGGCGCCGGGTTTGGGCCGGGTGGCTTCGGCATGGCTGGGAGTGGCTTCGGAATGGCTGGACCCCCCGGGGCAAGCACGGGGAGGGCCGGATTTGGGCCGGCAGGCCTGGACATGGCCGGCAGGGGTGGCGGCTTCGCAACGGGTGTTGACGGAAGGGCTGGGACTTTTACCGAGCACGCTCCTTGGAGGCAAGGTCGGGATGGGTTGTTACCCCCACCGGCAGGAAGAGGGCAACCACCAGGCTTTGGAAGAGGGGTGCAGTGGGGAGAAGGGGGGCCTTTCCGTCATGGGGCCCCAATGGCGGGGGAACGCGGCCAAAGGCCGTAAATGGCTCCCAAGTTGACTCGGATGAATTTCCCTCGGTACAGTGGGGGCGACGCTTTGGAGTGAGTACAAAAAGCTGAGTTGTATTTCAGCTATCAGGAGGTGCCAGAGGCTCAGTGGGTGCAGCTAGCGTCCTTCCATCAGGAGGATGACGCGTTCCAGTGGACACAGTGGTTCTTGCGGGGACGGGAGTATGTTCCGTGGGAGGAATTTGTGGAAGGCTTCACGGCTCGGTTTGGGCCTTTGGAGTTTGAAGACTTTGAGGCGCTTTTACAGAAGCTACGGCAGAAGGGTACCGTGATGGAGTACAGGACGGAGTTTGAGAAGTTGGCCAATAGGGTTCAGTGGGAAGAAAAGACACTCCTCAGCTGTTTTGTATCAGGAATGAAGGATCACTTACGCGATGAGGTTCATGCCTACATGCCCCGTAGTCTGAACCACGCGATCAGCTTGGCGCGCATCCAAGAGGAAAAGTTAAATAGGCAACGAGCCCGTAGTCTGGCAAGGCACACTACTACACCGGCCGCGGCCAGGAGAGAGACTCCAGTGGCCGGCCGACCGACGGTGACACGGTTGTCTTGGAACGAGTTACAAGCACGGAAGGAGAAGGGCCTTTGCTTTAATTGTGATGAGAAATTTACGCCAGGACACAAGTGCCAGAAGGTCCAGGTCTTTATGTTGCATCAGGAGGAGCAGCTCGAGGAGGACGAATTACCGGAGGAGGATTTGGAGCCTGGGGGGGACTTCGACTTGACGGAGTTGGGTGTGTCCCTTCATGCCATGGAAGGGTGCATTCCACCTCCGCTTACTATGCGGCTGGCGGGGAGGATTCGGCAGGAGAGGGTGACCATCCTGGTGGACAGTGGGAGTACTCATAATTTTATTCATCCAGATGTGGCACAAAAGGTGGGGCACGTGATTGACGCAGGAGCGGCGTTCCAGGTTATGGTTGCAGACGGCGGCAAACTACAGTGCCAGGGAGTGTTGAAGGCGATGGAGCTTCAGATGCAGGGTTATGTGGGGTGCACGGATGTTTATCTCTTACCGATCTGAGGCTCAGATATGGTGCTTGGAGTGCAGTGGCTACAGCAGTTGAGGAGGGTGACTTTTGATTGGGACCAGATGACGATGGAGTTCTCGCAAGGAGAGCGCCAGTTCCGTTTGAAGGGGCTCAGATCTTCTCCGGTCAAAGAGATCTCCATTCGCAGCCTACAGCAGCTTCAGGAGTCCAATAGTCTGATGACGGTCCTGTTGGGGGTGAGGTCTGACGAGGATAGACCGACGGAGGTTCCTGACCAGATGCGGGCATTAGTGGAGGAGTATGATGACATTTTCCAGGAGCCGGGGACGCTTCCACCGTCACGGTTCCGTGATCACCAGATTGTGCTACAGACGGGGGCGGAGCCGCCCAACACTCGTCCTTACAGGTATCCCCACATGCAGAAGGCAGAGATCGAGCGTAGTGTGAAGGAAATGCTTGAGGCCGGCATTATACGGCCTAGTACCAGTTCCTTCTCAGCACCGATTATTCTGGTTAAAAAGAAGGACGGATCGTGGCGTTTCTGCGTAGATTACCGTGCCTTAAATAGTGTCGCCGTGAAGGACAAGTTCCCGATTCCCGTGATTGAGGAGTTGTTGGATGAGTTGAGTGGGGCGACTAGATTCACGAAGCTGGATTTGCGATCCGGCTATTATCAGATTCTTATGAAGGAGGAGGACGTGCATAAGACGGCTTTCAGGACTCATGACGGCACTATGAGTTCTTAGTGATGGCGAATGGCTTGACGGGGGGACCGTCTACCTTTCAGGCCAATATGAATGAGATTTTTCGCCCATTCCTGCGACACTTCGTCTTGATCTTCTTTGATGACATTCTGATCTACAGCGCTACTTGGGAGGATCATTTACGTCATGTGGCTCAGGTCTTCTCTACTCTTCGTCAACATAAGCTCTATGCTAAGAGGTCCAAGTGTTCTTTTGGACAACAGGAGGTGGAGTACTTGGGGCATCTAGTTTCCGCGGATGGGGTGAAAGCCGAACCACGGAAGATCGAGAGTATGATTTCGTGGCCACGGCCTCTGACCATTCGGGCGCTGAGGGGGTTCTTGGGCCTCACTGGGTACTACCGGCGTTTTGTACGGGATTATGGGAAGATTGCTCGGCCACTTACGCAACTGCTACAGAAGGATGCTTTCTCGTGGCAGGATGAGGCCGAGACCGCCTTTCAGGCGTTGAAGAGGGCGATGACGACGACTCCAGTGCTGGCACTTCCAGATTTCACTAAGGAGTTTGTGGTGGAGACAGATGCTTCCGGCGTGGGAATGGGAGCGGTCTTGATGCAGGAGGGACGGCCGATCGCTTTCTACAGTAAGGCCTTGGTTCCACGGACACTGCGCCTATCGGTGTATGAAAAGGAGATGCTAGCGGTTCTTCATGCGGTGGCCTTATGGCGGTCATACCTGCTGGGACATCGTTTTAAAATACGGACAGATCATCAGAGCTTGAAGCACTTTCTCGACCAGCGGATTTCTTCCCCTCTTCAACAGAAGTGGGTCACCAAGTTGTTGGGATATGATTATGAGATCGAGTATCGGCCGGGGAAGGACAATCGGGTGGCTGACGCCCTATCGCGCTTACCAGAGGGGGCCTTGGCGCACATTTCTATGCCACAGTTGGAGTCGATGGATGAGATTCAGGAGGAGGTGCAGCGTGATCCCGAGTTACGGGTTATTGTGGAGAACCTGCGGCAAGCTCGTGAGGTAACCCCAGGTTATCACTTACAAAATGACCGGCTATATTATCAGGGACGCGTGGTCATTCCTTGGCAGTCAGCTTGGAGGACGGTGATGATGCATGAGTTCCATTCGTCGCCGACGGGCGGTCACGCGGGTATTTCTCGCACTCTCCAGCGGGCCGGGGCCAATGTATTTTGGAAGGGGATGCGCCGTGACATTCAGGAGTTTGTTCAGAAATGTGATGTCTGCCAAAGGCAGAAGTATGAGACTACTTCTCCAGCCGGGCTACTCACCCCCTTGGAGATTCCGCATCAAATCTGGGATACGGTTTCTATGGACTTCATTGATGGGCTGCCCAAGTCGCAGGGTAAAACAGTTATCTTAGTGGTGGTGGACAAGTTGTCCAAGTATGGGCACTTCCTTGCTCTGAGCCACCCTTACACAGGGGAGTCTGTGGCGGCTTTATTTGTTCGGGAGATTGTTCGATTGCATGGGATTCCTCGGGCGATCATTTCCGATCGGGACCCTACTTTTGTTGGCAGATTTTGGACGGAACTCTTTCGCTTGCAGGGGACTTCATTGCGTTTCAGCACGGCTCACCATCCCCAGACCGATGGACAGACGGAAGTCTTGAATCGGGGCGTGGAAACTTACCTTCGTTGCTTTATCATGGATGAGCCAAGGACATGAGCCAGTTGGTTACATTGGGCGGAGTACTGCTTCAACACTTCGTATCACTCCGCTAGCAAACTCACCCCCTTTGAGGTCGTCTATGGTCGGTCACCTCCCTCCTTAAGCAGTTATGAGTCAGGCAGTACCGCAGTGGCAGCAGTTGATCGGGCACTCCGTGATCGTGATCGGACCCTCGCCACCCTGCGCGAGAATCTTCGGGCGGCGCAGGATCGTATGAAAGCACAGGCAGATCGACATCGGACGGAAAGGGAGTTCCAGGTGGGGGATGAGGTTTTCCTCAAACTTCGCCCTTACCGGCAGTTGTCTGTGGCGCAGAGGACAAATCAGAAGCTGGCACCCCGCTACTATGGTCCATTTCGGATCACGCGACGGGTCGGGCCAGTTGCGTATACCTTGGCATTGCCCGAAGGCTCACGGATTCATCCTACCTTTCATGTTTCCTTGTTGAAGCGTAAGCTGGGTGAGGCTGTTCCGGTCTTTCTCGTGCTGCCAGAGGCTACTTCTGGAGGCGAGCTTCGCCCCATTACGGCAGATGTACTCTTGATCAAGTGGAGACGTCGGGGCACGGTGTACTGTCCAGAGCTGTTAATTAAATGGAAGGATCTCTCCGCGGAGCACAATACTTGGGGGGACTTACTGGAGTTCCGGGAGCTTTACCCCGATTACCCACTTGAGGACAAGCTGGCTTTTGATGGGGAAGGGAATGTTAAGTCTCCAGACGAGGCTAGGCTATTCGGGCAACATTACCAGCGGCGGCAACGGCGCGTGCAAGGCAACAACGGGGCTGAACCAATGGGTTCAGCCCCCTCTTCTTAAAAGATCGGCTCAAGGGGGCTGAACCACATTTGGTTCAGCCCCATGGGGGCCGGCCGGCCCCTCGGTTGGCCGGCCTTGGTTCCCGGGTTATATATACCCGGACCCCTCTCTTTTGGAGGGATGCAAGTATTATCCAAGATATTTCCCTTCCCTCTCATTTCAACCCTAATCTCTATCTTCTTCCTCTAGTTCTTCTTCTTCCCTAGTTCGTGCTTAACACCTTATCAACAACTCCTGATTATGAGAGTCTCCTAACCAAAAGACTTATTGGTTCTAAGAGTCTCATTACCAAAACTCAATGGTTTTTGGACACCTTATCAACAGTCCTGCTTCTAATAGTCTCCTTACCAAAATACTCAGCGGTTCTTGGACATCTTATCAACAGTACTGATTCTAAGAGTCTCCTTGTCAAAAACTCGGCACTAGTAATAGTGAATTCCTGCTCCGACAAAAGAATGGGTGTACCCGTGTTTGGGGAACCACTATATTTCATGTGTCGTCTGTGTTTGCATTCTCTGTGTTTTTGTGTTCCCCAACTTTATTTACTCTTGATTGTTGTGATTGTGATATAATAGAGGTATCCGGTGAAACTATGAAAAACATTAAATGAATCTACATAAAATCTTAATTACTCTATTCACCCCCCTCTAAAATACATCTCAATCGATTAATGTCTCTTTCACAATTGGTCCGACCAGCCGCTCATTTAGGGTTTCCAATGGAACTCTAACTTGGGTTTTCCTCCCTCTGTCGCAAGTCGTCCAACCCGCACACGTAGAAGGCTGTCTGAGCTCCCTCCACTTCCTACGGCACAAAAAGGAGCCTATCTCCCTGCGTATTTCCATCTGTCGCTCAGCCGAATCCGCCACTCCCAATTTCCACTCGACGTCTCATGCATCGTCTATTGCCGTGCATGAGCCGGTCGTCGATTCCAGCACTCGGCGATGCATCTTCTGCTGCTAACGTATTCGTCTGAATGCGCCGATTGCAACGTCTGACGATTCTGGCAACCGACGATTCCACAGATCCCACCGACTGACTATTATGATGATTCCAGTTGATTATTATCTTCTTCTCCAGGGAATCCAGTGGGTTTCTTCCCTTCTTCTCCTGTGATTCCATTGCACCTTCATTTCCTACGCCTTTAACCGGCCCTTTTCCTTCTCTAACCAGTCCCACCGCACCTCCAGCGGCCCACCAGCCCTCTGGCAACCCTCTTGCGGCTATTCCAGCGCCTCGGGGCTTCTTGTCGGTACCCCCAACTGTCGTTCAATGCCCATTACTCATTCAATGGTCCACACCGACAAGAACGTCTCCTCCACACATGTTCCCAACTTAGGCTCTGTTTGGGATACCGGTGTCGTTTTAAAAGGGGAAGTTCAAAAAGGAGATGTTAAATTGTATTTTTAAAACTGTGGTTTTAAAACTGAGGCTTTGCTTGGGTAATCTCAGTTTCGGTGACGGTTTAACTTATTTTCAAAATTATCTTCACATGAATTTTATTTATTTCGGACCAATTTTTTCTGAATTTTTAAAAACAAAATTAGGTATTATATTTGTAATTTTTTTACAAATTTATGGATATAATTATTTTTTTTATTGGGGTTAAATTGATTAAGTAAAATAAAATTAAATTAAAAAAATATTTCCAAACAGCCGTTTTGAAAGGGATAATGGAGGTCTCCCTGACCTTTTCAAAACGGAGGAAAAAGTAGGTTTTAAACCGACCGTTTTAAAATGACAACATTTTAGTTGTTCCCAAACAACTTTCCTCCGGTCCGTTTAGAACGGAATGAAGTCAAAACGGACTCCCAAACATAGCCTTAGCCCCATACCACTACCCGGGCTACTTTCTCGTGGGCATGCACCACCACCTTAGTGCAAGCCTATCGATCGTCTGATCCACAACACATCTACTCTCACTCGCTGCAAGGAGCAACCAAGGTACCTCGACGAAGAACTCTACACGACTCCACCATTCTCCTCGATCTGACCTCCCCAACAGCCGATGCCACTGTCGTCATCTCTTCCACGCTTGGATCTGCTGCCCCCACCCGATCCCCCAGCTGCAAGGCCTGCCTCCAAAGATTCTAGTGCTTGTCTCACAGGCAACACCTCGAGCTTCGACATAAGGTCCTCTGCTTCCACTGCGAGCAGCATACTCGCTCCCCCACGTCTGCCCTCTCAAAAATCTATGTTGCTTGGATCTGAAGATGATATCCTGAACTTCATTGATTTGGATACACTGACGCTCTTTGACGACCTGTACAGATTTCGACCTCGAGAACAAGGTCATTTTTTGGGCGGGGCATGTTGATATGATGATGGCCGCCATGTGCTTCTATTATTCCATGTTGTCTACGGGCATTATTGTTCTTTGTATTTCCCCACTCCTCTATATATGAGTGGTAGTGTCTCCTTGTTGTTTATCTTATGAGATCTTGCTTAGTGTTAGGTTCTCTTAGGTGAGAGAGACTCCTAGAGGAAATCAGCCCTCAAGAGTTCGGGTCGAGCTTGGCTTAGCAATTGTATCTCTTATGTGTTTAAGAATGCAATTTCAGTTCTTGATAGCGTAAGTCTATCATGTCGTCGCTCCTTTTGTTTACTTCATAGATCAATTGGCAGATGTTTTCACCAAAAGATTGGGATGCGATGTTTTCACCGATGATATCCATAAGCTAGGGAGGACTGATATCTTTCGCCCGACTTGAGGGGGAAGTTGTAATTAAACTATTATCACTATATCAAGTCATGTTTGTAATACCTGTTAAAGGTACTTTTATCTTTTGTATCCTTACTCATGTATATGTATGAATATACGCTAGTATCATTGAATATTTATTCTAATTTTTCATATTACCGAGAAATATTCAGAGGGGTGTGGCTTTTCAACTCTACACCATGACACTTTTAGGTTAAGATTGATTTCACAATCCTAAATGTGCAAGAATCATGCATGCTTTAGAACTTCAAGGGATATATAGATGTGTGATTCTTTTAGAGTTCATTATACACAGTACTATCCAACGAATGCTACTAAATATGTGCTCTAAGACATGAAATAAAATCCACTTTTGGATGTGACAAACTCATCTACTGAGGGATGGTTATTAATGATGAAGTGAGAGATTTGAAACTTTTGAGAAAGGATTAAAACATGAGGCTTGTCAATTTATTTATTTCCCTTCTTTCTTGTTCTCCACATCTTTATTTTGTTACTTAGTTGAAACCTTGATAATTCTGTTCAAATCTATTATATCCTTGGCTTCTTTTGTGTGCATCAAACTTAATTATATTGCAGTACCTTAATCATAGTCGCTTTTAATGTTACTTCCTATGAAATCAGGATCCTTCCACTGAATTTGAGTTTCATCTGTTTTCCCTAACATGCATTGATAAAAAATGTTGTGTTGAATAGCTTGCTATCCTAGAGGAAATTGCATCTCAGTCACTTGGATCAATGATGCATATGCTATCAATGTATTTAATGATATAAGCATTTCAGAGTGTGTTGCACATAAGGTAGGTAGTTTTCCTGCATGTGTGTGCATGTGCGTGTGCGTGTGAGTGAGAGAGAGCGGTGTCAAAATGGCTCATCATCTAACCTGCCCAATCCATTGTCTCAGACCAATAATGTGATCCCTGACTTGCTCTACAGCGAATATTTCAATCAGAGATACACCTTTTATTTTGGACTTGACAGATTTGCTAACGGTAGCAGGATCGCTTGGAGGTATGTTGGCATCCTGATTGATTTCCAACTTTGCTTCGCAAACCTTATCTACAGGCTCCAGTTCCATCTTGGTAAAACCCTCAACTTCTTTAGCAGAACAAGGTTCAGAGACAATCTTTGCAGGAGGTACACTGTTTGGCATAACCTCAAGCTTAGCATCCAGTACAGGAGACCACACATCTAATAATGATGTATCCATCCTCACTTCAAATATCTCGGTTTTATAAGGTAAAGATGCATCAATTTGTTGATACATCATGGGATGTATCCCCTTGGGAGGATTGACTTGGTTTTCTAAAGGAACAAAAATAACAGATGCTTCCTTCTTGTGTAAAAGAGAAGGGACATTCTGAACCCTCATGCGTTTAGATGATGGATGTATGCCATCAGATGTTTCGTGAAGAGATGAACCTGCAGTGTTCAACACCTTATCCGTTCCCAGGGACTTGATATCCTTCCATGAACTTGAAATTGTACGATGTCGTGTTTTGACGGATGCTATAAACTCTTTTACAGGAATACATACAGGACAATCTGTTTCTTTACAAATCATATGATGATTAAACAGTTTTCTTGATTGAGAACAGCGGGGAAACATGCATTCTTTTGAATTACAAGTATCAATATGCATCCACAGTTGCTGAACAGTACTACAATTAATTTCTCTGCACTGTCCTTTAGAAGATGGGCACTTCCGAGAATGGAGCAATAGTAGCAGCCATCTCATCTGCTTAAAATAATCATGTTCCCTAATAGAGATATGAAACATTTTATTTGATGTTACAGGCATATGACCAGGTAAAACTTCAAGTGGTTGTGCTTCATTCTTCCCTGACATTCTCTTGTGAAATTCCTCCTGCATATGCTGCTCAAAAGGAAGTTTTTCTTTGTTATGTGATTTTTGTGGAGACTGAGGGTACCAATGTTCCTTAGAAGCGGTATCAATTTGTGATCTCACAAAGAGGCAACTAAGCTCATTTTGTGATTCTGCCTTGTGTTGCTCTACTCCCCAGTACTTTTGTGTAGCCTGAGAAGATGAAGCCTGAACATCATGAGAGCCCTGTATCTGACCAAGCAATTGAGCACTTTTGGATAGGTTTCCAAGAGATGTAATCTGGTCATACTGATTTTGCAATTCTGAAAGACGAAATTGTCCATTGCATTGTGAAAGCAAAGATTCACTAGTGGATTCAATATCATCTGCAGGCATCATCTGTCCCAAAAAACTAGTATGCATGGAAGACTGCCTTATATTATCCGAGTTTGAGTTATGCTGTTGATGCTGCTGATTTGGTTGATATCGTTGATTCTGTATAAGTTGTTCACTTGGCTGGTTAGACTGCGGAAATTTTTGATACTGAGAATTTTGCATCTGCTGCTGTGACTGTAGTAGTTGTTCTCGTGCCGAATGTGCCACTTGGAAATTCATAGTCTGAGAAATATCAAACGTTTGAGGTTTCATCTGCGGAGGATGTTGCGCTGATGGCAAACTTGTCTGAGTAAGCATTACATGATTTGTTTTTGGCTTAGAATTCGTGTTTAGGTTTGAATTTTGACTATTCAGAGTTGATACAGCAGTTGAACCACAGGCATATGCATTCCCAGACACAGGCAAATCAGATGTATTCATCGCATAACCATCACCTGTAAAAGACAATGTTTGTTGTGATATTGATGTTGTATGATAAGAAATGACAGAAAAAGTCAAATACGATCAAACAAAAACAGCCCGCGACCAAAAAAATGGATAGGTGATGATTGAATACAATCCCATGGCGTGTATATATATGTCAAACTTCTGAATATCGTATGTTTCCGAATAATTAAAGTCCCTCTACATATAGTAGAGGGTATTACAAGTGAAAACAATAAAAGTAGGTTGTCAGGATCGAGATCCTAGGTGAGATCGTTTCGAGGTTGGATTGGATGGGATTGTACGATCGGATCGAGGATCGTAAGATTCTACAACATTCATACATTAACACTAAAAATATAAAAATGAATTTTGAATCATCCGATTACATGCTCAATTAACAAAAAATCAATAAATTAAGGAGTATGTGAATAATTATATATATTTTTTGAATAAGTAAATAAAAAATATAACAGCATGCTAAGTTCACTTTCAGTTTCAGGTAAAACACCAATGTCTACAAACAATAAAACAAATCTGGATTGATGAATTGGTGGAAGCCTAGAAGAAGGAAGACGAACCCAGCCTGTTGGATTGCTTGTACGCTGGAAGCGGGAAACTTGAATTGCTCGTATACTGGATTTTTAACAGCCAGATTTCTCGTACGCTAGAAAGGAAGAGAAGACGTTGGCCTGAAAGTAGGAAGCAGGAAGCCACTGGATTACCAACCATTGGATTGCTCGTACGCAAAAATATAAGATAAGACACTGCCACCACTTGAAATGGAACCTGGTAAGGAAGGAAAAAAAAGACATTGTCTGTACTGGAAGCGATTGAAGACATCTCTCTTGGCCTCCATTTGCAGTCGGCAATCGACACTTGAGATACGGTAAAGCAATATAATATGTGATGCGGAGCAAAGACGAGGACGCGCTTTGGGCCCGTTCGGGGCTGATTTGGCAACTTTCCATATATGGTGTGCCCGGATCGACGATCGGACTCCGCGATTGCGTCCGGGGCGTCGCCGCGAGTCAAAACACTATATTAGTTTATATTTCTCAGTTTATTATTGAAGTATTTTAAGGGCCGAACCCACCGGCCAATCATAGCCGTTGATGGGGGATGTCCTAGCCTTCTTTTATTATAAATAGGAGTCTTGAGGGCTGAATGGATTCATTGCAGAATTTGGAGAAGAAGTATTCCCGGATTCCAGCGATCTCTCCCCTGTGCCGACGTCATGGAACCCTAGGTGACGACTCATACGCCGCCAAACTCCTCCCCAAGGTAACCCCTACCCCCACCTTCATTTTCCACGCCTCAAACCTTCGTTCCCACCCGCTGCAGCCCCCCATTCCAGCCCCCAAAAACAGCGGTTGCTGTCCAGATTTCAACCATTGTTCACTATTGATTCACTGTTCATTTGTACATGTTACTGTTCACAAATTCAATCTTCGGCCTGCTGTATTCCTGCAGCCGACCACCACCGCCAGCCCTCCTTCCCCCCCCCCCCCCCACCCCCTTTCCGCCGCCCCCTCCCTCTTCAGCCCAAGCCGCCAACTCCTGTACCACAACCCCAGCCCACCGTCGGCTCCCCCCTACAAAAACCGACCACCCCAAGGGCTCCTTTGCCCTAGCCGGCCACTCCCCATCTTCCCTTTCGTGGATCCACCATCCTAACCACCCTAAAATTCTAAATCTGTCCAGATCTAGGAATTCTCGCCTCCCGATCCGTTATTTACACCGCCCAAACTTTCCATTTTGCCCGGATCCGACCATAAATAGCGGATCTATCCATCCCCGGCCCGGATCTACTTATTCGTGGCCGGATCTGCCATTTTGCTACCCGTTATCACCGTTTTCCGCCGAGGGCAGCCACCGTCACCATCGTCTCGCCACCGGTTCCACCTCCGATCGTCGATCTACACATCCTGCCCTCCAAATCTTTAGTGTCTCGGTTCAGCCCTCTACTTTGTGAGCTTTTATAGTATCGTGTTATTTGATTTGGCATTTTCATTTGGTGTTTTATTGTATTGTGTTGAGATTATTGGTGCGTGGAAATTGGTTTTATTATACTAATAATTGCAGGAGTTATTCGCCGCATGCTTGCTTTGGCCCTCCGAGCGGAGGAAGACGTTGCTTAATTGCTAAAATTAATTGTTTGTCTCCTTTTAATTATATGTGTGGTGTTAATAATCTCATTGCTTATTTTAATTGTCATCGTCGACCGACGGTTGCATCGCATTTAGAGTTGCATTAATGAGTCACTCCTGCACCCGCACCTAGAGTCATAGTTTTTTAGCATCAGTAGCCTACCCCTACATCAAATTGGTATCAGAGGGCAAGGTTAGGTCATTTGCATGCTTCGTAGTGGTAGTTTTAAATAATCATTGGGTTCATTTATGTCTAATTATCGTCGTCGTTCGTCTCCTCCATCTGAGTATCCTGAGTCTACCTATACCCGACCTCATAGAGCCCCTCTAGAGAGATCTTCATGTTATCATTATGATTATCATCGTTCCTCGCACACCACTCCTAGAGATCGTGTCGACCCCTCGACACTATTTCATCATGCTAGAGGCGATCACCACGACGAGAGGTCCTCACGTCTTCATCATTACACCTCTCCGCGATTTCACGACGATAGAATTGAATATTGTTCAGGTCATCGCCGCTATACATCACCTCTAGGAGAGGAACCTGAGTTTGGATATGAGAGACCTCAACTGCACGTTCACGGGGCTCATACGCACCCACGAGCACCATCTAATTATGTTAGGAACTACCGTCTAGACGACCCTCAGGAACCCTATAGAGGTCACCATCGGCAGGATCACAGTACATGTCAAGACCCTCATAGTGTTCCACCAATAAAGTTACCTGATGCTGAATTTATGCGATTAGTACTTGACCGTTTTGATCTCTTAGAAACTCAGTTTGATCACCTAAGATCTACATTACGCAGACAGCCTAGGGAGTTGGGTCAAGCCACCGATGCGGCGAGTAGTGCTCCCACCGAACCAAGAGACCCGACACTTGGTTTTGATCCTTCTCAGTTTGATGAGATACAGGTGAAGAGTGATACTAGCCTGACTAGTGAGCATGGTCACGTGGGTGAGGACGAGCGACCTAGTGATACTGTGATGGTATACCCATCCTTTTCACCTCACCTAGAACTACATCTAGACCTAGTGGCCCCTTTGAACAGAGACACAACTCTCAATGTTATATCGATTGATCCACACTTGAGTCTGTTCACCCCCTCCTCTTTCCCTTAGGACTATCTCGAGTCACTTCACTACTGAGAGTCGAGAGTATGGTGTTGACTTCATTGTGGCTACCTCACCCAGTTACGAGGACACTACCTCTATCAGTGATACTCATCTAAGCGATCTTCCCATTATTAATGACCTCATTGTTGAACCTCCAGATAAGCCTCTTGATGAGCCACTACTCCCTTGGGAGGTTCATGAAGCTATCGTTGAATTTGTTGTGGGTGTCCTACTTGCTCCCACAGACACTACTGTTATTAGTGCTCTCCTCGTGGTGGACTATCCTATCATTATCGACCTCCTCGGGATTAAGTCTCTGAGAGACTCATTTAACAAGCCTTCCCTCCTACACTTTAATGATGAATTGTGTATCCGCATTGGTGATCATCTTACACATGATGACTTTTGGTATACACCCCCTGGTGAGCCACCTGATGGGTTATATCATATGAGAGGTACCCATCACACCAGAGCTCCGCACTATTTTGTCACCATCTACGTCGTCCCCACGGGCGATGGCGTCGGTCACCCCAGATTTTTCTATCGACCACCCAGTTAGCCTCCTGATAGGTCACCCCATGTTAGCAATATCCAAGTCATTGTCAGGTCTTTCCTTAGGAAGTGTGTTGAGTATGTTGTGCTCTATGTGCATCATTCGCTTCATTTGCATGAGTCAGTTGGGTCACTTGTTCATCATTTGCAAACATTACATGAGTCGGTTCGCCGACAAATAATAACAAGCAATGAAAATTATAAAGCTCATGCAGATAAGCGAAGAGAACGAATATTTAATTAAGGCGAAAGGGTAATGGTGCGAGTCCACCCTGAGAGGCTCCCTTCGGTGCCTGTCAAGAAGTTAAGCGTGAGGTGAATGGGTCCGTACTCCATTATTAGTCGTATTGGGGCCAACGCCTACTAACTTGACATCCCGGCTAGTATGGGAATTCACCATGTGTTTAATGTTGAAGATCTGACTTCATACTATGAACCTCATGAGTATGTGGACTCGAGCAGTGGAGATACTCAGCCATCCCCACCCCCACTGTCGTTACCATATCACCCTCATACGTCCTCACCCATTGTTGACTTCCATCCATATGGGGACTCGCCTTCTTTGGTTTCACCGCAGGAACCACCGATCGCACCGGGATCCACCACTCGTGAGTTGAGCGTTGAGAGCTTCATGGAGACCAGACTCCACTACTGCATTCCCACTACAGACGTTGGTGACTCTTGGGTACTTGCAGCTGAGCTTGACCGATTTGCCCCTGGACTTCAACTTCAGCACGTCCGTCTCTATTCACCGGAGATGACGGCTTTTCAGTCAGGGGGAGTTGATTGGCGAGGGCACCCTTCCGCCGATGACACTTGGACGACTTCCGGTGGACCTCTTCGAGTTGTATCTGGCGATCAGCGAGAGAATTCTGATCCCAATTCATTGGGAGATGAATCCTTTCAAACCGGGGAGATTGATGTGGAGCAGAGACGAGAACGCGCTTTGGACCCGTTCGGGGCTGATTTGGCAACTTTCCATATATGTCGTGCCCGGATCGACGATCGGACTCCGCGATTGCGTCCGGAGCGTCGCCGCAAGTCAAAACATTGTATTAGTTTATATTTTTCAGTTTATTATTGATGTATTTTAAGGGTCGCGAACCCACCGGCCAATCATAGTCGTTGATGGGGGATGATGCCCTAGCCTTCTTTCATTATAAATAGGAGTCTTGAGGGCTGAATGGATTCATTGCAGAATTTGGAGAAAAAGTATTCCCGGATTCCAGCGATTCCTCCCCAGTGTCGACGCCGTGGAACCCTAGGTGACGACTCCTAGGCCGTCAAACTCCTCCCCAAGATAACCCCTACCCCCACCTTCATTTTCCACGCCTCAAACCTTCGTTCCAACCCGCTGCAACCCCCCATTTCAGCCCCCGAAAACAGCGGTTGCTGTCCAGATTTCAACCACTGTTCACTATTGATTCATTGTCCATTTATACAAGTTACTATTCACAAATTCAATCTCCGACCAGCTGTATTCCTGCAGCCGACCACCACCGCCAGCCCTCCTTCCCCCCCTTCCCCCCCCCCCCCCTCTTCAGCCCAAGCTGCCGACTCCTGTACCACAACCCCAGCCCACCGCCGGCTCCCCCTACCAAAACCGACCACCCCAAGGGCTCCTTTGCCCTAGCCGGCCACTCCCCATCTTCCCTTCCGTGGATCCACCATCCTAACCACCCTAAAATTCTAGATCTGTCCAGATCTAGGATTCTGGCCTCCCGATCCGTTATTTCCACCGCCCAAACTTTTTATTTTGCCGAGGGCAGCCACCGTCACCGTCGTCTCTCCACCGGTTCCACCTCCGATCGTCGATCTACACATCCGGCCCTCCAAATTTTCAGTGTCTCGGTTCAACCCTCTACTTTGTCAGCTTTTATAGTATCGTGTTATTTGATTTGGCATTTTCATTTGCTGTTTTATTGTATTGTGCTGAGATTATTGGTGCGTGGAAATTGATTTTATTATACTAATAATTGCAGGAGTTATTCGTCGCACGCTTGTTTTGGCCCTCCGGGAGGAGGAAGTCGTTGCTTAATTGCTAAAATTAATTGTTTGTCTTCTTTTAATTATCTGCATGGTGTTAATAATCTCATTGCTTATTTTAATTGTCATCGTCGACCGACGGTTGCATCGCATTTAGAGTTGCATTAGTGTGTCACTCCTGCACCCGCACCTAGAGTCATGGTTTTCGAGCACCACTAGCCCTCCCCTACATCAATATGATTATGTGATGGGGTAAGGGGGTGGGATAGGGATAATGTTAAGCAATAAGTTATGGGCGTTGGACCAGTTGAATGAGGTCGGGATAGGGTTGGACATATTTCTAGTTACCTTTAACCGAACCGGTAGAATCGGGTCGGGATCGCGATCCTAAAGATCATAAGATCCTGATAGCAATCCCAATCGTACATGTGCCGATTTAGATCATAGGTAAGACCCGGATGGATTTATAAAATCTGGATTGTAGGAGCGTAAGATCTTACAATCTGGATCGCGATCCTGATAACCGAGGCTAATTATTTCCAACACTCCCCATCAAGTTTTTCGTACCCAACTTATTAATCATAGTTGTAAATGTTTTTTCGCTCAAAGCCATAGTGAGAAAATCTGCAAGATGTCTATGTGAGTGTACGAAAGTGGTTCATACAATCTCTTCCATAATATTTTCATTAATGATGTATCGGTCAACTTCAATGTGCTTAGTGCGGTCATGCTGGACATGATTATGAGCAATATTGACTACAGCCTTGTTGTCACAATAAGAGTCGAAAGGGTCAGTTTCCAGTCAACCAAGGTCATTCAAGAGGGAACGAAGTCACATCCCCTTACATATACCATGAGTCATAGCTCTAAACTCAGCCTCGGCAATAGAGCGAGCCACTACATATTGTTTCTTGCTTCTCCAAGTGATCAGATTAGCCCCAACAAAGGAACAATATCATGTGGTAGATCTTCTGTCACTAACTGATCCAGTTCAATTTTTAAGTTATCACTAGGAGAAAATAGAATTCCACTACTAGGTGAGGTCTTCAAATACCTCAAAATTTTATGCACGACATCAAGATGTTTGACGTTAGGAGAATGCATGTATTGACTTACCACTCATACTGCATATGAAATATTAGGACGAGTATGAGATAGGTAGATCAATTTCCTTGTCAGCTTCTGATAACTAGAAATATTTTCCACTGATTCCTCATCAATACGTCTAAGTTTGTGGTTGACTTCAGTAGGGTTATGAGCAGGCTTGCAACCATTCATTCATGTCTGCTCTAATAAATCAAGAACATACTTTCATTGTGCAATATGAATCTCATATTTTGATCTTGCTACCTAATTCCCTAGAAAATATCTCAACTTACTCAACTCTTTTAGTTCAAATTCACTAGCAAGTTTTAGTTTCATAGCACGAATCGCATCCATATCTTCATCTGTAATAAAATGGCATAGGCATGACTTTGGTACTATAGCCTAACAGATAGCCCTTGCAACATGCGGCAGAGGGCCATCATTTTATCTGTAGAAAAGGGCCCAGGTAGGGATGGGGGCTCAGAGATCTGGCCACCAGAAGTACTATCATCAATGAACACAATCGGATGAGCAGAGCGAAGAGATATAAAACTGGAGCGGCAACGACCACATCCTCCAGGGCCTCCACGAGGTGTCATTCCACCTCTCAATGAAGGAAGCCCATGCAATTTGAAGTGTCGTGAGTATGCCAACTTTGGCTACAGTAGTCACACACTCACACATTAGGTGGTCTTTGTCCGTGGGTCTGGGCTTAAAGTCCTCAAGATTGGTGCCTCCAAAATGAGAAGTTGCAAGTGCAGAACCAGTAGTGAGAACCTCTGAACTCCAAGAATGAGGGCAGTCGTATTCCTGCTAGACAATGTTATAGGTCTCTAACAACTATGGGACAGGATTGCGGCCAAGGATTTGAACAATAATCTGATCGAAGTCCCGATGTAAACCATGTAGAAACTTAAACACCCTATTTCGATCATCATGAGCACGAACAAGGATCAAACACCCTTTTTTTCTGTTTTCGTCAATGTAATGGTGTAGTTTGTAAATATATGTTTTCTCCATGCTGTTTTTTTCTACTGCTTTACATTCTTTTCATATATTTGTAATAGTTATTATTACTATTTTCCTCCAATCTCTAAGAATTTATTATTATTACTTTATCATCTCCTTCGGGGTTGTTGGTGCTAGGAGTACACCTTCACAACGGCACGCTGGAGGGGAGCTAGAGGAAAGGAGGATACTACGAATTATCGGTTAGTAGCGATCAAGCGAATGCAAGAAGCAAGACGTCATCTTGGCTTGGGCCCGACGGAGGTGGTGCTTGAGGCTGTCCAAAATAATGTCCCGATCCTGAAGATGATGCGTCAAACTCTGTGGAAGACACTCCCCGGGGAGATGTCGAACTACGTCTGGTGGTGGGCGGTCGTAGACAGACTGGAATGAAGTTGTGCCCGCGATATGGTGGTAGGCAGTGTTGTAGGAATACTCGGCTCAGCCCAACCACTTGGCCCAAGTGCCCGGCCTCTCACCAATGAAACGGCGTAAATACGTCTCCAAGCAATGGTTGAGAACCTCTGATTGACCATTCGTTTATGGATGGTAGGCGGAGCTCATGCGGAGGCGCGTGACTTGAAGGCGAAATAGGGACGTCCAGAAACTGCTCAGAAAGAGGGGGTTGTGATCGCTCACGATAGAGCGCGGAAAGCCATGGAGACGTACGACTCCGGAGATGAAGCTGTCGGCCACTCCTGCTGTTGTATACGGGTGTCGGAGAGGAAGGAAATGTGCGTACTTGGAGAGTCGGTCCACTACTACCAGGATGCAAACGAACCCGTTGGACCGCGGCAGGCGAGTAATGAAATCCATGGCAATTTCTGGAATCAGCAATGGCTGCAGTAACCCGCCCGGAAATATGGTCTCATACTTTGTTTTTTGGCATGGAAGGCAAGCGGCCCCATGGGCTTTGACATATTTGAATATGTGGGGCCAGTAGAGGGACGCCGCTAGGCGCCGGTAGGTGCGGAAGGCTCCGACGTGGCCTCCGAAACGTGTCGCGTGGAACTCGGCTAGAAGGAAGGGGGGTGAGCGGAGAGGCCGTGGAGAGTACTAAGCGTGCACGGTAAAAGAGTCGGTCGCCCACTAATGAGTAGGGAGGGTGGCTGCTCGGGTCGGCGATGAGGGCGGTCCGAATGGAGGCCAGGTGAGGGTCCCTTTCCACATCATCCTGGATCGAGGAGGCATCCTCCCAAACCGGGCGGGAGATGGCGCGGAGTTCGGGGGACTGCACTTGCCAGGAGAGAGTGTTTGTCGCTTGATTGGTGCGGCCCCGGTCGAAACTCAATAGTGAAATCGAATCCGAGGAGCTTGGCCGCCCAGAGTTGCTGCGCTGGCGTGGCGATCTTCTCTTGTAAGAGGTACTGCAAGCTGCGGTGATCGGTGCGGACGATGAAGGTGCGGCCCAAAAGATATGGCTTCCAATGCTGAACTGCTAGAACGAGTGTCATGAGTTCATTCTTATAGGCCGAACGGCTCTGAATGGTGCTGGAAAAGGCCCGACTGTAGTAGGCGATGGGGAGGCCACCTTGCATAAGAACCGCGCCCACGCCGGTGCCCGAGGCATCGCACTCCACGATGAATAGATGGGTGAAGTCTGGCATGGCCAACACAGGTCCACGTACGAGTGCCGCCTTGATGGTGGTGAAAGCGGGCATGGCCGTCGTGGTCCACGTGAATGGTCCCTCCACTGAAGTCTTAAGCAGTTGTGTCAAGGGTCGTGCCAAGGCACCGTAATCCCGGATGAAGCGTCGATAGTACCTGGTCAGACCCAAGAAGCCCCGGACATCCCGCTGGTAAGTAGGGGTCGGCCAGTGTAGGACGGCCGCCACCTTGTCGTCGTCCATGGCCACGCCTTTAGCCGAGATTTTGTGCGCAAATAGCTGACGGTGGTCACGCCAAACGAGCACTTCTTGCGGTGGAGGACCAGATGATGTTGTCGGATCGTCTCGAGCGTGTGACGCTCATGACGGAGATGCTCCTGCCAGGATGAGTTGTATACCAAGATATCATCAAAAAAACAATGACATGTTGTCGGAGTACCGCTCGGAAGATGTTGTTCATGGTGGCCTGGAAGGCGGCTGGGGCGTTGGTCAACCCAAAGGGCATGACCATGAACTCGTAATGTCCGCCATGTGTCCGGAATGTTGTCTTCGGAACGTCTTCTGGTCGTACCCGGATCGGGTGGTACCCTGCTCGGAGGTCGAGTTTTGTGAAGAAGACGGCGTCGTAGAGTTCATCCAGAAGCTCCTGAATGACTGGAATGGGGTACTTGTCGGGGGCAATGGCTTTGCTCAACTCCTTGTAGTCGACGCGTAAACGTCAGCTTCCATCCTTCTTGTGTACGAGGAGGACCAGGCTGGAAAAGGGGCTGGCGCTGGGCCGGATGAGGCCGCCCATGAGCATCTCCCGCACTAGGCGTTCGATCTCGTCCTTCTGAACATGCCTGTATCGATAGGGCCGAACGGAGATGGTTGCAGTGTGTGGTGCCAGCGGAATGTCATGGTCAGTGGCTCGTGCCGGTGGTAAGCATGTGGGGGTGGTGAAGACATCGGAAAACTCGTCAAGTTCGAGAAAGATTGGGGGGCAGCCCCGTGGTGCCCGCTGGTGTGACCTGCATCTGCCAGAGCCAAGTTGAGAACTTCACGTCGGAAGTGCGGCAGATGGCCCGAAAGGAGACCGGTGTGCGGAGTAGAGTGGAGTCCCCCACGAAGTGGTAAGGAGACCCCTTCCGGGAAAATTGCATAGATATCTCGGCCCAATTGACCCGAACATCGTGCAATGTCGCTAGTCATGCGACGCCCAAGATGATGTCGACGCCGCCCAATTCGAAGATGTAAAAGTTGATCATCACCGAGCAAGGTCCCAGGGCCACCTGCACAACAGTGCATGATCCTTTGGTCGGCCGTCGGCGGCCGTCGCCTAGGCAGACAGTAAAATATAGTGACGGCGTGCATGTAATGGAGAGGTGTCGAACCTATTGCTAAGAAATAAAATTGTGACTGACGCCGCTATCAATCATAATGAGGACTGGTTTCCCCTGGACGAAGTCGTCCAGCTTCATTGTGGGAGGCCCAGTGATGCCGCCTACCGAGAAGCAGGGAGATCCAAGCGGTTGAAGGTGACTGCCTCGGCCTCTGAGGTTGGCGGCTCGTTAGATATCGCTAGCTCCTCAAAGTCCTCAATGGTGATTTCGGGGATCGGATCCCCGATGATGGCATGGAGCTCTTTCACGGTGCACTCGTAATTTGGAGAATAAGGTTGTCGGCATCGAAAACATAGCCCCTTCTTCTGGAGCTTGTTGTAGTCCCTGTTAGACAAGCAGTGGATGGCCGAAGGGCGGCCCGACCGAGGCCCTCCATGGGGCGGCCGCGGGCCAAAATCTCGCGGCGGCGGTGGTGGTCGGGAAGGAGGGGGTGTCGTGGTTGTTGGTGGTCAGCCAAAGAGATCTGCTTCCACCGCACGCACCAGATCGAGTGCTTCGGCGACCGACTGCGGGTGATGGGTGTGGAAGCGAGAGCGAATCACTCGGAGTTGCATGAAAGCCCCAAGTAGTGGTCCGGCGGCAGGCCCGGAACCAATGTCACCAGGGCGACGAACTCGCCGATGTAGGCGTCAAGGCCGTTCGACTGGCGGATGCTGCAAAGACGCTCAACAACGGAGCCAGCGTAGCGGGGCTCGTACTGTTGGACCATCTCCTGTTTTAGTTCTCCCCGAGAGATGTGAGGTTGGGATTGGCAGAGCCACCGCGCCCAGTGGAGAGCGGATTCGTCAAGGCCGACAACAACGGTGTCGACCTTGTCCGCCTCGGGTGTGAGGTAGAGGTCGAAGTATTGTTCGGTCTTGGCAATCCACCTCATGGGGTCGATGCCGGAAAAATAAGGAACGTCGAGAACGAGGGCCACTCGACCCGAGAGGGGCACTGCGGTGGAGGGCGGAGGAGGTGGGCCGAGCAGCGAGCCTCCGTTGGCAGAAGAGGCGCAGCCTCCTGTGGTGGTGAATGCGGGCGAGGCGGGGCGGGCGTCCAGGCGCGCAAGGATGGCCTGCAGCGTGGGCTGGAGGGAGGCGAACTAGGCATCATGGTCGTCGAGGCGGCGTTGGACGTTGTCGTCAGGCGCTTTGGCAGCGAGGGAGTCCAAGTGTGCGCAGGTTGTCGGATCCATGCGTAGGGAAAACAATCGGGGGGGAGCAGAGCAGCAGCCGTTGCATTCGGCGGCGAGATGGAGCCGCCGGTTGGCGGAAGGTCGGCGGTTGAAGGGATCGGGATGAACGTCGCGATGCGGAGGGGAGGTGGGCGACGCGGTGCGGGTCGTGAGGCAGACGATGCGTGTTGGTCGATGCCTTCTGACGCGATGCAGGGTCGGAACCCGCGAACAGGGCGAAACCGCGATTCATATTGCGGACGAGCGCGAGGTTCGATTTTCCGAATAGGAACGCGAGCAGTGATTTGACGACCGGCGGCTTTCAAGAGGGCGGCACGGCAAGTCGGACCAAATATTACGGTAGGAGAAGAAATCTGTACTAGAGGAAGAGCCAGTGGTGAGGGGGGGGAGAAGGAAGCTAGAATAGAAGAGAAACCAGAGAACAGCTATTTGATATTACTTTCGGGATGGCATTACAAGTACATAATCAGCCCCTTATATAGAGGGGGAGTCCAGACATACATAGCAATATATCAAAATAACAAAATACTAAAATAGCAATATACCAAAATAAAAAATATTAAAACAGCAAAGCACACAATAGGAACTAAAGATTAAGTTTCTTCATTGGTCGGCCCAGCTCGTGCCCGTGTCATGTCTGCACCCACGTCTGGCTCCTCTCAGGCGGACTTGGTCTCTCCTGCACCCGTCTGGCGTCTTCCTCGTCGTGTGTATACCCGTCATGGTTGTTCATTATCGTGAAGATCGGTAACAATCTATCTAAGGCAGGGGGTAACAATTTTTTGGACATGTTTTATTGAGTTTAGTAAAATCTACACGCATGCGTCATTTTCCTCCGGCCTTTTTAACCATTACAACATTTGAAACTCATTCAGAGTATTGAATTTCTCTAATAAACTTGGATTGGAGCAGTTTGGCCACCTCTCTAATAGGCTGGGCAAGATTCACCGCCACCGCCCTCTTCTTCTACTTGATTGGCCTGGAGGTTGGATCAATGTTCAGGTGATAGCAGGCGATATCTGGATCTACTCCTGGCATGTCATCTGTTGACTATGAGAATACATCCAGGTTCTTTAAGAGACAGGAGATCAACTGGGCCTTCTCCTCTGGCATCTCAACATTAATGGAGAGCTTCTTCTCTCCATCCTTAACAACAGGAATCCTTAAGTCACCTGGGCAGGTTTCAGGCAAGCTCCTTCTCGGCCCTCTTCCTTCGCCAGCTCTTCAATAACTTCTGAATGGCTTGAGATCTCCAGGACTGGCAGAGCCGGAGGAGCCTTCGGGGGGGGGGGGGGGGGGGGGGGGGGGGGGGGGGGGGACTTGCTCAGTCACATTGACCGTCCTGACAGAACACTCCTGGGCTAGAATTGGATCACTTATAACCCGGTACTGTTTCCCTTGGAGAGCGAATTTGATGGCCAGGTGGAAGGTGGACATCACTACCTGATACTCATTGAGTATAGGCCTTCCAAAGATAGCGTAGTAGCTGTTTGGAGCATCTACTACTACAAATTGCACCAGCTTGGTGATCCTACAGAGTGTCACAAAGAGAATGACACTCCCTTCCACTTCTTTCCTCACGCCCAAGAAGCCATGGAGTGGCTCTTCGGTGGAAAGCAAATATTTCTCAGTCTTCAGGGCCACGAATGTAAGCTTGAAGAAGAGGTTGACAGAACTACCGGTATTTACCAGAATCTTGTTCACAGTGTAGTTTTCAATGATTGCCTTAATGACCACAGTGTCATTAAAGGGATTGACAGTCAGGGGGAGGTTGTCCTGGCCAAAGGTGACGACCACTCTAATAGGAGTTGAGGAGGAGGTGACAGCTACCTCCTGTCGGAAGACCCTTGAGAGGTTGGCTTTCCAGGATAACACGGGTCCAGCCCCTCCATGGATAAAAAAATGGCGGCAGAGGGAACCCTCGTCATCAACATCGACACATTCTCCTACATAGTTGATGTTGTTGAGGAGGCCGTCATTAACTTCTTTGTATTCCCAAAAAACTTCAGCCACCTCCTGCCCTTGGAGGTGGACGGCTTGGCAGCATCATTCTTCAGGACTAGGTCCTGTAGCTTACCCTCCTTCAACAGCGTCTGCACCAGCAGGCGGAGAGCTCGTCAGTTCTCTGTCAAGTGTCCCCTCTCCCTATGAAGTTCACAGTAAAGAGAGAGGTCACGGGACTTCAACTCTGCCTTAAGAGGAATAGGTCTCTTGTAGAAAGACTGCTTCTGGAGAATTTGTACGACCTCGTTCATAAAGACATTAAGCTCAGTAAAATACTCTTGCGAGCCATCATACTATTGCGGAGGCCTAACAGCTGGAGGAAGCGGAGACTGAGTGAACTGCGATTTGTGCACTGGCATGACTGGAATGATTGGAGCGGGAGTGGATGGGGCGGCCAACGGCGGCTTCGACTGTTGAAACTATTGATGGATAATATACGGGCGATGATGGCAAAAGTTCCTTCCCCATGGTGCGGGAGGTCGGAACTCTTGGTGAGAGGGTCTCGTCGGCTGCTGAGCGACAAAAGAGGAGCTAGCCACATCCCTCTGATTAGCCCTGGCAGTTAAGGAGGAGATAAGAGAAATTGGTTGTTTCACCTTGAATATACTGATTTGCTAAATTGATCAACCCTTGGTAAGTTCTCGGCTATTTAACGCTAGCCTCGAACTTCAGGGGGCCTTCACGGAGGTCGTTGATCAAAGCCACCTTGTGGAGCTCAGGGTGTATATTTCTTACTTCCATAATCTCCTTCTGGAAGCGATCACAAAATGAGTCCAAGACTCATTTTCTCGCTACATAATTTGGAAGAGAGCAGCGGGACCACTCTTCCTCTTTTTTTGAGGTAGAGAAGCTCCCTTCGAAGCTCAGTGAAGCAAGTGATGGACCGGGGACGTAGTCCGTAGAGGTGAAAAGAAGTTTGCCCATCAAAAGAGGTGACAAGAAGTTTGCACCTCGTCGCATCTGAGAGGGTTCTCAGAGCGACTGTCAATTCAAAGGCCTGCAGATGTGAGACTGGATCGGTCTCCCCGGTATACATCGGCAAGCAAGGCTCCCTGAAGTTGATGGGGGCAGGCTCCCAGTGAATTCTATCAGAAAAGAGAGAGGACTCCTCCACTTCATCAGGAGCAGGAGGAGATGGAGGATAAGCAGTAGCAGGAAGAGCACGAGCGGGAGGACAAGTTGCATATCCCTCCTGGAAGTTCAGCACCCGAGCTGGAGTTCCCTGGGTGGCCTCCGGGAAAAAATCTCGGTGAGCAGCAAATTCTTCATCTTGAGGCTGCAGAGGAGTTGCGGTGTAAGGAGGACAGGGTGATGGAGGACGTGCCCCCATCACAGGGGCTGGAGCAATTGGAAGAGTTGTGGTCACTACGGCCTGGGGGGCTAGCCGCTAGGTTAGCGCAGTTAGAACCTAGCAAATTGCTTCAAACTTTTGGGCGTCCTCACGGCGAGACTGCTCGAGGGCCTCCCAGATGGCAGATTTACTAGGACTAGAGCGACTGGGACGTGGGGCGAACTCGTGTTCTGATATTGTTGTTCGCAGGCTTCACCAATAATTCGCGATCTAAAAGTCATGTGTTTGTTATGTTGGTGCTAGAAGTGCAGCTTCACAACGACACGCTGGAGGGGAGCTAGAGGGAAGGAGGAAACTGTGAATTATCGAGTACTTAGCGATCGAGCGAATGCGAGAAGCGAGAGGGCCGCCAGAACGGCAACACCAAACTGACCCGTCACTGCAAATACCACTTGTGGCAGGCTATTTATTGATTTGGAAAAAGCGGTTACAGCGAATAAAAGGGAAGAGGCCGAACGAGCAGGAGGTCGCAAAGGCACTGAATTCGAGATTGCAGCTCACAACAGACAGCTCAAGGATTCGAATCTGCGTTGTTTGAGAATGTTGCCCCCCCTTATTTATAGGCTCAGGGGCCCAAACGGGCAGGGATAAGATTATCGGTTGCCCGTGGTACTGGAGAGCTGGGCAGGGATGACGGGATACATGGTCTGCAAATAAAGAGAAAACACTCTGACCACACGACTAAGAGATCAGTCTTGAGTCTGGACTGCCTCTCCCCGGACCTCTGCATCTGGCCGATCTGGTGGCTAGTGTGGCTAGCAAAAATTTAACCACAAGGGTTAGACTTGGCAAAAGTCTAATCGCGGGCTCTCGGGTAAACAAGGGGTTTCTAGCTACGAGTTTTATGTTTGTTTTCATTTTTAATCATTTGTTCTTGCTCGACTCTTTGTTTTCCGCATCATTCTTCTGTAAACTATTCAGGGAACGACGATGGTTAGTGATTAAGAGGGCATGTACAATGAAAGGAAATGGACATGGTAAATTTTTGCACTGCAGTACAGTTTTTTTAATCAAATACATCAGGTACACATTTTTCCAATGTTTTTTTACTTCATTTTTATCTTTTTGTTAATGCATGCAAAAATTATATTAGAATCGTAGTGTATTCACAGTATGAGATGATGCGGAGAGGGCACGCGGACCCGCGGCAGAGGACAAGTTTTAGGCATGTACGAGGCCGCTTGGCTCTTACCATATATGGCGTACTCGGATCGATGATCCGACTCTACGGAAGTGTCCGGCCCATCACTCCGACACTATTTCATATATTAAATTGTCATTTTTTGCTTTGTTTTTGAAGCAATCGGGTTACCCATCTCCGACCAATCATAGTCGTTGATGGTGGGATGTCCATGCCCTAATATCATTTTATTATAAGTAAGAGTGTATAAGAGCTGCTATAGATCATTGCAGTATTTGGAGACAGAATCCCGGATTCCCGCACCCCACAGTGCTAACTTCGTTGAACCCTAGCTGACGACTCCTAGATGTTCTCTTCCTTCCTAAGGTAATACCTAACCCTAACCGTCATTTTTCACCCCCTAATACCTCTACCACCTCCCCAATACCCCCCCCCCCACCCACACACACACACACAAACAGCAGTCGCCATTGTAGCCAACCTACAGCCGGCGCACCCCTTGCAATGATCCTGCAGCCACTACCCTCCTCCTCGTCCAAACAGTGCCGCCTCCCCCACCCTCTCCCTTCTTCTAGCCCACCAAGCTCCCTATCAGCCACCGCCACTTTCCCCTTTCCTCCCTTCAGTCTGACGCCCAGATTATCCAGATCTGACAATATCTGCCCCCAATCAAGTTTTCCTAGTTGCTTTCCTGTGATTCCAGCAAACCCCAATCCTGATCTCACCCCTCCAAACCTGTGCCACCTGAGAGCCTACTAGAGGACCCGCCAGCCTTCTATTTTCGCTACTACAACCCAAATCCCATCCCAAATTTCCAGATCCAGCCGTTGTCCCGTCATTTCAGCCACTAGTTCCTCTCTGTATCGTCCCAATTGTGCTGCACATCTCAGGATCTGCTCTCCTACGGCAGCCCCCTTGCTTAGTTAGTATTTACTTTGTTGTATGGAATAATTTCTCAATATTAATATATGATGATGAGACTTCATATTTGTTTGGATCACTAGTATCGTGGTTATTTGTTTTCGATTATTTTGTGATTTGCAGAACTTATTTGTTGTGCGCTCTTGTTGTGGACCTCCACACGGAGGGAAGCCTAAACCTGCTTTCCTAAAGAAATTATTTTGTTTTGCTAAAATTATGTGTGCTTTAATTATTTATTATCTGATTTTGATTTCTCTGTTGAGCTTTACATTGCATTAGGGTTAGACATCATTCACTCTCCGCCTATAGATTCATCCTGCGTCAATTGGTATCAGAAGGACCATACGAGCACTTTTTGATACGCAGTTGTATAGTCTATAGGTTTTTTTATGTCTAGGTATCACCAATAATCCTCTCCTCTATCTGGGGATGTCGAGTCCACTTACACCCACTCTCATAGAGCCCTTTCAGGGAGATCCTCACGTTACTACAATGATTATTCCAGATCGCAACACACCACTTCCAGTGACCGTGTCGACCTTTTAAGACAATTCCATTATGCCACAGACAAATACCATGGTGAAAGATCCTCATGATATCATCATTACACCTCTCCACGACCTTATGATGGCAGTACTGAATACTGTTCGGGTCATCCTCGTTATACTTTTCCATTATTAGAGATCCTCACGTTATACTTTTCCATTATTAGACATCCTCCGTTATACTGTTCAGGGAGATCCTCACGTTACTACAATGATTATTTCAGATCGCAACACACCACTTCCAATGACCGTGTTGACCTTTTAAGACGATTCCATTATGCCACAGACAAATACCATGGTGAAAGATCCTCATGATATCATCATTACACCTCTCCACGACCTTATGATGGCAGTACTGAGTACAGTTCGAATCATCCTCGTTATACTTTTCCATTATTAGAGGAATCAGAGTTCGTATATGCTCGACCCCAAAGAGTTTCTCCAGAGAGGTCCTCATACTATTATGTTGATCATCCTCGTCCGTCGTCGCCCATTCATATGTCCACCCACGAGCAAATCTGATTATGTTAGGCACGACCGTCTAGATGACCCTCAGGAGCTTTATAGAGATCACTATCCCCAAGATTACATTACGTGTCAAAACCCTCATAGTGTTTCACAATCTGAAATACCTGAGGCCGAATTTCGGCGGTTAGTTTTTTATCAACTTGATTGCTTGGATGCTCATTTTGATCTCATGAGGTCTGCCTTAAGAAGAATCAATAGGAGGAAGCTTAGGGATTTTGGTTAAGCCACTTATGTGTCTAGTAGTGCTCCCCCTAACATGAGAGACCTAACACCTTATTTTGATTCATCTTGTCTGAAGGAGACTAAGTTCCCACTTGACCTTGGAGTCGATTTTGATCATGACCATTTCATACAGGTGGAGAGTGATACTAGTATGACTAGTGAGCGCGGTCACGAGAGGGGGGGAGCGACGCAGTGATATTGTGGTGGTATATCCACCCTCTACACCCCACTTAAATTTAGTTTCTCCTTCGGCTAGAAAGTCAGGACTTGACATTATACTCAGTGGTCCACTATTGAGTATGGATTTTTTCCACTCCTCCCTTATCATTGTCCTGAGCCTCATTATGACCGAGAGCCAAGAGCGTAGTGTTTATCTCGTAGTGACTGCCCTACACGCTTATAAGGACACGACCTCTATTGGTGATACTCATCTGGAGGATCATCCTACTAATATTGACTTAATTGTTGAAGTCCCCGATGAGCCTCCTAATAAGCCACTACTCCCTTGGGAGGGTCATGGATCTAGCATTGACTTTGTTAGCGACGGTTTCCTTTTAGAAGAACATCGTATCATTCTTGACCGCCTGGGGAAACCCTTCATTTAGTCCCCGAGAGACCCATTTTGAGCCTCCCTTCCCAGAGAGCACTCAACTTTGTACACATGACTTATGTCTACGCATTAGTGAGCGGAACATTCGAGAGAACTTTTCTTATATACCACCTAGAGAGCCATCTGACGGACCTTATCATTTGAGTAGTACACGACACACCCCTACATTACATTTTTTGTCACCATCTCCATCAGTACTTTCGGTAATGGCATTACGATGAATTTTTCTATCTACCACCTGGTGAGCCTCCAGATGACTCACAACCCTTGAAATGTATTTGGCATCTCATAGCCCTGCATGTAAGTGCTGATGTCTCGAGAAGTCTTTTTGGCATTCGTCACCCACTAGACGAATATTTTTATATTCCACCGAAAGAACCTCCTGATAGACCACCACATTTTAGAGACAACTCGATCATTATTAGATTTTTCCCTAGCGAATACATTGTGTCTATCGTGTTTCATTTGCATGTGTTTGTTGAGTTGTTTGCTGAATATTTGTATGTGTTTCGTGAGTCGGTCCGATGGAGGATCAATATTAGTGATAAATCTTATAAATCGCATGTTGATGTTCACTGGCAGGAGCAGGTATTTCATGAAGGTGAGCATGTTGTTGAAGTCAGGAAAATAGCTACTCAAAAAATTCGGATCAAGGTAGTCTAAGGTTACTGTCCAGCGGTCAGGCTCGACGGCTTAACGGGCTAGAAAAAAAAATAGATGGACAACAAAAAGAACCTCAGGCACTGCGACAGGTAGGTTTCACCACGTACCCGGATGCTTAGAAGAAGTTCCCCTCCAAAACCAAAAATGGTCGAGCATGGTACAAGGTAGACTCTAGCTGGCGACTAAGAGAGATAATCGCGAGCTCGCGCTTGACTCTTTGAAGAACGGATCCAAAGGCTCAGCTCGATGTCCAGAAAAAAAAGTGTTTGAGATCTTTTGTGAGATTCTGAAGTCCATATCTCTGCATCTCTGGGGTCCTATTTATAGGCAAATTCAAAGGGAGGGAGTATTATTTATAACCTCACCCCCCGACGATTGGGCAACTTCAGAGGGAGCTCGCTTGGTTGCGGCCTGCGGGAAAGCAATTTCCCTAGTCGCCCACCTGGCGAGTATGCGAGAGGAGCTCGTCATACTCGCCCAAGCCTTCTACTGTCTTGAATGCTGACTCTGATCTTTGTCTTGACCTATTGACTTTGACTTATTGTTGACCTGACTCTGGAGGGGAGTTCACCATCGACGAATATGGGTTGTACACAATTCTCGCTCTTTGTGAGTAACGTAGAAGCTCGGAAAGAAACATCCAATGTTTATTCGACAAGTTGCTTATGGCGAGTATCTGGGCTACTCGCGACCCGTGGATGTCAGCTGACCCCTATAAATAAGAGGGGATCATCTTTGTTGCACTCCTTTTGAACTCGCACGCCATGTCAAAATCTGCCGAGCAAGTCTACAACGCGAGTATTGCTGCTCTGACGGGGTTCTTAGATCCCAATAAGCCAAAAAGGTCGCGGGAAGGCGACGACGCTGCTGGCCTTCCCCCGTCGAAGAATAAGAAGATGAAGAAGAAAACAAAATCGCTGGCTTCGATGAAAATCAACCCGCCTACGGGTGATCAAGATGTCGCCGCCCCGGCCAACCATCCCGTAGTTTCAGCTAACACTCAAATCCTCGACGAACTCGGTCTGGGCGACATCCCCAAGCAGTCGGCGCCTGAAACTTCTTGACATTTTCCGTCGACTTCTCCACCAGCTCCAAACCTCGTCGGGTCCCAGACCCAAAAATAATCGGATCTCGTTGTCTTGCAAGGTTACCATCTCGTCGCAGATTCCTTCGAGTTGCTGAACAGATCTCGTCAGTTTTGTTGACCTTTGGACCTTACTCGCAGTTCCTCCGCCGACTACCTCTGGAGAGCACCTGAACGTCGCTCCCCTGCGATCAATTTCGTTTGTCTCCCTCGAAGCTCCGCAACATTCGTGATCTAGGCACACCGTCCGGATCAATGTCGGCTCTAAAAAGCGACCGGAAAAACAAGCTACGGAAACAAGAGACAAGGATCCTCCTGCGCCAAAGACCTCACAACCTGAGGCAAGCCAGGTCCATCCTCCTGCGACTAGCTCGTCGCAACTGATGACGAGCACCCCTCTGTCGCCTCCTCCTCCTTTGTCGCCGACTACTGATGTTCGCCCTGAAGTCCGCCCGGAGAAAAATACGTCCCCTCTGAATCCACCAGAGAGCTCGTCACAAGATCGGGACGGAAGACGCCCGGACTACTTCCCACCAAGGACCGGAGGTCGCGATCCTGGAGGTTGCGTCCAGGGCCAGGCCACTGAGCATCCAGAAGGCTCGTCGTCGGGCCAGCAAGAATCATCTCGCCGCAGCCCTTCCCCTCACCGATATCACTCTCCTCGGCATGGTAACTCGTCTGAGGCCGAACCGGTTGACAGCTAATATACTGCGATTTTGAACTGATTCAGCGACTTCTTCTTTGTTTTGACAGGTCGCCCTGCAACCCCGGGAGCGGCTTTCATTGATGCCCTCGGGCTCTCAGCCACGGGTACCGCCAGGCCGCAGCCTGTGAGTACATGGAGATGGAGGCAAAGTTCGACCAACTTGCTATCTGCGAGCCACATCGCCAGATCTCGGCACTGAAGGTCAGGATGGAAAGGATGGAAGAGCTGTCGGAAAGGCTCGTTGGCGCTGAGTCCTGCTTCCATATGATCAATGAGATGGAGCGGTGAACCGTGACCGAGCATCGCCAGCAGCTCCATCACAGGGAGCTAGCGGGGATGCGGACGAGCATGGGTTCCGTTGGTCTGCTGGCGGGGATGGAGGAGCAGCTGCGACAAGGCGATGACGCGATGGCCGTGGCGAGCGAGCACTATGGGCGAGCGCGCGACATGGATTGGGTCGGGCGGCATCCTCCACTTCCAGAGCAGCGACCACCTAGGAATTAGGATTTTATTCGAAGTCTTTTCTTTCTTCGTCGTTGGCGACATTGTCTCCAACAATTTTGTAATATTCTTTTAATGTGATGACGAGTTTGGATCTAGCACTGAATTTACGACCTTACTTTTTCTTCGTTGATACTTGTCTTTATTCTGCGATTTCTTGGGATGACTGTGCATGTTTCGGCGAGCTGGCGATTTTTTGGTTGGCATCACGCTAGTTAGGCTCTTAGAGACTTCCTACACTTTGTCGACTAGGCTGCGACTTAGGTTGATACTTGCGCGAGGTTGTCATACCCCCCCCCCCGGCCCCCGCCTATAAATAGAAGGGGTAGGTGAGTCTTTATTACGTTGTTGCGATTTCTAAGTCATGCTCGCGAGTATTTCGGACCTGTCTCTTTCTCGCTAACTTTACTCGCACTTCTCTTCCCGCTTCTCCACTGCTCGCTATTTGCTACTGAAGAAGGTTAGCGACGATGTCAATGCTCGCCGGCAGACCCACGCGATCAACTTCTCAAAGGCTGTCTTAAAGAAGTCCGTCGCCACTGAGTTGGACTTGGAGGATTTCAGAAAAAGGCTCTTCCTTGAAGGGCCCTCGGTCGGGCTCCCCGCCCGAACTGAGCAACTAAACTCCTTCCTCGAAGGCGAGCACATCCCCCCCCCCCCCGCCACTTCGAAGTCGGCCTGTGACTTCCCCTATGACTGGAGTATTGCCAAATCCTGCGGTACTTTGGGATAGTCCTAGCCCAGATCAACCCAAACGGGGTCGTGATGATCATGGGCTTCTTCTGCTTCTTGCGAGAAGAGAATATTGCATTCAATCTCTCCGTCTTCGGGAAGATCATTGCCTTCGCAGCGACTGTCGAGGGTCTCATCTTCTTCAGCAGCCACGTTTGCACCTTGGTCGGCACGGCAAACAAGGTCCACCGATGGGGAGAGTACTTGGTCGTTGTCATCGACGGCTTCGAAGGGGTACCTCGCAGGCGACACCAGCCGCCGGAAGCATGAGCGGATCCAGGTTCGGACACGCCCGGGCACGTGCCCGGGCGTGATTTTTCGCGATTTGTATCGGGGGAGAAGTAGGAACAAATCTGTTGGAACACCCTATTACTAATTTGGGTCAGGATCACTATGTCTTTAGGAAACCTGTTTTTGACCTCCTGTATAGATCTAAAGGTCAATTAGAATTGAGTCAAAGGGTTAGAAGTCTAGGTTTGGAAGCTGCCCTCAAGACCAAGGATTTTCAGTTTGAGACTAAATCATATCGTCGAGCTCAGCACGACGAATCGTCGAACTCCAATCGACGATCGTCTAGCTCAACTTTGACAGATCGTCGAACTCCATTCGACGATCGCTGAGCTCAACTTCAACAAATCGTCAAACTCCATTCGACGATCTGCGAGCTCAGTTCGACGATCTTGACTCAGTATTGGTTCTCTATCTCTGAGCTCAGTTCGACGATCTTTGAGCTCAGATCGACGATTTTTGTTGTTGTCTAAGTCCAAATCGCTGAGCTCAGTTCGACGATAGTAGAGCTCAGTTCGACGTTTTTCTGATGAGTTAAAGGATTTTTCAAGATTCAAATTCAGAACAGTTAAGGAGTTATTCAGCAATTAATTCAGAAGATTTTCTAGCCGTTTTCATTTATTTCTGGACCAAGTTTCAAGGGATTTTCAAGGAATGTTTCTTTGGACTTTCCTCCAGAAGACATTTGCAATTAAGGATGCAATTAATGTCAGGCCAACGGCTATTCTTGACAGAGAATGACTTTCTATTCAGTACCAGAGAATAAAATACAAGATTTTTTGAATCTCTCCATCACTTAGGATACAGAACAGATTCTCTGGATAACATTCTCTGTCTCAAAGAATTCTCTCAAGAACACACATCCAAGGAGATCAAACCTTCTGAAATCTTCTGATCTCTGGTGATTCAAGTATTCAAGGTCAACATCTTTCAAAACTCCAGACACCTAACATTTCAGTTGTTGCTGAAATCATCATTTGCTGGAGATCAACTTCTGAAGGCCTATCACCCTACAGCAAAGTTTCATTTCCTGAACATCTCAAGGACTCAGGGGGAGCTTTGACAACATCAAATCCACATAGTCTTCTCAGCTGTTTTGAGAAAGAGAAGACTTCCATAACTCTCTCATCCCCATCTCTGTAAAGGGTTTTTCAAACTCCCTTCAAAAGTTTGTGCTTGGTTTTTGAGCATCTTGTCAAAAGCTCATTGGTGGCAAGACACCTGATCAAAAAATCTGATTTGATTTTTGAGCACCTTATCAAAAGCTCATTGGTGCCCAGGACACCTGATCAACTCATCCTGCAGTGGATTCCTACCTAGGGTGGTAGAAGAGTGGATGTACCCAAGTTTAGGGGAACCACTATAGCTCCTTGTGTCTTCTGGCTTGCTTGTCTTTATCTTTTGTTTCTGGCTGTGATTGTTCTGTGATTAGTTTAGATCTGTGATTAATTTCTGTTGTAGGTTATTCTGTGATTAGATTTAATAATTGCTTCTCTGTTCACTCAGATTACAACAATTGTAGTAAAAAGTTTTCAAGCATCATATACTCTATTCACCCCCTCTCTAGAGTATATCAGATCTAGCTGCACTTTCAATTGGTATCAGAGGGAGGTTGGTTAAACATACCACACCTTGGTGGTTGCACAGGCTAACACCTGAACCCAAAGATTCCTAGTTAGATCTGCTTGCTGTAGATTTTATTATTAGATTTTGTTTTCACAAATCATGACCCAAAACAAAGATTATGCTAGCACCAAACCTCCAGTGTGCAATCTATCCAAGTTTGCACTTTGGAAAGCAAGGATTAGATTATACATGAATTCTATTGACGAGTATATTTTTAATTCTGTTTTGACAGTTTGTCCAAGACCTCCAGAGAACTCAAGTACAAATGTTGTTCCATCTCCATCAGGAACAGATGCTGATATCAAGAAATGGAAGGTAGCTGATGCCAAGGCTATGAACATCTTAGCCCAGACCATGTCTGATGACATCTTTCAAAAGGTGGCTGAATGCAATTCAGCAAAAGAAATCTGGGATAAACTCTCAGAAATAGTCTCAGGCTCAGCTGATGAGAGAAAGGACAGGAGATCACACCTCATATCTCAATATGAGAATTTCAAGAAGGGAGAAGCTAAGTCAGTTGGAGATATGTACAATAGACTCAGTCTGATAGTCAGTGAACTCAGGACTTTGGATAAGGAGATATCACTGACTGAACTCAATGACAAAATTCTAATGTGCTTCCCTAGCACTTGGGATTCAAGAATCTGGCCAATCAAGGATGCCAGAAGTTTGAATGAGATCACCACAGAAGCTCTATTGGGTAAGCTCAAATCTTATGAGCTACTCATTAAGAATAGAGAAGAAGAACAGAAGGCTGCCTCACCAGCCACAAGAAAAGAGAAGACAATAGCCTTCAAAGCAACTGAAGATCAGCCTGAAGACAAAGTCACAGGCAATGATGAACTGCTCAGTCTGTTGGCCAAAAGATTCTACAAGATGGCCAGAAAGGACTTCAGAAAGAGATCATACAAGAAGCATGATAAGTCAAGGTATGATAAGTCTAATAATAAGGAAATTGTCTGCTTTGGTTGCAGGAAATCAGGGCACATTGTACCTGACTGTCCAGAGAACAAAAACAAGGACAGAAGGGACAAGAAAGAAAGAAGAAGAGAAAAGGACTTCAAGAAAAGTAACAATGGCAAACCCTCCACAAGCAAAAACAAACACACAAGAAAGGGATTTGTTGCTAAATCCTGGAGTGATACTGAAGAAAAATCAGAAGCATCATCCAGCTCAAGTGATGATGAAGATGATGCAGAAGAGAAGGAGTTCTGCATGATGACAATCAATGCATCTCAACATAATTCAGATGAAGAAGAGTCAGAGTCAGACTCAGAGACTCAACTTGAACAAGATCAGGTAATTAGTTCATTTGATTTCAATTCAGAGGACTTTAAATCTGAGTTTAAAGCATTATGTTTAGACCTGCTAAAATCTGATAAAGAAATTATCTCTCTCAGAAATCATTTATCTGAACATAATACCCTAAAGTCAGAAAACCTCAAACTCTCTCAGGAGTTGGAGTGCTGTAGGGAGCAGATAGCTTCACTGAAAGGTGAGCTATCTGAGGCCAAGAGGCTTGAAGAATCCCTTAATGGGAGAAGTATCAAGCTGATGGACATCACAAGCACAGTGAACTCCAGATTTAATAGTACACTGGGCTTGGGTGCTTCATCTAGCCAACCCATAGTTCTAACAACTCCAATCAAGTTCATTTCTGATAAAGGAAATGGAGTTGTAGAGGTAGCTAGGAAAAATTCTGATCTGCCTAAGAAAACTAAGTTCCAGCAGAAATCATCGAACGGAGCTCGACGATCGCCGAACGCAGATCGACGATCTCAGGCAAAATCGTCGAACTCAGGTCGACGATCTCAAGTTCCTGAACTCTGCCACAGTCGACCGTCGAACGGAGCTCGACGATCTGACCCAAGATCGTCGAACGCAGCTCCACGATCGTCGAACAGAGATCAGAGCTCTGGAAACTCTTTCAAGGGCAAATCCAAATCCAATCCTAGGGGTCCCTCATCCCAAATCTTTAACCATTATACTGAATGGATTATACCTCCAAGGAGATATCATCCTGAAGGTTATAAGAGTCAACCTGGGATGTCTTTTATTTCAGAGTTTAAAGGTTATCAACCTAGGCCCAAGGTAAACTGGGTCAAAAACAAATGAATTATTCTATGTGCAGGTGAAGACCTATCCAACATCAAACCAGCAATGGTACTTGGATAGTGGGTGCTCTAAACACATGACAGGAAACAAGAACAACCTCACATCCTTTAGAGCCAAGCTTGGACCCAAAGTTATCTTTGGTGATTCAAACTTTGGACAAACTATAGGATATGGTGCAGTCCAGATTGGATCAGTAACATTCAAGAAGGTAGTTTATGTGGAAGGACTGAAGCACAACTTAATAAGCATCAGTCAGCTGTGTGATGAAGGCTACCAGGTGACCTTCAGCAAAGCACTATGCAAGATCAAGTCAGAGGACAACACAACTGTGTTAACAGGTAAAAGGAAAGGTAACATCTATTTAGTAGATTTTCTTTCAACAGATGTAGATATTTGTCTGTTCAATTCTGTCTGTAGACCTAATATTTTATGGCATAAGAGACTAGGACACTTAAACCTTAGAACTATTGCTAGGCTATCCAAGGACAACCTTGTTAGAGGACTACCTTCTGGCCCCTACAAGAAGGAAGGACTCTTCAGGGCTTGTCAATTAGGCAAGCAAACTAAAAATAGTTTTAAGTCACTTAATAAGAGTGATTCACCTAGGATATTGTATCTGTTACACATGGATCTCTTTGGACCCATCACAGTACAAAGTCTAGGAGGGAAATCTTACACTTTAGTAGTTGTAGATGACTTCTCTAGATTCACTTGGGTGTTCTTTCTGAGGAAGAAGTCTGATAACTTCAAGTGTTTGACAGAGTTTCTCAAATGCATACAGATTGAGTTCAATACTCACATTGCCCTGATCAGAAGTGATCATGGGACAGAGTTTGATTCTCTTCTTATGCAAGAGTTCTGTCAGAGTGAAGGGATCAGGCACACTTTCTCAGCTCCTAGAACTCCTCAACAAAATGGGGTAGCTGAAAGGAAAAATAGAACTCTTATTGAATCTGCCACTACATTGTTGTCAGATGCTCACCTTCCTCTATCCTTTTGGGCAGAGGCAGTGAACACCTTCAACTATGTGCTGAATAGAAGTTTGATACATAAACTAAAGGGGAAGACTCCCTATGAATTACTCAAAAGAAAGAAACCTAAAGTTGATTATTTTAGGGTTTTTGGCTGCATTTGTTATATACATAATAATGACAATAGATATTTAGCAAAATTTCAAGCTAAAGCTGATGAATGAGTGTTTCTGGGATACTCCATGATCAGTAAGTCTTATAGGGTTTATAATAAATCATCTCTAAAAATTGAGGAATCTGTTCATATATCATTTGATGAATCTAACATGTCTTTCAAGGAGAAGATCACTTCTACCATAGAACCTTTGCAGGACATTCTCTTGTTGAAGACTTGAACAAGTTACAGGTTACTCAAAAAGAGGAAAGCAGTGAAGATGAAGAAAGTATTCAACACATTGAAGAGGAACACATTGAAGAGCCAGTTGTTATACCACAAGAGGAAACAACAACACAGGTTGGTGAACAATCAACACCCCCTATTGATTTAGTAACATCAAGAGACCATCCAATTTCCCAAATAATTGGAGACATCTCAGCTGGTGTGCAAACCAGAAATCAGGTCAACCAAAACCTGTTGCACATTTGCTTTCTATCTCAAATTGAACCTCAGTCCATTCGAGATGCAGAGCAAGATCCACACTGGATCATTGCAATGCAAGAAGAGTTGCATCAATTTGAAAGGAACAAAGTGTGGGAGCTAGTGCAAAAGTCTAAGGATCACTCCATTGTTGGAACAAAGTGGGTGTTCAGAAACAAACTGGATGATCAAGGAGTAATTGTAAGGAACAAGGCAAGGCTAGTTGCTCAAGGATACTCTCAAGAAGAAGGCATAGACTATGACCAGACTTTTGCACCAGTTGCAAGATTGGAAGTCATCAGAATATTTTTAGCTTATGCAGCACACAAAGACTTCAAAGTATATCAGATGGATGTCAAAAATGCATTTCTAAATGGAGACATCAAAGAAGAAGTATATGTCAGACAACCTCCAGGTTTTATCTCTCCAACTTATCCTGATTATGTTTTTAGGTTGAACAAAGCATTATATGGTCTCAAACAAGCTCCTAGAGCATGGTATGAGACTCTAGCATGCTTTCTTTTGGAAAATGGATTTATAAGGGGTAGAGTAGACCAAACACTTTTCATTAGAACTCATAAGTCTCATACCCTACTAGTACAGATTTATGTAGATGATATTATTTTTGGTTCTACTGATTCACATTTGTGCAGAAGGTTTTTCAACCTAATGCATTCCAAATTTGAAATGAGTAGCATGGGTGAGCTATCCTTCTTCCTAAGATTGCAAGTCAAACAGCATGCTGAAGGCATCTTTATTTCTCAAACCAAGTATGCAAATGAATTGGTTAAGAAATTTGGTATGTCTGAAGCATCTTGCATGAAAACACCCATGCCTACCAATGTTGTATTGGATGCTGATGAACATGGGAAACCTGTTGATCAGACAACATATAGAGCAATGATTGGCTCTTTATTGTACCTTATAGCTAGTAGACCAGATATAATGTTTGCTACATGTATATGTGCTAGGTTCCAAGTAAGCCCTAGAGAGTCACACCTAACATTAGTAAAGAGGATTCTCAGGTATGTTAAAAGTTGTCCAAATCTAGGTCTCTGGTATCCAAAAGATTCAGCATTTGAATTAACTGGATTTTCTGATGCTGATTATGCTGGATGCAGAATTGACAGGAAAAGCACCAGTGGAACTTGTCAGTTCCTTGGTGACAGACTTGTCTCTTGGTTTTGCAAGAAACAAACTACTGTGTCAATTTCAACTGCTGAAGCTGAATATATGGCTGCAGGCAGTTGTTGTTCACAAATCTTGTGGATTCAAAACCAACTCCTAGACTATGGCTACAACTTAGAGAAGTCTAAAATCTTTTGTGATAACACCAGTTATATTTCTATAGCTCAAAATCCAGTCCTCCATAGTAGGACAAAACACATAGAGATTAGGCATCACTTCTTAAGGGATAATGTTGAAAAGAATAAAATTGAACTTCAATATATCCCAACCGATTTGCAAAGGAGAGATATTTTCACCAAGCCCTTGGATGAAAAGAAACACACCTTCTTCCTAAATCAGTTAGGAATGTTAGATGGAGGAAGTCTAAAATAAGTTTCAAGATTTAAAAAGTCTAAAAAAATTGACCAAGAGTAGGCAAACATCTTGATTTTTCTTAGTGTCTAGAGTGTTTTTCTGGTCTCTGAACTGCGCTCGACGATTTTCCCCCAGATCGTCGAACGGAGATCGACGATTTCCGAAATCGTCGACCTGAGTTCAGCGCTTCTCAGATAGTATGAACTATCTCTTCCGGTCAACGATCGTCGAACGGCGCTCGACGATTTGTTCTCTGAACTATCGTCGAACAGAGCTCGACGCTCTCCAATATCGTCGAACGGAGATCGACGCTATGGAAGACTCTTCAGATTCCTTTAGGAGCCCCGATCGTCGAACGGAGTTCAACGATCTTTCCTTTTCTGCATCGAACCCTAATATAAAATTCATTTCTCGTCGTCGTTCTCCTTTTGCGCTTTCGATTTCTCTGCAAAAACTTTCTTTCCCTCCAAACATTTCTGCACTTGGTCGTTTTGTTTGTTGATTCTTTGCAGGTAACCATGGCCGTTTCTGTTGCTGTTCTTGCCGCCATGAAATTTGATGTCGGCTTTGACATTGACATGGAATCTTTCAGCACTACTGATCAAGTCTTTCAAGATATTTTGGAACTCTTCAAAGAGCAGAAACTTGCTACCATCATGACGACCAGGATCAAACTTGCTGCTGATGAGATTAAAGAGTGGGTTTACACTGCCCACAACCAGGATCAAAACACCATAGTTGGATCAATTTCTGGCACCAAGGTACCCTTGACCCCAGCAATTCTGACAGAAGTTTTTGAGTTAAGTTCCGGTGGAGATTCTGCTGATCTATCTGGAGAGGAATTTGCTGACTTACTTGCAAGAATGGGTCACTCTGAGGCTAACCCTAGCAAGTTGCTGAAGAAAAACCTGTCTGTGGAATATAGATTCTTGGTTGATGTAGTTGGGAAGGTTTTGTTGGCTAAGCACTCAGCACATGATACTATTTCTAGGTATCAGCTATGCTTAATGGGAGTCATAGTGGACAAGAAGAATTTGAACTGGGGAGAGGTCTTCTTTGACCTTATTAAAAAGAAAATTAATAAGAGTTTTGTGAATTTTGGGAGGATTTTAGGCCTCTTTCTGCAGAACAGATGCCCTACTCTGCTTGTATCATCTGGGATACACATTAATGCATCTAAGAGACTGTCCTGTGCCCTATTTGGTAAATGGGACAGGCAGATCATCAAGCCCAGCAGGCCTTCTGCAAGCACACCTTCAGGCACCAGGACTGTCATAGTCACTTCCCCTCAAGTCTCTGCTCCTGCAGATGACTTGTCTGCTGCTGCCTCTCCTCCTCCTCCAATTCCATCTTCTCCAGTTTCCATCCACCATTCAAACTCCATCCACTATCATCATCTCCAGCCCTTCTCCAACATCTATACCATCTCCAATTCCAACGCTATCAACAACAGAAGAACCATTCCATCCATTATATTCCTACCCTCAACCAGACATTGAAACATCATCCATCATTCCATCCTTCAATCTTATTGATGATTCCTTCATGGATGACTCACCCTCCTCTCCTCCTGAGCTACCATCCTAATCAACATCTTACCAGGAACTTCTACAAGAGATCATTGATCAACCCACCTTCACACCATCTATCTCAATCCCTCTTTCTTCCATCTCCACTATACCCACACCTCAACCATCCCTCCTACCATCCACCAGCTCTCCACCACCATCACCAGTAGCTCCACCTCCATCCTCTACCTCTGCTCACATCCATGTTGAGCAAGTAGATCTTCCAGCCCTAGCTGACAGGATATATGAATTGCTAGCCCCCAGGCTATCTCTTCTATTGGAGACCTCCTTGGCTCCATTACTCCAGTCAGTGGCAGCTCTTTCTGCCAGGCTCTCCTCCTTATTCCCTCAGGCAATCCCTTCAGCAGTGTGCCTTGATCCAGCCTTCTCTGAATCTAGGCAGGGGGAGATGCCCTATAAAGTGAGCTTGCCTGCTGTTTCTTCAGTTAGTGTTGCTGCTGCTGCTGTTCTTCCTCAAGCTCCAGTTCCCCCTCCAGTTGCAGTCTTCCCAGTGGACATCAGGTCCTTACTTTCAGTGTTTGACTCAATGTATTTTAGTTGTCTGCCAGAGAAAGCTTGTTTTCCAGAGAGAGTTGTTGTCCAGCACCCAGAGGATCTCTCCAAGGCCCTTGTGCCCTTCTCATTTTGTGATACCAGCATTATAACTTCTTTTGTCAATTCAGTATATGTTGCTGCTACTCCTGATGAGAATATGGTTGTTGTTCCTGCTACTGCTATCAATAATGATGCTACTGTTGTTCCAGTTTCTGATGATATCCATATGACAGAGGCACATGATTTTGAGCCTTCTGTGTTTGCTGATGATATTCCTGATGTTGCTGATATTGTTGTATCTGAAAGTGTTTCATCTGAAACTGTTGCTGCCCCAACTTCTGCTGATATTACTGCTGTTATACCTTCTAAGAGTGCTGCTCCAGAACTTTCTGTGTCTGTTGTTATTACTGCCTCAACTTCTGTGTCTGTTGCTGCTGTTGCTTCAACTTCAATTGCTACAAGTGTTGTATCTGCTGCTCCAAACTCTGCTGTTTCATCTGCTTCAACTCAACTACAGAAAGACTTGATGAAAAAGATTGATGCTCTTTATGATGAGCAAAGTTCTGAAAGTGATGAATTCAAGACAGATTCTGATGACTCCTCTGCCACTATTGCCAGAAAGAGAAAGGCAAGGAGCAAAGTCATGAAAAGAGTACCTCCAGCCAAAGTCAAGGACAACAATGACATTCCATATTACATTCTTCATGACTCCCCCATAACTGAGCACTGGATGCAGTATTCAAAGAACCAACTTAAAGCCATGAAGAAAAAGAGGAAGTATGAAAAAGGATCTTCCCAGTTTCAACATTCTCATCCTCCTCCACCACCTCCTCCTGATGCAGGTGCAGGTGGAAGCTCAGCTGCTCAACCTCATGCTAAAAGCCAAACCCCCTATCAGCCTCATGCCAGATCTTATCATAGGGGAAGCCAGTCTAGAGGTTCTCAATCTAGAAGAGGAAACTATAGAGGAAATCAAAGGGAAGTCCAGGTTTATTCAAAAGGTTACTCCAGGCAACATCCTTACTCCAGGGAAGGACAAATCTCATCAAACACAACCTCAGGTCCCTTTCCCTATAAGCTAAAGGAAGTGGTTTCATCCAGAGCTTCTTAGGATAATCCATCCAATAGATATGAGCCACCAGTGCCCTTTGAAGATCCTGAAAATAATCCAACTGCTTGGACTGCCAGGATGAAAGAGCTTGCTGCACTGGACCAAATTAAGAAAGCTAAAGAGCAAGGCAGAGATTCTTCCAACATCACTACACTGTCTGAACAGAGAAAGAAAAAATTGGAAAGATATGGCTCAAGCAAATTCTTTGACTCTGATAGATACATGGAGCTGCATCCTGAAGCTGTAGTTCCCAGGCCCAAACAGCAAACCTTTTTAGGTGCAGCAGATGACACAAGATCAAAGAAGGAAGCTCTTAACCCCAATAGAGAAATCAAACTTATAAAGAGCAAAGAGAAAGAATAACTATGTAAGGTGACAATCATTTTGACTTCTGATTTCTGTCTGGGATGATATATATATCTGTGGTTCTGCTATGTCCTGCTTGTTGCTTTTCCGTTTTGTTGATTGTTGTTGTTATTTTTTCCAAGTTCTGTAAATAGTAATCCTAATCCAAATAGGGGGAGATTGTTGGAACACCCTATTACTAATTTGGGTCAGGATCACTATGTCTTTAGGAAACCTGTTTTTGACCTCCTGTATAGATCTAAAGGTCAATTAGAATTGAGTCTAAGGGTTAGAAGTCTAGGTTTGGAAGCTGCCCTCAAGACCAAGGATTTTCAGTTTGAGACTAAGTCATATCGTCGAGCTCAGCACGACGAATCGTCGAACTCCAATCAACGATCGTCTAGCTCAACTTCGACAGATCGTCGAACTCCATTCGACGATCGCTGAGCTCAACTTCAACAAATCGTCAAACTCCATTCGACGATCTGCGAGCTCAGTTCGACGATCTTGACTCAGTATTGGTTCTCTATCTCTGAGCTCAGTTCGACGATCTTTGAGCTCAGATCGACGATTTTTGTTGTTGTCTAAGTCCAAATCGCTGAGCTCAGTTCGACGATAGCAGAGCTCAGTTCGACGTTTTTCTGATGAGTTAAAGGATTTTTCAAGATTCAAATTCAGAACAGTTAAGGAGTTATTCAGCAATTAATTCAGAAGATTTTCTAACCTTTTTCATTTATTTCTGGACCAAGTTTCAAGGGATTTTCAAGAAATGTTTCTTTGGACTTTCCTCCAGAAGACATTTGCAATTAAGGATGCAATTAATGTCAGGCCAACGGCTATTCTTGACAGAGGATGACTTTCTATTCAGTACCAGAGAATAAAATACAAGATTTTTTGAATCTCTCCATCACTTAGGATACAGAACAGATTCTCTGGATAACATTCTCTGTCTCAAAGAATTCTCTCAAGAACACACATCCAAGGAGATCAAACCTTCTGAAATCTTCTGATCTCTGGTGATTCAAGTGTTCAAGGTCAACATCTTTCAAGACTCCAGACACCTAACATTTCAGCTGTTGCTGAAATCATCATTTGTTGGAGATCAACTTCTGAAGGCCTATCACCCTACAGCAAAGCTTCATTTCCTGAACATCTCAAGGACTCAGAGGGAGCTTTGACAACATCAAATCCGCATAGTCTTCTCAGCTGCTTTGAGAAAGAGAAGACTTCCATAACTCTCTCATCCCCATCTCTGTAAAGGGTTTTTCAAACTCCCTTCAAAAATTTGTGCTTGGTTTTTGAGCATCTTGTCAAAAGCTCATTGGTGGCAAGACACCTGATCAAAAAATCTGATTTGGTTTTTGAGCACCTTATCAAAAGCTCATTGGTGCCCAGGACACCTGATCAACTCATCCTGCAGTGGATTCCTACCTAGGGTGGTAGAAGAGTGGATGTACCCAAGTTTAGGGGAACCACTATAGCTCTTTGTGTCTTCTGGCTTGCTTGTCTTTATCTTTTGTTTCTGGCTGTGATTGTTCTGTGATTAGTTTAGATCTGTGATTAATTTCTGTTGTATGTTATTCTGTGATTAGATTTAATAATTGCTTCCCTGTTCACTCAGATTACAACAATTGTTGTAAAAAGTTTTCAAGCACCATATACTCTATTCACCCCCCCTCTAGAGTATATCAGATCTAGCTGCACTTTCAAAATCATTCCCAGCCCTAGTCCGCCTCTGATCGTCGTGCTCGTCGTGCCCACGCTGCTCCCGCTGCTCGATCGCGTGCTCGATCGCGTGCCCGGGCTACTCCCACTGCTCGATCGCCTGCTCCCGCTGCTCGATCGCCTGCTCCCGCTGCTCGATCGCCTGCTCCCGCTGCTCGATCGCCTGCTCCCGCTGCTCGATCGCCTGCTCCCGCTGCTCGATCGCCTGCTCCCGCTGCTCGATCGCGTGCTCTGGCTGCTCCCGCTGCTCGATCGCGTGTTGGTATCTTCTTCTTCTTCTGATTTCTTCTGATTTCTTCTTTCTTCTGATTTCTGATTTCTTCTTCTGATTTCTTCTTCTGATTTCTTGTTTAGTAAATGACCCTTAAACAAAACTACTAGTCATCCAACTTTTGCAAATAAACCACTTGAAAACACTCATGTATGGAGAACATAATATTAATCAGGCATTAAAAAAGGATTTTTCTATTAACCAGACACTTAGGCTTTTTTAATTAAATTTGCTTCTCCAGTTCTCCATAATCCAGATCTCCATTTCCTTGAGCCTTTTGAGGCATGAGCAGCAGTCGAGCAGCAGTGAGTTCAAGTGTTCAACAACCAAAATCTCTTCCGCAGTGGCTAAGTGATTCTGTGATTCTATTTTTGATTTTTTGTGTCATAATCTCTTCCATGGCAGTACGGTTTTTTTACCTAAATTGTGTTTCCCAGTTTGACTTTTTTCCAGATTCAGAGAACCAAATCAACAGATTTTCACTTCTCCAGGTTTAAGATTTTAATGTTTCAGGCTTCAGTATTCACCACTTCAAATGTCAATTTTTTCTCTATTTTTTACTGGAATGCATTATGTATTCGATGTTTCCATCTCGTTTATGTTAGGATTTATAAAATCTGAAATTTGTGTTTGCTTAGATAGTGAGAAGAAATGTGAATACATTTTAGAATTCACCCGTTAAATATGAATACACCATTCATTCCCTCTCCAGAGGTGAAACTTGGATTTACAAAAACAAAAGTCATACAAATTTGTTAAGCATAAGATTCATAAACACACTTTGCATTGTATGAACTCTCTCGAAAAAGGAATTAATTACATCTAATCACGTGTTTCTGTCTGATTTCCTTTAATTATTCTTGTCTCGTGAAAATTTTGTTCATCTCCTAGACTTTCTTAAGACAATAAAAAGACTTGACTTCTAACTTCGTACTATTTTGAATTAAACTTACCCTCACCTAGTATGGATGCTAAGTTTTTTGTCTTACCCGGTTGAGCTTGATGGATTTATACATTCAAATTTCTTGTGTCCGGGCGGTGTAAAAATCCTAGTTCTGCCCCTGGCCGGAAGTCGCCTTCCTGCCACCTATTCTGGAGGGGCCGCGTGAGTCGCTATTTGAGGCCTTCCGAGGCCAAAGGTTCGACGTCATCCACTGGCGTCTGAACGTAAACGAGCTCGGCGAAGTCTATCCCGGCGAAGGTACATACCTGGGAGAGATCTCGCTATACTCGCTGATTTTGTCGTTGATTTGATTTCGTCTGTTGCTGCGGCTAACTCCTTTATGATTTTGTGCAGCTACTCGCATTCTTCTGCGAGAACCTCTTCCCCTGCCGAAGGAAGTCGCGTCAGGGCTCAGTGAACCCGTCTGCCGATGTCGAGGAGATACCGCCTCCTGCGAGTATCAAAGGTCGTCCGCGAGCAAGCAACAAGAAGACTCCTCACAGAGGAAGTCGGACAAGGGGAAGGAGAAAGCCAAGTCACCAGAGCACGTGAAGAAACGCGCGAAGATCTCCCACGAGCTCTTCGAAGGGAGGGAGTCGTTGGTGGATGTCAGGGCGCCGTTCTTCCATCAAAACTACAACCTCGGCCCCGAAGGCAAGGACGACTTCGGCTGCCCGCTGGTATCCTGGGCTGAGGGAGAGCACAAGGTGACACTGAGCACCAACCTGCCGGTCTGGTCTGAAGATTGGGAAGACAAGGGCGAGGCTTACGACGTCGCCTTCACCATGTACAGGCGCGCTGACGCTGATTCACTGCAGGACATCGACGCACAGGACCTCGCATGCCAAACTGCCCGCGCGCTCCTGCGAGCTACCGAGCTCGGCCATTATACCGCGAGGAGGCTGCTCGAGTAGCAGGAGCGACTGAAGATCGTGTCGAAGAAGGCAATCGACCTGGGGATAAAGGAAGCCAAGTGCAAGGATTACGAGGTAACTTTAGCTTATTTGCGCGACTTCTCCATAGTCGTCACTTCACTTTCTTGATTTTCTGACAGTTTTTTTGTTGATACTCGCGGAAACCGAGATAGAAATGGAGAAGAAGATCTCCGAGCTCAAGCAAGAACTCGCAGGCACCAAGGCCGAGCTGGAGATCGCTCAGGTCCGGATCGCCGAACTGGAGACTCGCCCGGCGATAGCTAAAGCTCGCCCTGCTTCGGAAGATACTCGCCCAGCTGGGCATCAGCCGGCGGCGAGTCCCCAAAGGATGGGGAAGAAGATCCGCTTTCATGGAGACGAGATGCCCGCGATTCGTCGCAGCAACACGCGAGCAACGGGAGACGCCGTTCTCGCCAAGCTGAGAATGGATGACTTCCTTGGCCCGGAAGCCGATCACCTGACAGTGATGGACCTCATCCCCGGCATGCTCGCTGAGGGGTCCGACTCGCCAGGTCGTGTCCTGTCCTCTGCTACTGATTCTGAAGACGATGAAGACAGCGGCAGCGACGGCGATGACGATGAGGATGGTGAGAATATGTTGGCGACGAGGAAGATGTCGTTATTGAGGACGAGGAGTACAAGTTTAATATTGGCGACGATGAGTCCTAGTCGGTCGGCGATCTCATGCGTGCGATCATGTATATATCATGTAACATAACGTTAGGAAATTTTTGGACGAACCTGTTTACAAGGCGTCATTGCCCTTTTTGAGCAGTAATGCTCGCCACATATATATAAAAAAAATTGTGTTCGGTTCTTTCATGCTCGCTTTTTGTCCACATACTCGCTCGTCTTTGATATTTGCTAGGCTCATAGGCGCGGGGAGATCGAGTGCTCGTCGTGCGTGATCTTCACGTCGCCTACTCGTTCATACTAACTTGCACGACGTTGCTCGTGTATCGTTGCTCGCACCTGCATGTTCGCACCTCGTTACTCGCACCTGCATGTTCGCACCTCGTTACTCGCACCTACAAGCTCGCACGTCGTTACTCGTACCTGCATGCTCGCACGTCGCTACTCGCACCTACATGCTCGCACAAATAACGTCATTATATCTGTTCGATTTTCGCAAACTTTAGTGAAATTGCTCAAGTAACGGTACTTGCTGAAAAGGAGAACGAAAAGATTTTCTTGCTGCCCGACTACGATCCTTCGGACAAGGGAGTTGCACTTGAGGGTCTCGTAAGACGCACGCTCTCGAGGCCAACACTCCACTTCAACCGACAAAGAACTGAAGGGATCCAGAGATGGGGAACGGCAGTCGGGGGGTCCAACGGGACGCACACACTCGAGGCCCCCATCCTATCGCGGACTCGAACCTCCCGGAACTTCTTTGCTTAGATGCTTCCAAAAGCATGGCGGGTTATCCCACCTTGGCACTAACAGAGACGCGTCCTGTTTCGCAGGACAAAAAAATTGCTAAGAGCGGGTATTTTAGTCTTCTCGTAGACCGATGACGCCTTTACGCAAGGTGTTACTTTGTGAGGTTGACCCTTCGTCGAGTTTGGGAGGTTGGCGTCCAGACATGTTCCTGATAGTTCCTCCATTCGGATGAGAAGTGCGATCAGGTAGGTAGCTAGACCAACATACAAGGGGGAGTTGATCTCGACTGTCAATACAAGGGCTTGGACTTATAAGAACGCTTTTAAGACCAAACACACTGGTTCATCACCCGCTCCGAGCTTTTTAGGAAAATCAGGTCAGAGGTAAGTTTCTCAAATCGATCGTGGAGATTGACTTCACTGCTTCTAAATAACTCGAGACGATTCGAACAAATAAGACAATTCGTATCAACCCATGTTTTAGGGGGCGAGGGCCTTTTTTATATATAAAAATGCAAAAGCAACTTTACATACAAGCAGTCATTACACATCACCGCTTAGGGATGGAACCTTTTTAGGTCGTCCCCGCTCCAGGTGCTTCCCAGTAGCTCTCCTTCTTGATTTTGCAAGTGATAGCCTCCAGTGGCTAGAACCTCTTGGACGATGAAGGGTCCCCCTCAATTAGGGTTCAGCCTGCCAACGGCAGCTGCCCTTCATATCGCGTCTACCTTCTTCATGACGAGATCACCTGCAAGGAACTGCTTGTTGCGAACGTTTTTGTCGAAGTGTTTTGTCATTCGCTTCTTGACCTCCTCTTGGCGGATTGAGGCTAGGTCTCGAAGCTCCTCGATGTAGTCCAGAGAAAGTCACTGAGCATTTTCGTTCTCTAGCCGTCATTCTTCACTGTCTTCTCCTGCTGCGACGACTCTCGAGCTCCGGACTTCGAACTCCGCTGGGATGAGAGTCTCGGATCCGTGGGACAACTTGAAAGGCGTTTCCCCCATAACCTATGTTGTCAAAGGCACAAGGCGCACCGAGCCGCAAAGGGCCCCTGGAGCCTAGGCGCAGGTTCGTGCCTGAGGCACGTGAGGCACAAAAATAGAGGAAAAAGGCAATTGAGGAAATTTGGCACTCAATTCGCTGAAATTGAGCGAATTGGGCTCCCACTTCGATGAAATTGAGCGAAGTAATTGAGCGAATTGGGCTCCCAATTCGCTCAATTTCAGCGAATTGGGTGACAAAGTGCGCCTATGGGTGCCTCGGGTGCGTCTGAGATCATGTTTTGCCCATCTCAAAAAATATTTTTTTGAAAAAAACACCTTGAAAGGCTCAGGTGCGCCTGGGAACCTGTAAGGCGCGCGGCTGGGCGCGCCTGGGGCACATTGCCCGCCTCAGCCGTGCTGAGGTGCGGCGGGGTGCGCCCGGCGCCTCAGACGCGCCTTGACAACATAGCCCGTGACCAAGTTAGGAGTTGTTCTCAGAGCCCATAGGACCGAAGGGAGTTGCTCTACCCAATTCCCCTTTATGTTGGTGACCTTCTTCAGGACGTTGATGATCAGCTTGTTGACGGCTTCCACCTGTTTGTTGCTTCGATGATGGTGGATAGAGGCAAATCAAAGATCTGTCCCTAGCTGCTTGCAGAAGTCTTCCAACTCTAAGCTGGCAAATTGCGGGTCGTTGTCGGTGATGATGGCGAGAGAGATCCCGAATCTGCAGGCGATCTCTCCCCAGATGAAGTTCTTTATGATCTGAGACGTGGTATTGGCGAGAGCTTTCGCCTCGATCCACTTGAAGAAGTAGTCGATCATGACGAGAACAAACTTCCTCTAACCGCTAGCCTGAGAGAAAGGACCTATCAAACCCATTCCCCAGATTGCGAAGGGCCAAGGGGCGGTGATTGAGCAAAGCTGTCGAGCTGGCTGCAACTAAATGGGAGCAAAGAGTTGATATTTCGGACATTTCTTTGAGAAGGCTTCTGTATCTTTCTGAATGGTCGGCCACAAGTAGTCGTGCCTCAGAATTCTTTGCTCCAGAGTACGAGTCCCAGAGTGGCTACCACACTCTTCTAAATGAATTTCTCTGAGCACTCGAGGGATTTCTGCTTCTGACAGACATCTGGCCAGGGGGCTCGAGATGGTTTTGTGATAAAGCTCTTTTTCATGCAGCAGATAGTAGGCCGCTTTGTACAGAAACTTCCTCTAGTCTCCCTCGCTGGCGGGAAGCTGGCATGTCGTTAAGAAAGTAACAAACGGGATCATCCAAGAAGTTCTCTGCCTGATCTTCATCATCTCCCCTTTCTCGATGGACAGTTGAAACAACTTTATCACAGTTCCACCGGTCCTCGGGCCGTATTTGACTAGGTAGTTTGCCTTTGAGTTCTCCTACATGGGTACATGCTCTACGAAGAAAGATTTGAAACCTCCCACCAAGTCTTTCACCTTTGCCAAATATCTTTGTAGGATAGGGTCGCACACCTCGAACTCTCCCCTGATTTGCGAAGCGACTACCATTGAGTCGATTAAGGCCTTGAGGTCCTGGATTCCCAACACCTTGGCGAGACGTAAGCCTGCTATCATGGCTTCGTACCCCGCCTAGTTGTTCGTGATGGGGAAGAGGATCTCGACTGCTTGTTCGATCCTAGTTCCCTGCGGGATCAACAGCACGACGTCTGCTCTCATTGATCTCTTGCTCGAAGCTCCGTCCACGAAAATCTTCCACGAGACTGAGCTGGAAGAGCATCATCTCCTCCTGCCTCGGCCGAGAAGTCAGACAAGAAATTTGCCACTGTCTGGGCCTTGATCGTCACCCTTGGTGAGAAAGAGATGTCGAACTCACTGAGCTCTACTGCCCACTTCGTCAACCTTCCTGAATGCTCCACTCCATCCAAGATACTTCACAACAGATGATCGGAGACGACCTTGATGGAGTGAGCTTGAAAGTATGGTCGGAGTCTCCGCACCGAAATCACCAAGACGAAAGCTAGCTTCTCCAGGATGGAATACCTTGTCTCTGCCTGCTTAAGCACCCTACTTACACAATAGATGGGGAGCTGCCTATTCCCCTCCTCTCTGACGAGCACAGAGCCGACTGCCTCCGCTCCCACTCCTAGGTAAAGGAGGAGATCTTCGTCTTCTTGCGGGCCTTGGAGTAGAGGAGCTTGAGTTAGTTGTTGCTTGAGCTTTCCAAAAGCCTCCTCACATACCGCGGTCCACTCGAACTTCTGGTTGACTCAGAGAGTCTTGAAAAATGGAGAGCACTTCTCCCCTGCCTTGGATAGAAATCGGCTAAGACCTGCCAGTCTTTCGGTCAACCACTAGACTTCCTTGGAATTTCTCAGGGATATCATCTCCAGAATGACCTTCACTTTGTCGGGATTAGGCTCTACCCCCCTCAGAGTGAGAAGGTGACCTAAGAACTTCCCCCTTCCTGCCTCGAAGACACACTTCGCTGGATTGAGCCGCATCTTGTATTTTCGCTGAGTCACGAAGGTCTCCACCAGATCCTTAGTGTGTTATGTGATGCTCCTACTCTTAACTAGGAGGTTATCCACGTATACTTCCAGATTCCGCCCATTTTACTCCTTGAAGACTTGGCCCATCATTTTTTGGTAGGTCGCGCCTGCGTTCTTTAACCCAAAAGGCATCCTTTTGTAATTATAACAGTCGTCGTCGGTGATGAAGGAGACGTCGCGGCAGTCAGGGGGATGCATCCGGATCTGGTGATACCCTGAAAAAGCATCAAGGAAACTCATCACAGGAAAACCGACGGCTGAATCAACCAGCAGGTTGATTTGAGGCAAGTGGTAGCAATCCTTCGGGCAAACTTTATTCAACATGGAAAAATCAATACATAGCCTACAGCCCCCACCGGCTTTTTTAACCATTACAACATTAGACACTCATCCTGGATACTGGATCTCTAAAACAAAACTCGCCTCCAGCAGCTTCTTCACCTCCTCTGCTTTTGACGGACGGGGGAACCCTTGGGATCCAGGTTTAGGCGATGGCAGACAACTTTTGCATCAATCCCTGGCATATTTGCGGCGCTCCAGGCAAAGATATCTACATTTTCTTGCATACAGGCCGCCATCTCCACCTTCCCCTCCAGCATTAGAGATCCTCCAATCTTCAGCAGCCCAGGCACTCCTTCTTTGGAGATCACCTCCACTTTCTCCAACTCCTTCGCAGCACTCAGCCCGTCCTCCCTTTCCAGAATCTTCTCCAGCCTTTTTGTGTCCTCCATCCAGCTGATAGTACTGACGGCACTAAGGTAGCACTCCCTGGCTGCTTTAGGATCGTCACGGACCCTCACTTGGACGTCGTCCCTGCAGTACGTCAGGCACTGATAGTATGACGACAGGACAGTCTTGAAGTAGTCGATGAGAGGTCTTCCGAAGATCGCGTTGTAGAAGCTCGGCGCATCCACGACGACAAACCTGCATCGGATCTAAGTGTCACCAAGGGTCACCAGAAGATCTGCTCCTCACTCCACCTCCTCTCCGGAGAAGCCAAAGTGGGGTCCGTCCGCAGCTAGGATCCTGAACGCTTCCACCTACAGTCCAACGAATGTCCTCATGAAAATGACATTCACCGAGCTCCCGTTGTACGCCATGATTCGGTCAACGGTGAAGTCCTCGATGGCGGCTTGGATGACGAGGGCATCATGAAAAGGGTTCCCATTCCCCAACATGTCCTAAGAAAAAATGATCTCCAACGGTGGCGGCGCTTGAGAGGTCAAGGCGATGCTCTTGCGGTAAATCTGGTGGAGACTTCCCTTGCGGGAAGCTTCAAGACCGGCACCTACGTTGATCACTCCTACTTGTCCTCTACTTGGGCCTTGGACCACCTCCCCGCGACCGTCTTGGTCGACCCGATCATCATTCCTCCTCCTCCATGGAGCTTGGAACGATACCGATCCTACGGAGGCCTCCTGCCTCGGCTGCTCTCTCTTTGTCGCTCCTGCTTTCAGCCTTCTCCATGCTTCCCAAAATTCAGGACAAGCCAAGGTCCCGAGCCCCTCTACTCGATGTAGATCGCAGTAGAGGGGAATCTCCTCTGCTTGGTTCCTTACCGGCGGGATCCTCCTGCAATGCTTATTCCCCTGCCAGGCAATGGCCATCGCCTCCTCCTGAGCTCTTCCCAGCCTCCTTTCCGGCTGGTTGGCGTTCCTCATCTCCTGGTTCAGATACTGGGGTCTTCTCGGTGGTCTCCACTGGGGCCGGTTCACGGGATATTGGAATCATCGTGCCTCCTCCCTTCTCTCTGGAGCCGCTACGGGCCTCCTCTGCTCCTCCACCCTCCTCGGCTCTTCTCTTCTCCTTCGCTCACCCTGCCTCTCCAGTGCTAATCTGCTCCTCACTTCTGAAGGACCTCCTCTTTTCCTGCCTCCCATGTTCTCTCAATCTAGTCTTGCCAAGAAGTAGGGATTCTTCTCCTCCCTACACGAACTTGTTCACCCTTTCGATCATCTCCTCAAAAGATCTCGGGGGTTTAGAGCTGATCTGCAGGCTAAAGAGACTCTGCTTCAGGCCGAACTTCAAGACCAGCTGCAGGGTGAAGCTATCCACTTCCTCGACTTCCAGAACCTCCTCCTAGAAACGGTCGATGTAGTGGTCAAGACTCTTGTGATGCCCTTGCGTGATTTTGAAGAGAGCGGTCGCCTCCTTCGGTTTCTTGGAAGTCGCAAACCTTATCATCAGGCCTCGACGCAGGTCCTCAAAGTGGTGGATGGAACCTTCGGGCAACTAGTAGAACCAATCCCTCGCCTTCCCCTAGAAGGTGATGGAGAAAAACCTGGACTTAAATGCATCAGTCATGTTACAGATAGACACCACATCCTCGAACCATTGGAGATGTCTGACCGGATCATCTCTGTCGGAATAGTAGCTCAGGACGGGCTCTCTGAAGCCCTCGGGAACTAGGGTTGCTAGGACTTCGTCACAGAAGGGGCTCCTCCCTCCTTGGCGATGGACTCCGTACTCGCAAGTATCCTCCTCATACTCGCTAACCAGCCGAGTATCATGGAACCTCGCCAGCTGCTCCGCATCTCGGAACCTGATCCCCTGGCAACTCGTCGGACGGTACTGCGACTGCATTGGTCGCTCCTCCTTGCAAACTCTTCGAACACTGCCACTCTCACAAAGTCGCCTCCTCTTGTCGAGTTGCTGACTCCTATCAAGTTGCCGACTATCTCCTCATTCTCGCCTTCATTCATCATCTCGCCTACTCGCGAAACTTTCTTCATCGGCTACGATCCACGCTCACTGCACCAAAGTGTTGAAGTCGGGAAAATCCCTACTCCAAATTTCGGATCAAGGCAGCCTAAGGTTACCGGTCCAGCGATCGGACTCGAGGCTTAACGGGCTAGAACAAAGAAACAGAGGGACAACAAAAAGAACCTCAGGCGCTGCGGCAGGGAGGTCCCACCACATACCTGAATGTTTTGAAGAAGCTTTCTCTCCACAACCAAAAATAGTTGAGCAGGGTACAAGGTAGACTCTAGTTGGCGACTAAATCAAAGCGGCGACTAAAAAGAGATAATCGCCAGCTCGCGCTTGTCTATTTGAATAAAGGATTCAAATGCTTAGCTCGATGTCCAGAAAAAGAAGTGTTCGAGATCTTTTGCGAGATTCTGAAGCTCATATCCTCGTACCCCTGGGATCTTATTTATAGGCAAATTCAAAGGGAGGAGGGGTCTTATTTATAGCTCCACCCCCCCCCCCAGCGATTAGGCAACTTCAGAGGGAGCTCGCTAGGCTGCGGGCGAGCAACTGCCCTAGTCGCCCACCTAGCGAGTATGTGAGGGGAGCTCGTCATACTCGCCCAGGCCTTCTATTTTCTTGAATGCTGACTTTGATCACTGTCTTGACCTGTTGACTTTGACTTCTTGCTGACCTGGCTCTAGAGGGGTCACCCTTGACAAATATGGTTTGTACACAAGCTTAGTTGTTAAGGCGCGCGCCTAGGCGCACCTAAAGCGCCGGGCGCACCGGGCGCAGCCCGCCGCGCCTCAGCACGGCTGAGGCGGGCGATGTGCCCCAAGCGCGCCCAGGTGTGCCTCAGGCACACGCCTTACAGGCTCCCAGACGCACCAAAGGCGCGTCTGCGCCTTTCAAGGTGTTTTTTTAAAAAAATTGTGATGGGCAAAAACATGATCTTAGACGCACCCGAGGCACCCCTACGCACTTGGGCGCCCAATTCGCTCAATTTCCTTTTTCCGTCATTTGCGCCTCACGTGCCTCAAGCGCGCGCCTGCGCCTTGCGCCTAGGCTCGAGGGGCCCTTTGCGCCTCGGTGCGCCTTGTGCCTTTGATAACTTAGTATACAGGTGATGGTAAAAACTGTGTTGTAAGGTTCCATGGGAGTCCTGCTAAAAGTTTGAGCGTTAGGCGAATGGATCCCTACACAATCATGAGACGGATCGGAGCAAATATCTATGATTTTGATATCCCGACGAGCATGAGTATTTGTCTTATATTTAATGTTGAGGACTTAACACCATACTACAAGTCTCATGAGCATGTGGACACATTTTGTGAAAATCCTCTTGAGCCTACACCCCTACATATTTTGGAGCTTACACCCCCCACATCCTCAGCCCTGCACCCAATCCACTTTTGAGCCCCACCTGCCTTTGGGTTAGTCGTCTATAGCTTCACTGTTTGTACCAGTGATCGCACTGGGACTTCCAGCACATCAATGGATTATTGTTAGCATTATAGATATCGTGGCTCATGCATGCATAGTCGGGCCAGTAAGCCAGATGCAGGAGTACCATTGGCGAGGATACTTTCCCATCGACGACACTTGAACAACCTTTGGTAGACCTCATCGAGTCTTACCTGCATACATCGAGAGAATTCCGATCTCTATTCATTAGGAGATAAATTCTTTCAAGCCGGAGAGAATGATGTGGAGCGGAGACTCGGACCCGCAGCAGAGGACGAGTTTTGGGCCCGTACGGGATCAATTGGCTACTTACCATATATGGCGTACTCGAATCGATGATCTGACTCCACAGATGCGTCTGACACGTCGTTTCAACACTATATTACATTGTCATTTTTGCTTTATTTTTTGATGTAATTGGGTTACCCCATCTCCGACCAATTATAGCATTGCTGGTGGGATGCCCTAATATATCTTTAGTATAAATAAGAGTGTATGGGGCTGTTATAGGTCATTGCAGAATTTGGAGACAGAATCCCGGATTCCCGCGATCACCCTAAGATGTTGACTCTGTGGAACCCTATGTGATGACTCCTAGATGTTCTTCCTCCTTCCTAAGATAATATCTTAACCCTGGTCTTAATTTTCCACCATCTAATCCCCCTACCGTCTCCCTCATACCCTCCCAAACATCAGCCAGCCTATAGCCGCCGCACCCCTTATTTTGATCTTACAGTCACTGCCCTCCTAGTCGTCCAAACAGCGTCGCCTTCCCCACACTCTCCCTTCCGCCAGCCCACCAAGCACCCCAACAGCCACTGCCACCTTCCCCTTTCCTTCTCACTTGAGTCTGACACCCAGATCTGTCCAAATCTGTCTCGATCTACCCCCGATTAAGTTTTGCTTGGCTGTTTTCCTGCGATTCAAGCAAACCCTAACCCAGATCTCACCCCTCCAAACCTGCTGCCACCAGAGAGCCTCCTGGAGGACCCGCCAGCCTTCTATTTTCATTGTTAAAGCCGAGATCAGATCCCAAACCTCCAGATCGAGTCATTGTCCCGCCGTTTCAGCCACTAGTTCCTCTTTGGATCATGTCAATTGTGTCGCACATCTCCGGATCTGCTCTCCTATGGCAACCCCTTGCTCGGTGAGTATTTACTTTGTTGTATGGAATAATTTCTCAATATTAATATATGATGATGAGACTTCATATTTGTTTGGATCACTAATATTGTGGTTATTTGTTTTCGATTATTTTGTGATTTGCAGGACTTATTCATCATGCGCTCTTGTTGTGGCCCTCCACGCGGAGGAAAATCTAAACCCGCTTGCCTAAAGAAATTATTTTGTTTTGCTAAAATTATATGTGTGATTTAATTATTTATTATCTGATTTTGATTTCTTCGTTGGGCTTTGCATTGCATTACGGTTAGGGCATCGTTCATCTGTCGCCTATAGATTCATCCTGCGTCACAGGAACTCTTTGTTGTCCCCATCATTTTTATGAATGATAAAAAATTATTCTTGCGCATCTATGGTGGTATTGCAAGGGTAAAAGTAGTGATGCAATCCAAAAATGAACGCTCAAGGGGGTTAATCGGTATATATTATTCTACATGATGCTTTTTTATGCTTATTGATGGTGTTTGCTCCGTTTTATGATTATCTACGGCTCTATTTTTTTCATTTTATTCCCAATACTTATAAATTCTAGTCCTCAAGGGGGGTAATCGGCATATCTTCTTCTCATGATGCTTCGTTTTATTATTATATACGGCTTGAGTGAAGAATTGAGATGTATAAATTTGAGCCTTTTCTTTCCTTCAAATCGCAAACCTCGTCCGACATGATAAAGATCAAGGGGCAAATCTCATAACTAGGAGGTTCTCTCTCCTCTCTCTCTCTCCATGTCCTCTCTCTCCGCGTCCTCTCTCCCTGTCCTCTCTCTCTCTCATTTTCTTACAAAAGTAGCTATAATACCCTTTTCTTTTCTATTGCTCAGAAATTTTCTTCAATGGACCTCTTGAGCTACGCATATTATACCTGGTATCTTCAGAGGGGGGCTGAAGGGGCATCAAATAGACATAGTATTGCGCCAATCAACGTACGGAATCATACTAGTGCTTCTTTCTCTCATAACCATTTTTAAGATATAATGCATTTACATGTTCCATGTGGTTACTGTTTAAACTATTATCCCTCCTTCCAACGATTGATTGTGTTTTGGATGTCATTTACGTGCAGCGCTTGAAAGATTCATTGTGTTAGTTGTGAATTGAAAAAATTATAATTCAATATATTCTTTTTTATGTTTTATTTGAACATACATTTTATGTTATGATCCAACATCGTTTGCTTTTAAAAACTTATAAGTAGAACATACATTAGTTACATGGGACTTAAAAAAACATACAGTATTTCTTAATATTTATGTTTGATTAAAAAGAGCAGCCCGGTGCACAAAGCATCCTTAAGCAGCAAGAATCCAGGGAAGGGTCCCACTATAAGGGTGAGGTGTAGACAAACCTTGCCCAGCATTTTTGCAAGAGGCTGCTTCCAGGACTCTCAAGGTCACACGGCAATATTTATGTTTGATTGAGTACAAAAACATTATACTAAGTGGTTATACGGAAAATTGAAGTTTCAATGCGGTTAATCTATATTATTATTAAAAAAATGGTATCTTCCATTAATTCAGACTAACAATTAAAAAGATCTAGTCAGCATAACTCTGAAAACATCATGATTATGAAGTTCACCTCTGGGCTTTATTATCAGATTAAAAATAAACTCTATTTGTTCTCCAACACCAATCTTCTCTGAGCGAATATGAAGGAAAGCAAAGGTTTTAGACAGTCTGGCCTTCTGCTCCTCAACTGTTATAGTTCTCTGGCAACAACGAAAGGTGAGGGGTTGGAGGAGTTGGAGGGCAAGCTGGGTGCTCGGAGAGTTGAAAGGAAGGGGTCATGTATGACAAGAAGAAGAAGGGGAGAGGAGGGAGATGGTTGAATGCATAATTTGTAAGGAAGAAGGGCCGGAGAGCGACAAGGACAGCCTTTGCGCCTGCTGTGGAACTCTTAAGGTTCATTTCCAAGGTTTTTTTTACTTCATTGAAATCCCCCCCCCCCTCTCTTTCATTTAGTATAACAACAACACTCAAGCCTCTATCCCACTATAGTGGGGTCGGCTATATGGATTCTTTGTCTCCATTATGCCCTATCTTGTGTCATAATCTCACTAATGCCTAAGTACATCATGTCTTTCCTTATAGTTAGATTCCAAGTCTTTATTGGTTTACCCCTCCCTCGTTTAACAAGCCTAGTGACTAGACTCTCACAACGCCTAACTGGTGCCTCTAATGGTCTCCTTTGCACGTGTCCAAACCATCTTAGTCAAGCTTATCGCATCTTCTCTGCAATTGGTGCAAATCTTGTCTTATCTCTGATACATTCATTCCTAATTCTATCCAGTCTCGTGAGTCCACACATCCTCCACAGCATTCTCATCTCCGCAACTCTCATTTTTTGCTCATGTACACAATTCACTGTCCAACACTCAGAACCATAGAGCATCGCTGGTCTAATCGCAATACGGTAAAACTTGGCCTTAAGTTTTAATAGTACTTTACGATCACAACAGATCCCTGAAGGAAAACACAAACTACGGGAAATATCTTGATCACTCAACTTAAAAACAAAGTGATTCATTCTTCTTGCACTGCTAAATGTAAGCTCCATATACTTCATCTTTGTCTTGCTCAACCTAAAACCCTTCTTTTCTAAAGCGGCCCGCCAAGATTCAAGTTTTGTGTCAACACCCTAGCGCGTCTTGAAAGATATGGATAGATCTTAACTTGCACTAGTTAGAGTTATATCTATATTCTCAGAAAAGAAAATCACAGCACAAAAGTAAAGAACAGAGCAAGCAACACAGAAGACACAAGGATATATAGTGGTTCCCCCTAACTGGGTACATCCACTCTTCTACCACCCTGCTAGGAATCCACTACAGGTTTTGATCAGGTGACTGTCACCAATGAGCTTTTGATCAGGTGCTCAAAAACCAATCTTCAAGTGTTTTGATGAGGAGACTTGCAACCAAAAATAACTTTTGAAGGGAGTTAAAGAACCCTTTATATAGTGGGGGATGAGAGATGATTTTGTCTTCTCTTTCTCAAGTTACAACTGAGAAGACTTAAGTGGATATGATGTTAGCAAAAGGCTCCCCCTGAGATGTTGAATGGTTCAGGAAGATGGAGGCTTTGCTTAAGGGTGAGTAGGCCTTCAGATTGATGATGTCTCCAACAAGCTTCTTAGACTGATATTGATTGTGTGTCTCTTGAGAAGTCTGGAGCAGATGAACTCTGTGTGTCTTGATTGATGCAGAGTTTCTCCTTTTTTGTAAAAATGGAAAGCATTCACTGTGTTATTGTTCACTGTCTGTTCTCTGGTACTCTGTGTTTCTTTTTATTCTCTTCTCTGTCGAATTCAAACATTTGAATTCATTTATCTTGAAGACGGCAGAAGCATTCCCGAGAGTAGAAGATGTCTGGGGAATTAATCCTGAATTAACTTCTGAAACAGCCTCATTTAATGTTGTCTTTGAACGGCTATTTCCTATTAGTAATGTTCAACATTAAATGTCCTGGGCATTGACTGTAATTAATTCTGCCAACTGTAACTGATTGCACAGAATTCGTCGACCGGAGCTCGCAGATCGTCGAGCTCAGTTTCTTATTTCGTCGAGCTGTCTTGAGTTCAGCGATCGTCGATCTGAGCTTGTAGTTCGTCGAGCTGAGTCCACAGTTCTTTAACTTCTTAACACAGCTTCTGTGCAATGTGTCGACACAAGTCCTGTGTGTCGACACAATTGCTTCTTGTCTTGACATAGTTGTTGTTTTGACAGAAATCTGGAGTGTGTCGACACAAGTCCTGTGTGTCGACACAATTGCTGTCGACAGATGTTCTGTGTGTCGACACAAGTCCTGTGTGTCCACACAATCTGGCTTCTGGTGTCGACACAGTTGATGTCGACAGATGTTCTGTGTGTCGACACAAGTCCTGTGTGTCGACACAATCTGGCTTCTGATGTCGACACAGTTGATGTCGACAGATGTTCTGTGTGTCGACACAAGTTCTGTGTGTCGACACAATCTGGCTTCTGGTGTCGACACAGCCTTTCCGAAGTGTCGACACAATTGCTTGAGTCTCTGGCAGTCTGTTGAAGGCTGGTCCATGTGATGTTGATTCTAAGGATTTGGCCTAAACTCTAGGACACAACCATGACCCTGGCTATACATAATGGGTCAATCTAAACAAACCTAATAGTGATCTTTGCCCAAATCAGAACTAGGGTTCCAACAATCTCCCCATATTTGGGTGAGGACACTATTTACATAAAAACAAATAAAAATACAAAGAAAAAAACAATCTGCCTGATTTATAAGAATTTTCAGCAGATGTACATAGGTGCTTTTAAAATAAAATAAATAAAATAAAGCTATTTCTGCATCTTTTCAAGCAATCAAATAATCTCCCTCTAATAACTTTTCCTTGCACACATTCCTTGCCCCTAATCTCAGTAGACTTTATAATCTATTAGAATAAACAGTCTCTCTCTACTGCTGTAGCCTTTCAAACAATCTCTCACTATACAGCCACTGATGTATCCTCTGTATTGGCTGAGACTGAAGTCTTTTGGTTACTATAAAATACCATTGTTTCTCTGTGTTAAGATAGGTCTTTTCCTGAAAAGAGATATTAGAAGTTCTGGACCCAGATTACTTTGGGTCCTGGTTCTCTTTTATAATAATTAGAAATAAAAGAATATCCATGTTGATTTTCATAACCAAGTGGATGGTATTTTCTAGGAGGGATTATCCACTCATTAAAAGGATTTGTAAAATGTTGATTATGATTTTGGAATAAGTTAAAATTTATGCTCTGAAATTTTGAGTTCGACGAATTACGGTCATTTCGTCGAACTGAGTTCGACGAATGATATTGAGATCGTCGATCTTTGCTCAGAGAACAATGGAAATTGTTTTCTCTGTTCCATTTTCGTCGACCTCTGTTCGACGAAACATATTTATTTCGTCGAGCATAGATTCCTCACCAGTTAAGATTGAAATCTTTGTTCATAGTTTGTCGAGCTTTGTTCGACGAATGATGATGTTTTCGTCGATCTCGGTTCGACGAATTATTTTGAACAAAAAATTTCTGAAGATTTTTAAATTGATTTGATTTATTCTTTTGTAATGCTTGAGTAATTTTTTCCATATCCTTTAACTTATCTTTTCCTTTAATTGATTCTAAATAACTTAGTTGTTCAAGAGCATTCTTTAAATCTTTTTTGAGTGTTATATTTTCAAAGGATACAATATTTAATTTCTCTCTGAGAAGTTTTATTTTCTTCTCAGATTGAATTAAGTCTTTACACAATAATTTAAAATCAGTTTTAAATTCCTCTGATGAAAGATCAAGGGTAGAGATTACCTGATCTTCTTCTGATTCACATTCTGATTCACATTCTGATTCTTCATCAGAGTCTGATTCTTCATCAAGGTTGCTGCAAGAGGCATTTATTGTCATTAAGCAGAACTCTCTTGCTCTTGACTCTTTTTCATCATCAGTTGTACAGGATGAAGCTTCAGAGTCACTCCAGGTTTCAGCTTTAAAGTTTCTTTCTTTAGCTGGTCCTGCAACCATTGTTGTGAGGGAGTCTCACATGTCTTTTGCAGATGAACATTCAGCAACTGCCTGAAAAATGTCATCAGACATTGATTGTGCAAGAATGTTCATTGCTTGTGCATCAGCAATCTTCAGCCTTTTCTGGGCATCTGTCCATTGAGATGATGGAACAACATTGATACTTGTTGTTTCCTGAGGTTGAGTTGGTCCTGTCAAAATGGAATTAAAAATGTTTTCATCAATGAAGTTCATATAAAACCTAATCCTTGTCTTCCATAGTGCAAGCTTATTAAGATTGCACATAGGAGGTCTGGTGCTTGAAAAATCTTCATTTTGTGACATGATAAACTCTAAAAATATATAAGATCTATCAGATCGTTTTGGTTCAGGTGTTAGCCTGTACAACCAAGAAAACTTTGCTCTGATACCAATTGAAAGATAGGGATAGATCTTAACTTGCAGTTATACCTATATTCTCAGAAAAGAAAATCACAGCACAAAAGTAAAGAACAGAGCAAGCAACACAGAAGACACAAGGATATATAGTGGTTCCCCCTAACTGGGTACATCCACTCTTCTACCACCCTGGTATAAATCCACTACAGGTTTTGATCAGGTGACTGCCACCAATGAGCTTTTGATCGGGTGCTCAAAAACCAATTCTCAAGTCTTTTGATCAGGAGACTTGCAACCAAGAATAACTTTTGAAGGGAGTTAAAGAACCTTTTATACAGTGGGGAGATGAGAGATGATTTTGTCTTCTCTTTCTCAAGTTACAACTGAGAAGACTTAAGTGGATATGATGTTAGCAAAAGGCTCCCCCTGAGATGTTGAATGATTCAGGAAGATGCAGGCTTTGCTTAAGGGTGAGTAGGCCTTCAGATTGATGATGTCTCCAGCAAGCTTCTTACACTGATATTGATTGTGTGTCTCTTGAGAAGCCTGGAGCAGATGAAGAACTTTGTGTGTCTTGATTGATGCAGAGTTTCTCCTTTTTTGTAAAAATGGAAAGCCTTCACTGTGTTATTGTTCACTGTCTGTTCTCTGGTACTCTGTGTTTCTTTTTATTCTCTTCTCTGTCGAATTCAAACATTTGAATTCATTTATCTTGAAGACGGCAGAAGCATTCCCGAGAGTAGAAGATGCCTTGGAAATTAATCCTGAATTAACTTCTGAAACAGCCTCATTTAATGTTGTCTTTGAACGGCTATTTCCTATTATGAATGTTCAACATTAAATGTCCTGGGCATTGACTGTAATTAATTCTGCCAACTGTAACTGATTGCACAGAATTCGTCGACCGGAGCTCGCAGATCGTCGAGCTCAGTTTCTAATTTCGTCGAGCTGTCTTGAGTTCAGCGATCGTCGACCTGAGCTTGGAGTTCGTCGAGCTGAGTCCACAGTTCTTCTTTAACTTCTTGACACAGCTTCTGTGGAATGTGTCGACACAAGTCCTGTGTGTCGACACAATTGCTTCTTGTCTTGACATAGTTGTTGTTTTGACAGAAATCTGGAGTGTGTCGACACAAGTCCTGTGTGTCGACACAATTGCTGTCGACAGATGTTCTGTGTGTCGACACAAGTCCTGTGTGTCGACACAATCTGGCTTCTGGTGTCGACAAAGTTGATGTCGACAGATGTTCTGTGTGTCGGCACAAGTCCTGTGTGTCGACACAATCTAGCTTCTGGTGTCGATACAGTTGATGTCGACAGATGTTCTGTGTGTCGACACAAGTCCTGTGTGTCGACACAATCTGACTTCTGGTGTCGACACAGTTGATGTCGATAGATGTTCTGTGTGTCGACACAAGTCCTGTGTGTCGCCACAATCTGGCTTCTGGTGTCGACACAGTCTTTCCGAAGTGTCGACACAATTGCTTAAGTCTATGGCAGTCTGTTGAAGGCTGGTCCATGTGATGTTGATTCTAAGGACTTGGCCTAGACTCTAGGAAACAACCATGACTCTGGCTATACATGATGGGTCAATCTAAACAAACCTAATAGTGATCCTTGCCCAAATCAGAACTAGGGTTCCAACACGTCTCATCGACCAAAACAATATCATCTGCAAACAATAAACACCAAGGTATTGTATGTTGGATATGTCCAGTGAGCTCATCTAAGATAAGGGTAAAGAGATAAGGGCTTAAAGCTGAACCTTGATGTAAGCCAACAGTGATAGGGAATTCCAGTGTTAATCCTCCAGATGTCCTTACCCTTGTCACTGAATTTGTATATATATCTTTGATTATGTCAATGTATGATATATTTACACCTTTTTTTTCTAAGACTCTCCATAAGATCTCTCTTGGAACTCTATCATAAGCCTTCTCAAGATCGATAAACAACATATGCAAATCTTATTTTTTTCATCGATAGTTGTCAATGAGTCTCCTCAAGAGAAGTATAGCTTCCATGGTCGACTGCCCTGGAATGAATCCAAATTAATTCTCTGAGATGTTAGTCTCTCATCTTACTCCTCTTTCTATTACTCATTCTCATAGTTTTAAGATATGACTCATTAATTTAATTTTTTTATAAATAACACAATTTGGTATATCTCATTTATTCTTACACAATGGTACCAAGATATCTTCTCTCCATTGGTCTAGCATCCTCTTTGACTTGTGTATCTTATTGAAAAAACATGTAAGCCGCAAAATTTTCTTCATTCCGTAGATATTTCAATACTTCGATGGGTATACTGTCTGACACGACTGTCTTTCCATTTTTCATCTTATTTAGAGCATTATTTACCTTCGATACTTGAATTTTACGATAAAATGTTGTGTTCTTATACTACTCAGATTACTTAACTCTTTCAAGTACAATTCATTGTCTTTTGTTTCACTATAAAATTGATAAAAGTATTTTTTTCATTGCTCTTTAATATCCACATCATCAGTCAAAACTGTATCTGTTTCATCCTTTATGTATTTTACTTGACTTAAATTTCGTGTCTTCCTTTCTCTAGCTCGAGAAATTTTATATATGTCACGCTCTTCATTTATGGTATCTAATCGCTTAGAAAAAATTTCATAAGCTTGACTTCTTGTTTTACTTCCTGCATGTTTAGCTTTTTTTAGCGACTTTATACTTATCTAAGTTTTCATCATTTCTATAAGCGTAGAGTGATTTTTTATTTTGATACTCCGAGTACGTTTTTTTCACTTTTCCTTAAATGTGAAGACATAACTTCTCATGAGATACTGGGATCAACATAAGGGTTATACTACTCAATAATATTTGCAAATGTTCCTTTGTAGCGATCAGGAAGAAGGAAATGTGAGTGCTCACACTACACATCTGGTAAGTGTGACGGTTATTGCTTTCTAATGCATATCGGTCCAGTCTTTTTTAGTTAGTTCCTATTAGGAAATCACATAATATATGTGTATTCTCTGCAATATTTTGTTTTATTACATTCTTAGTTGAAGAGAAATACAAGGTTTGTGTTTGGCATTTTGTGCGCTCATAACATAAAATACATCCATGCTTAGTTATATTCTTCTATTCATTTACCTTATAATTACAAAAAGTCACTTAGAACAATTTTGATGGAATGCTCGACTGTAGGTAAAGCTTGGTACTTGCAGATCTCCTACATCTTTCTTCATTTATCCATGTCATTAATTGCATGTTATTTGTTGCAGTGTCGTTCGTAGCCCATAAAACCTATGCAATGTCACCTTGGGTGTGCATGGGAGAAGCACATGCGGACCCAAGGCAACCCTCGAATGGGCGTAGCTCATTTGCAACCAAATGCATCAAACATGGGCGGAACCCGATTACCTGCGGGCGCAATCCGCACGAGAGCATCGAGTACAGGCAGAGCCCATGCAATGATGCTAGTATGTATGTATATATATATATATAGAGAGAGAGAGAGAGATAAATATAAGTAAAGATGAAGTCATGGTAACGTGAAAAGGATTCAAGAAAAGTGAGTGTATAGAAAGGACAGTTACCTGTTAATAAAGACTGATGTTGTTGCTTATCAAACTGCTGGTGCAATGGTTTCAGAGAGCCCCCATAAGAAACTGGGGCAAGATACCCTTCAAGGGCTGTGGGGCCATTCATGTGGTGTGTGGTACTCCCAACCAGACCACCCATACCACCACTCATAACAACATTGTGGAAACTATATGGAGAAATTTTTTGCTGTATGTTGGACCTTACACCAACTCCAATTCCTAAGTCATGCAACAAACGGTTATTTTGACTTACATCATATTGTTTTTGTTGTTGCTGTGAGATAATTGGAGGATCCATTCTAGAAATTCCACTCCTATTAGAAGATTCAGGGTTTATTGATATGGATTGATGATTATTTAATCCAGGGGTTGGGATCATCTGGCTTCGCCCAATGCCCATGGAAGAAATTATACCATTTCCACCAGAATTTTGGATAGTATTTACAGGTGGCTGCTGATATTGATTTGTAATCGTCCCTGAATAGAAAGATGAAATTAATATCATTGCACTGGACTAGGAGAAAATACCAAAAATTAAAGATAAAACTGCACAGCTGTCTACCAGTGGGTGCAATACAGGACGCAATTTGTCCCATGCCAACTAGTCCATTAGAATTAGACATATTCATCGTATTTACCAAGGTTGGCATCATCATGCAATCCCCACCGGTGGATATCAGGGCGTTATCTTGAGGATCTGTAAGGCCTATGTTTCCAAAACTAGTCATGCCTGGTGTTGGTATCATTGCACTGACAGATGATGATGATGATGGTATATAATGGAGTTGTTGTTGGCTGCTACTTAAGCTCCTTGTAATCCCTTGCAAGCTCTGATCAATAGCAGCAGATGACATGTTTTTGTAATCCTCTCCCTACAAGGTTTATCAGTTTATGGATGTTCCCTTAAGGAGGTACAACATTGAATAACTATACAATAAAAATCATGCTTGGGAGAGCTGGAAGTGCTGCAAAGGCCCTAATAGAAGTGAATCACAGACCACAGAGCATAAATCTTAATCATTGACCAGAAATACCATACCTGTAAAATAGCATCTCTATATATACGTTCTTCTAACCGCTTAGCGATCTCAGGGATTCTCTGCATAAGTTCTGCATTTGGATTACAATTCTTGCGCTGAAGAAGTTGAATGCTGAATACAGATTGAAACAGTTATTATACGAGTTGCAGAAGTTGGGATATCAGAAAAATGGGGACAGACAAATGTAACAAAAGGATTTAAGGGCAAGCAAAATTCAAGGTAAAACGCTCATTCCGCTACAATATAGATGAAGTTCACGACATTAGCAAGATCTAATGACACTGAATGGGTGTGAAAAGGTGTGTGCGCGCCCCAATGGATCTCTAATGCGGGAATCTAAGTATATGATATAGGAAATTTTAAAACAATGCAATGTACATGCGATTGTCCGATAAGTAATTGCAGCAAAATTATGAAATTAATTTAGGCAATGCAAACATACACGGTTGAGATTAGGTTTCAAAGCAATGAACGAGTTCTAGAGACAATTAAAGTAAAACTACTTGGCCAAAAGCTTAGCGAATAAATTCATAAAGTAGAAGCTATGTTGTTAAAGACACGCATAAGGCTCACCAGGCTCAGAGGTTTACGCCTTATTTGTGCATTTGAAACATAAAATGTGCGCCTGGGTGAGATTTTTTTTGTAAAAAAAATCAAAAATAAAGAAAAAATAATGTAAGAACTCAATAATTTTTTATTGATTTAGTGGGTATAAAAGAATTGTGCATTGGGACTTGGATATGATGCAAGTGACCATATTGATTTTATTTTTTAAGAGATATAAATGATACTAATGAATGGTTAATTAGTGGAATAGATGAACAATTTGAGCGAAAAGATGAAAGGATGTCTGATGCTGATTATTTAAAATAGATGTGGTTGGGCCTTGACTTCGTCAGGCGCGCATCTGCGCCTTGAGCCTTAGCTCCAAGACCCCTTTGCACTTTGGTGCGCCTTGCGCCGTTAATAACTAAGAGTAGAGGCGAAGAAATTGAGCAAAATCTTAAAAAATAATATCCCAAAATATATGATTTTTAACTAACATTCGTCGCAAAGGAAAATAAACATCCAACTCCAGAACTTACACAAGTACAAAAGGCCAAATAGACATTTCTGCTGCAGTTTTGGACCTTGTACAGAGATGTGGCAGCGGCTGGCGTGCTGAAAAGACAGACTTCGGCACAGTTTTACAACATCTGTTGGAAGAGTTGTGGTATTGCAGGGATGTGAGGAACTGATTTGACAAGGTTGGACAGCGGCTGGACGAGTGGCAAACTGCTGGTAGGCGACTCCAAACTTCAGAAAACATGTGCAGCCTCCAGATATCTCGACAGCAGGGTATGCAGGAGGCGCGTTGGACTGTCCAGGCGGGGCTGCCGCACGAAACTGCTCTGGGAGGGCTGGATTTCAACAAACTGCCAAATAACTGCCAGTAGTGAATTGGAGGACTGAATTCTTTCATCTCTTTTGGAAATTCGAAGGGGGCTGCCTGTAAGAGAAGTATTCCAGCCCGGGTAAGATCTCCAATCTCTGGAGTTAGTGGGAGGTGTAAAGGCCCGGCAGGTGAATGGAAGGCACGTTAGATGGAACTAAGGTGAAAACTGCAAATAACTGACAATTAGTCGTCTATAAATGGCAGTCCAGCAATTACTCTCTCAGGGGGAGGGTAATTAACGCCAAAATTGATCTTTGACAGCCACTGAGCACTCACGGCCTGCATTCAGCAATGCAAAATTGCTGGAATTTGTTGGCAGACCAAGGAAACAGAAGGAAAACAGCCAAGTCATGTCGCCGGTTGGAGGGGAAGGCAGGAAAATGCCCTTCGAGTGAACTTAGGCATGTTTGGGTGTAGATCCCTATTTCTGGACAGCGGCAGATGTGACAATCAGAGGAGGAAGGCTACCGGCTGGCCGGGATTGAGGTGGAGAGTGTTCGTTTGTCCTCGAGGAGTAGTAACCGTCAATAACTACCGAGGCAATGAGCGGTTTTTTGGTAGTTTCTGGCGGTGGTTACGAGTGATTAAAGGTACTTATTTTTGTGGGGTGGGGTGGTATGGAGATGGATGGCCGGCCTTTGAAGTGGTGAATTCCGGCTGTTTGGAGAGGAGGGAAGGGGGCGGCCGACGGTTGCAAGGGGACTAGGCGTCACGTCACAACTAGGTTTCACGGCGTCGCACCTTAGAGAGATCACAAAATTAAGAAAGTCTCATATCAAAACTCTACAATCCCTTGAAATGAACCCCAAATCCCAAATTTATAGGCCAAGAGGAAAACAGCGGACAGCTATGATTGGTGAACACGAAAACAAATAAAAGGTATGGAAATAATGTACGGAAAAATAGAGAAATACATAGGAAATGTGTTGTCGACATTCCGAACGTGACTACGGACTTGGATCTTTTATATGATGATCCAAACTTCATCTATAAATGTAAACCCAAACGGGCTCCAATACGGTTTGGCCCACCCGAGAACTTTAATCTTCATCAACCCCCCCCCCCCAAGCTTTTAATCATTCATCTTCGTTGAATGAAGATGAACATACTCCCGACAAAGTTCAAGGGCAAGTAAATCAAACTCCTTCGACAACATCCGCATATCATCAATAATCTGACGCTCTATCCTGACAGAATCAGGGAATGGCCTCAAGTACTTGTGAGTTTCATAATCTAAAGTTATATCCTTAATGTTGAATACATGAAGAACTCTCATACTCCTAGAGATATTTAATTCGTAAGCATTCGACACAATCCCCCGCATTACTATATAGAGACTCATTCTCCTTGCATTCAATTTTATCGCAGTTCACTGGAGGAACCTCTCAGCTCTAATTATCAGAATCACTTGCTCACATTTTCTAAAATTCACTCTTGCGAAGATTTGCGTAAACCATATATAATCTTCATTTCTTATTACAATTTTACAACGAATAAATTCATATAATACATGCAAATGATACATAACGTACAATAGATATGAATCATGCAGCAAAGAAGAGTCATGCACTATATGTAAATGATCATGCAACAAATGTAAAAGAAGAACAATAGATATGACCAACTCCTTACACTAGGGTTCTTTGGTTCTATGAATAACTCCTAAGATGGGTACATGGTCTGAAGGCTTGGGAGGTAGGGTGTAAAAAATGTCATCGCGAATGTGATGATCACTCGAATAATTGCCTGAGACATCAACAAATAAATTAGATACAACAATATGTTGAATGTCTCCTAATAGTGTGGGCAATGTAAAATAGGACTTTGGGTCATTTAGAGCACTTTCAACTTCGACAAACTCACTAGTTATGTATAAGCACCTAACGAGCGGGGGCTTGTCACGAGGCTCACTACATGGAGTGGGGAATTAATCGCCACGTATGCGGTGAACAGTCGCATACATATATGAAGTACCAGCAGTAAAGTATGAGTCAATAACATATTGAAAATCACTCAAGGGATGTGACTAGCCAGGACACTCAATAAGTGGTATGTAGGAAAAATCAATCTGAAAACGACAACCATTCGAAAGATCATCCAAGATACCGACACCACAATACTGCTTCGGTGTCTATTGAAGGCCACCATGAGAGGACTCATCCAGTGGCTCACCGGGAGCGATATAATAAAATTTGTCGCAAATGTGACGAGTATCAACATAGGTTCTTGAAATATCAAGAGTGACTTCAAATGTAAGAGTGGTAAACATTAAATAGACAACACTAGGTTCTCACTCTCGATCGTGATGTGGATCGGGACGATGACAGGGGACGAGTGGGAAAATCCTGTACTCAAGAGTGAGACAATATGTATAGTATCAAGGGTTGGATCCCTAGCCGAAGGGGAAACTAGGTCTAAATGAGGTGTAGAGGATAGATATCCCATCACAATGTGACTGGGCCGCTTGACCTCACTCTCATGATCATACTCACTAAGTCCTACTGATGTCGCTCTCCCTTTGTAACATATGTTGATTGATCAGACTCGACATCAAAATCAAGTGAGGACTAAGTCTCATCAAGATGAGGTTTATCCAAATCAAGTGTCGAGTTTATCATGTCAGTGGAAGCACTACTAGACGTAACGGTGAATTGATCTAAACCCCCAGACTATCATATTGATTCTTCTTAAGGCAGTTCGCAGGCGATCAAAATAAGCATCCATGTGATTCAAATGATTAAGAACTAATCACTGAAATTTGGCTTTTTGATATCTCCGATTTTGGAACGCTAGGATGGTCTCCACAAGTGATGTTGTCCTGATGATGGTGACCTCTATAAGGCTCTTGATACTCATCGTAGTAATCACCCCTAGAAGACTGAAATCGTGGAAAAGTATTAGAACAATTTATATCAGTTGGGGGTTGAGGACGAAGATGATCATCGTAATAATGTGAAGATCTCTCTGAAGGCATTTTATGGAATCAAGCATAGACAGACTGTGTGGTGGAGACCAGCCCATCGGGTGGTCGCAAAAGTGTCCAACGCCGCACCCGACAAGATCACTTTCAGCCCTGAATTGTTTTATTGCCTTTTAATTTTTGCATTTTAATTTTTTTTTTGCAAAATTTTGTTTGGACTTTGTGAAATGCACGTCTGCGCGCGTAGCAATTTGTTCTGTTTAGTTTATGTTTGAAAATGTTATATATATATAAAGAATTATTATGGTCTATCAATAGCATGAGTTCAAAAATACAGAAATAATATTGACCATCAAAGCTGGACTAATAATTCTAAAGCCGTTGGATTAACCTCCTTGATCTTATAAACCCCATATTTCACAACCCTAAATCACCTGAACCCTCTGAATCTCCCCGTGAAAGCACCTCGCCGCATTCCTCCCTCCCCCTCCCTACTTTCCTCTTCTTCTTTACGATCTCTGGACCGCGACTCTTCTACCGCCGACGACATCAGTGACCGTCGACTCGCCCCTTCAAGCCTTCCTCCTGCGAAATCCCTCGCCAACACCGAACTCGGCAATACCTCAAAGCCGCAGCCAGGCCTCCTTGAGCAAGGCGGACACCGACAACATTGGTACAAACTCCTCCACTCCCCTCTTTCTCGATTTCTCTTGATTTCTTCTCTCCATTTCCGATTTCGTTTGGGATTTCATTTTATATTTTTTGCTTTTTGATTTCGTTTTGGATTTCGATTTAACACATGGATGATTTTTGATTCCCTTTGGGATTTAGATCTAGGGATTTCTGATTTCGTTTGGATTCTTGATGGTCTTCTATTTTAACATAAATCTGAACTGTAAGAGGGAGGCAATCTAGGGATTTTTGATTTCATTTGTGTTCCACTATCGCTGAAATATAACTGTTTCTTTACTTTCTAATTTCAACGCAAGCAGCAGTTCCAAATCCAGCATATTTCAGGTACGCAAAATCCAACAAACCTCCAATTAATAAGTTAAGAATCAACATTTCAGATCTCTGATTTAACACATGGATGATATTAGATTTCATTTGGGATGTAACTGTTTCTTTGCTTCCTAATTTCAGCGCAAGCAGCAGTTCCGAATCCAGCATATCTGAGGTAGGAAAAATCCAAATTGTGGAATCTAAATTGTGGCTTCTGTTACCATGCATTAAAAATGGCCCCAATCAAGTACTGTGGAAACCACCCGTCACCACACATCTTCCCAAAACCCCGAGGTGATGGTAAGGGGGGACGGGGGTACATAAACACCAAGGACCACCCGCTGCAGGCAATGTGGGACTAATCCAACCACGGGATGGCGGGGATATTCCGCCACACGGGGGGCCCACCGGGGTCAACACCCAGACCTGGAACGCGATGGGGAAGCCCAAATATGCGGTCCCACACACACCCAATCCCGCTGGACCTTTGTTCTCAACATATGGAAACCACCCGTCACCACACATCTTCCCAAAACCCCGAGGTAGTAGGAAGGGGGGACGGGGGGACATAAACACCAAGGACCACCCGCTGCAGGCAATGTGGGACTAATCCAACCACGGGATGGCGGGGATATTCCGCCACACGGGGGCCCACCGGGGTCAACACCCAGACCAGGAACGCGATGGGGAAGCCCAAATATGCGGTCCCACACACACCCAATCCCGCTGGACCTTGGTTCGCAACACACCCCCCGCAGCGGGATGGCTCTGATACCATGTGGAAACCACCCGTCACCACACATCTTCCCAAAACCCCGAGGTGATGGTAAGGGGGGACGGAGGTACATAAACACCAAGGACCACCCGCTGCAGGCAATGTGGGACTAATCCAACCACGGGATGGCGGGGATATTCCGCCACACGGGGGGCCCACCGGGGTCAACACCCAGACCTGGAACGCGATGGGGAAGCCCAAATATGCGGTCCCACACACACCCAATCCCGCTGGACCTTGGTTCGCAACACACCCCCGCAGCGGGATGGCTCTGATACCATGTGGAAACCACCCGTCACCACACATCTTCCCAAAACCCCGAGGTGATGGTAAGGGGGGACGGGGGTACATAAACACCAAGGACCACCCGCTGCAGGCAATGTGGGACTAATCCAACCACGGGATGGCGGGGATATTCCGCCACACGGGGGGCCCACCTGGGTCAACACCCAGACCTGGAACGCGATGGGGAAGCCCAAATATGCGGTCCCACACACACCCAATCCCGCTGGACCTTTGTTCTCAACAAGTACGAAGCTCAGAATTTGAAAACACACAAACATTTAACTTTAATCTTCTTATATGTCTTAGTTTATATTCATTAGAGTATCTGAAGTTGCATGTTGTCAACCTTCTAAGCATGATTCCTTCTCTTGAAATAAATATTGGAATCACAAACTCTATTGATATATGTTAGATATTATAGAAAAAAATTGTATGGTCTCATGTTAATATAGCACAAAAATATCTCGATTTTACTTTCCGTTTTTATTTAGTTTTAGATTTAAATTTAGGATTTTCCATTTTAAAATTTCTTTTTTATTAACGTTTCATTTCTTATTTTTCATTCATGATTTCATTTTAGATTTACATTTATGATTCCATATTCAACATAAAGTTCCAGATTTCACTTATCTCTTCTCTCGAGATCTCTTACAACTCCTAACTCAATTTCTTCATTGATCTAATGTTCCAGGATACCTTATTTCAAACAGGAGCGCAAATGATTACATAATCATTACCTAGGGTATGTTCATATCTAAGCTGTTTTAAGAGTTTTGTTAGCTACTAATTATTTACTATCACATATTTCAATTTTAATTCCAACGCATTTTTAATATATACAAGCTATGATTGTAAAGCTTCTCCACCATCTTCTACTTCTTTATGCATTTTACATTCATTTTGGGAACAAATTGGAGCTCCATTTCAAAATGGAGCATCGAGTCGGGGAAGGGTGGAGCCCGCTGTCGCCGGTCGGGTACTGGCGCACTTGGCCGTAGGGGCGGAGCCCCATGTCATATCTATATGTATGTATGTATATATATATGTATATATACGAGTGCCCGACACGGGGCTCCGCCCCTACGGCCATGCGCGACAGTACCCGGTCAGCGACGGCGGGCTTCGCCCGCTCGGATCGATGCTCTCGGGCGGCCTCGGTCGCATTCAGGCGGGCTTCGCCCACCTCCGCACAGGCTTCGTACGTGCTCAATGCGTTTACAGGCAGTGTCCGCAACGTATACATATGAGTATTCAAAATGACCGCAAAAAAATATAAATCATTATTACAATTTTTATTTTGCAAAAAAATATACGTATTCACTTAAAAAGATTATTTTCTCTCCCTGACTCTCTCTCTCCCCTCTCTTTCTCTCCCTTTCTATCTCTCTCCTAGCATAGTCTAACCTTCAATGGCATACCTTTAGGATATCTACACAATTTTAATTGTTTAATCAGAAAAACATCAATGCTTGATGCGTAATGAAGAAAAAATCTGATGGCTGATATTGTTTCAATGAATTTTTATTTCATGTCATTCATGTATCTTTATATATGGTAAAGATATATATATATATATATATATATATATATATACGAGTGCCCGACACGGGGTTCCGCCCCTATGGCTACACGCCACAGTACCTGGCCCGTGACGGCGGGTTTCGCCCGCACACGGCTGGCTTCGCCAACCCACGACGGGTCGTTGCGGGCTGCGCCCGCATCAATGCGAGTGCCCAACACGGAGCTGTGCCCGCCCCTCCGGCGCCCTTCGGCCGAATCGAGGAGGGCACCGCCCGACTCCCGGCGGGCTGTGCTGCCACAGGGCGGGCAGTGCCCGCCCCTGGCGGGCCTGGGCTTAGGCGAGATTTATACCCGCCTAAGTTAGGCGGGATTTAATCCCACGAGGCGGGATTTAATCCCGCCTAAGTGCAGGATTTAATCTCGTTGGGATTTAATCCCGCTAGGATTAAATCCCGCCTAACTTAGGGGCGGGATTTAATCCCGCCTAAGTTAGGAGGGATTTAATCCCGCTTGCCTAATTAGGCGGGATTAATCCCGCCTAAGTGCCTAATTAATCTCGTCTGGGATTGTATTGATCCCCGGCGGGATTTAGTCCCACACCGTCAGTTCCTTTATGTTTTCTGGCATATATTAGGCAGCGTTATTGTAGAAGAAGTAATGTTCTTGTAGGCCCAAAATTGGTGGGTTGTTTGTCTTGCTGGGCTTTCCTGACGGGCTTCTTTAAGCGTCTTTGTGCTTGATTTTGGACTGCGCTGGCGGGTTATAGGGTGCCCTACAAAAATATGTAGATTTGAGAGGCTCTATATAGGTTTAGGAGACCTAAGAAAAAATATGAACGGTCATGATTCGTTGTTGTGATCAACGGTTGCGATCAAGTATTTGGTTTATATTCAACGGTCGTAATCTGATTTTGATACTTCTTTATAATAGACATATATATATATATACGAGTGCTCGACACGGGGCTCCACCCCTATGGCTACGCGCCACAGTACCCGGCCCGTGACGGCGGGCTTCGCCCGCCCACGACGGGTCGCTGCAGGCTGCGCCCGCATCAATGCTAGTGCCCGACACGGGGCTCCGCCCCTACGGCCAAGCACGACAGTACCCAGCCGATGACGGCCCTAGGTTCTACGGTGTCGCACCTCAGACGGATCACAAAATTAGGAAGTCTCGTTAAAATTCTGCAATCCCATGAAATGAACCACAAATCACATATTTATAGGTCAAGAGAAAAACAACGAACGACTACGATTGGCCAAAAAAACACATAAAAGGTACAAAAATAATGTACGAAAAAATATGAAAATGCATAGGAAATGTTTTGTCAACACTCCAAACGCAACTAAGGATTTCGATCTTCTATACGACAATCCTAACTCCTATGAATGAAAACCCAAATGAGCTCTGATAGGGGTTGGCCCGCCAGAGAACTTTGATCCCCATCACCTAAACGTACAAATAATGGGTTAAATATGCATGCATACACTCAACAAGCAAATATACCTTGTGCATCTATATTTATATAATATAAAATAATATAATAGGGAAAGACTCCATGACGCCAAACAGTCCTATATGATGGGGAAATAATGAGAAAACTCCTATATGTCACACATGATATCCGACGATTTACTTGCAACAATTGATATTTATAAGGCAATATTAATTTGATTGACTACAAAAAGTTAAGACTTTCAAATATGAAAACACGTCATACATGAGAGGCGCGAGAGAGCGCGAAATCCAATCTCTAATTGAACGAGCAAATACAAACACCAAAACAATTGAAAACAAAGATTATAAGCCACTATCTCTAGAAGTAAAGAACAAACACAAGATCCAATGCTAAAGAAATAACCACACCTTGAACTTTGCAAAAATAGTAAAAAGGGGGAGGGCTGGAGATGCTTCATAGGGCTGTCCGGGGCTGATTTCAGCACTTAGATGTTGTATGTGGCTGTCCAGAAATAGGTACAACCTTGAACCGTACAAGGAGGCAGCATTCAGCAAGGTGTGGAGGTGCATGGCTGCACAGGGAGAAAGACAGCAACCCAGGCTTTGCCGGGGGGTGGGATGGATGCTGGCAGCGAATATACTGGAAGCTGATGACTGTAGAGGAGATTCCAGCCCCTTAGCAAGATGGGGAAGATGGCTCCGCGTATAGGACTGGGTGGGAAAACAGGCCAGCTGCTGGTCCAGTGGGGTAAAGGGAGGAGTTCGGCTGCTGCAGGGGAATGTTTGAGGCGCCACGTGTATTGTGAGAAAGGAGAATGGAGGGGATTGAATTTTGGTAGTAGAGGGGCTAAAAATTAGGAGTTATTTCCCAAATTAAATGGAGTGGGGAGAGGATGGTTCGGCTGGAGAGGGGAGGGGGGAATGGGGAAGCAATTAGAGAGACATTCAGTGGCTCCACGTGTTGATGGGGAGGGGAATATGGAGGAGCTGGCTATAGAGGGTTAGTGGGGAGTTATTGGGGCTGGTTATGGGAGAATTTGGGCTGAAATAGAGGAGGGAAAAGTGGGGTGGGCCGGCAGTCAGGGGGAGTGGGGAAGTGGGAGTGGTTCTCCTTTAATTTAGGTGAGGCCCCTAAATTTAAGAATAGTGAGGTAGTGGATGGTTATAAGGTAGTGGGGGTGGTTGAAGAGTGGTAGGGGGAGTGGCCGCCGGCTGGAGGAGGGTGGTGGCCGTTGGTGGTCTCCAGTGGTGGTGATGGTTGCTAGGGATGTTTTCCGGCGATAAGCCGGAAAATGTAGAGTCGTGGGAAAATGAAGGGAACCGGAGGTGTCCGGAATCGTTCTCATCGCCGGAGATGGAAATGAAGAAGTAAGAGGTTGTTTTTGAGTAATTTGGTGAATGGAGAGGGAGGGTGAACTTGAAGTGGCTGTACATGGTGTTATTGAAGGGAAAATGAGGATAAGATGCCTAGGGCTGGCTGTTTTGGAATTCTGTCAGCAGTTTGGAAGGGAGGCAGTATGGGGATGTAGGTGGGATTATGGGGAAGAGGGGACTGTTTTTTGTGGGGCTGTTTTTTGGGGGGATGAAGGTGGTGGTGGCAGTCTATGTAATGGACTAATGGGAGGAGTATGGGTTGGTGGCTCCACGGAAAAAAGTGGTAGGCTCACGGCAAGATAGAGGGGAGGGGAAGAGTGGGCGGCCACTTGGACAAGGGAGGAGGGACCTTGGCCGGCGGCTTGTGGTGGAGGATGATGGTGGTGGATGGCAAGGTGGTGGGGATTCCAAGGCTTCGCACCTGTAAGTTAGCTTCGTCACCGAAATGATCAAAGGATTACTTCTATGCAATGGACGGCTATGATTGGACGATCGTCCAGACTCAAAAATAAGTAAAAATATAACTCGAAATGAAAAATGAAAAGAAGAACTAATGTTTGGATCGTCGATCCGCATAAGATGAATGGTTCCGATCATCGCGTAAGTCGATATGTATGTCGCGATCGCCATCACTCCAAGTGGACATTAAATTTCAGCTTTTCCGTTACACTTGCGTGATACAAAATACAATTTTTCTTGGTAATTTCATACTCCAATTTGTAAAAATATCAAAATCCCCCAACCCCCTCTCTTTTGATCCTCCCCTCTTTCTAGTCACTCCATATTTTGGGAGGAAAGAGTTCACGACAGCACCCAATAGGAGTAGCAAGGGAAGTGAGGATGATGTCACGAATCTTTTCTAGGAAGGCATGGAAGAATAGAGAGCGGAGCCCATAAGATTATATTGTTGATTCTGGTGATAGACAGGAGGAAAATACAACGAGAAAATAGGAGATGAAGAATGGAGCATGGCTCTATTTGTAACCAAAAGATACCATTTCTATGTGAAGCAGACCAAATTAGGCACGTGGAGATTGCTTTAGTCCATAGATAGTATTCTTTAACTTACATACTTTGCCTTTTGATACTTTAGGAGTGAAACCTGGTGGTAAGGATATATACACTTCTTCTTCCAAATCACCATGGAGAAACACATTTTTAAAATCAAACTAGCGAAGATCCCACCATTTATAAGTGGCGCAAGACAATAAGTCTCCAATTGAGTTCATTTGGGCGATTGGCACAAAGGTTTCCTAGTAGTCAATTTCAGGGGTATGTGTGCATCCTTTGACAACTAGTCTAGTTTGCATTTCTCCACAATTCCATGTAAGCTTTACTTGCATAATACACTCATTTACAATCAGTTGTCTTTTTCCCTCCAAAAAGAGGTACAAGATCCCAAATAGAGATTTTTTTCAAGATTTGTCCTCTCCCCAATCACTGCTTATTTCCATTTATGATAACCAAGTGCATCTTGCTAGGATGATGGAATAGAAAATGAAGCTAGTGAGGATACAAAGCCTTATGTGAAGTAGTGAATGAGTCATATGAAACATAATGAAATGAAGAATGTTCAGTACAAGATAAAATAACTCTTCTGAGAGCAATGGGAAGATCAATATCTGAAGGCAGTTTTGGTGATGGCATAGCAGTCATGGGATGTGCTTGTGTGTTTGTCCTGGTATAGACTTGCAACAGTTTTTGTATCAGAAAAATAATTTGAATAGTCTCCCCTAACCAAAGGCTTCAGTAGTAAGGAAGGTAGGAGTATGAGGTCTATAAGCTGGAACTCACTTCATTCTCAGCTAGAGACTCCCCTTAAAGAGAGGTCACATAATAAGGATCGAATTCACATAAGCCTTTTTTAGTGGATGAATACGCAATGAAAATGCATTTCAGCGAACGAGGATCAAGCTGTAAGCAATGAATATGATGTATATGGACAAATCAAAGACAACCGAAGATGCAAGGAAGAAGTTGTGTGGTGGAGATGTTAAGAGTAGAAAGAAGAGTCTTGTTACCCAAGACAAGAGTAGGCATGTAGTTAATCAAATAAGCAATAGTGAAGACTGAATCACTCTTGTATTGCTTGGGTATATGCATCTTAAGGAGAAGGCACCGAGCAACTTCTAAGAGATCACGAATCTTCCACTCAGCCACACCATTCTGAGCAGGAGAGTACACGCACGATATTTGGTGAATGATATCATGATTCTCCAAATAGTCCTCAAAGGAAGATTCAGTATACTCATGTTGATTGTCACTGTATAAAATTTTTATGGAGGCGCCAAATTGATTAATAGCTGGTAGAATTTTTCCATAACTAAAATATGAATTAGTTTAGCAAAATATTGTAAACACTAGACATGGTATTTCACCCTTTATAAAACATTCACATTAATTGAGTAATGGAAGTTCAAGATAATCCCCATCACCACTCAAAAACTATAGAACGTTCATGATGGGTATATACTAGGAGATGGCTAATGAACTAAAGTGTAATCGCCAAACAACAGTATTTCAGATAAGGTCAAAATTGTGGTACTTGAGATCACTGAAAAAATGGTGTATCACAATAAATATTTGGAACCAGTGGTGTGATTTACTCTATAAGAAAAGATAAAGTGTGTGACTATATAAGTTGTAATTACATGAATTCAGACTTACATATATTCTTGTGTCCTCCTGCGCTTGACCAACAACTCGGTATCCATTTTTTGTGCACGATTGCCTAGACTTTGCATCCGGGAAGACAATGTCCGCAACTGTGATGGCCCAGTCACTTGTTGCACAGCCTGAGTAGGCACTTGCCCGGAGATATGCCCAGACAAACGTGTAGGCACATTCATCTGCTTTGCTATCTACAAAAACACAAGATCAATCAAGGCATAGACCTCATACTTTTTCTTAAGTACAGATAAAATCCTTTTAACTCACCGCCAAAAGTCAATATTCCAATGAGAAAAAACACTAGAAAAGAACCCAGTGGTGTGAGCAAGTGCAGAAGGAATACTCCCTTGCATCTTCACTGGCAGGAGCACTCCCTTTCATCTTCACTGCCAATAATTAAGCACAGATATTCGTTAAAAATAGCAGAAGGAATACTAGAACAACCAGATGAAGAGGCACCCAAATTCAAAATCAACCATTTAAGCATGGCAAATTTCAAAATAGATTGAAGGACGTAAAAACTTCACAAATTTCACGCACGCATCGGCTCCCTAGCCATCCCTTGGTATTGTATGCTCGTGAGAAGCAACCATGGAACTAATGCAAATGCTGAATTTGTTGTAAGTAGGGTTTCCGAATGAAAACAACAAAACTAAACGCGAATGATCCATTAACGCGCGATTAAAATACCTCGTATACTGGAGATTCAAATGTGCAAAATATACTCACTCGGGCCATTTTCGGGAAGGGGCCGCATGCAGAGGAGGCGATTGAGAGCGAGAAGAGTCGTGATCCGGATCAGAAACTTCGCACTTTGACGGGCAGCGGAGAGAGGCGAAGCCTTGAACTAATTTGAGATCTTTAGGGAGTTCGAATTGGAAAGGTTACCGCGATTGAATTTTTACAGTAGTTTCGGTAGAACGAAGATTTCTGCCCTACCACCTCGCGCTGTGGTTTCTACTTCACAATCTTGACTTCTCCCGACAAGATTTCTAAAATTTATTTTGAAATAAGATTTTGGTCCCGTGTTTTCCCCCCTCTGTGGGTGCCCAATTTTAGCTATACTGAACAGTTTTTGCTATAGAGTATAGGCATAATATTAAGCCTAGTTTTAATTTTCTCTTGATAATTTTTATTGGCAGCACATGTCCTACCTCGAAAAGAACTGTGGAAATCCGTTGGAAGAGAGTGTTATCAAGGTTGCGAGTTCGAAACCTCGTGGCAATAACCTACCGCTGCTGAGAAACAGGCACAATGATGGGTTGGGGTGTGGATCTGGATCCTCTGGAGTTCCTGCGGGAACTCCAGGGTGGAGTTGAATCCAACGGCGCGAGAACCTCCCACTCCATCAATCCAACGGCTGGACTTCTCGTGCGCTAAACGACAAAAAAAGAAAAAGTTAAAATATTAAAAAATACAATCTCGCTCACCCGTTGGATTTCAATCGGACGAGCGAGATGGCGCGAACTCCACCCTGGAGTTCCCGCAGGAACTCCAGAGGATCTGGATTCGTTGGGGTGTACGGCCTGCAGACCTTGTAGATTCTGGTTGTATCACTCGTGGTGCCAGGTTGCCTTCCTGGGCTGCGTGGTGGGTCGGGCGATGTCGTGGTGCGGCCTTGAGGGCCTAAACCCGGGTCGTTACATTTGTCCTCTGGCTTCCCTCACCTCCAGAAACTCTGGGAAGGTGGTCGTCCTGTGGCCTTCCTCCTAATGGAAGTCACAGAAATGCAATGTCATCCTGCCCTCTCTCCTCCTACCTCCTCCTCTAGCCCCTCGTCTCATCCCCCTTCCTCGGGTGATTGCCATCGCCACCTGCTGCTGCGGTAGGGGGGCCCTCTGCACCTGCCTCCATGCCGGCGGATTAAACCGTCTCTGACCGCGGAAGTTCTCTCCACCTTGGAATCCCCCCCCCTGCCCCTGTGGGGGGGGGGGGGGGGAAGGGGGGGCCTTCTTGAGGCCTCCAGAACAACCGATTGTTTGGCTCCCTATGCCCCTGACCTTAACGCTGCCCCTGGTGCCCCTGTCCTTGTGGCTCTTCTCTCCTTCTCTCTGCTTCCCTGCTCCTGGTTCTTTCACATCCTCCCCTGCTAACTTGTCCAGCTTCTTGGCGAACGCCGGGTTCGCCAGCTTGATCTTTATATCCTTCGCCGCCCCCTCCATCAGCTCTTCAAAAGAGAGGGGGCAATCTTTTCAGCTCCATGCTAAAAGAATCCCAACCTCAAACCCAGGGTGAAGGCGAGCATTAGTGTGTACCCCGGAACCTCCTGAACCAGAAGGATCTCTTCTTGGCACCGATCGACATAGTATCCCAGCATTTCCTCCGGCTTCTTCTTGATAGCGAACAAACACTCTGCTCCCTTCTTCCTCTTCTTCGAATTTGAGAACCTCAACAGGAACCCTCTATGCAGATCTTCAAAGTAGTAGATGGAACTTGCGGGAAGCTGGTGAAACCAGTCCCTGGCCTTCTCCTTCAGAGTAATAACGAAGAGTCGGTATTTGAAAGCGTCTGACATCTGTCTTATGGAAACGGCATCCTCAAACCACTGAGCATGTTGCACCGGGTCATCCCTACCCATGTAGTAAGACCTATTTGGTTCCCTAAACCCGTCAGGAACTGGGGTCGAGACAATCAACTCACTGAAAGGGCTTCCTCCCCCAACCGGACGAGTGGGTACATCTCGCGGCCTTGGCTCGCTAACCCTATCCGCACTGGCCTACCCCTGGAAGAGTTCCCGCCGGGCGATATCCCTCTCGGCACTTTTCGCCAAGATCTCCTTCCCAGGACGCTGTCCGGGAGCGTTCTCGCCCAAAGAAGGGGTCGCGACCACTGGAACAGGGGCGTGGCCCACTTGCCTCTCACGGCGAATGCCAAATGGATGGTTTATAAGACTTCCCACCTGAAATCCTCCAGCATCCCCAACGTCACCCCACTCTCCAGGGGTGGAGAACCTCCCGAGCCCGCTCCCTCGTCCTCGCCTTTATCCATGAAGCTTAGTCCGAGATTTTCTTGTGTCCGTTACGGTCCACGCTCACCGCACTAGAAATGTTGGAGTCAAAAACTGGTCCCGACGAGAGTCCGGACCCTGGGGTGTAGCTTACACCTACTCCCTGACTTAGGCTCTTGACCAGCTGCTAGAACTAATGAACTGACCCTGGGCTGCAGCACGAAGGTCCCTCCACTAACCCGGAAGTTCTCAGAGCACTTCCCCTCCTTAGCCAGTGCTGAACTAAGGATACCTCAGAAAGCGCCTAAAGACTTGAGAAAATAAGAAAGCTTGCCTTCTGAGATACCCTGTGGGTCTATTTTTAAATTCCAAAAAGTTGGTCTGTCAACAACGTAGCTCCGCTATCCTAAATAGCTATATGCAGCAAAAAGTGGTCTGTCAATAGTCAAACTCCGCTGTTCTGGAAGGCTATTTGCAGCCCTGCAAGGTCATCCAAGTAATCTTACCCCTGTAACACACTCAGCGGGAGCCCTCTCGCCTATCTCTATGGGCTTTCCTCTTACCCGGGTGGAAGCCTTTCCGCCTACCCTAGCGAAAGGCTTTGGAGTCGTCTGGTCGAGTGTGGGTTTGCCCTCCCCACTCGCCTACTCCTGGGCGGGAGCATTCCCGCCTACTTCACTTGCCTAACTTGACATAGTTGGGCCCAAGTTCCACTCAGCGAATACGAGGTTGTACATTGTGGGGATTATGTTTACCCGGGATCCCACAACCATTTTCAAGCTCAGGTCGGGCGGTCAGGATTTCCCAGACTACACAGGCTAGTAAGTTCACAACCAGCGACTGACTAGCAGAGGAAGTCCAGACCACAGGGGCTAGCTGTAACGGCCCAAAATGTGAAGTGACACAAATAGATAATAAAATTCAATAATAAATGTCCCTTATGATGAAATATATGAAAATCAGTGTCGAGTTTAGTCGTCTTCGTTGATTTGACTTATGGATTTGCTTTTGTATTTTGACAATGAAATGTTACGACAGAAATCATTATGTCAGTGCAATGATTTAGCTCATCGAGACGATTGGGTTATGACCATCCTGAAGGTTTATGTTCTTACTGCATTGACATTTGTGGGATTAAATGTTAATAAGCGGTTGCTAAAGCTTCAGCTTTGGGTGTGATTAATAAATAGGCGGTGGGGAGAAATAAATTGAACATGTGCTTCTCTTCTTTACCTTATCTCCTACTGACTCTCCCTCCCTCTTGCCAAAAACGACAGCTAGGGCTCCCGGAAATGGAGCCATTCTTCCTCCTCTCTGCTCCTCATCTTCCACTCTTTACTGCATGAAATCTCACGGGATCCCGAAACGGATGTTGGGATCAGAGTTAGGCAAGGTTTGGCTTGGACTGGATTCATTCGGGGCATGTTGTTTATGCTAGATTGGTGATCTGGTTCTTTCTTTACGAATTCACTGTAAGCTCTCTCTTCCCTATTATTATTTCTTTTTAAGGGATTAGGGAGTCTAGCTCTTACAGGCATGGTAGTAGTTGCGTGAATTGAGATTTTTGGGCAGCTACTGTTCTCCTGCATGTTCTAGTTTACTTAGTCTGCAGTGTTTGGTTTCCCTTTAGCCGAGGAATTTATTTGGTTATTGTCGTTTTGGGAGTTTGGCCGGCTGTTCGAGCTTGACCAGTTTTGCTTGGCCTTTTTGCCTTGTCGTTACTTGCAAAGCAGAAAACTACTATGTGTGCCCTGTTTGGTGTTGTGCTTTACTTTTGTATGCCCTCTTATTATGAGCTGTAATGGTTGTAATCTTGCTGGTCGGCAGTTGAGCTTTGCTTTACCATATTGTAGTGGAGAAATATGTTATTTTGACTGGAGGGTTTTATTATTTCTTTTAGCCAACTATTACTGTCCTTGTCTTTCTTATGGGTAGAGGCTGATGTGGGTTTTAAATCCTCTTGGCATGCAAGTTCTTATAGTATAAATATCTGTTATTTTTTTGTGTGCGGATTTTGGGGCTTTTGGGGGCTTTACTTTATTTTTTGGCCGACTACTATTATTTAAAGTGATTGAGTATTCATTCAGTCTGCAAATGACATAGAGGGTTAAAAATGCGCTTTATCATTCATTTGAACTTATGCCCCTTTATGGTTATGAAAACGAGAGGGTTGATTATGTAGCTTCCAAGTGATGACGTTGTAACTATAAAGAGGTGCAACCCCGATAGAAAATTGCCTAATGAAATGATTGCTAATCACAGATATCGCAAAGGATGGCATCTCCAAATAGACGCGACAATAACATGAGTTGCGATACAAGAAGACTGATGGTGAGAGCTACATGTTTAAAATTATGCTTCATTACTCTCTTTTTCATTATGTGCACTCTTATTATTAGAATGTCAAATACATGGTTGTATATCCTAGCATGGAATAATTTTATATCACTGATAATGGTTATTGTTATTATGTACGGCCTTGTACAAAGGCAAACATGCGATTAGCTTCTGAGGGGATTAATAAACAAACAGACGCTAAGTATATTAACCAATTTCATACAACTAACATAAATAAAAATTGCATTGATGCATGGAAATATTACGGGTATAACTGAACGTGAATGCGCATAAATGATACTGATGGTTTGCCAAATCAGTCGACCGAAAGGCATAGACGCGTGTTGAACGTATTGATTTGAATACTGTAGACCCCCAGGGGTCGGGCCCAAAAGACTGAAATACTGAAATATGGATATTGAGACTGTGACAGTTACCCTTAACATTACTCAACGCAAAAGATGAAAAGACAACATAAGGAATTGTACTGTGATATTGACCACCGATACATAGCTAAGAACAACTTCTTACATGATAAACATGAGAACTGATATGGTTTTACAATTACATTACTTTCATGATTACATTGTCTTATATCTTATGTTCTTGCACTGATACTGGTACATAACTTTCTTTCTTACATAGATACGAGTATATAGCTACTGAAGATTATTGTTCTATAATTGCTTATACTGTTTTATGAGTACTAACTTTACAGTTATACTATTGCTATATAGTTTCATTACTGGTATAAAAACATGTTAGTACAAAAATATGTTTACTGATATGTTTAATCATTCATATGAATTGTACATCAAATAAAGAGGTATTCACCTCACTTAGTCATATTTTTATGACTAAGTCCGTCGCTAATTTTGTTCAGGTACCTGACGTGACTTTGGGTGTGCAAAGTAAAGTGAAGTGAATAACTAAGAAACAGAAATGACTCGTTAAATGATTCAAAGAATAAGGTACGTTTTTATTATGTGTTTTATTTTCTACTCACTAGCCGCACTTCATTCTGGGATAAATGACTTGAAAGTAGCTTAGATACAGAATTATGCGGGGTCTAAAATGGGGGCCTCACATTAACCACCCATTATTGTGTTTGGTAGTTAGTATTTTTACTTCTTTTTATATCCCGTCATCTCTGCCTGATTCTCATGTACCCCGATCAGACTGTTATTTTAGCTTTGTCCATTCGGGCAGGCCTTCGAGCCTATAAATAGGGTGGAGCAGCACTCCTAAGGCACGCTGACTCTAATTCAGTAACTTGCTTATTAAGAGATGCGGTCTCGATTCCCGGGCTTTGCAGTCTCCTGCTCGCACAACTTTCCTCCTTTAATTCCTTATAACTGCAACATTCATTCAATAGAAAGCCTACCGCAAGAGAGACATTCACCGCGGCGGGCCAAGTCTGGTGTTGCCACTTGGTGCTTTTTCGCTCCTTTGCTTTTCGTATGTGTTTTCAGTTCCGAGCTTCCATTCCTCCATTATCTGACCCTTCTCACGGTAGTGCACATAGAGTTGGTGTCAATCCTGGTACCAATAATTTTCATTTTCAATTTTTAATTATAGGAATTAGCCAAAACATATACAACTTTTCTAAAGACAAAAATAGTGATAATTAAATTAGAAAAATAAAAATATGTAGAAAAATTATAATATTTAAAGAATAGGGCTACCTCTGACGTTAGAACCTAATGTCATGCGCTAGCAATAGAAATTTTATTTTTTGATTGTTGAAACTTGAGGAGACCGGGCGGTCTGTTATCTAGTCGCAGCGGTCTACTAGTTTCTATGGTCAGGCGGTTTGGCTTAGCAAACAGAGGTTGCAGTCTGTTTGGTAGCAGTCTTGTAGTTTGATAGATCGGCAGTTTAGCGCTTTGGCAAATCGTTGTTATCGACCTCTGTCCTACAGAGTTGGCCTGGTGGTTCTGCCTTCTTGTATTACAGTCCGGAGAGCAACCCACAACTGCGACCTGTTAGCGACATGCAACTGCGGTCTGGTGGCTACCTGTGGTTGTGGTCAGGTTCTTCCCACGACAGCGGTCTGGAGGTTATCCACAACAATTGTCTAGAGGTTATCCGCAGTAGCTGTCTGGAGGTTGTCGACAACAACGGTCTGGTGGTTATCCGTAACTGCGGTCTGGGGCCTACCCACAGTAGCGGTCTCGAGACTTTCATTTGTTGAAGATCAGTGGCTTCCCAGGATATGTATTTTCCATTGTATAGTCTTGCGGCTTGTATTTTGTCCCACATCGCTTGTTGTATTCTCTTATCTCCCCCATTTTCTATAAATAAGAGAACATACATTTGTATTATTTATATTTTTGGAGCAATAAAATTTGCTTTTTATTTAGTTTTTTCATTGTAACAGAGCTAACCGATCCTTTGCTCCTCTTTGCTCACGGTTTCTTTTTCTAATCGCTTGTGGTCTCTTTCCCAACCCGCCCTCCCTTGCTAGTTGCTCTTCTTTGTGGCATGTTCTGTTCGCGCGACTTTGTTTTTTCCCACTTGTGTTTGCGCGACCTATTCTGTTTATGTGGCCTCTTTTCTCTGTTGTGTTTGGGGGGGTTGTTTTCTCTACCCGTGCGGTTTCTTATGTCTTTCTATAGACATTCCAACTCTCTCTTCTTCTTCTCCCCTATTTGCTCTTCCTTCTCTTTGTACTTCTTCCATTTCTACTTCTGGTAATTTGGATACTGCTTCAAAGTTCACTGGTCCCAATTGCCCTGACTATAGTGTGTCCTTTGTTTTCTTATTACGCTCTCAACGTAAGCGCCACCATTTAACTGTTGATCCTCCTGCTTATGGCTCTACTGCTTTTGATGATTGGGATGCTAGTGATGCCTTGGTGCGAACATGGTTAGCCAATAGTGTAACACGCCCTATCCGTCGCATAGCATATAGCAGTAGGTCCGGCCGGGGCCCGACGCCATATACCACAGACAGACCGGATGGTTACTCAATGAGATACCATCCAACTAATATCACCGTCCTACACAGAGTCATTCTAGCGGAAGCAATTATTAAAAGTTACAAATTTAGAACCCAGCCATAAACATGAATGTCCACTACTCAAACCAACAGCAATGGACGTACAATACACAAGTACAATGGCCTTAAGGCCTTACAATTGTTTACTCAAATAAAATGTGTCTTCCATACCACGATACGCAGGTCAGTCACACATGAATGAAACAAGTAAACACTCAAAATTTGGCCTTCGAGGGCCGGCTCAGTAACTTGGGCTTTAGCCCGCTATTTACCGCTCGGCTCCGCAGCACCTGTAAGCAACAATCCACCGCAACGGTGGCAAACAAAAGCAATGGTCAGATATGGTGACCAAATTATAATGATCCCGCCCCCATACTCGGGGCGGCGATGCTCTTTCCCTGCACTTTGTTAGCATAACCAAGCAGTATAGTGAATAAACACTTCATCACAGGCATGGACACACATGGCCTCACACCCCGTGCTTTCAGGGCACATTCTCGGTGAACACGGTCCAAGCCCGCTGACTCACCACCGTCCCCTGGACGGCAATATCTCGTGAGCATTTGGTCTCTCTGGCCACTGCCTAAGACCATCTATATATGCCAACAGCGAGTACCACGTACCTTAGGTCTCTCTAACCGAACCACATAGATCGGGTACGGTTCCGCCTAACCCGTTGCTCACACTGCAACGTCAACTTAAGCCGTCTGCGCGGGTCAAGCTTCCCCGAGTCCCGTATCATTTACACACATCACATAACCCAGTTATGTTTAGGTTGGCTCCCAGACCACCATATTGGCAGAATTACGTATCTGCCCAGTTTTCCGAGTGCACCTTGTAGTTAATACCCAAGGCTCCCTGTTGCAATCTACCACGTAGAAAACCCGAAAAACAAACATTCGCGTGGAGTCTTCTCCAGCCATTCATGCAATGCAACATCACCAATCCAGACCAACTTGTCCGGGTAGGCTTCACACATCATGCCTATATCCGTTCTCGATTACGGACTCTACATGTACACAATAGGGACTATTCATGTCTACCCGAAGGAACGCCTCAAACTCACCGCAAACTCGTGAGAGCGGGCTTCCTATGCAAAGAAAAGAGGACTTCACATGTCCTAGGATGAGAATCGTTACCCTAGCATTTTTCCTTAGCGCCATGGAAATGTATGCAGATGAAAAGCACTGCAATCTCCTTGCCTCTGTAGATCCGAAGTCGGCTCGCGATTTGGAGCTCCGAAGCTCCGCCGATGACCGGATCTAGCCTCCTTTCTTCTTCCTTGCTCTCCCCTCTCTCTAGAATTTAGAAAGAGACTAACCCAAGTAAAATGGGGTTTTCTAAGCCCTAAACTCGGGTATATCCAGGCAAGAACAGCCCCCAGCCGTCGGATCCCAAAATATGGAAACAGACGACCACGATCCAGACATGAAATACAAAATTTGGGACGAACACGGCCTGTGACACGCTCGTGTCCAGGGCCGTGTTCCCCATTCGCCGTCGAAACTGACGCGTCTCGAAAAGAACACGGGTACCCGACACACCCACGACAAACTTGACACGCTCGTGTCATACAGTATACGGCCGTGTAGTGTGCCGTGTTACTCCATCGAAACAGGACCGAAAATTGCCCGAAAGGGACACGGGTACTCGACACGCCCGTGTCGTATTTTGACACGCCCGTGTCTACCAGACATGGCCCATATGCCACACCGTGTGTCTCCCCTTCCACGGCCCAGCTTCAACCTGTGAAGGACACGACCTGTGACGCGCCCGTGTCCCAGGTCGTGTTTGCTGCTCGGCGATCGTCGACTCCAAAATTCATCGACCTCTCGGCCAGATCGTCGACCCGAGCACGACAAGCCCCGGGACACACCACCCCAGGCTGTGTGACCCCTGCCAAGTTCCAAACTTGGCTCAAAATGCCACCCGTCGCTCTTTTGAGTTTCGGGGCGTTACAACTCTCTCCCTCTTAAAAGAATTTCATCCCGAAATTGCATAAAGGAAAGATAAACACAAAACTTAGACGGTACCTGAGTGGAATAACTCCGGGTACTCCTCAAGCATGGTCTTCTCTCGCTCCCACGAGAGATCCTCTCGACCACAGTTGTCCCAACGGACCTTGACCATCCTGATCTCTTTGTTGCGTAGCCGCTTGACTTCTAAGTCCTCAATTCGTACGGGCTTGACCTTCGTCGTCAAACCATTATTGACCGACACTTGATCAGCCGCAATCACTTGCGAAGGCTCTTGCACCACCTTCCGCAGTACTGATATGTGGAATACATCGTGTAGTCCACTAAGCTCCACTAATAGCCTCAATCGATAAGCTGCTTCGCAAATCCGCTCCAGAACCTCAAACGGCCCAAGGTACCTCGGGCTTAGCTTCTTCAAGCGCCGCACCCGCGAGACACCATTGAACGGCTTGATCTTCAAGTACACCCAGTCGCCGATAGTGAACTCCACGTTCCTATGCTTGGCGTTATAGTACTTAGTCTGCCGGTCCTGAGCGATTAGCAACCTCTCTCGAATCGTTCAAACTAACAACGTTGCAGCTTCCACCTCTTGGCGCTTGTACAACTTTGACTCACCCGTTTCCAACCAAGACAATGACGTGCGACATCTTCTACCATAAAGGGTCTCGAAGGGCGCCATTTGTATGCTCGCCCGGTAGCTATTGTTGTAAGCAAACTCCACCAAGTATAGGTGATCTTCCCACTACTTCCCGAAATCCAGGACGCACATGTGAAGCATGTCTTCCATCGTCCTATTGACCCTCTCGGTCTGACCATCCGTCTATGGATGAAAGGCTGTGCTGAAACTCAATTTTGTTCCAAACATCTGCTGCACCAACCTCCAATCATTGGACGTGAACTGCCCATCTCGGTCACTCACAATGCTGCGGGGCATACCGTGAAGCCGCACTATGTTATCCACATATAACTTTGCCAATTTTTCCACAGAATCGTCCTTCCTATGCGGAATGAAGTGTGACACCTTCGTCAAACGATCCACGATCACCCAGATGGCATCGTGTTCCTTCTACTACCTTGGCAACCCGTGCACAAAAGTCCATAGTAATGTCGTCAAACTTCCACTCCGGAATAGGCACGGACTTCAAGAATCCTCCCGGCTTTTGGCATTCCGCCTTCATCAAGGCGCATGTTTGACACTTCGCCACGTAGAGTGCCACATCCTTCTTAAGTCCTGACCACCAGAACAATTTCTTCACATCGCGGTACATCTTCGTGCTCCCCGGGTGAATCGAGTACTTGGTATGATGCGCCTCGTACAACAATTCCACCCGCAAATTGCCCACGTTTGGGACACATAGACGACCGTCTTTCCATATCAGACCATCCACAACAACGAATTGGGAATTTGACCCATCCAAAGCTTCAACCATGATTTGCTTCATGCGGCCATCCATATCCAAAGCATGTCAAATCCGATCAGCCAGGTCACACTGAACTTCCTTCCAGTTCAATAGCACTTCAACACTTGACTGCTTGTCTACGCAAGACATCTCTAACGCCCCCCAACTCCCGAACCAACCGCTCATCATGGACCTACAACCAATAGGCTTGAGCTGGGGCCCTGTGACTCAACGCATCTGCAACCGCGTTGCCTTTCCCAGACACATAGTGAATTTTGAACGTGTAGTCCCCTAGGAACTCCATCCATCTCCTCTGTCGCATGTTTAGATCTTTCTGATCCAACAAGTATTTCAGACTCTTGTGGTCGGTATAGATGTCGACCTTCACCCCGTACAAGTAGTGCATCCACAGCTTCAAGGCAAAAATCACTGCCGCTAACTCCAAGTCATGGACCGGATAATTCCTCTCATGCACTTTCAGCTATCGCGAGCCATACGCTATCACACTACCATGCTGCAGTAGGACACAACCCAGTCCACTGCCCGAAGCATCGCTGTAGATCTCAAAACCTTCAGTCCCACTCGACGAACTCAGCACATGCGCCGTGGTCAACCGACTCTTCAGCTCCTCAAAAGCTCGTGCGCACCCCGGCGTCCAAACAAACTTCTGATCTTTCCTCGTCAGAGTCGTGAGGGGTAATACTATCCGCAATAAGTTCTCCATGAAGCGCTTGTAATAGCCGGCAAGCCCCAGAAAACTCCGGACTTCCGCTACCGTAGACAGCACAGGCCACTTTCTTATCGCAACAATCTTCGCCGGATCCACCGCAATTCCCTCTCCACTGACTATGTGACCAAGGAACGCTACTGAGGACAACCAAAACTCGCATTTGGAGAACTTGACGTACAATTGATTTCTCCTCAGCGTCTCCAACACCAAATGCAGATGCTTGAAGTGATCCTCCTTACTCTGCGAGTACACTAATATGTCGTCGATGAAGACGATCACAAAGTGGTTTAGGTACTCCCTGAAAGTCCTGTTCATCAGATCCATGAACACTGACGGTGCATTCGTCAGCCCAAACGGCATGACCGTAAACTCGTAATGCCCGTATCTCGTACTAAAAGCTGTCTTGGGGATATCACTCTCCCTTATCCTCAGCTGATAATACCCAGACTTGAGATCCAACTTTGAGTACACCGTCGACCCGACTAACTGATCAAATTGATCATCAATTCTCGGGATCGGGTACTTGTTCTTTTCCATTAGCTTGTTCATTTCTCGGTAATCAATACACAGTCTCAAGCTTCCGTCCTTCTTCTTAACAAAAAGGACCGGTGCGCTCCAAGGAGACAAACTTGGACGCACATACCCCTGCTCCAACAACTCCTGAAGTTGTACCTTCAGCTCTACCATCTCCTTAGGCGCTAGCCGATACAGAGAGCGTGACACAGGTTTAGCATCTGGCACTAGCTCGATGGTGAAATCAATCTCCCGTTGAGGCGGGGCTCTAGGAAGTTCGCCAGAGAACACATCAGGGTACTCAGATACCACTGAAATACTGTCCAACGTAGGCTTAGGCTTGCAACCTCCACTAGCGTAAAGAACAGCTCTGCACCAGCATGAACCGCCTTTACCACCTGAAGAGCGGACATCAAAGTCTTGCTCGACCCTTTCAAGCCCGTAAAAGTCGTCTCACGACTTGTTCCCAACTTGACTAACTTGCGACTGCAATCAATATAAGCTTGCTGCTCCGAGAGCCAGTCCATGCCAAATATTACGTCGAACTCTACCAGCAACAGTAACGACGCTTGCAAGTCGAATTCTTGACTCCCAATATGAATCTTAACGCCACAGATTCTATCTGTGTGCATGGAACATCCATTCAACAACAACACATCCAGTTTGTCCTTTGCCATCGAAGAAGGTACTCCGATGCGCGATATGAATCCTTCGGACAAAAAAGAGTGTGAAGCTCCCGTATCAAAGAGTGCTCTCGCCGCATACTTACAAATCAAAACAAATCCTGTACAAGCAGTGTAAGATAACATGCGCATAATAAGTATTTAAAAATTAACTTGCTATAAATTTAAACTGTATCTGTCACCATATCCACTTGCTTAATGGCCTCCTGCTGGCCAAGATTGTAAACTCTAGGTTGAGCCGGAGCATAATGGGACGCGGTTGACTCCACCGCCTTGCCCTTCTCTTCATATGTTGCTCCCGGCTTCCTTTCGGACTTAGGACGTCCGCTCCAGCAGTCACGGGCAAAGTGCCCCGGCGTCCCACAAGTAAAGCATACGCCCGGGGTTCGACCCGTGTTCGCCCCAGAAGCACCAGAAGAAGGGGCTGAACCCGAAGTCCTAGCCTTCTTATTGAACTTGCGATACCTAGACTTCGCATTAGCCGGCACTTTGAACTCTGTCCTCTTCTCACCAGATTTTTTCTTTGCTTGCACATTTTTCATGTCCTTCTCCAAAGACCGGGCCGTATTGACCAGGGTTAAGAAGACCTGCGTCATAGGCCCCGAGAGCAGTAGCCTCAAGTCATCTCTCAAACCTTCATAGAATCGGTTTATCTTGAGCTCCTCATCCTCGAATGTGGAGCTAGCGTACCGACCCAATCGAGTGAACTCATGGAAATACTCATCCACGCTACTCTCTCCTTGCACCAATTTCAGGAACTCATTCTCTAATGCTATCCTCTGCGCCAAAGGGAGGTACCTTGCCAAGAACAATCTCGAAAACTCTTCCATCGAGACGTCCATGAGTTGTCTTCCTCTCAAGTGATGCAGCTCTAGACCTTCCCACTACAACCTCGCATCTCCGTCCAACAGGAATGTAGCTATAGTGGTCATCTGCCACTCCTCCGTTTCAGTAGCTGTCAGTACTCTCTTCACTCGGGAGAGCTAGTCTTCAACTTGAGATGAGGTTCCCAACCCCGAGAACATAGGAGGATTGAAGCTCATAACGTGCTTGAGCTGCCTTTCAGTTGCTCGCCTCGGCACCAAAGGCTCCACCACTACCTGCTCCACTCTTCTCGGTTCATCCCTTTGAAGAAGTACCTACTCCATCGTAGGAGCAGGCTGCTACATTTGCCATGCAGGTTGCGTATTGATCATGTCAAACACTGCTTTGGCAACCAATCGTATGGTTTCAGCCGAGGGAGGTGTTGCAGGAGCATCATTTAGTGCGCTACTAGCCTCAGAAATTGGGCGTTCTGACGGCCCTGCACCACTTCTGGTCACCTATAGTTGTACAACACATCGTTAAGCGACCAAACAAAATTACAAAAAGCAATTATAAGAACACGAAGATTCCTCAAGCACATGTATTTTCATTCATAAGTGGACATTCATGGGTTTTTTTGATGTTATAATGATGACACACACACACGTGCTCACCACCCCATAAAAGAATTCGTCCACGAATTCATTTAAGCCTGACCGAAACCAGTAGTCTGATACCAAATTGTAACACCCCCTATCTGTCGCATAGCATATAGCAGTAGGTCCGGCCGGGGCCCGACGCCATATACCATAGACAAACCAGGTGGTTACTCAATGGGATACCATCAAACTAATACCACTGTCCTACACAGAGTCATTCTAGCGGAAGCAATTATTAAAAGTTACAAATTTAGAAACCAACCAGAAGCATGAATGTCCACTACTCAAACCAACAGGAATGAACATACAATATACAAGTATAATGGACTTAAGGCCTTACAATTGTTTACTCGAATAAAATGTGTCTTCCATACCACGGCACGCAGGCCGGTCACACATGAATGAAACACGTAAACACTCAAAATTTGGCCTTCGAGGGCCGGCTCAGCAAATTGGGCTTTAGCCCGCTATTTACCGCTCGGCTCCGCAGCACTTGCAAGCAACAATCCACCGCAACGGTGGCAAACAAAAGCAACGGTCAGCTATGCTGACCAAATTATAACGATCCCGCCCCCATAATCGGGGCGGCAATGCTCTTTTCCTGCAATTTGTTAGCATAACCAAGCAGTATAGTGAATAAACACTTCATCACAGGCATGGGCACACACGACCTCGCACCCTGTGCTCTCAGGGCACATTCTCGGTGAACACAGTCCAAGCCCACTGACTCACCACCGTCCCCTAGACGACAATATCTCGTGAGCATTTGGTCTTTCTGACCACTGCCTAAGACCCTCTATCTATGAAAATGGCGAGTACCACGTACCTTAGGTCTCTCTAACCGAACCACATAGATCAGGTACGGTTCCGCCTAACCCGTTGCTCACACCGCAACATCAACTTAAGCCGTCTGCGCGGGTCAAGCTTCCCCAAGTCCCGTATCGTTTACACACATCACATAACCCAGTTATGTTCAGGTTGGCTCCCAGGCCACCATATTGGCAGAATCATGCATCTGCCCAGTTTCCTGGGTGCACCTTGGAGTTAATCCCCAAGGCTCCCTGTTGCAATCTACCATGTAGAAAACCCGAAAAACAAACATTCGCGCAGAGTCTTCTCCGGCCATTCATGCAATGCAACATCACCGATCCAGACCAACTTGTCCGGGTAGGCTTCACACATCATGCCTATATCTGTTCTCGATTACGGACTATATATGTACACAACGGGGACTATTCATGTCTACCCGAAGGAATGCCTCAAACTCACCTCAAACTCGCGAGAGCGGGCATCCTATGCAAAGAAAAGAGGACTTCACATGTCCTAGGATGAGAATTGTTACCCTAGCATTTTTCCTTAGCGCCTTGGAAATGTATGCGGATGAAAAGCACTGCAATCTCCTTGCCTCCGTAGATCCGAAGTCGGCTCGCGATTTGGAGCTCCGAAGCTCCGTCGGTGACCGGATCTAGCCTCCTTTCTTCTTCCTTGCTCTACCCTCTCTCTAGACTTTAGAAAGAGACTAACCCAAGTAAAATGGGGTTTTCTAAGCCCTAAACCCGGGTATATCCAGGCAAGAACAGCCCCCAGCCGTCAGATCCCAAAATAAGGAAACAGACGGCCACGATCCGGACCTGAAATCCAAAATCTGGGCCTAATACGGCCTGTGACACGCCCGTGTCCAGGGCTGTGTTCCTAATTCGTCGTCGAAACTAACGCGTCCCGAAAAGAACACGGGTCCCGACACGCCTGTGTCAAACTTGACACGCCCGTGTCATAAAGTACACGACCGTGTAGTGTGTCGTGTTACTCCATCGACACAGGACCGAAAAATGCCCGAAAGGGACACGGGTACTCGACACGCCCATGTCGCATTTTGACACGCCCGTGTCTACCAGACACGGCCCGTGTGCTACACCGTGTGTCTCCCCTGCCACGGCCCGACTTCAACCCATGAAGGACATGGCCTGTGACACGCCCGTGTCCCACTCCGTGTTCGCTGCTCGACGATCGTCGACTCCAAAATTTGCTGACCTCTCAGCCAAATCGTCGACCCGAGCACGACACGCCCTGGGACACGCCCGTGTCCCAAGCCGTGTGACCCCTGCCAAGTTCCAAACTTGGCTCAAAACGCCACCCGTCGCTCTTTTGAGTTTCGGGGCATTACAAACAGTTTGTATGATGAGTGCTTTCCTATCATTCGACATGATACGACAGTGAAAGCTTCCAGGAATTATCTTGCTGTCTTGTACTACAAGGGAGCGCAGACTTCATGCATTTATACTTTATATGCGAATCTTTTTGCCCGGCCTGTCATGACTCCGCCTGCGGCCTATCAAGAAGTTCAAACTCTTGGTGCTGAACTTCTTCAACATCGACCATTTTCTGCAGATCTCGTTGAGCAACATAAACACTTTCAAGAACTTCTTATTGTTTTCTACTTGTTTCGTCTGTCAGAATCTTTTAATATGATTCGATAACAGATTCTTGGAGAGGCTGACACTCCAACTCTGGATGCTACTGCCGCTCGCATCTTTGTTGTTACTACTCTTTTTCAACATTCTTTACTACCCTCTCCTGATACTGTTGCTCATCCGGCTCGTCATGATACCTCAGGTGGTCGAGGGGGTCGTATTGGTGGTCGTGGTTACTCTAAGTATCTCTACTCTCATTATGGCAAGGTTGGTCACCTGGTTGATTGTTGCTGGACCAAAAATCCTCATCTTCGCCCTACTTTGGCCTATTCCCCCTCCAATAAGTCCGCTTCTTCTTTTGATACTTTGTCGGGTGCTGCTTAGTTGACCATTACAGGTAGGTGGCTTATTGATTCAGATGCAACTAGTCATATGATAAGGAATTCTCGTGTTTTTTTTCTCGACTAGACAAACATAACAGGTTCCCTCTAGTTCTTATTGCGAATGGGTCACCGTCTCCTATTTGTGGATCTGGCATCGTGTATGTGACTCCTTCCCTTCTGCTTGAGGACACTCTTTATGTCTCGAATTTTCCTTGCAACCTTCTTTATGTTTCTTCTCTTTACAAAAAGTTGAATTGTGTGGCTATTTTTATTGTGTCTACTTATTCGTTTCAGAATCCTCACTCCAAGGAGATGATTGCTACTGAGACTAAAAGCGGCGGCTTGTTCTACCTTGATAACATTTCGACTTTTTTCGCCTATTCTTCTCTTCTTAAGTGACATCTTCTCCCTGGGCATCCTCCTCCTCAGATTCCTTAACAGCTTCTGCTTGATCTACCTCGGTGGGACTCTTCTCTTAATTATGAGGCTTGTCAATTTGACAAACAACATCGTTATACCTTTCCAGCAAAGCATGAACGTAGTTCTTCTCGTCCTTTTGAACTTGTTCATTCAGATGTTTGGGGTTGTGCTCCTATCCGAACTATTGGTAGGGGTAGTTTCTATTTTGTTACTTTTATTGATGACAATTCTAGATGTACATGGTTATATTCGTTATAAGAATGTTCTGAACTTTTTTGCATTTTTACTGCGTTCTTTAATGAGATCTGTACTCAGTTTGATGTCCCTATTAAGATACTTCACACTAATAATGCTAAGGAGTATCTAAGTCATCATTTAATATTGTTTATATGCATCATGACATTGTACATCAAACTTGTTGTCCTTACACCTCTCAATAGAATGACATTGCTGAATGCAATAATCGACATCTCCTGGATGTGGCTCGTAACCTTCTCACTCATATGCATGTTCCTCGGTCCTATTTGGGTCATGTTATTCTTCTTTCCTATTTCCTCATCAACCGAGTTCCGTCTTCGGTCTTCAACGACAAAACCCCATTTTCTGTTTTGTATCTTGATGCGAATCTGTTTCATTTAACTCCTTGTGTCTTTGGATGCACCGTGTTTGTCCACTCTCCTTCTTCTGGTCGTGACAAACTCGCTCCTTATTCTACCAAGTGCATCTTTTTGGGCTATTGTCCAACACAAAAGGCTATATGTGTTATGATCATGTTCTCCGGAAACAGTAAGTATCTGCGGACGTCACTTTCTTTGATAATGCTCCGTTCTTTCACCATCTGGTTATTTTTTTCTTTTCATATTGTTTCAACACCTCTTCCTGAGTCTGTCCTTCCTTCTTCTCCACCTATCTATGATTCTTCGAATGAGTCGCTGCCACCAACTCCTGGGCCAACAATCTTTACTTTGGATGGGTCTGATACAGTAGACAGGTCCAATCTTGATCTTCCCATTGCTCTTCAGAAAGGTGTTCAAACTTGCACTCATGATGAGCCGAGAACTCCTATTTATAGGTATGAGGAGGAGTATCATCACCAACCATAGCGATAGGATAACCGCTCGTCAGTCCTGCAGCTAACATCATGCATCCACACAATGCAAATATAAGGATCAGTCCATAGGTGAAGAAAGCTGTGCGTAAAGAAGTGCGGACACCACTCTATCCACATAACCAACCCACAAAACAATGCAAACAACTCGACAATCTGCATAGCTGAGCGAACAATACCATCAGTCCGCGTGGACTTGGACACTCCAGCCAAGCATCCTGATCCATCTCGCGCTAAGACGAAATGCTGGATTCCACATCCAATCCACCAGTTCGGCGGACTCTGCAATCAGCCCACGCACCCGACGATCTCCTAGGACTAAGCAATAACCAAACTTGTCACACTCTTGTGACCAATTCCATAACGAGCAAACTCTGCGGTCTCCAACCAACCAGGCCACCTGAGAACAAGTACCGCACCAAAGCCGAATAACAACAGTCTGCATAGTTATGGACTGCTCCTATCAGACAACGCGGTCTCCAGGTGAACCATTCCACACAACTGTGCTAAACTCTACGATCTCATAACCAGACCGCAAGAACAGAAGACAGCCGGACTCGGCATACGATACCTAAATGATCAACTCTAGTTTGAGTCTTGTGGATTGTATGTTTGTTGGCTGTATAATATTTCATTTGATGAATAAAAGTACTATATGCATTTCATTTTATATATTTTGACAAGTTCTTTTATTATGAAATTATTTTTATTATGATAGAGTAGTTCAATTTAATAAATGCCCTTAGAGTGTTTGCTTCCATAGGTTAAGTAGTAACTTGATGTGAGAACCTATGATTTCAGAAGCTTCATTCTTAAAGGTCCCTGATCGTTATATCATCTTAGAAGCTAAGGGCGATGATGATACCTTTAAGATTAGCATGTGCATTGGCTGATGACCCGTCCACACAGGTCATGATATTGTGATATCAAGTCATCACATGGGTACTTGTTATGAACAAGTTGTACTGGACAGACCCACTGTGAGAATACTTTGTGGATTGTTATATGAACGTGCCACAAGTATGGCTCAATTGGCAATGGTGTTTGTGGTCCTTTGACCTGAAGTCACAGCTTTCATTGAGTGAGGAAGAGCGTGCTTTGATGCCATCAAAAGTCCAGTCTTGAGAAAGTTGGATGATAAATGTGGTTATTGGATACGTTACAAATCATTTGGGTGTTTGTGTGTGAGCAGAGATGGGATTTGTCCTCCTATATGACAAGAGTTGCATCCATGGGGCCCCTTGATGGAATGAGACTGAGAAGTGCATGACCATGCTTGGTTGGGTCAATATATGATATTGGACTCACAAATTTTCTATAAGTCCATTCTAGATCAAGAAACTTGGATTGAACATTTATGAGGGTGATACAGTTTATACCTCTTGTTCTATCCAGATGTAAGGGACGAAGGGACATGACAACACTGTAACATTGGTCACAATGATTTTCGAGCTTTATAAACTCTTACTGTTTGGGGAGCAATGATGTATTACTAGATGCCGCTCATTGTTTGTGAAGCTTTTGTTTCATGCTTTCTAGATCAAGTGGGAGACTGTTGGTGCAACCATAGTGATATGGAAGTGATCAAGCATGTAGCCACACTACCAACTCAGTATGAGCATATCAGGGTCGCACATAAGATTGTGGAGAAATTGAGAGATTAGATCTGTACTATTTAGCTCATATAATGAGTTCAAGGATATTGAAAAAGGGGCTGAAAATATTCTAAGGCATTTGGCATTGAGTGTGTTTAGCTCACTCAACGCCATGGGGCTGATGGAGTTGAGTGTGTTTAGTTCATTCAACGCCATGGAGGTTGGAAAATTCTAAGGCATTTGGTGTTGAGTGTGTTTAGCTCACTCAACGCCATCAGGCTGAAAGAGTTGAGTCCAGTCAACGCTTTCGCGGGTTAAGTGTTAACTCTGCGAATGTTGGCGTTGAGTGCGCTGACTGTCGCACTTAAGCGTTGAGTGCGTCGAGTCCACTCAACGCCTTCGTCGAGTAAAGGGGTTTACCTGGCGAATCTGGCTCTTAGGCATTGAGTGTATTGTATTCACTCAACGCCATTCGACGAAGGAGTTTGACGTTCTGGCCTTTGGCAAAGATTTCGTCGAGCTGAGTTCGATGAATCCAGTCTGACATTCTGGCCTTTGGCGCAGATTTCGTCGAGCTGAGTTCGACGAATGCGTTCGACGTTTTGGCATTTGGCGCAGATTTCGTCGAGCTGAGTTCGACGAATGCGTTCGACGTTCTGGCCTTTGGCACAGATTTTGTCGAACTGAGTTCCACGAATTGTTCGTCGAGCTGAGTTCGATGAATTGTTCGTCGAGCTGAGTTCGATGAATTGTTCGTCGAGCTGAGTTCGACGAAGGCCCATGCTGAGTCAAATGTTGGCTTGCTGAATTTATCTCCTGGGATATAAATAAGATGTTTAGGGTTCTCTGGGATGTTTCTTTTCATTCAACACACGGGCCGATACTGTGCGATAAGAGGAAAACCTGGAAACTCGACGGAAGAGTTCCGCCAATTCTGTCGCCGATTCCGATCCCGATCCCGGTGAGTGTCGCCGCCGCCTCTCCTACAACAGATCTAGCAATCTGTAGAGACGCTGAGTGCCCTCTCCTGACCTAGCACTTGTGTGACAAGTTGCTGTGGGTTCTCTCGATCGTGTGGATTACTGTAGAGGCACAAATATACTTTCTGCGCTCAAGACTCTAGCCGCTGTGTGGCCGACCTGATTTTTCTGGAGCATCTAGGTTGAGTTCTGACTCAATCCCTCAAAGGTAATTTTTATTACAACATGCTTTACTTCTTGATTCATGAATATTGCTAGATCCAAACTCGTTTGGATTTTTCTTGGTCTTTTTCCGTTGCATGCACAAGTATTGTGCCATCCCCCAAAACCCAACATCCTCATCTTCGACTCTGCGATCGGCTCTTCCGGGTCCAAGGCAGTTATCTCAGAGCAAATGTTCTTCATCTTCAAGAAGAAAGAAGAAATGGACATATCACCTTGAGTGGCCTTCGCCAACTCATTTTCCAAGAACTATAGTCGGGCTACGTTCTTCTTGTTTAATATTGAAACCAAAAACTCGGTCTCTTGTGGAGTTCACCCTTGGGGAAGGGGTGATCACACACTTATTTCTCTCCTGCAAGCCAAACGACAAAGAGAAAACTGACCCAAGGGCTCGGCGTGGAGGTCCCACCACACACCCGAAAGATCTTGGAGCGCTTCCCCTCCTTAGCCAAAGGCCAAGCTAAGGCTACCTCAGAAAGCGCTAGAAGACTGGAGAATAAGTGAGCATGCCTTCTGAGGTACCCCTGGAGTCCTATTTATAGATTTATGAAAACGACCTGCAAATAGCCAACCTCCGCTGTTCCAAACAGCTATGTGCAGTCCAGGTTGGCTTGCCAACAGCGTAGCTTCGCTGTTCTAAAAAGCTATGGGCAGTCCAACGAGGGCAATATGGTAAACAACATCATGGGTCGCTTGGCGAGTCCCTCCACCCCCCCCTAAAGCCTCTGCTCGCCTGGGGCGGCGAGTACGAGCTCAGCTGGCCCTACTGGGCCTCGGCGAGTACGGGCCCGGCTGGCCCTACTTGCTGGCTTCACCTGGCGAGTGCGAGCCTTTTGGCTCTATTCGCCCTTGATGATTCCACGTCGCCTGGGCGAGCTGGGAGCTGTCGAGCTCTGGCCCTTGAGTGCTCGCGTGGGGCCAGGACTGCATGATCATGCGGGTCGGCTCTTGAGAAATTGAGCCCAATGAATGCTGAGTTCCGCCCGACGAACGCCGAGCTCCATTCGACGAACGCCGAGCTCCGTCCGACGAACGCCGAGCTCCGTTCGACGAACTGACTGGACTGGGCGGGCTTCTCTCAACACCAAGGTAGAATGACATTGAGTGTCTGGACTTCACTTAATGCTAAGGTAGAACGACATTAAGTGTCTGGACTTCACTCAATGCTAAGGCAGAATGGCGTTGAGTGTCTGAACTTCACTCAACGCTAAGGCAGAATGGCGTTGAGTGTCTGGACTTCACTCAACGCTAAGGCAGAACGGCGTTGAGTGTCTGGATAAGCTAGTACTCGCCATCTCTACCTACCTCCTGGTGAGTGCGAGCCCGGCTGGCCCTACTCGCCTGCCACTAGCCGGGCTCGCATGGACGAGCTGGGGGCTATCGAGCTCTGGCCCCCTTGGTGCTCGCCCGAGACTTGAGAAAAGGGAGTCGGCCGATCTGGTTCCCGGCGACCCCACTCGCCGGATACGGGATTGTCCACAATCACCGCTCTATTTGAGCTTGGCAATGCTCGGAAAGAATCATCAAACCCCAAGTGATCGGCGAGTGCGGCAGGAGCCAGAGCGAATCTTCGGGTGGGGTCCACCTACGACTATATCTATGTGTCTGCGTACCTGGGTGACTTTTGTCATTCCCTTCGCTCTAATCTTGTCGAGATGCCAATCCCCAAGGAGATCCAAGAGAGGCTCGCTCGAATTCACGAGGCTTCCTCTGCTCGCATTGCCAGCCTGACTGCGGTTCCCCTTGGCATCCCACAGAGCGGCTCGCCCGAGCCCAATCCCGCCAAGAGGGCGAAACCATTTCCCCAGGCGGTCGAGCCCATATTCGACGACCTAAAAATGACCTTGGAGCACGGGACCGGCTCCACAAATCTGCCTGCCCTTGAGAAGGGAAAAAATATTGTTGACCTCTACACTGACCCGGACAACCAACAGGATGGCGCTGAAGATTCCGCGCCGCGAGCTAAGAACACCGTTGGCGACTCGCGGCTTAGAACACCAGATAATCGCCCTCGGGATCCATCACCCCCCTCCGGGACCCTAGGGCTGGACTCGCAGAGGCCGAACTCGCCGGTTCACGCCCCTTCCCCTCAATGACCTGCTAGGACCGCGGGGGGAGGTGCTGAAGCCATCCCCGTTCCGTGCTTCAATCTTCTTTCGCCAAAAACACACTGCCCAGACCGCGGTAAGAATCTGAGATTGGTCCCTCCCCATACTTTCTTGGGGCTGCCGAGCTCGTCAGGTAAGCCGGCCTCTGGTTTTTGTCATGTAATTTTTCGGGATACTCGCCTTCCATACTGATGCTTAACTGTCTTCATAGCTCTTCCCAGCCAGTCTGAGGCCGAAGAGTTTTCGCGACCAACCCGCTATTACCCCCTCCCCTCTCCGAGCTTGCTAGACTCCTATTTGGGCTCAAAAGTGGAGAACGACGAGCTGATAAGGAGGGGGATCGAGCTCTTCAAGAAGCTGGCGTGCGGCCTGCGCCAGGTGCAGGAGGACAATGAGGCACTGCAGCGCGACTACGTGCGGCTCGCGGATGAGGTGAGGGGCAACCCGGCTGGCAAGGCGATGTCCCCTTCCCAGATTTTGGATGAGATTGATGAGGGCCTCCTGGTCACCCAGATAAACTCGGGGCAGATTCGCGAGCTCCTCAGCTCATGATAATCTGGGGGGCGGGGGATGTGAGGCCGAGGTTGATAAAAACGGCTCCGTTGTTGAGCCTACTGGCACTCGCCTCCCGACCCCTCAGCTCGCGCATCTTGTTCCTTTTTCTTCTGCACTTGATTTCGTTGAACTATATTCTCTTGTTCTGTAATAACTTAGAATATATATTTTTTAGATTCCAATGTCTGCTATTTGAATAATATATCTCCCCTTATGTTCAACTCGACATGTGATGGACAAGTCATAGAAGTCGGCGAGCTGGGGTTGACGAGCTGGGATAGGCGAGTTGGACTGATCGGTCAGCTCGGCCTCAGATTTCTTTTTCTATAAATAGCCCCCCTCACCAACCCCATACCACCTCCTTTACTGCTTTCATACCCCCTTTTCTCGCCCTCTTTTCTTTCGTATTCACGTTCTAACCCTCCCGCGAGCATGGGTAAGACAGACCCCGATGCTGACGGCCGCTCAAAATGCACCCAACACTTCACCGACTACTACTTCTTTGAAGGGAACACGACCGAAGCGGAGCTCGCCGAGTTCGTCACCGACTACGACCCCCTTGGATTCGAGGCACGCCATCCTAGGGAGCAGGAGGCCGTCAACTCTTTCTACTCTGATGAGCTCGCCTTCCCCATCTTGTATTTCAAGGTGGGTGAAAGAAAGAGGATAGATCTGATTACTCTAGAGGGGGGGTGGGGGTGGGGGGTGGGGGGGGGGGGGTGGGGGGGGTGGGGGGTGAATAGAGTAACTTAAAACTTTTGGCTGTTTTAAAATTTATTAGAGTAAAATAGGTGATATTAATAGTAGTATGAAAGGAAATGCAACCTAAGCAAATCTATACAACCACAACACAGCAAGAATAAAAATAGAAAATGATCAACCAGACAACACAAGAATTTTATAGTGGTTCCCCAAACTGGGTACATCCACTCTTCTACTACCCTGGTAGGAATCTACTATTAGTTTTTTGATTAGGTGACTGCCACCACAAGATCTATTTCTAGGGAGATCTCACAACCCTTTAGGCTTTTGATCAGGTGCCCAAAAACCAAGTATAAACTTTTGAAGGGAGTTAATAAACCCTTTTATAGGAGGTAGAGAGAGTTAATATTGTCTTCTCTTTTCTCTAATCAATAAAGAAGACAAGTGGATTGTTTGTATCAAAGCTCCTTCTGAAATGACTTGGAGCCTTGCTCAGGGTGTAGGTCTTCAGCCTTGACTTGAAGTGATCCAGGAATTTCTGACTGATTTAGATTTGTTGTCCTTGAATGTTGCTGCAGTAGAAGTTGAAGAAGACTCTTGATGTTTGATTATTGTTCTTCTTCAGTCTTCAGAAAGTACAAGGGAAAAACAAAATATTTTCTGCACAGGGAGAGAGTTCTGTATCTTTTCTCTATATGCTCTTTCTTGTGTTGAATGTTCAGTCTGTTCTCTTCTTCTTGTTCTTTCTTGTCGTCTGAAAAGAGAAAATCTCTTTTATATTCTCCTGTCCAAAATTCTCCTTTGAAATTTGAATTCCAAGCATTAATTGCTGATTGTTCTGGAGAATGAAAGGGCTGGAATATTCGTTAAAGAGTTTCCCCAACTGTCCCAATAAATTAAGCAAGTAATTAACCCTAATGAAGACCATAATTAATGCTGCCAATAACGACTATATTCAGGGGAATATAAACATTAATTACTCAGAAAATTACTACTAAATAATATAAGAAATAAGGACAGAATAAGGAAAACTTCTAAATCTGGCTTGAGACAGAATTCGTCGAGCTCTGAATAGAATTCATTGACTGGAGATCCAAGTTTGTCGAGCTGATAAATCATGTTCGTCGATCAGAGCTCAGCTAACTTCATTCTGGAAATAAATAACCAATTCTGCGCTCTAAGTTCGTCGTGCTAAGAATCTGTCTTCGTCAAGCAGAGTTCAGAGAAACTAAACTGGAAAGAATCTGTTGAAGTTGAACTCCAAAATTCATCGAGCAGAGAATCTGTCTGAATGAAAAGATCGTCGACCTTAGCTCGAATATCGTCGAGCTCAACTCAGTGAATTAACTCTGAGTTCGTCGATCTGCGATCGATGATCGTCGAGCTGAGTTCGAAGAATTTTGAAATGACAATTTTTAACTCTGAATTCTTCTAAGTCTGGGTCTACTGAGGTCCTCTGCTGGCTGGTCCATGAAGGTTGAACCTAATGACTTAGCATAAACTCTAGGACTCATACACTTGACCCTGACTATACAATGTGGGTCAGACTCATCCTAATTAGTGAACCTAGCCCAAATCCAAACTAGGGATCTAACAATCTCCCCCTATTTGGGTGAGGTCACTAATACAAATAAATGAAAAACAATCACAAAGCACGATAAAATATATCTGGCAGAAAATAAAATATTCAGCAGACATGTACATAATTGCTCCATGATTAACAGAAGAGTTTAGAAAATAAAAACTAAACATAACAATTATCTGTTCTTCTTCGACTTTTCATTCTCAGCTTTTTTAGATTTATTAGAGGGCTATCTGAATATAATTTCCCTATTTGGATTTGCAGCTTCTCGTTTAGACATATTCATGTCTGATGCTCCAATTATGTTGACAAAAGTTGCTCTTGGAACTACAGCATCTGGATGCAGATTCATATAATCATCTACATTGAAAAATTTGTTAGCTTTGTCATACCTTTTAATTCTTCTCCTATAAGAAGACATTGTAATGTACTGAGAGGGATCTTTGCCTTCAGCTTTAGCTCTGTTTATCATAGAGAGTCCAACCAGTTCTTGAAATCTAGCCATTTTAGTAGTATTTTCTTGTTCAGGATCAACAAAGGCAACTGGTGGAGAGTAAGGTCTTTCAGAACTAATATCTTTTTCAGATTGAACAATTTCAGATACTTTATGTTGTATGTCCTGCTTCTGATATTGCTGTTATTGTCTGCTGCTGCTTGAGGAGTGTTTCTGCTGACTGCTTCCTTGGAAATGAGATCTTGAAGATCTGCCTTGTTGCCTTTGGTATGTTTGAATGTGAGAGGTAGATCTCTGAGACATATTCCCTAAAGCACCTGCTGCTGGAGGAGGAGGAGGACCTCTCCAATTTCTTTGAGAAGTAGGAGGAGGAGAGTACCTTCTGCTCTTCTTCCTTGCTTTTCGCTCATTTTTAGATAGCCACATCCATAAAGGCATCCCTAGGTAATGAGTACTCTTCTGTAAAATGTAGTAGCGAGTGTCTGCATTGGGATTGGGCTTTGGAATAGCCTTAGCAAGTGCTTTTCTTTTCTAAGCAATTTTCTTCTTAGCTTTTGAATCATCACAATCATCAGAGTCTTCATCATCATTGTCATCATCAGATGATCCTGGAGGATTGTCATATAAAGCATCAATTATCTTCAAAGATTCCTTTGAAATTTGCTTTTCAGCTTGAGGAAGCATTTGAGATTCTGCAACCTCTGGTACAACCATACTTTCAGAAACTGTTTTATTCTCTTCTGCATATCTGCAAGAATAATTTCATCCAGGTCTGGTAAAGGACTATCATCCATTTTATAAGTAGGAGGGGAGATAGCCTTGGGAGGGGAAATAGCCTTGGGGGCTGATACTGTGAGTGGCTCTTCTTCTACAAAACTTGCCTTTAGTTACTTAGCAACTGCAAGGCTTATTGGGGAAGTATAGGGTACAATAGCTCTAGATTACTGTACATCAAAACTAGGTAGAATATTGCTGCAAACAAAATTGAAAGAATCTAGTAAAGAAGCTAGATTAACTATAGGATTTATAATGTAATCACCAGCAGTAGTTATAATCTCTGAAGTTTCTATTATTGCATCTGTACAGACCATTTCAGTATCAATTGCTATTATTGTAACTGCTGTAACTGTTGGAACTACTACTGCTGGAGCTGCTTCTTCATCGAGCATCTCCCCCTGCCCGGTTTCAGTGGATACTGGAATCAGGACCCTAGAAGAAGAAGAGACAGAGGGGGCAGTAAAAAGGGCAGCAAGGGATGAGATGGAGGCAACAAGAGGTGTGATTGACTTTGCAATAGGTTTCCTGATTACTGGAGTGATGTGCTCCAGGAGGGTGGCAATGGAAGGGGAATCCATATCCATAAACTCAGGAGGAGTTTGAGCGGATATAGATGGATGGATGGGAGGAATGACATCAGAAGGAATAACATCTTGCATGATGTCATCTTGAGAAGGTGATGTAGCAGGAGATGGAATAGGAGTGGAGATGTCATGTTAAGGTGAGGTTGGTGTAGATGGTAAGGAGGTGAGCAAATCAAATGTGGGGGATGATATGAATCTATGAGGATGTATGTCAGTAAGATGAGGTGATAATGGAGATGGAGGTGGTGTGATGTGTCCTGGAGTTTCAGTAGGAGTTTGTTGATGCATTGGTGAGGCAGGTGGTTGGGGAGGTGAAGTAGGGGGAATAATTGAGGATGGTTGTTGTTGTGGAGTAGGTGAAGGAATTCTTGTGGAAGGAAGGACAACTTCTGGAGGTAGTGTTGAGGAAGGAAGAGGTGGAATGGAAACTTCTTCAATAGGGTGGGGAGTGGATGGAACAGCCCTTGTGCTCTCAGAAGGTGTGGAAGAGGAGGAAGCCCTGGATGGCTTAGAAATTGTCCTCTCCCACCTTCCAAACAAGACACATGTTAGCCTTTTGGAAGCATTAATAAATATGGTCTGGGAGACCAGGGATTCAGATGCTTTTGCATGTAGGAAAATGCCCAGATCTCTTCCAAAACATACTTCTTTCTTAGTATTTTTCTTCTTGATCAAATCAAACAGTAGTTTTCCCCAGTTCACCGTTTTTTTATTTACCACAGCACACATCACCAAGAACTGGTGCCTGGTAATGTAGTCATAGGCTGTGTGTTTGCCCAGCAAAACTTTCCCAACGACATCAGCAAGGAATTTGTATTCAGAAGAAAAATTCTTCTTTAGTAATTTATTAGGGTTCTCTCCAGCATGACCCATTTTATTCAGCATGTTATCGTATTCAGTACTATCCATTTCAATATCTTTATTTCCATTAACCAAACCGAAAATTTCAGTTAACACGGTGGGGGTTAGAGTAACCTGATTCCCTAAGATGGTGCCTGTCATTGTGTCTGCATCATGAGTTGAGGAGGTGAACACCCATTCTCTTATTTCAGTAGCCGCTATCTTGATTCTGTTTGTCATGAAGTTTTTCAACTATTGTTCCTCAAATAGTTGCAGTATATCCAGGAAGATTTGATCGGAATGTTGGAACATTTCAAAATCTATGTCGAATCCCATATCAAATTTCGTCGCCGCCAGAGAGCTCGCCGTAATCACCATTGTTCGCCTGCAAAAGAAAACAGAAAGATCAAGTGCAAGGGGAACAAAAAGCGCGGGATGGAGCTCGAAGAAAACCCAGTTATATGGTTTTCAAAATATGAAGCGGAAGACTCCGTCCGACGAAAAATGAAAAATTCTTCGATCTCAGGTCCACAAAAACTTTTATTGATGAAAGAGTTCGTCGATCTCAGTCTGAAGAAGGGAAAACATTTCGTCGTGCTCAGTCGACGAAACATTTTCTGAATCAATATCGTCGATCTCTGTTCGACGAATAGAACTTCACACAGAGAGTTTGTCGATCTCAGGTCGACGAATTTCTCATGTACCTTTCTCAGTTCGTCGATCTCCGTTCGATGAACTGTGGCAAATTATTCGACCACAGACAGAAAGTTAAATTAATGCATCTCCATTTATCATACCTAGCTGATTCATAAAGAACAAATGTTTCTTCTCATGCAAGGGTTTGGTAAAGATATCTGCCTTTTGCAAATTATTAAAGACAAAAGTGAGATTAATTTTATTTTTGTCTACACACTCTCTAATGAAATGATGTCTTACATCTATATGCTTAGTTCTACTATGATGCACTGGATTCTGTGCAATGGAAATTGCATTGGTATTATCACAAAGTAGAGTTGAATTATTTAAGTTGACACCATAATCTAGGAGTTAGTTTTGAATCCACAACATCTGTGAACAACAACCGACAGCTGCTATATACTCAGCTTCTGCTGTTGAAGTAGACACATATGTTTGCTTCTTGCAAAACCAAGCCACTAGCCTATCACTAAGGAACTGACATGTCCCTGATGTGCTCTTTCTGTCCACTCTACATCCAGCAAAGTCAGCATCAGAGTATCCAGTTAACTCAAATTCTGACTCAGTTGGATACCAGAGTCCTAAATTAGGGCAACTCTTTATATATCTCAAAAGTCCTTTTTAAGAAAATAAGGTGAGATTATTTAGGGATCACTTGGAACCTAGCACAAAGACATGTAGCAAACATAATGTCTGGTCTACTTGCTGTAAGATATAATAGGGACCCAACAATGACCCTATATAATTTCTGATCTACAGGTTTCCCATGTTTATTAGAATTAATTACAGCATTTGTAGCCATGGGTGTTTTCTTTGCTGAAGCATCAGCTATCCCCAAACCTTTTAATTAGCTCCTTAGCATATTTGGATTGGGACAAGAAGATGCCATCAGGGGACTGCTTCACTTGGAGACCAAGGAAGTAGGAGAGCTCACCCATGCTACTCATTTCAAACTTGGAATGCATAAGGTTGGAGAACCTTTTGCATAGTTTGGAATCTATAGAACCAAATATGATATTATCTACATATATTTGTACTAACAATATTTTATCATGATGATGCTTAATAAATAAAGTCCTATCTACTATGCCTCTAAAAAAATTATGTTATAATAGAAAGCTAGCTATGGTTTTATACAAAGCTCTTGGAGCCTGCTTTAGACCATGAGAACCTTATGCAATTTAAAAACATAAGAGGAATGAATAGGAGAAATAAAACCTGGTGGTTGTTCTACACAGACCTCTTCTTTGAGTTCACCATTCAGGAATGCACTTTTGACATCCATTTGGTATACTGTGAACTTCTTGTAGGCTGCATAAGCTAAAAATATCCTGATTGCTTCTATCCTTGCAATAGGGGCAAATGTTTGGTCATAGTCTATGCTTTCCTCTTGTCTGTATCCTTGAGTAACTAGTCTTGCCTTGTTCCTGATGATAAGAGCTTGAACATCAAGTTTGTTTCTAAATACCTATTTAGTTCCAATGATTGGATAGTCTTTGGGTCTTGGAACTAAATCTCAAACTCTACATCTCTCAAATTAGTTGAGCTCCTCTTGCATTGCAATGATCCAGTGTGGATCTTGCTCAGTATCTTTTATGGATTGGGGCTTAGTTTGAGATATGAAGCATGCATGCATCATGTCTTGGTGGAGTTGATGCCTTGTCTACACACCCACTGATATGTCTCCAATCACTTGAGATACAGGGTGATCTCTAAGTGTGATAAATTCAGTAGGAGGAGTTGGTTGAGCAACATCTTGGGGAATTAATCCCTCTTGTGGAATTATAGCTGTTGTTGGCTCTTCACTGAGTTCTGTGTCTTCATCTTCACTATCTTCAGGAACATGTGGAGAAGGATGACTAACAACCTCATTGGTGAGGGTCAATTTATCCAACTTCTCACATAGGTTTGGTTCCTGCAAAGTCACACTAGTAGAAGGAATCTTCTCCTTGTAAGACATGTTAGTCTCATCAAAAAAAATATGAATAGATTCTTCTATTTTCAAAGTTGATTTATTATAAACCTGAAAGAATTGGTTTCAAGATGTTCTAAACACCTAGAGGGGGGGGGGGGGGTGAATCGGTTCAATTCTTTTTCTAACTTAGGCAGACAAATTTATCTAGTTTAGCAATTTATTCAGTAGAAAACACAGCACAACATTCACATACACACAACATTCCACAGATTGCACACCAGATTTATAGTGGTTCCCCAAATGATGGATACATCCACTTCCCCCCTTCGCCTATCTAGTAGTGTACTAGATTCGGCCTAACTTCCTTCCTTATTCTCAGATCCGTAGATCTTACAGCTCAGAACCAAGACTGGTTCCTACAACTCAGAGTGAATCCACACTCCTACAACTCAGGCACAAGCCCTACCTCAGCCTCTTCCACATGCCTACAACTCAGAGTGACACCCCACTCCTACAACTCAGGCAAAAGCCCTACCTCAGCCTCTTTCACAGACTTACAACTCAGAGTGACACCCCACTCCTACAACTCAGGGAAAAGCCCTACCTTAGCCTTTATAATTTAGGCTTACAACTCAGAGAAGTAAATCTCCTATACTCAGATCTATTACAGATCCTACAAAAATTATTGATGAGAAGATAATAATATCTTCAACCAGATGGAGAGAGAATTGGTTGAAGGATTCTTGATCAGTTCTTGATAGAACTGATTACTTAAGGATCAACCTGTCTTAGCTTCTTCAAAGCTTCTTGAATCTGAACAAAGTAGGGTTGATCTTCTTGGTGTTGGAGTTGATCTTCAATCAGCTTCCTTCAGAAATTAATCTGAATTCTTCTTCAGACCTGATCAGAATTCTTCAGGCAGACTGTTCAGGATCTGCCTTCACTGGATGAGAACTTCTCTCCTTCTTGTTTTTCTCTCTCTACAATCTATTGACTGTTTCTTCTTTCTCTTCTTCTGGATCCTCAATCCTTCAGAGATTATAATTGATCAGCTTGATTGACTTAATTAACACTTATTGTTGAGAGAGCATATCTATATATATGCTTCATCCATGGTTACCGGCTGTTCCAGTTCCAAACGGTCTTCTGACACCTCTGACAGATATGACAGCAATGTCAGTAATGACAGCTGTCAAGTCTCCAGTTGTATTACTTCAACCTTCATTGGACTTTGACTCAGCAGCAGAGAGTGTCGAGTGAATACTTCACATGTGTCGACACACATAGTCCATGTGTCGACACAAGTCTTGATGATGTCGACACAGCTTCACTTTTACTTCTCGACACAGCTTCTGTGGAATGTGTCGACACAAGTCCTGTATGTCGACACAAACACTCCTTGTCTTGACAAAGTTGGTGTCGACAGAATTCTGGTGTGTGTCGACACAAGTTTTGTGTGACGACACAGTCGGCGTCGACAGAATTCTGGAATGTATCGACAGCTTATCTGTGTGTCGACCCAAATCCTGATGATGTGGACACAATCTGGCCCTTGGTGTCGACACAGCGTTGTCGACAGATTTTCTTTGTGTCGACACAAATTCTGGGTGTCAACATAATCTGGCCCTTGGTGTCGACACAGCCATTCCCAAGTGTCGACACTTGTACTTAGAAAATTTTTCTTCCATTTACTTAACCTGCACATGATAACTTAACACAACATCAAATACAACTTGATGCATATCATTGAGTTAGGTGAGGCTTCTCCAAATCTGGTACACATTTTCCAATGTACCCAACAATCTCCCCTTATTTGGAGAAGTCATAACCCTTAGTCAATGATATACATCACATATAATAAAATAAACAATATGATGTATAAAAGCATTCAATGACAGTGTAACATATAAACAAAACAAGTATATCACAGAATATAATACAAACATAATAGGCATGAATCATTGTTTTGTTTAAACATCAAAAAGATTTGTTAACAACATATTACATAGATTTTAAAACTGAAGATTACAATGTTCTAACATATAGTCAATCTATCCTAAGGCTGATCAGGCTCCTTGAACACTATGCCTTTGCCAGACTGAACCCTTGCTTGTGCTGGAGCTTCAGTATCTTCAGCTGGCTTCTTGACTTTGAGATCCTTCTTCTTAAGTTCTTCAGCCTTAACTTTTTGCCTTTCAAAATAGTGGTAAGGCTTAGGAAAGTATTTACTGGGCTTCACAGCTGTAGTAGGTATTTTCCCAGCCTTGTGATCCCTTCTGAACTGATGTATCACATCCTGTCTCTGCAGATATTTGTTCTACTCAACTTCAGAATACCACTTGCCTCTATCATGCATTTTATCTTTGACAGCTTGCCAGGCAGTGAGTATTATATTTCTGGAGGTGGGACTCCATCTTTCAAAATCAGGCTTTAGTTCAGTCTGCTCTCTAAACCTTTTCTTTGAGAGTTGAGCTTCTTGCTCTTTATTCAGTGCTGCCTCTGACATTTCCACTTTCTCAATTATAACATTCTTAGTAGCCTCTGGAGGGCTATACATCTGGTGAACTAGTTGTTGAATTCCCTTAAAGTTAGAAGGGGGGTATATGATTTGAGCTACCTCCTGTGACCCCCTTCAATTCCTGCAGCTTGAATACCTGACTCAGCTATATTATCATCATCACATAGGGGTGGATATCCCAGAGTTGCTCTAACAGCATTTGTTATCCATTTAGCATGCTCTGAGCTAGCATTGACTAACAACCTCTCCCCCTTTATGACTTCTCTCTCAATATGATCCCTGAGATCATCCTTTTGGAACCTTATCTGATTAACTAGATAATTGGTTCCCTCTGTATAATAAGCGTTAAACTTCTGTATCTGAGCAGATATGATCTTCTGAGAGGCTTGAATGGCAGATTGAAAAGTGGCTAAATCTTCTTGAAGTTTCTTATCAAACTCTGACTTCTCTTTAGCCCTTTCCTCAGTTAATGCAGTTGCAGTATTCTTTAACTCAGTAACAATAACATTATGTGATTCAGTAAGATTATCATTCATCCTTAGCTGATTTTCTAGAACATATCCTTGCTTATCTACTATGTCATCAATTTGAGTTCTTGCCTCTTGTTGCTGCTTGGCCAGATAAACTACAACATTACCTCCTTTTTGGAAGTAATCTATCATCTCTTTCTTATTCTGGTTTACTTCAAATCTGATGGATTTTATATCTTGAGCCAAAGAAAACTGAAGTTTCTTATGGCTTTCATCCACATATTTTTCAAGAGCTTGTCTTTGCTCATCCATTTTAACTTGCAGAGCAACCAACAGTGAACTGAAGTCAACTGCTGCAGCTGAGGGTTATGAGACAGTCTGTAAAGCTTTCTTATAGCTTGAGCTTTTCTTCCTGTAAACCATCGGTTTTCTCTTCTTTTCTTTGAGTGCTTCTCCATCATCAGATTCAGAAGAACTTTCAAGGTTCACTATGTCCTTTGGACTAGAAGGCAGCTCCTTGTCAGTCCTTGGCAACTCCCCCTTAGTCCCTGGCTCCTCCCCCTCAGTCCTTGGCACTACTTCCTCAGTTATTACTTCTTGTAAGTCAGGAAACAATTCCTCAAGAGTAAATTCCTGTTGCAGTTGAACTGGAGGAACATCTGTATCTTGTACAGTTAATGGAGCATCATCTAATGCAGATGTATCAACCATTGATATATCCTATGCAGGGATGTTGTCATGGTGTATCTGTTCAACATCAGTTAGAAGCACAGTTAGTGTATCTAGCTCAGTATCTAATATAGATTGATTTATATCATCTATTACCTCAAGAATAGTTTGAGTGGCTGTTTCACTCTCTAATGCAGCTTGCTCTTTCTCAGGAGCAACTTCTGGAGGCAAGGCCTCTTGTTGAGCTGGTGAAAGCTCTTTGGCTCCCCCTAGAGGAAGCACATCCTGAACTTGATCCAGTTGGATGGTGCTTTCTGGAATATGCTCGTCCTGTATCTGACTATCATCTACATTCTTAGTGGCAGATGATTTCCTTGTAGATTCTTGTTGTTCTTCATCTGAACTGAAGATCACTTATTCTTCTGAATCACTAGAAGATTCAGGTTTCCTGGGGGTTGTCATTTTCTTTGTCAATTGTGGTTGTTTCTGTGATGTAGAACCATCCTTTGTCAGAACTCTTTCCCACCTAGATAGTGTTTTCATATCCATCCTTCTCATGTGGTTTACTCTAGATCCAGTTGTGTGGTTCAGCACTTCAGGAATATTCATTGCCAGATACAGACTCAGTATTCTTCCTAGATTAGGTTTCTTCAAACTTTCCTTGATCTTGTCAAAAATCACAGTAGACCAGTTAGTTTTTATTCTGAAAATAACTCTGGTCATCAAGCTGAACATATAGGTTGAGATCCTATCACGTCCTCCTAGTTTGTAGAGAATTACTTTTCCCATAATCTCTGAAAGAAACTTTCCTTGGGAGTTCATCCCCTTCCTCTGCATTGATGATTCAATCTTAGTGGTGGGATCCATGCCACACCATTTAAGAGCTTTTTTTGTCATTGAAGATGTGACTTCATCATCTTTCTGAGTCCTGGGCAATTGAAGTGTCTTCCTCAGACGCTTTTGGATAAGTTTTACCTTGCTTCCTTGAATTGATGACCTAATCTTCAATCCAGTTGAATCCAGGGTTGCTTTTGTATAGAATTCAAGAACCTCCGTCTTCCAGATCTTGGTAGGTTCTGAAACTAGATATTCTAAACCACTTTCTTGGATTAGAGTTATCACATCTCTAATCTCAGTCACAGCACACTCAAAAGTATTGTGAACCAATTCATAGCCTTCGTTGATGTTGTTCTCCAATTTTGGCGCTAATGGTGACGAGAAATTTGAGGAGAAGAGAGATGAAGGTTTGTCGACTCAAAGATTTGGTCTCGAAAATGTTGAGAGCGTAGTTGACAAAGTTGTTCTGTGACCTATTTATATATTTGTCAACACAGAAGGTTAAAAGGCGGGGTAATAGATACTTAATGTGTCGACACTGTAGAGATTGTGTCGACACAGACTTATAATGTCTCGATAGAGTCAGACAACACAATGTGTCGACACAGTTTGAGATGTGTCGACACAGACTTCTGTATGTGTCGACACTACTATCTAAATGATAGAACTTCTATGTGTCGACACCAAACTCTGAGTGTCGACACCACTATCTCACCACTATTTTGTTGTGTCGACACAACTTTCCTTATGTGTCGACACAAACTACTATATGTCGACACCGATTTCCTTTTGTGTCGACATTAACTACTATATGTCGACATTGAATTACTTAGCCATATTTACCAAGTTACTCTAGGTTTAACATGCCTAATTCAATTTTGAAATAATTGAATTTAGTTTTATCTAGTGGTTTAGTAAACATGTCAGCAATTTGATTATTTGTGGTGACAAATTCCAAATAAATATTTTCTTTTTCAACATGCTCTCTAATGAAGTGAAATCTAATTTTTATATGCTTTATTCTGCTATGTGATACACGATTTTTAGCAATAGAAATAGCACTTGTAGAATCACAAAATAGTGGAGTTCTACTTACCTTGAGACCATAGTCTTCAAGTTGATGTTGAATCCATAAAAGCTGAGCACAGCAGCTGCCTGCAGCAATATACTCAGACTCTCCAGTGGAAATTGCCACACTTGTCTGCTTCTTACTGCTCCATGACATCAATCTACCACCTAGAAACTGACATGTGTCAGTGGTGCTCTCTATCTTCTTTGCAACCTGCAAAGTCTGCATCTGAAAAACCAGTCAGTAGAAAGTCTCTATTCTTAGGATACCAAAGACCAAGATTAGGTGTGCCCTTAAGATATCTCAAAATTCTTTTAACTGCAGTATAATGAGATTCTTTGGGGCTTGCTTGGTACCTAGCACAGACACATGTAGCATACATAATGTCTGGTCTACTGGCAGTTAAGTATAGAAGGGAGCCAATTATCCCTCTATACAAAGACTCATCTACAGGTTTTCCTACATCATCTTTGTCTAAAGGCATACTTGTCCCCATTGGAGTTCTCATGGTGGTGGATGACTCCATACCATATTTCTTAATTAACTCCTTGGTGATCTTAGACTGTGATATGGACAAGCCATCATCAGTCTGTCTTACTTGGAGTCCCAAGAAGAATTTGAGCTCACCCATATTGCTCATCTCAAACTTCCCTTGCATAAGTTTTACAAACTTCCTACAAAGGTTGTTTTCTGTCGATCCAAAGATTATGTCATCAACATAAATCTATACTAGGATCATCTTGCCCTTTGACTCCCTAAGGAATAGAGTCTTGTCTATTTTCCCTCTTGAAAATTTATTTTCAATGAGGAAGGTAGACAATGTTTCATACCAAGCCCTAGGGGCTTGTTTCAAACCATATAAAGCTTTCTTAAGTCTATAAACATAATCAGGATAAAGTGGATTAACAAAACCTGAGGGTTGTTGAACATAGACTTCTTCTTTCAAATTACCATTTAGGAAAGCTAACTTGACATCCATTTAGTATACTTTGAAACCTTGGAAAGCAGCAAAGGCAAGGAATAGCCTTATTGCTTTTAACCTTGCCACTGAGGCAAATGTCTGATCAAAGTCAATGCCCTCCTCATGTCTATAACCTTTGGCAACCAGTCTTGCTTTATTCTTCACTATGATGCCATTTTCATCTAGTTTGTTCCTGTAGATCCACTTTGTCTCAATAATATTATGATTCTTTGGTTTTGGAACCAGCTCCCATACTTTACACCTTCTGAATTGATTCAGCTCCTCCTACATTACATCAATCCAGTTGGAGTCTTATATGGCTTCTTGAAATCTCTTTGGTTCCATCTGTGACAGGAAACTTGAGCAAAGCACTGTGTTTATGTGTTTGCTTCTGGTTTGCACACCATGCCTGGGATCACCAATAATTTGGTGTGCTGGATGATCCTTTAGATTCCTTATTGCTGGAGGCATTCTATCAGTAATTTGAACTTCTTCAATTTCTCCACCATGCTGAACTTCATTGTCTTCAATGTCAGCTTGTGGACCTTGCACTCCCCCTGGATAGCAACCATCATTTTCCTCATCCTGCCTTGCAGTTTGGTCTTCATTAATGGTCAGCATGTCCAACTTTTCTTTTAAACCTGTTGAGCTACAAGAATTGCTAGAAAACTCACAGTTAATTAGCTCAGATTCATCAAACACTACATGAACAGATTCTTCTACAACTTGTGTAGTCAAGTTGTAGACCGTATATTCCTTACTGTTATTGTTGTACCCAATAAATATCCCATCTTGAGATTTGGCAGCAAACTTAGTTAGGTGAGACTTGCCAGTATTAAGCACATAACACCTGCTACCAAAGATCCTAAAGTAGGATATGTTTGGTTTTCTGCCCTTCATAATCTCATAGGGAGTCTTTTTGTGGTTCTTAGTTATAGATGCTCTATTGAGAACATGACAAGCAGTATTTACTGCCTCAGCCCAGAAATATTCTGGGAGAGAAGTGTCACTTAGTAGAGTTCTACCAGCCTCAATAAGAGTTCTATTCTTTCTTTCAGCAATTCCATTTTGCTGAGGTGTTCTAGGTGAGGAGAATTCCTGATGAATCCCTAGTTCTTCACAAAACCTTGTTATACAATCAGACTGAAATTCAGTTCCATGGTCACTTCTGATTTTGACCACTGAATTGTTAAGTTCATTCTGAATTTGTTTAACAAAGTTATGAAAGATAGTAGGGGTTTCAGATTTCTGCCTCAAAAAGAAAACCCATGTAAATCTAGAATAATCATATACTACCACAAAAGTATAGACTTTCCTACCTAGACTAAGAACTGGCATAGTATCAAATAGATCCATATGCAATAGGTACAAACACCTCACAGAGTCTTTGATATCAAGACTATGAAAAGAGGATTTGGTCTGCTTGCCTTTTTGATAAGCTGAACATATACCCTCTTTTATGCACTTAAATTGAGGATCATTCCTCGCTAACTCTAAACTATAGAGTTGGCCTATAGTCTTATAGTTCAGATGAGCTAGCCTTTTGTGACATTAGACACACTGAGATGCTTTCTCATCTACAACTAAACATACATGAGAGTTCATGTTTTCATAATCAAAATTTAAACAATAAACATTCCCTTAACTATAACCAGACAAGATCACCTTCTGATCACCTGTCCTTTTAATCTGATACCCATTCTTAATAAATGAAGTGTCTGAAAGAAATTGTACATAATCACCTAGAGGGGGGGGGGGGGGTGAATAGGTGACTTAATCTTTTTAAACTTTTAGGCAGATTATATCACAGATTTCACAGAACTATAAACAGCATACACAACATCAATCACATACACAGAGTACACACAGTTTTATAGTGGTTCCCCAAGGTTTGGGTACATCCACTTTCCCCCTTTGCCTATCTAGCAGTGTACTAGATTCGGCCAAACTCCTCCACTATACCTCAGATCCTCAGATCTTACACTCAGAACCCCAAATGGTTCCTACAGCTCAGGCCCAAGGCCCTACAACTCAGTCTTCACAAAGACCTACACTCAGCCTTCAATAAGGCCTACACTCAGCCCTCAACAAGGCCTACACTCAGCCCTTAACAAGGCCTACACTCAGAGAAATGGATCTACTACACTCAGGCACACAGGCCCTACCACTCAGCCTTTATAATTTCAGGCTTACAACTCAGATCTCTAAGGATCCTACAAGAAATTAAGAATACAATGTATATACCTACAACTCAGAATAAGAGAGAAGAGTTAACAGGTTTCTTGATGAGTTCTTGGAAGAACTCTGCTGAGATCAACCTCTATTGGCTTCCTTCAAAGCATCTTGAATGTAGAACACAGTAGGGTTGATTCTCTATGCAGCTGATCTTCAATCACTGCAACTTAAGATTCAGATCTCAATCTGAACCCTTCTTTACAGCCTGGTTCAACTGCTGTCTTCTTGGAAGGAGCTCTCTCTCTCCAACTACTTAGATCTTCTGATCACTTCAATTAATTGTAGTTAATCTTCTTCTATATTATTGTAGATCATCTTCTGTTGATAGAATAAGCCTTTATATAGGCCTTTTTCATGATGACCGGCTGATCCGGTTCCTAACAGCTTTCTGACATCTCTGACAGGTGCAGTAGACCGGCTGGATTGGCAGCTGTCAAGTCATCCAGTCACTTCTTGAAATATCTGTAACTGTCTGAAAGTGTCGAGACAGTCTGTCTTTAAGTGTTGACACTGATAGACTAAGTGTCGACACAAGTAGACTAAGTGTCGACACTAGCCTTCAAGGTGTCGACACAAATCCTTGTGTTGTAGAATTTACTTCTCGACACTGCTTCTTCAACATGTGTCGACACTGATATTGTGTGTCGACACAACTACTTGTTCTTCAGTACTTAGTTGAATTCTGCTAAGTATCGACACAACTCCTTTGTGTCGACACATCTTCTTGTGTTGAACTTGTTAAATGTCGACACATCTTCTTGGTGTCGACACATGCCTTCTGTGTTGATACTTGCTGAGTGTCGACACAGCTCCTTGTGTCGACACATTCTTCTTATGTTGAGACTTTTGTTGAGTGTCGACACATCTTCTTTGTGTCGACACTTGTACTTAGAATTTGTTGAACTTTGCTGAGTGTCGACACAGCCTCCTAGTGTCGACACTTTCTTCATGTGGTGAGTCTTCTGCTGTGTGCCGACACATTCTTCATTATGTCGACATTTGTACTTAAACTCTGTTGAAGTTTTGTTGAGTGTCGACACAGCCTCCTAGTGTCGACACTTTCTTCATGTGTTGAGTCTTCTGCTGTGTGTCAACACATTCTTCATTATGTCGACACTTGTACTTAAACTCTGTTGAAGTTTTGCTGAGTGTCGACACAGCCTCCAAGTGTCGACACTTTCTGATGTCGACAAAGTTCCTCTGGGTGTCGACACTGCTTCTAAGTGTCGACACTGCTTCTCTGGACATTTCTTTATTGAGTGTCGACACAGCATGTATGTGTCGACACTTTACTTCTGGTGTCGACTCTGCATCCCTAGTGTCGACACAAGTACTCCAAGTGTTGACACTGCTTCTCTGGGTGTCGACACAAGTCTTCTTAAGTGTCGACACTTTTCTTCTGGGTGTCGACACATGGACTTAGAATCTTTTCAGCTTTCCCTGCAAATACTTAACCTGCACAACTAAACTCAAAACACATCAAATACATTTTGATGTATATCATTGAGTAGGGTGAGGTTTCTTCAAATCAGGTACATTTATTCCAATGTACCCAACAATCTCCCCCTATTTGGAGAAGTCATAACCCTTAGTCAATGATATACACCATACATAACAAAATCACAGTATGATGTAAAACAAGATTATACAATCAGGGAAAACATAAACATGTATTAAAATAAAACATGTATATACCAATATCTTAGAACAATTAATGTAATAACTTTAACACATATCATATAGTTTTAAGAACTTTAACATATTCATTATTCAGAAGTTTACAGAGAGATTAAAGTCAAATGATTACAACTGTAAACTAAAGAAAAATTCTATCCTATTGCTGCTCAGTCTCCTTGATAACTATGCCCTTTCCAGACTGTATCTTTGCTTGGACTGGGGCTTCAGCATCTTCAGCAGCAGCAGGCTTCTTCCCTTTAAGATCCTTCTTTTTCTGTTCTTCATCTTTGATCTTTTGCCTTTCAAAGTAATGATAAGGCTTAGGAAAGTACTTGCTAGGCTCCTGGGCAGTAGGAGGTAGCTTTCCCATCTTAGCCTTTCTTCTATACTGCACAATGGATTCTTGCCTGTTCTCATGCTTCCTCCACTCCACATCAGAATACCATTTGCCTCTGTCCACAATATTGTCTTTGGCAGTCTTCCATGCAGTCAGAATGATATTCCTGGAGGTGGGGCTCCACTGTTTAAAATCAGGCCTAAGTTCAGCTTGCTCCCTGAATCTCTTCTTAGACAATTGGGCTTCTTGTTCTTTCTGCAAAGCCTCTTGTTCTTTCAGTATAGCCTCAGATACTGGCTGAACCACTTTCTCAATGATGACCTTCTGATTTCCCTCAGGTGGGCTATACATTGACTATATATCAGCATGTATCATATCAAAGTCTGGTGGAGGGTAAATTACTTGAGCCACTTCAGCTTGCTCCCCTCCAAGATCAGCAGGATTAATACCAGACTCTGCAACATTGTCATCATCACATAATGGAGGATATCCAAGGGTGGCTCTGATGGAATTTGAAATCCATTTTGCATGATCAGAGCTGGCTTTGACTAACACCCTCTCCCCCTTTATGACTTCTCTTTCAATGTGATCCCTCAGATCATCTTTCTGAAACCTTATTTGTGCATCCAAATAGTTTACTCCATCCTTAAAGAAAGGTTTCAACCTTTGGAGTTTATCAGTTATAGCCTTTTGAGAGTCTTGTATAGCAGTTTTAACAGCAGTGAGACTTTCTTGCAATTGCTTGTCAAATTCAGCCTTGGCAGTAGCACTTGCTGTAGTCTGACCAGTAGCTATATTCTTCATTTCTGTAATTATTGCATTATGTGAAGCTGTAAGATTATCATTCATCCTTATCTGGGCCTCCAGTACATAGCCTTGCTTCACTGCAATATCATCTACTTGAGCTTTGATCTTCTCCTGATGAGTTGCTAGATAGACTACTGCATTTCCTCCCTTATGAAAGCAGTCAGTCATCTCTTTCTTATTCAGATTTATTTCAAATCTGATGGACTTAATGTCTTGTGCAAGATCAAACTGCAATGACTTATTTCCTTCATCTACATACTTTTCCAGAGCATGCCTTTGCTCATCAAGCTTAATTTGTAAAGCCGCCATCAATGAACTGTAGTCTATTGATGGGGCTGGCTGTGGTGCAGGGTGTGGTGCTATTGTTTGTAAAGCCTTCTTATATGTCTGGCTCCTTCTCTTAAAGACTTGAAACTTTCTTTTCTTGGCTCTTGCAGCCTCTTCATCTTCATAAGCAGATGTGCTTGCAATATCAACCCTTTCCTTAGGGCTTGGAGGTAACTCCTTCTCAGTCCTAGGAACCTGCTCAGCATCATTTGGCACTTCAGGTTCCTTCCTTGCAGTTTCCTCAATAAAAACTACTTGCTCCCCCTCAACATGGGCCTTCTCCCCCTCAGCAGCAGCACTTTCTTTCTCAAAGTCAGTTTGTAGAAGATCTGTGAATAGCTCTTCTAGGGTAAATTCCTGTTGAGCATCAACCACTTGATCAGATACCATTTGAGAAGCAACAGATGTGTCTTCCATGACAACATCTTGGGGTTGATTAGGAATCTGAGGTTACTGATTAACATCAGACAATCTGTCAGTCATATCTTCATTTTCAATAGAGAAATCTAATTGGTTGATGTCAATTATTACCTCAAGTATGGTTTGGGTAGCCTATTCACTCTCTAGTGGAGTTGACTCAGCCACCAGTAGAGGCTCCCCCTGGACTGATTCCAGATGTACTGGGATAGCTTGTGGTAGCTCCCCCTGCCTTGGGGCATCTTCTTGTCTAACTGGAGATTGTCCAGCATTTCCAGGTTCTTCTTCATCTGGTGTGAACACTACCTGCTCTTCTGAGCTGCTTGATGATTCTTGAGCCACAGGGGCTGTCTTCTTCTTCTTTTGGGGTGTTACCTTCTCAGGAGTTGGCATGTCCTTAGTCAAGACTCTATCCCATCTAGAGAAGATTCTCATGTCCATCTTCCTCATGTGATTGATCTTAGATCCAGCTGCTTGACTCTTCACCTCTGGTATACTACCAGCTAGGTATAGACTTAGAATTCTACCCATATTGGGTTTCTTCAGGCTCTCCTTAATCTTTTCAAACACTACTACAAACCAATCAGTTTGTAGTTTGAAAATAATCCTTGTCATGAGGCTAAACATATGAGCTGAGACTCTGTCATGCCCTCCAGGCTTGCTCAGGATAACTTTCCCAACAATTTCAGATAGAAATTTCCCTTGCATGTTCATCCCCTTTCTATTGAACACAGATCCAATTTTCATGTTGGAATCCAGTCCACATCATGTCAATGCTTATCTAGTCTTAGAAGCAGAAACTTCATCTTCTTCCTTTGTCCTAGGTAGTTGAAGTACCTTTCTCAGACTTTTGGGAGAAACTTTCACCTTTGCCCCATGAACTCTAGACTTTATCTTGAGTCCAGATTCATCTATTGTTGCTCCATTCAGGAATTCCAGGACTTCCTTCCTCCATATCTTGGTTGGTTCTGAAAAAAGAAAGTCTAATCCAGTCTCTGCGATTAGGGTTATCACGCCTTTGATATCTGGTTCCGCATCATCAAAAGCGTGCCGCACGAGTTCATAACCTTCATTCACATTCTCTTCGAGCTTGGGCGCCATTAGGGTTTGAAGAAATTTGAATTAGAGAAGAGAGATGTCGACACACAAGTTTGGTCTCGAAACTTTGGTGAGCGTGTCGATCGACAATGGCGAAAACCTATTTATACCTTTCTAGAATCGAAGATGAAAGGGCGCGTCAATAAACTTAAATTGTGTCAACACAGACTTATAATGTCTCGACGGCTATGTGTCGACACAAGTATAGTCGACAGAATATATGTGTCGACACCACTTAGCTCGACACTTAGTCGAGACTTTACTTGTCTAATTCTGTGTAAATCTTAAGTGTCGACACCACCCTGGATGTGTCGACACCTACCCTGTATGTGTCGACATTAATTCTCTGAAGTGTCGACACTAACTTCCTAGATGTGTCGACACCTTTTCTCTGAAGTGTCGACACCAATTCTCTGTCTCGACACAGACAACTCTGTGTGTCGACACTATTTTACTTAGCCATTTTTGTAAACTTATTCTAAGTTTATCATACCTAATTCAATTTTGAACCTATTGAATTTGATTTCATCTAAGGGCTTAGTATACATGCCAGCTAGCTGATTTTCTATATTAACATACTCTAGGGATATATCTCCTTTTTCTACATGTTCTCTTAGAAAATGTATTTTATTTCTATATGCTTAGTCCTACTATGGGAGACAAGATTGTTTGCAATAGAAATAGCACTAGTAGAATCACAAAATAGAGATGTTCTACTTACTTGTATACCATAGTCTTCAAGCTGATGTTGTATCCATAGAAGTTGAGCACAGCAACTTCCTGCAGCCACATACTCTGATTCTGCTGTGGAGATAGCCACACTTGTTTGCTTCTTGCTACTCCATGATATCAGTCTTCCACCTAGGAATTGACAGGTACCAGTTGTACTTTTCATATCTTCCTTGCAGCCTGTAAAATCTGCATCTGAATAACCTGTCAGTTCAAAGTCTCCATTCCTAGGGTACCAAAGGCCTAGATAAGGAGTGCCCTTGAGATATCTCAGTATTCTTTTGACTGCTGTCAAATGAGATTCTTTAGGGCAAGCTTGGTACCTAACACAGACACATGTAGCATACATGATATCTGGTCTACTTGCAGTCAAATATAGAAGGGAGCCAACTATCCCTCTATATAAAGTCTCATCTACAGGTTTCCCTGCATCATCTTTGCTAAGAGACATACTTGACCCCATAGGAGTTTTCATGGTACTGGATGATTTCATACCATACTTCCTTATCAGTTCTAGAGTGAACTTAGACTGGCATATGGATAAACCATTCTCAGTCTGTCTAACTTGGAGACCCAAGAAGAACTTAAGTTCCCCCATACTGCTCATCTCAAATTATCCTTGCATAAGTTTTGCAAACTTTTTGCAAAGACTACTTTCAGTAGACCCAAATATGATGTCATCTACATATATTTGGACTAGTATGATCTTGCCTCTAGATTCCCTAAGGAATAGAGTCTTGTCTATTTTCCCCCTTGAAAATTTATTCTCAATGAGGAAACTAGACATGGTTTCATACCAAGCCCTAGGGGCTTGTTTTAACCCATACAAAGCCTTCCTAAGTCTATAGACATAATTAGGTTGAGTTGAATCAACAAAACCTGATGACTGTTCCACATAGACCTCTTCCTTCAGATTTCCATTCAAAAAAGCTGACTTAACATCCATTTGGTATACTTTAAACCCTTGATAGGTTGCATAGGCCAAGAACATCCTTATTGCCTCCAGTCTGGCTACTGGAGCAAAGGTCTTATCAAAGTCAATACCTTCTTCCTGCCTATATCCCTTAGCAACCAGTCTTGCTTTGTTCTTGATAATCACTCCATGTTCATCCATCTTGTTCCTAAAGATCCACTTAGTTCCAATTATGTTGTGGTCTTTTGGTTTAGGAACAAGCTCCCAGACTTTGCATCTCTTGAACTGATTCAGCTCCTCTTGCATTGCCTCAATCCATTGAGGGTCTAGGATGGCTTCTTCAAATTTCTTTGGCTCAACTTGAGATAGAAAACTGGAGTAGAGTACTGAACTTAGATTTCTGCTCCTTGTTTGTACCCCTTGACTTAGATCACCAATAATTTGATTTGCTGGATGATCTCTTAGATGTCTATTAGCTGGAGGCAGCATGTCTTCAGGTTGTATTCCTTCAGCTTCTTCAACTTGCTGCACCCCTTGGTCTTCTTCTACATCAGGTGCATCTAGTACTCCCCCTGGACAACAGCCACTATCATCTACATGCTGACTTGTAGTAGATCCTTCTTCAATAGTGAGCTTGTCCATCTTCTTAGTCACACCTGCAGAGCTGCAAATACTTCTAGACAATTCATTGTTAATGAGTCTAGCTTCATCAAATACTACATGTACTGACTCTTCTACAACTTGAGTAGTCAAGTTGTAGACCCTATATGTCTTACTGTTGTTGCTGTACCTAACAAAGATCCCCTCTTGGGATTTGGCAGCAAACTTGGTTAAGTAAGACTTACCATTATTAAGTATGTAGCATTTACAACCAAAGATCCTGAAATAGGATAGATTTGGTTTTCTGCCTTTCACAATCTCATAGGGGGTCTTATTGTGGCTCTTGGTGATAGTAGTCCTATTAATTACATGGCATGCAGTGTTTACTACCTCAGCCCAGAAATATTCTAGGAGAGATGTGTCACTTAATAGGGTTCTACCAGCCTCAATTAAGGTTCTATTTTTCCTTTCAGCAATGCCATTTTGCTGAGGTGTTCTTGGTGAAGAAAATTCCTGAAATATCCCAAATTCTTCACATAGCTTTGTCATACTATCAGATTGGAATTCAGTACCATGGTCACTTCTTATTTTGACCACTGTACTGTCTAACTTATTCTGAATTTGTTTGACAAAACTATAGAAGATACTAGGTGTTTCAGATTTTTGTCTAAGGAAGAACACCCAGGAAAACCTTGAGTAGTCATCTAAAACCACAAATGTGTAGACCTTCCTACCTAGGCTGTGAACTGGCATAGGACCAAAGAGATCCATATGCAAGAGGTATAAGCACCTCACAGCATCTTTGTTCTCAATGCTATTAAAGGTGGATCTAGTCTGCTTGCCCTTTTGACAAGCTGAACATATCCTATCTTTAATACACTTAACCTGAGGAGCATTCCTCACTAACTCTTTGCTATAGAGTTGGCCAATTGTCTTGTAGTTAAGATGGGCTAGCCTCTTGTGCCATTTGACATAATGTGAGACTTTCTCATCAGCTACAAGACACACTGGAGAAACATTGTTCTCACACATAATGTCTAGGCAATAGACATTTCTCTTTCTATAACCTGTCAGAATGATCTCTTGATCATTTGACCTCCTGATATGACAACCATCTTTGACAAATGAGATGTCATATCCTAAATCACTCAGTTGACTTATACTAATAAGGTTATGTTTCAAACCTTTAACATAAGCCACTTGAGTAATTGTTATAAGGTTTCTAGAAATGTTACCAAAACCTTTGATGATTCCTTTTTCAGAACCACCAAAGGTGACTTTAGGACCATCCTTGATTGGTGTGTAGTCCTTTAGCAATCCCCTAGTTCCAGTCATGTGCCTGGAACATCCACTATCCAAGTACCATATTGGGGCATGGCCACTTGGACTTACCTACAAAACAGATTAGTTAACCTTAGAACCCAAAGAATTCTTGGGTCCTTGGTGCTGGTTAGTTTGCCTCTTAACAAAGCTACCTGTAGCTTTTCTAGCAGGTAGATTGCTACTCACCTTGGCACTAGAATTTTGCCAACAGTCTATGACAAAGTGGCCTACCTTGCCACAGCACCAGCACTCAAATCTATTGTACCTTTGCCTAGGTACAACCCTAGCTATTCTATCTACAGCAGACTTGTTGAGTACTGGGGCTTTGCCCTTAGACTTGGACTGAACAGTCCTAGCAGGTTGTGTAAACCCTAATCCAGTTTTACCCTTTTGATGTACAAATTCATCTATCAAAGGTAAAATAGATTTTGGTTTAGAAAACCTTGCAATAATATCTCTCTCATTCTGAAGACTAATCTCCAGATTTCTGATTTGATCATTCTTAAATGTTATAGTCCCCATCTGAATAACAGTTATGTGCTTCAGTCTGGCTATTTCATTTAGTTTTTGATCAATCAACTTCTCAAAATCAGTTGCAGCAACTTTAAGATTAGCAATCTCCTTAGCCTGACTCTTGGTCAAGGATTTGCTTTTCTTTAAAGCTTGCAACACTACTCTATATTCATCAATTAATTGATGAATGTCTCCTTCTGATTCAGATGCACTCTCATCACTTGATGAAGATGAATCTGAATCTGACTCAGTACTAGAAATTGAATCAGCAGAACAATTTAGTACCTGACTAGGTCCAGGCTGCTCCTGGATTTTGTCACTTTTTCACAAGACCATCAGTCTCTGGCACTGATTGTCCTCTTGCTCATATATAGAGTTCATTAACTGGATGAACTCCTCTTCCTCTTCTTCAGCAAACAGTCCAATATAAGCTTCTGCTTCTGAATCAGTTTCCGAAGATGATATGTCTGACAGGCTTTTGTCCTTCTTGGCAACAAAGGACCTTTCCTTTTTGCCCTTGATCTGAGTCTTTTTCTTATCAGTTGACTCTTTCCTTTTCTCTGGACAGTCAGCAACAACATGTCCTTGTCTGTTACAGCAATATCATACAATTTTTGATAAAGTTGCTTTGCTTGACTTGGGCTTTCTCCTGTCTTTCTTTGATGACTTATGTGAAGTGGATGGCTTAGTCCTCCACTATTTCTTCTGTAGGAACTTCTGAAAATGTCTTGTGAAAGCTGCAAAGTCCTCATCACTCTTACTGCTTTCAGAATTCCTGCTTTCTGAATCATCTGACCCAGTCTCAGCCACTTTTGGAGGTGGAGATGGAGACTTACTTTTATATTTCTTGGTGGCTTCTGTCTTGAATGCCACAGCTCTTTCTTTATGCTCAACTCTGGTAGTCTTTTCCTCTTCTTTCCTTACCATTAGCTGCATTTCATAGGATAACAGCTTTCCAAACAATGTTGGAGGAGGAATATCTGCTAACTTGGCCATTTCCCTTATGACACAGATCTTGGTGTCCCAGTCCTTTGTTAGGGACCTCAAGAACTTATCATTCAGCTCATAAATGCTGAATTCTCTTCCATAGGACATCAACTCATTGACAATCCTATAGAATTTTTTATAGCATTCTGTTATACTATCAGACCTGCCTTGTCTGAAGCTCTCATATTCTTGGTTTAACAAAGACTTCCTGTCTTGTCTAACTTCTTCTGAACCCTCCATGTACACTATCAGAGTATCCCACATCTCCTTTGATATTTTACAGTGTATCAAGTTCTGAAATGTAGCATCATCTATTGCACTTACTATAATATTCCGGGCCCTTTTATCCATGGTGGCCAGAATAATCTCATCCTTGGTCATTTCAAAAAAGTCTTTTGGTGTTCTCTGATTTGCATCTAACACAGATACCTTCATTGGCACATATGACCCTTCTTTAACTATGATATAGATTCTAGGGTTAGAGGCTTCCATAAATAGTCTAACCCTTTCTTTCCAGATGCCAAAGATCTCCTTTCTACAGATTGGCAACTTCATGGATCCAAGTTCCTTGTGATTCTCTGTTGAACCCATTTTCTTGATTTTCTTGATTCTGCACTTGATTATACTAAATCTGCCAACATGATCTACTCAGACAGTTATGTCTCTTTTTGAGTAACCTGACTCTGATACCACTTGAAAGAAATTGTACCTAATCACCTAGAGGGGGGGGGGGGGTGAATAGGTGACTTAATCTTTTTAAACTTTTAGGCAGATTATATCACAGATTTCACAGAACTATAAACAACATACACATCATCAATCACATACACAGAGTACACACAGTTTTATAGTGGTTCCCCAAGGTTTGGGTACATCCACTTTCCCCCTTCGCCTATCTAGCAGTGTACTAGATTCGGCCAAACTCCTCCACTATACCTCAGATCCTCAGATCTTACACTCAGAACCCCAAATGGTTCCTACAGCTCAGGCCCAAGGCCCTACAACTCAGTCTTCACAAAGACCTACACTCAGCCTTCAACAAGGCCTACACTCAGCCCTCAACAAGGCCTACACTCAGCACTTAACAAGGCCTACACTCAGAGAAATGGATCTCCTACACTCAGGCACACATGCCCTACCACTCAGCCTTTATAATTTCAGGCTTACAACTCAGATCCCTAAGTATCCTACAAGAAATTAAGAATACAATGTATATACCTACAACTCAGAATAAGAGAGAAGAGTTGACAGGTTTCTTGATGAGTTCTTGGAAGAACTCTGCTGAGATCAACCTCTCTTGGCTTCCTTCAAAGCTTCTTGAATGTAGAATACAGTAGGGTTGATTCTCTATGCAGCTGATCTTCAATCACTGCAACTTAAGATTCAGATCTCAATCTGAACCCTTCTTTACAGCCTAGTTCAACTACTGTCTTCTTGGAAGGAGCTCTCTCTCTCCAACTACTTAGATCTTCTGATCACTTCAATTAATTGTAGTTAATCTTCTTCTATATTGTTGTAGATCATCTTCTGTTGACAGAATAAGCCTTTATATAGGCCTTCTTCATGATGACCGGCTGATCCGGTTCCTAACAGCTTTCTGACATCTCTAACAGGTGCAGTAGACCGGCTGGATTGGCAGCTGTCAAGTCATCCAGTCACTTCTTGAAATATCTGTAACTGTCTGAAAGTGTCGAGACAGTCTGTCTTTAAGTGTTGACACTGATAGACTAAGTGTCGACACATGTAGACTAAGTGTCGACACTAGCCTTCAAGGTGTCGACACAACTCCTTGTGTTGTAGAATTTACTTCTCGACACTGCTTCTTCAACATGTGTCGACACTGATATTGTGTGTCGACACAACTCCTTGTTCTTCAGTACTTAGTTGAATTCTGCTAAGTGTCGACACAACTCCTTTGTGTCGACACATCTTCTTATGTTGAACTTGTTAAATGTCGACACATCTTCTTGGTGTCGACACATGCCTTCTGTGTTGATACTTGCTGAGTGTCGACACAGCTCCTTGTGTCGACACATTCTTCTTATGTTGAGACTTTTGCTGAGTGTCGACACATCTTCTTTGTGTCGACACTTGTACTTAGAATTTGTTGAACTTTGCTGAGTGTCGACACAGCCTCCTAGTGACGACACTTTCTTCATGTGTTGAGTCTTCTGCTGTGTGTCGACACATTCTTCATTATGTCGACACTTGTGCTTAAACTCTGTTTAAGTTTTGCTGAGTGTCGACACAGCCTCCTAGTGTCGACACTTTATTCATGTGTTGAGTCTTCTGCTGTGTGTCGACACATTCTTCATTATGTCGACACTTGTACTTAAACTCTGTTGAAGTTTTGCTGAGTGTCGACACAGTCTCCAAGTGTCGACACTTTCTGATGTCGACAAAGTTCCTCTGGGTGTCGACACAGCTTCTAAGTGTCGACACTGCTTCTCTGGACATTTCTTTATTGAGTGTCGACACAGCATGTATGTGTCGACACTTTACTTCTGGTGTCGACTCTGCATCCCTGGTGTCGACACAAGTACTCCAAGTGTCGACACTGCTTCTCTGGGTGTCGACACAAGTCTTCTTAAGTGTCGACACTTTTCTTCTGGGTGTCGACACATGGACTTAGAATCTTTTCAGCTTTCCCTGCAAATACTTAACCTACACAACTAAACTCAAAACACATCAAATACATTTTGATGTATATCATTGAGTAGGGTGAGGCTTCTTCAAATCAGGTACATTTATTCCAATGTACCAAACAGTGTCATACCCAAGATCACTCAGCTGACTTATTCTTATCAAGTTATGTTTCAAACCTTTTATATAATCCACTTGAGTGATTGTTATAGAACTAGTAGAAATGTTACCAAACCTTTTTATGACACCTTTTTCTGATCCACCAAAGATCACTTTGGGTCCACTCTCTATGAGAGTATAGTCCTTTAACATTCTTCTTGTTCCAATCATGTGCCTGGAACAACCACTGTCCAAGTACCATATAGGGGTATGACAACTTGGACCCACCTTACTAGGTCCATGCTGATCCTGGCACTGATCTTCTTCTGCCAAGGCCATCAGCCATTTACAACAATGTTCTTCAATTCCATTAACTGAGTCCAGCAATTTCAAGAACTCAGCCTTTTCTGCATCCTCTTCAGTTGCCAACAGTCCTATGTATGCTTCAGCTTCAGCCTCAGAATCTAATGATGAAGACTTTGACCAGCTTTTTTGCTTCTTTGCAACAAAGGATTTCTCCTTCTTGACCTTATTTTTTTGTTTCTTCTTATCATTAGATTCTTTCCTTTTGTCGGGACAATCAGCTACCACATGTCCAGGCCTGTTGCAACAATAGCAAACAATCTTAGTTGAAGATAATTTACTAGGTTTAGAGCCATACATGTCCTTCCTGGAGGATTTCTTTTTTCTGATAGTAATCATCCTTGGATTGTGAGGAGGATGGCTTGGATCTCCACTGTTTCTTCTTCAAAAACCTTTGAAATTGTTTTGAGAAGGCAGCTAAGTCTTCATCAGAATTTGGGCTATCTGATGTGTGACTGTCAGAATTTGCTGAAACTACTTCTGCAGCTTTCCTAGGAGGAGATGGTGACATCCTCCTGTCCTTTCTTATGGCTTCTGTCTTGAAATCCACTGACTTATCTCAGTAATCAACTTTTTTTTTACTTTTCTCCTCCTCCTTTCTGACCATCAGCTGCATCTCATATGAAAGCAGTTTGCCAAATAATGTTGGAGGTGAGATTTCTGCTAGTCTGGCCACTTCCCTAATGACACATATCTTCGTGTCCCAGTCCTTAGTTAATGATCTCAGAAACTTATCATTTAACTCATATATGCTGAATACTCTTCCATATGACATCAGTTCATTAACTATTCTGAAGAACTTCTTGTAACATTCAGTTATGCTGTCTGTTTTAGATTGTCTAAAACTTTCATACTCCTGATTCAGCATAGAATTTCTGTCTTCTCTCACCTCTTCTGAACCATCCATGTAGACAATCAGGGTGTCCCACATTTCTTTGGAGGTCTTGCAGTGAATCAAATTTTGGAATGTTGAATCATCTATAACACTGACTATTATATTTTGTGCTCTCTTATCCATAGTAGACAAGATGATCTCATCCTTTGTCATTTCAGAATACTCCTTTGGTGTCCTGAGATTTGCATCAAGAACTGAGACTTTCATTGGGATGAATGACCCTTCTTTGACTATCATATAGATTCTTGGATCTGAAGCTTCCATAAACAGTCTAACTCTTTATTTCCATATACCAAAAATCTCTTTCCGCATATAGGTAACTTCATGGAACCAAACTCCTTATGATTCTCAATGAAACCCATTTTGCCTAATAGATTTCTGCCTTGGAGATCTACTCAGACTGTTAAGTCTATTCTTTGAGTAACCTCCCTCTGATACCACTTGAAAGAATTGGTTTCAAGATGTTCTAAACACCTAGAGGGGGGTGGGGGGTGGGTGAATAGATTCAATTCTTTTTCTAACTTAGGCAGACAATTTATCTAGTTTAGCAATTTATTCAGTAGAAAACACAACACATCATTCACATACACACAACATTCCACAGATTACACACCATATTTATAGTGGTTCCCCAAATGATGGGTACATCCACTTTCCCCCTTCGCCTATCTAGCAGTGTACTAGATTCGGCCTAACTTCCTTCCTTCTTCTCAGATCCCCAGATCTTACAGCTCAGAACCAAGACTGGTTCCTACAACTCAGAGTGAATCCACACTCCTACAACTCAGGCACAAGCCCTACCTCAGCCTCTTCCACAAGCCTACAACTCAGAGTGACACCCCACTCCTACAACTCAGGCAAAAACCCTACCTCAGCCTCTTTCACAAGCCTACAACTCAGAGTGACACTCCACTCCTACAACTCAGGCAAAAGCCCTACCTCAGCCTTTATAATTTAGGCTTACAACTCAAAGAAGTAAATCTCCTACACTCTGATCTATTACAGATCCTACAAAAATTATTGATGAGAAGATAATAATATCTTCAACCAGATGGAGAGAGAATTGGTTGAAGGATTCTTGATCAGTTCTTGATAGAACTGATTACTTAAGGATCAACCTATCTTAGCTTCTTCAAAGGTTCTTGAATCTGAACAAAGTAGGGTTGATCTTCTTGGTGTTGGAGTTGATCTTCAATCAGCTTCCTTCAGAAATTAATCTGAATTCTTCTTCAGACTTGATCTGAATTCTTCAGGCAGACTGTTCAGGATCTGCCTTCACTGGATGAGAACTTCTTTCCTTCTTGTTTTTCTCTCTCTACAATCTGTTGACTGTTTCTTCTTTCTCTTCTTCTGGATCCTCAATCCTTCAGAGATTATAATTGATTAGCTTGATTGACTTAATTAACACTTATTGTTGAGAGAGCATATCTATATATAGGCTTCATCCATGGTTACCGGTTGTTCCGGTTCCAAACGGTCTTCTGACACCTCAGACAGATGTGACAGCAATGTCAGTAATGACAGCTGTCAAGTCTCCAGTTGTATTACTTCAACCTTCATTGGACTTTGACTCAGCAGCAGAGAATGTCGAGTGAATACTTCACATGTGTCGACACACATAGTCCATGTGTTGACACAAGTCTTGATGATGTCGACACAACTTCACTTTTACTTCTCGACATAGCTTCTGTGGAATGTGTCGACATAAGTCCGGTGTGTCGACATAAACACTCCTTGCCTTGACAAAGTTGATGTCGATAGAATTCTGGTGTGTGTCAACACAAGTTCTGTATGACGACACAGTCGGTGTCGACAGAATTCTGGAATGTGTCAACAGCTTCTCTGTGTGTCGACACAAATCCTGATGTTGTCGTCACAATCTGGCCCTTGGTGTCGACACATCGTTGTCGACAGATTTTCTGTGTGTCGACACAAATTCTGGGTGTCGACACAATCTGGCCCTTGGTGTCAACACATCCATTCCCAAGTGTCGACACTTGTACTTAGAAAAGTTTTCTTCCATTTACTTAACCTGCACATGATAACTCAACACAACATCAAATACAACTTGATACATATCATTGAGTTAGGTGTGGCTTCTCCAAATCTGGTACACATTTTTCAATGTACCTAACAAAACCCTATAAGCCTTGCTTACTTGGAAATATCCAAGAAAAAAATCCTATTTCAGCCTTGGTCTCAAACTTTCTAATATGGTTCTTGTTGTTGTTATGAATGTAACAAATGCAACCAAAATTTTTAAAATAATCTACTTTAGGTTTCTTCCCTTTGAGTAGTTCATATGGGGTCTTGCCCTTAAGTTTGTGTATCAAACTTCTATTCAATACATAGTTTGTTGTGCTCACAGCCTTTGCCCAAAAGGATAAGGGCATGTGAGCATCTGCAAGTAATGTGCCTGCAACTTTAATCAGTGTTCTGTTTTTTCCTTTCAGCTACCCCAATTTGTTGAGGAGTTCTAGGAGCAGAGAAACAATGTCTGATACCTTCCTTCTCACAGAATTCTTGCATGGGAAGAGACTCAAACTCAGTACCATGATCACTTCTGATCAATGCAACTGGAGTAAAGTACTTAATCCTTATGCTTTTAAGAAAGTCTGTAAGAACCTTGAAGTTATCTGACTTGTTTCTCAAGAAGAACACCCAAGTGAACCTTGAGAAGTCATCAATAATTACTAAGGTATAAGACTTCCCTCCTAGGCTCTGTACAACAATGGATCCAAAGAGATCCATGTGCAGCAAATACAAAATCCTAGGTGAATCACTCTTATGAAGTGACTTAAAACTTTTTTTAGTTTGCTTGCCTAACTGACAAGCCCTGCAAAGGCTTTCCTTCTTGTAGGGGAAAGAAGGCAATCCTCTAACAAGGTTGTCCCTAGAGAGTTTAGCAATGTTTTTCAGGTTTATATGTCCTAATCTCCTATGCCAAAGATCATTATTATTACTAGTTTGGTTAAACATGCATATTTCAGTTTTTGCTGATTTAAAATTAACTACATAAATATTTCCTACTCTAGTACCGGTTAATACTACTTGGTCATCTACAGAAGTAATAATACATGAAGTTTTGTTGAATGATACATGAAATCTTTCATCACATAACTTACTTATGGATATAAGGTTGTGCTTCAGTCCACTTACATAAGCTACATTCCTGAAGGTGACTGCTCCAATCTTGACCTTTCCATAGCCTTCAGTCTGTCCATAATTGGAATCACCAAATATTACTTTGGGTCCTAGCTTAGACATGTAGTTGATTAAGTTATCCTTGTTTCTAGTCATATGTTTTGAACAGCCACTATCCAGATACCACTGTTGCTCTGTGGTGGGATAGTCTTTCATCTACAATAAAACAGATTAGCTATTCTTGACCCAGGTTACCTTAGGTCCTTGTTTATTTACATAATTAAAGCTGGAAATATACGAGTATTCTGGTTGATTTTTATAGCCTAAGGGGTGAAATCTTCTAGGTGGAATTATCCACTGGGTGAATGTATTATCATATTGTTTTTGTTGATTAAATGTTCTATATGAATTAAAATTTCTGTTAAAATGAACTGGGTTCGACGAATTCTGGTAAGTTCGTCGATCTGAGTTCGACGAATGGGGATGAGTTCGTCGAACTCCACTCAGAGAATGAAAGTATTCATTCTCTGGGCCCCAATGTCGTCGATCTCAGATCGACGAACCATACTAGTTTCGTCGATCGTAGTTCAACAAATAATTATAATGAAAGTTTGCATTTAGCGTTCGTCGATTTGAGTTCGAGGAACTGTACACATTTCGTCGATCTGAGTTCGACGAAATCTGCTGAACATTGTTATGGTTAAGATTTTTCTTATTCTTTCTCGTTTTCTTATTCTTTTGTTTTAATTCTAGTTGTTTACCATTATTATTATCTATCTTTTCTTTGCCCTTTTCTGAAATAAATTTTATTGGGGTTGTTAAGATATTCTTCTTTACTATGGGGGGCAAGCTTGATGAAGCACCTAAGCCCAGCTTGCCATTTAATCTGGCATTGACTGAGCTTGTGATGTCCATCAGCTTAAGGCTTCTCCCATTGAGAGATTCCTCAAGTTGCTTCGCCTCACTTTATTCAGACTTAAGTGAAATGATTTGTTCATTGACTAAATCTAAATCATTTTTTAATTTGATATTCTCAGCAAATGGGTTATCAAGTTCAACCTGTCTATCTCTAAGTATTTTGATTTCCTTTCTGACTTGATTAAATCATTACACAAAGATTTAAATTCAATTTTGAAATCTTCTGAATTGAAATCAAATGAGGAGATTACCTGATCTTCCTCAGATTCTGATTCTTCTTCTGATTCTTCTGTTTGTTCCTCAACATCAGATTTGCTGTAGGAGGCATTGATAGTCATAAGGCAATCTTCCCTTGATTTTGCCTCCTCTTCATCTTCACTAGAGCTGGAAGATGAGGATTCTTCATCCGTGTCACTCCAGGTCTCAGTAATGAAACTTTTCTCCTTCCTTTTATGCTTGCTGGAGGAGAGCTTGCTGTAATGCTGTTTCCTGGTTTCTTTTCTCTTCTTCTCTCCTTCTTTTGGTTCTCTGGACACTCTAATATAAAGTGTCCTGGCTTCCTGCAACCAAAGCAAACAGCTTCTTTAGTTTTTGTCTTGTCACACCTTGGCTTGTCATTTGCCTAGATGACTTTCTTCTGAAGTCCTTCTTTGCCATTTTGTAAAATCTCTTGGCTAAGAGACTCAAAAGTTCTTCACTGGCTGTTTGAGCTTCTGATTCTTCTGAAGCTTTGAAAGTTATGCTTTGTTCCTTTCTTGCTGCTGGAGGAGTCTTCTGCTCTGCAGCTTCTCTTGTCTTTATTAGTTGCTCATATGATTTGAGCTTTCCAAGAAGAGATTCAGTGGAAATCTCATTAAGACTTCTGGCCTCCTTGATTGGCCATATTCTGGAGTCCTATGAGCTAGGGAAGCACATGAGAATTTTGTCATCGACTTCTGTGAGGGTGATGTCCTTGTACAGAGTCTTCAGCTCATTGATGATTGAGCTTAGTCTGTTATACATGTCACTCATAGACTCATAGTCTTCTTTCTTGAAATTTTCATACTGGAGATGAGATTTAATCTCCTATCCTTTCTCTCATCTGTTGATCCAACAACCATTTGGTTGAGAGAATCCCAGATTACTTTGGCTGATGTGCACTCAGCCACTTTCTGGAATATGTCAACTGATATAGTCTGTGCTAATATGTTCATGGCCTTGACATCTGCTATCTTGGCCTTCTTCTGTGCATCTGTCCACTCAGGTGATGGAACAGCTTGTATGCTGGAAGTTGAGGTAGATGTAGCCACTGGAGCTGGTGGTCCTGTCAAAATAGAGTTGTATATGTCTTCATCAATAGAGTTCATATAAAGCCTAATTCTTGCCTTCCAGATAGCAAACTTATTCAGGTTGCAAACTGGAGGTCTAGTGCTTGTATAATCTTTGTTCTGTGCCATAATATGAAATAATCAAACAAAACTAGGAAAAAGAAGATCAGATCTAACTAGAATCTTTTGGTTCAAGTATTAGCTTGTATAACTAAAGGAACACCCCTCTAATACCAATTGAAAGAAAGGAGATAGATCTGATTACTCTAGAGGGGGGGGGGGTGAATAGAGTAACTTAAAACTTTTGGCTGTTTTAAAATTTATCAGAGTAAAATAGGTGATATTAATAGTAGTATGAAAGGAAATGCAACCTAAGCAAATCTATACTATCACAACACAACAAGAACAAAAATAGAAAATGATCAACCAGACAACACAATAATTTTATAGTGGTTCCCCAAACTGGGTACATCCATTCTTCTATCACCCTGGTAGAAATCCACTATCAGGTTTTTGATCAGGTGACTGCCACCACAAGATCTATTTCCAGGGAGATCTCACAACCCTTTAGGCTTTTGATCAGGTGCCCAAAAATCAAGAATAAACTTTTGAAGGGAGATAATAAACCCTTTTACAGGAGGTAGAGAGAGTTGATGTTGTCTTATCTTTTCTCTAATCAACAAGGAAGACTAGTGGATTGCTGGTGTCAAAGCTCCTTCTGAAATGACTTGGAGCCTTGCTCAGGGTGTAGGTCTTCAGCCTTGACTTGAAGTGATCCAGGAATTTCTGACTGCTTTAAATTTGTTGTCCTTGAATGTTCCTGGAGTAGAAGTTGAAGAAGACTCTTGATGTTGGATTGTTGTTCTTCTTCAGTCTTCAGAAAGTACAAGGGGAAAACAAAATGTTTTCTGCACAGGGAGAGAGTTCTGTATCTTTTCTCTGTATGCTCTTTCTTGTGTTGAATGTTCAATTTGTTCTCTTCTTCTTGTTCTTTCTTGTCGTCTGAAAAGAGAAAATCTCTTTTATATTCTCTTGCCCAAAATTCTCCTTTGAAATTTGAATTCCAAGCATTAATTGCTGATTGTTCTGGAGAATGAAACGATTGGAATATTCATTAAAGAGTTTCCCCAACTGTCCCAATAAATTAAACAAGTAATTAACCATGATTGTTGAAACCGATTTCTCGGTCTCCTATGGAGTTCGCCCTTGGGGAAGGGGTGGTCTCGCACCTAATTCACTCCTGCAAACAAAACAACAAAGAAGACAAGGAAGAACCGACCCAAGGGCTCGGCGGGGAGGTCGCACCACACACCCGGAAGATCTCAGAGCGCTTCCCCTCCTTAGCCAGAGGCCGAGCTAAGGTACCCTCAGAAAGCACTTGAAAAATGGAGCAGGAAAGTATAGGAAGCCTGCCTTCTGGGGTACCCCTTGGGTCCTATTTATAGTTTTCTGAAATCTGAACTGCCAATAACCAAATGAACTGACCTGAAATTACCAAAAACCCTTGGTCGAGTCTGCCAACAGCCAAACTCCGCTGTTCTGAAGGGCTATAGGCAGACCAGCGGGGGCAAAACAGTAAAAAGTACCTCACACATCTTTGCGAGCTGGGGAGTTTGATCACCTCGGCAGGTCCTGCTCGCCTGCTGTTGCCGAGCTCCGTTGTTAGGGCGTGAGCTGAGACAGTGAGCTCGCTCATCCCTTGGTCGCCATCAGTTGACCTGAGCTCGACGATTCTTGGATTAGCTCGGCGAATGGCGAGCTCGGGGTCGATGAATGCTGATCTCCGGTCGACGAATGCCGATCTCGGATTGATGAATGCCAAGCTCGGGCTCAGCTACTCTTCTGCCGAGCTCGCCCACTATCTTCAGCCCGATCTGTCTGGTTCCTGACGACCTTGCTCGCCGGACACGGGGTTGTACATAATCCCCGCTTTTTTTGAGCTTGGCAAAGCTCGGAAAGAAACATCCAACCCCGAGTGTGCGACGAGTGCGGGGTGGCGAGTTGGAGGGAATCTTTTGGTAGGGTCCACCTGCGGCTATATATATATACCTGCATACCAGCTTGGCTCTTGCCCTTCCCTTTGCTCTAACCCTGCCAAGATGCCGCTCCCCCAGGAGATCCAAGAGCGCCTCAACCGGGCTCGCCAGGCCTCGGCTGCTCGCGTGGCCGCTCTGACAGCGGTCCCGTCCAATGCTCCTCAAGTTGGCTCTGCCGAGCCTGGATCAAAGAGGTCGAAGTCATTCCCCAAAGCGGCCGAGCCAATTTATGAGGACCTGAGGACCACCTTGGAGATGGGGACCGGCTCCTCCACTCGGACAGTTCTTGAGAAGGACAGAGAGGTTGTCATGGTCGGCGACGACCCGGACGGTTAACCTGATGGCGGGGGCGTCACGCCACGAGAGCCCACACCATGAGGCAAGGCCGCTCTCGCGGACTCGCAGTTCACGATACCGGATATCCATCCCCGGGACATGACTCTTCTCTTCGGGATACTGCCAGTGAGCTCGCAGAGGCCGAACTCGCCGGTGCGCGCCCCCTCTCCTCGGCAAACTGATGCGGCTGCGGGGGAGGGTCTGGGAACCATCCCCACCCCAGGATTCGAGCTCCTCTCGCCGGGGGCTCGCGGCCCAGGTCGCGGGAAGGATTTGAGGTTCATCCCTCCCCGCATCTCCTTTGAGCCGCCGAGCTTGTCAGGTTGATTTTACTTGACTTCTTGCCTCATGAGCTTTTTCTGCATTCCTCTTCTTGCTGACGTTTGTCTTCACAGCTCCCCCCAGCCAATCTGCTGTCGAGGAATCTTCGCGGGCAGCCCATGTTGGGTTGCTCTATGAGGATGGCACAGCACTTGTGCACGCAGCGGAAAAGTAAAACATCAAGAAAACCCAAAAGAGATGGGATCGGGCCATGGTAGTTGAATCAAGAAGTTAACATACAACTAGGCAAAATTACCTCGATGGCGTTGAGTCACAACTCAACGGAGATGCTCCAAGCTTCGTATTCCTGCTGGTGGCGAGTTCTACGTGGAATGATGTCCACGTCTCTGCAGAAATCCACACGAGCGGGAGAACACCGATCTTTCTGTCGCACGGATAATCGGGAAAGAGAGTAACCGCACCTTGCTACACCACGGACTGCTAGGTCCGCGCCAGGGATAGCAACACCAGCGACGATCGCCGGAGAGGAGGAGGTCGACGAAGCGAGCACGGTGGCGGAACCCTTCCGTCGGCGGGATTCGGGATCGGCGGAGCGAACGAACGGCGGAACACTTCCGTCGGCTTTGATTCGATCAGCTCTGTTCGATCAGAGAGCTATTCCCGAAAAACCCTAAGTGTCCTTTTATACCAAAGGCATAAATAGACTTAGGAATATCACTATCCGCAGACCACCCAGAAAATTAGGGTTCCAGAATCGGCGAGTATCAGTCGGCGAGAATCGGCGAGAATCACCTAGCAGATTCGGCGAGAATCAGTCGGCGAGTATCACCTAGGATCGGCGAGAATCACCTAGCAGATTCGGCGAGAATCAGTCGGCGAGTATCACCTAGGATCGGCGAGAATCAGAGTACAATACTCGACGATTCTCGCCGAACGTGGGTGGACCATACTCGTCGACCGTCGACCCACGGTCGACGATACTTGACGATTCTCGTCGATCGTCGAGCCGCGGTCGACGATACTCGTCGAACTTGGGTTGACGACACTCGTCGACTCACGCCGAACTTGGGTTGACGACACTCGTCAACTCACGCTGAACTTGGGTTGACGACACTCGTCGACCCGCGGTCGACGATTCTTACCAATCCTTCAAGGCAACATTTGCCCAACCCGACGATCCTTTAAGGCAACACTTTGCCCATAACCCCATTCAGGTCGGTGATTGGTAACCTTTACCAACACAGTCAATCATCCAACTTCTCCACATCTCTTATGTGCGACCCTGCATGCTCATATCACGTTGGCAGTGAGATTACATGTTTGACCACTTCTAGATCACCATGGTAACTCCAACAGCCCACTACTCCCCCCTCCCCTCCCCAAGCTCGCTGGACTCTTACCTGGGTCCTGAAGTGGATCAAGGCGAGCTGACGAGGAGGGAGGTCAAGCTTCTCAAGAAGCTGGTGTGCGGGCTGCGCGAGGTGCATGGGGTCAACGAGACGCTACAACGCGACTACGCGCGTCTCGCCGACGAGGTGCAAAGCGGCCAGGCTGGCGAGCTGTTGTCCCCCTCTCGGCTTCTGGACGAGATAGATGATGGCCTCTTAGTGGCGCAGAGGAATTCGGGGAGGATCCGCGAGCTGCTCTGCGTGCGACAGTCTGGGGGGCGGGAGCAGCGAGGCCGGGGTAGGTAAGAGGGCGGCTCCTTTGCCGAGCCGACGGTACTCGCATCCTGATGCTCCCCCTGCTCGCGCGCCCCGCCATTTTATTCCTGAACTTGATCTGTAATAAGTAGTTTCTAGAATATTCTTGGACATGCGTTATTCAAATAATATATTGCAATGTTTGACTTAGCCTTGGTTGGGATGCGCCGGAAGTCGGCGAGCTGGGGTGGCGAGTTGGGGTGGCGAGCTGGGGTGGCGAGCTGAGTTGATTGGACGGCCTGACCCCAGATTTTTTTTCCTATAAATAGCCCCCCTCACCAACCCCCGTACTTGTGCTTTTATTACTCTCTTTCTGCGCTTTTCTCCTTCTCTGCTCGCGCTCCGCTCCTTCCTCTGCGAACATGGGCAAGACCAACCCTAATGCCGATGGTTGCTCCAAGTGCGCGCAGCACTTCACTGACTACTGCTTCTTCGAGGGGAACACCAGCGAGGAGGAGCTCGCGGAGTTCAAGGCTGAGTATGTGCCGCCGGGTTTCGAGGCGCGCAGGCCGAGGGAGGGGGAGGCTATAAACACTTTCTATGAGTACGAGCTCGCCTTCCCCATCTCGCATTTCGAGGTGGGGTTGCGCCTCCCCCTCTGGCCGGAGATCCGGCAAATCTTGAAATACTATGATGCGGTACCCGCGCAGTTGAATTCCAACGCCGTCGCGATGATGGTGGCGTTCGCGAGCTACCTCCGGCGGGAGAGGATCGAGTTCAACCTGACAGTGTTCAGGAAGCTTTTTTCTTACAAGGCGACGCCGGATGGGGTCGCCTACTTCGGCGGCTCGCTGATCAAGGTTCGCGAGATCGCGAACAAGCATCACACTTGGATGACCAAGATCGCCTTCATCAAGGGCGATCTCGGCAACATCCCCTACTCGCCCCAACAGAAGGGCGAGGAGGTCTACCGTCCCCCTGCCGTGTCCGACAACGATGCCGAGCTCCACAAGTACTTTCTCCACAAGGACTTCGAGGTCGCCTTCCTGCGAAGGGGCTTTGACTCGCTCCTCCCCGTTCTACCTGGCGAAGGTATCGTTCTCTTCTCCTCTTGCCGAGCTCACCCGATGGCTGAGCTCGCCACATTGCTGCTGAGTTACTCCTAACTTTTTCCAAGTATTTTCCTGCAGGGGAGCGGATAATTCCCGCGAACCCTCCATTTGCGGATCCGGGGTCGCACCCGGACCCCTTTGCTCGCGAGAAGGAGGCGGCGACGGCCTGCCGAGATGAGGCGGCCCTCTCCCAACCCTCTTCCAGCAAGAGGTGACCTGAGGATGCGGGGTCGAACCCGCCACACCGCCAGCAGCCGCCAAAGAAGATGAGAAGAGCCCTGTTGGCTCCCCCAGGGTGACATCAATCCAGCCCCAAGTACATCAGCTCGTCTGAGACTCCTCCCGACGCGTCGCCGGAGAGCCCACTGAAGGAGATTACCAGCAAGGGCCGGAAAGGGGGCGAGGGTCCTTCCGCGATGGCGATCTCTCCTCCCCCTTCGGCGAAGAGGGCGGCCCGCGAGCGCGTGGTGCCGAAGCAACATCCCCTTTTCAATTTCGGGGGGCGGTGGAAGGACTCGGCGGGGGAGCCCATGGTGTAGTGGGATGAGCTGGCCCATCGGGTCTCCATCTCCACCCTGCATCCGTCCTGGCATGACCGCGAGCCCGCCACGGGCCATACCTATGCCCTCGGCTTTGGCCTCTATGGCCGCGAGGACGCCGAGGCCTACAAGAATATGACCCTCCGGCAGCTCGGCCATGAGGGTTTGCAGGCCCACCTGCGGACCATAGAGCTCCACCACATGCTGACCCGCCGCAGCTTTGCCCTCCGCAATCAACTTCTAAAAGCCGAGCAAGCCTGTGATGTCGCCAAGGATAAGGTTGCTGATCAGGCGAAGCAGCTCGGCATCGCTGAGGGCCTCCTCGCCCAGGCCTCCGGTGGACTGGTAAGTGTCAAGCCCTCCTCTGCTCTTTTACTTAGAAAATTTTTCGCTGTCGCTAACCGGGTTTCATCTTCACCAGGATGCCAAGGCCGTAGGGGAGCTGCGGGCTCGTAATGCCGAGCAAGGGGAGGAGATTGGCCAGCTGCCCCCCCCGCCTTGCCGAGCTGGAGGGGACGAACGTGAAGCTGAAAGAGGAGAATCAGCACCTCCACCGCGAGGTCCGCCGCCAGGCGGAGATCTTCTTCCCGGCGAGCAGCTCCGATCCTTCCCTCCCTTACAAGAGACCGCGGATCTTCGGCGAGGCCGATCTCACCGAGAGGCTGCGGATTAACTCCATACAGGCCACCGAATGCACCCTCCAGATGATGAAGGATTCTGGAGTGCTGGTGGAGGGGTGTAAGGAGATCTCGGCCCGGGACTTGATGCCGAGCCTGTTCCCGGCGACGCCGCCCAGCGAGAAGGAAGATAGCCTGGACGCGATGTTTGGGAAGAGCTTCCCGGACCTGTCAGGCGAGGGAGGGGAGGACCGCCAATCTGACAGGGGGGGGGGGGGCGAGGCCTAGATGTATATAATCTGTAACCTCGCCGAGGCGAGCTCAACATGTAAATATTGTCATTTAATGAAAGCATATTTTTGATACCTTTCGCTCTCCTCATTGCAATGTTATTTTACATATATTCTGGGTTTCTCTGTCATGCCTTGTTCTCTTACTCGCCTTTTTCCCAGCGACCTCGCGTAGATAGATGTTGCGAGTAGGACTGTTGCTAGGACTCGCCCTTGAGAGAGTATGTTTTGCGTGCTTGCCAAGCTTCAGGTGATTCAGGCTGCTCTTTGCCCGGGTCACGCCACCTCAGCTTGCCCGCGAGTCATCTATGTTGAACTCAGAAAAAATTCTAAGTAAATCAGACAAAGGGGTGAAGTGCCCCGGCCAGGCTCGCCTCCCTTCGGCGAGGTCCTGAGGCCTGGCTCGCCACCCCTTTGCCGATGCCGAGCTGGGTTGGGCGAGTCCAAGCTCGCCTATGTAGAACCTCTCCCCCCTTATTCCTTGACATTCGAAACTTCTTGGTCTTTTACCTGGCGATTTCAAGGCTGATACCATCGAGTGACTTCCAGCCCTGCCAGCTAGGTGAGAGCCTGACAGCGGGATCTGCTCGAGGCCCAAGGATGACACCGAGTGACTTCCAGCCCTGCCAGCTAGGTGAGATCCTGACAACGGGATCTGCTCGGGGTCCACTACCAATACCATCGAGTGACTTCTAGCCTTGCCAGCTAGGTGAGAGCCTGACAGCGGGATCTGCTCGAGGTCCACTATCAATACCATCGAGTGACTTCTAGCCCTGCCAGCTAGGTGAGAGCCTGACATTGGGATCTGCTCGAGGCCCAAGGATGACACCGAGTGACTTCCAGCCCTGCCAGCTAGGTGACAGCCTGACAACGGGATCTGCTCGGGGTCTACTATCAATACCATCGAGTGACTTCCATCCCTGCCAGCTAGGTGAGAGCCTGACAGCGGGATCTGCTCGAGGCCCAAGGATGACACCGAGTGTCACAACCCACATTTCCTCAACGAGTACGTAATCCGGGGCGTTACACCGAGTGACTTCCAGCCTTGCCAGCTAGGTGAGAGCCTGATAGCAGGATCTGCTCGGGGTCCACTATCAATACCATCGAGTGACTTCCAGCTCTGCCAGCTAGGTGAGAGCCTGACATCGGGATCTGCTCGAGGCCTAAGGATGATACCGAGTGACTTCCAGCCCTGCCAGCTAGGTGAGAGCCTGACAACGGGATCTGCTCGGGATCCACTATCAATACCAACGAGTGACTTCCAGCCCTGCCAGCTAGGTGAGAGCCTGACAACGGGATCTGCTCGAGGCCTAAGGATGACACCGAGTGACTTCCAGCCCTGCCAGCTAGGTGAGAGCCTGACATCGGGATCTACTCGGGGTCCAAAACACATTCCATTTCTTCATGCAAGCTAACTGTGATAGTACTGAAGTGTTAAAGAATTTTATTATAATCAAGGTATCACTTACATGTTTTAGGGGAAAAAATGTTTTAAGTCATCACCACTCCAGGTGAGACTCAGGGTCTCGCCCTCTACATTTTGGAGTCGATAACCTCCCGATTTTAAAGCCTCTTTTACAATAAACGGTCCCTCCCAGCTGGGGTTGAGCTTCCTTACGGATGCCGACCTCCCTGCTGCATCCACCTTCTTCAGCACCAAGTCCCCTTCCACAAACTGTTTGACTCTGACATGCTTGTCAAAGTACTTGGCCATTCTCCTTTTCACCTCTTCCTGTCGGATGGCGGAAAGGTCCCTCAGCTCTTCCACCATGTCAAGGGAGAGCCTTAGCTCTTCCTCGTTCTCGGCTTACCATTCTTCCCTGCCTTCCCCTGCTGCGACAACCCGAGGCGTTTGAATTTCAAATTCCACGGGGAGCACTGCCTCGCACCCGTGGGAGAGTTTAAAGGGGGTCTCTCCTGTGGCTATGTTAGGGGTGGTTCTTAGAGCCCAGAGAACCGCGGGAAGCTGCTCCACCCAGCTCCCCTTCAAATTCTCCACTTTCTTCTTGAGGAGGTTGACGATGATCTTATTCGCGGCCTCCACCTGCCCGTTGCTCCTGGGGTGATGGACCGAGGCGAACCTGAGGTCGATCCCGAGCTGCTCGCTGAAACTGGTAAACTCCGCACTGGCGAACTGAGGCCCATTGTCCGTGACAATGGCCTGGGGCAGCCCATGGCGGCAGATGATCTCCCCCCAAACAAAGTTCCTGATAACCTGGGAGGTCACCTTGGCCAGCGCCTTCACTTCCAACCACTTGGAGAAGTAATCGATCATTACAAGGAGAAACCTCCTCTACCCACTGGCCTGGGGGAATGGCCCAACCAAATCCATTCCCCAAATGGCGAAGGGCCAGGGGGCCGTGATACTTTTGAGTTGCTGGGCCGGCTGTAGCTGGAGGGGGGCAAACAGCTGGCACTTATGATACCTTCTTGCGAACTCCGTTGCATCATGGCCCAGGGTGGGCCAGAAGTACCCCTGTCTGACGATTCTTCCCTCCAGGGTCCGACTCCCGGAGTGGCTCCCACACTCTCTGGAGTGGACTTCCTCCAAGATTCTTTGTACCTCCCCCTCAGCCACGCGACGAGCCAGCATCCCCGAGAGTGTCTTCCTGTACAGCTGCCCGTCTTGGAGGAGGTAGTACGCTGACTAGTGCCTTAGCTTATTCTTATCCGCCCCTCCGGATACTCTCATGTGGAAAGGAAAGTTACAACTGGGTCCATCCATGAAGTCTGTTGATCAATCTCCATGAACTCCCCCTCTTCGATGGAGGGGCGGAATAGGTCGGTGATGGTACCCCCCACCTGGGGACCATGCTTTGCTAGTTGGTCGACCTGTTCGTTTTCTTCCCTGGGCACGTGTCGGATGGAGAAGGTTTGGAAAGTGCCTATGACCCCCTTTACTTTGGCTAAGTACAACCGCATGGTAGGTTCCCTTACCTCAAACTCCCCGTTGATCTGGGAGGCTACCACCATGGAGTCGGTGAGGACCTCCACGTCCAACACCCCCAGTTCCTTGGCCAGGCGCAGCCCTGCTATCACGGCTTCATACTCGGCTTGATTGTTGGTGATGGGAAAGTGCACCACCACCGTCTGCTCAATTCTAGTCCCCTGAGGGCTCTCCAAGATCACCCCCACTCCTAGGGAATGCCTCCCCGAGGCGCCGTCTACCTTCACCTTCCAAGGAGCCGGATGTGTGAGTTCTTCCTCTGCCACTTCAATCACATAATCAGCCAAGAAGTCGGCCATCGCTTGAGCTTTGATCGAGAGGCGCGGAATGAAAGAGACGTCGAACTCACTCAACTCCACCTACCACTTGGCCAGCCTGCCTGAATGCTCCACCCCCTCAAAGATGTTGCGGAGGGGGTGGTCAGTCACCACTCGGATCGAGTGCGCCTGGAAGTAAGGTCGCAGCCTCCGGGCTGAGATGACCATGGCGAAAGCCAACTTCTCCAAAATCGGATACCGGAGCTCGGCCTTCCTCAGGACCCGACTCACATAGTATATGGGGAGTTGCTTCTTCCCCTCTTATCGAACTAGGACGGAACTCAGGGCCTCTGCCCCGACCCCAAGATACAAAAATAGGTCCTCCCCCTCCTTTGGCCCTTGGAGCAGCGGAGCGTGGGTCAACTGCATCTTGAGGGCCTGGAACACCTCCTCGCACTCCTTGGTCCATTCGAACCTTTATCTGCCCCTTAGTGTTTTGAAGAAGGGGGAGCACTTCTCCCCTGCTAGGGAGAGGAACCTACTCAACCCTGCCAGCTTCCCCGTCAGCCGTTGGACCTCCTTGGCATTCCGCGGCGACCCCAAGTCTAAGATAGCCTTGACCTTATCTAGCTTAGGCTCAAACCCCACAGGGGTGAGGAGATGCCCCAAGAACTTTCCCCTACTAGCCCCAAAGACGCACTTCAGAGGGTTCAGCCGCATCTTGTACTTGCGCAGGGTAGCAAAGGTCTCCTCTAGGTCCTGGAGGTGGGAGTCCACATCCCGACTCTTGATCATGAGGTCATCCACGTACACCTCCAAATTTCTCCCCTTTTGCTCCTTGAAGACCCTATCCATCATCTTTTGATAGGTTGCCCCTGCGTTCTTCAGCCCGAAGGGCATCATCCTGTAACAGTAGCATCCTTCCCCCGTGATGAACTAGACATCCTTGATGTCCGGGGGGTGCATCCTGATTTGATGATAACCTGAAAAAGCATCTAGAAAACTCATTACAGAAAAACCAACGGCTGAGTCAACCAGCGCGTCGATCCGAGGCAAAGGATAACAGTCCTTAGGACAAGCTTTATTAAGTAAAGAAAAATCGATACACATCCTCCACCGGCCGTCTCCCTTTTTGACCATGACCACATTGGAGACCTAGCCGGGGTATTGGATCTCGGACACGAAGCCGACCTTGAGAAGCTTTGCCACCTCCTCTCTGATGGGCTCTGCCAGCTTGTCCGCAGTGGACCTCTTCTTCTGTTGGACAGGGCGTGTTCCCGGGTCCAAGTTGAGGCGATGGCAAGCCACATCAGCGTCAACCCCCGGCATCTCCGCGGCGTTCCATGCGAATATGTCCACGTTCTTCTGGATGCACTCCAGCATCCTGCCCTGGTCCTCCGGGGTCAGCCCTCCGCTGACGCGGACCTTCTCTACCCTGCCTCTGTGGGTGAGCACCTCCAACTCCACCACTTCCTCTGCAGCCTCCAACCTGGACTGCTCTCCCCGTCCTTCAGCATCCCCCTCCTCCGGGACTGGGATCTCCACCTCCACCTTTTCTTCCACGGCCATCACTTCGGCCATCTCCTCCTGCTTTCTTCCTGCCGCCTCCTCCTCAGCGCAGCTCTCCACCTCCAGCTCCTCCCTACCAGCCTCCTGCTCAGCCTCCTCCATTCTTCGCCCCATCTCCTCGGCTCCCTCCTGCCAAGAGATGGAGTTCACGGCGGTGACATAGCATTCCCGCGCCACCTTGGGGTCCCCCCTGACCCGGACCTGAATCCCCTCAGCGTTGAACTTTAAGCATTGGTGGAATGATGAGGGGACGCAGTGGAAGGCGCTGATAAGGAGCCTCCCGAAGATGGCGCTGTAGCTGCTGGGGGCATCCACAATGACGAACCTGTAGTTCTTGGACTGTCCCCCCAGGGTAACATGGAGGCCTACTCCTCCCTCCACTTCCTTCCTCTCCCCTAAAAACCCGAACAAGGGTCCGTCCGAGGCCAGCACCCTCTTTGCCTCTACCTTCATTGCGTCAAACGCCTTCTTGAAGACGACGTTGACGGAGCTCCCGTTGTCAACGAGGATCCGAGAGATGGTAAAATTCTCGATGGCTGCCTTGATGACCAGCGCATCACAGAATGGATCCTCGTGATCTGGCATGTCGCTTCTGGAGAAAGTGATCCTCTCCTCTGGGGGTGGGGTCTAGGATGTGGAGGCAACGCTCCGATGGTACATGGTGTGGTGGCTCGCCTTGCGGGAAGCCTCGACCCCCACCCCCCCGTGGATCACTTCGATCCATCCTCGGGTTCCAACATCCACCCGGTCTTCGCAGCGGTCCTCCTCCGCCCGAGGTAGGACCTCCTCAATCCTCACTTCTTGCCGCCCCTGCTGCTGCTGCTGCTCCCTATTTCCTCTCATCTCAAGGAATTCCGGGCACGTGGCAGTGGCATGCCCCTCCTCCTGATGGAAGTCGCAATAGGGCAACTCCACCCTAACTTCTCTCCTCCTCCTTACTATTCTCCTCCTTTCCCCAAGGCTATGGCCATAGCCTCCTATTGATCGGGGAGCCGGGGCCTCTGGTCTGCCTCCAGCCCGGGGGGTGGAACTGATCTTGCCCCCCTTGATAGCGATCCCTTCCATGGTATCCCATTTGTGGCCCCTGCCCTTGCCACTCAGGCCTCCAGCCCAGTCGATGGTCGGGCTCCTGACACCCCCACCTCGGCTGCTGCTGCCACTAGAGCTGCCTCTGCTCCCTCTGCTAGAGCTCTCCTCTCCTCTCCTCCTGTCCTCTTCCTCCTCTCGGTTCCTTCTCCTCCTCCGTGGCCCACCTGGCCAGCTTCCGTGCAAACTCCGGGTTTGACGCCTCCCCGTCAACTTCTCTTGCCGCCCTCTCCATCAGCTCCTCGTAGGAGAGGGGGGAACTCTCTTCAGCTCCATCATGAAGAACCCCTACTGCACACCCAGGGTAAAGGCCATCATCAGACTATGGCCCGACATCTCCTGGACCTGAGTAACCTCCTCCTGGAACCGATCAACGTAGCTCCCCAGGGTCTCATTCACCCCCTGCTTGATGTGGAACAGGGATTCTGACTCCTTCTTCCTCTTCTTCGAGGTAGTGAACCTCAGCATGAACCCCCGGCGCAGGTCCTCAAAGCAGTAGATGGAGCTGGCCGGTAGCTGATGGAACCACTCCCTTGCCTTCTCCCTGAGGGTGATAGCGAAGAGTCGGCACTTGAACCCGTCAGACATCTGTCGGATGGAGACTACATCCTCGAACCATTGAACGTGTTGGACCGGGTCTCCCTTCCCGGTGTAGTAGGACATCTCGGGTTCCCTAAACCCATCTGGAACTGGAGCTGAAGAGACCAACTCGCTGAAGGGGCAACCTCCCCCTGCTGGGCGAGCTGGCGAATCTCGCGAGCCTAGCTCGCCGAACCGGCCTCGACCTGCCGAGCCGGGGAAGAGCTCGCGTCCGGGGAGCTCACACCCCCGGCCTTCCTCGGTCACTTCCTTCCCAGCTCGCCTGTCGGGGGCGTCCTCGCCCAAAGAGGGGGCGACCGCGATCTGGACTACCGGGGTCGAGCACTCGGCCCGCGTGCCGAATGCAAACTTGACGAGGCTCAGCACCTCATTCCTGAAATCTTCAAACATCCCCACCGTGGCGAGAGGCGGGGGGGGGGGGGGGGGCGAGTTCGGCCTGTTAGATCCCTGTCCTCCTATCATCGAACTCGCTGAAGCTTTTCTGCACTGACCACGCTCCATGCTCACCGCACCAAAATGTTGAAACCGATTTCTCGGTCTCCTGTGGAGTTCGCCCTTGGGGAAGTGGTGGTCTCGCACCTAATTCACTCCTGCAAGCAAAACAACAAAGAATACAAGGAAAAAACCGACCCAAGTGCTCGGCGGGGAGGTCCCACCACACACCCGAAAGATCTCAGAGCGCTTCCCCTCCTTAGCCAGGGGCCGAGCTAAGGTACCCTCAGAAAGCACTTGAAAACTGGAGCAGGAAAGCACAGGAAGCCTGCCTTCTGGGGTACCCCTTGGGTCCTATTTATAGTTTTCTAAAATCTGAACTGCCAATAACCAAATGAACTGACCTGAAATTACCAAAAAACCCTTGGTCGGGTCTGGCAACAGCCAAACTCCGCTGTTCTGAAGGGCTATAGGCAGACCAGCGGGGGCAAAACAGTAAAAAGTACCTCACACATCTTGGCGAGCTGGGGAGTTTGATCACCTCGGCAGGTCCTGCTCGCCTGCTGTTGCCGAGCTCCGTTGTTAGGGCGCGAGCTGAGACGGTGAGCTTGCTCATCCCTTGGTCGCCATCAGTTGACCTGAGCTCGACGATTCTTGGATTAGCTCGGCGAATGCCGAGCTCGGGGTCGACGAATGCTGATCTCCGGTCGACGAATGCTGATCTCGGGTCGAAGAATGCCGAGCTCGGGCTCGGCTACTCTTCTGCCGAGCTCGACCACTATCTTCAGCCCGATCTGTCTGGTTCCTGGCGACCTTGCTCGCCAGACACGAGGTTGTACAATGATGAAAACCATAATTAATGCTGCCAATAACGGATATATTCAGGGGAATATAAGCATTAATTACTCATAGAATTACTGATAAATAATATAAGAAATAAGGACAGAATAAGTAAAACTTCTAAATCTGGCTTGAGACAGAATTCATTGAGCTCTGAACAGAATTCGTCGACTGGATATCCAAGTTCGTCGAGCTGATAAATCCTGTTTGTCGACCATAGCACAGCTAACTTCATTCTGGAAATAAATAGCCAATTCTGCGCTCTAAGTTCGTTGAGCTAAGAATCAATCTTCGTCGAGCAGAGTTCAGAGAAACTAAACTGGAAAGAATCTGTTGAAGTTGAACTCCAAAATTCATCGAGCAGAGAATCTGTCTGAATGAAAAGATCATCGACCTGAGCTCGAATATCGTCGAGCTCAACTCAGAGAATTAACTCTGAGTTCGTAGAACTGCGATCGACGATCGTCAAGCTAATTTTAGAAAGAATTTTAGAGAGAAATCACGACATTAGGTGACGAAATGCATGCGAGTTTTTCTTTTCCGCTAATTTTTTGTTTTGCAGGTGGTTCCTTCTATTTTCTCTTTTTTTTTTGCATGTTGCCTCATATTTTAGTCCAAACCCCATTAGGAACGCATGATGTTCGCCTCTTCCAAAGAAGAATTTCATTCATAGGCAATCAGTTAGCTATCTGATCCAATAAAAAAAACAAATAAATAATGATAGATTGTCTGATTACATTAAAGTTAATATCTTTCGATGTCTATTCTCTTTGTGCTTTATTACACTGATTGATTGCCTTGAATGACTATCTTTGATCCTATTTAATGTCATAATCATACTAGACTATACTACATGCAAAGTTACCAAGATTTTTTTAAAAAATATAAAAAAAATTTGTGCAATGTTGGCTGGTTTAATTTAGAATAGTTTTGAATGAAGCTATTTAAATTTCTATATAGACAGTACAAATAGCTCAAACTCTACATTTTTTTAATAATGTTGCTAATGAACTATTATATTGGATAGTTCTTGCAACACTCTAACCACTTTGTAAGTATTATTAAGTATTGAAATATTATTCCAGTGGCCATCTATTGTCTTGAATCTCCACAAATGTCGCTATCCACGACCGATGTCACCAGCCACGACAAATGTCCCCCCCCCCCCCCATGACAATTGTTGCCATCCACAATCATTGTCGCTCCCACATCCAATGTCTCCTCCCACGACCAATGTCGTCGCCCAGGACCAATGTCAGTGCCACGACCAATATCGTCGTCTACGACAAATGTTGTTGCCCACAATCAATTCCGTTGGTTTGCGGGTGAAGCCCGTTAGGATGCAAGAACAGCCTGCAAAGTCGCATCGAGAATGGGCACTCCTAATGAATGTCGGCGCCCCCGAACAATGTCGCAGCCCCCGAACATCGTCATCGCATTCGAACAATATCGCCGCCCACGAACAATGTCGACACCCATGAACAATCTCGCCACCCACGAAATATATTGTCGGCCACGACCAATGCTGCCACCCACGACTAATGTAGCCCCCACGACTAATGCCATTGTTAAGCCGGCGAAGCCCGCATCGACGCATCGAGAACGGGCAAAGCTATTGTTAATGTGCATAATGTGCCTGGAGTAATTGTGATGGCTGACGAAGTTGTCTATTAATCCATGAACAATGTAGTTGTAGTTAACCAAACCTTTTAAATTGTGACAATTCCTCTCTTTTTTACACCATGATCAATGTAAAAGTTAGTTTATAATATAACTTTATAATAAAAGTATGTATTAGCATTTTCTTTTGTAATTTATCTATTGCTCCTAAACCACAATTTGTTGTTGTAGTAAAACTAATCAATTATAGGATGATTGTTTATTTCAAATTAGGAGTCTTTGAATCAAATCTCATTGCAGGATTACATTGCTTTTATTATCCATGCTTGAAAGGGATTTAAAACTTGAGCTATTTGAATCCTAATTTGTTCCGTTTATATTTGGAATCACCTTACATCTTGCAAGAAAATTCATAGGGCATGGGCTTTCGCACCGGTTCTTTCAGATACTTGGTCTATAATTTGAAGAGTTCGTATCACTGGAATCACTTCATAAGGTTGAACCTAATGACTTAGCCTAAACTCTAGGACTCATACACTTGACCCTGACTATACAATGTGGGTCAGCCTCATCCTAATTAGTGACCTAGCCCAAATCCAAACTAGAGATCCAACAGTGGGGTTGCGCCTACTACTCTGGCCGGAAATCCGCCAGATACTGAAATACTACGACGCAGTGCCCGCGTAACTGAACTCGAACGCTATTGCCATGATGGTGATGTTTGCGTGCTTCCTCCGCCGAAAGCGAATAGAGTTCAACCTGAACATTTCCAGGAAGCTCTTCTCCTACAAGGCGACCCCGGATGGTGTCGCCTACTTCAGGGGCTCCCTCATAAAAGATTGCGAGATCGTGAACAACCACCACAACTGGATGACCAAGATCACATTCATCAAGGGCGATCTCGGAAACATCCCCTACTCCCCCCAGCAAAATGGCGAGGACGTGTACCGCCCTCCTGCCATGTCCGGTAATGACGCCGAGCTCCGTAAGTTCTTCCTCCACAAGGATTTTGAGGTCGTATTCCTGCGAAGGGGCCTCGAATCGCTCTACCTCGTTCTTCTCGGCGAAGGTATTTTCCTCTTTCTTTTTGCTCAGCACGCCGAATCATCATAGAATTTTTCTAAGTTTTTTTCATATGGGGGAACGGCTGATTCCCACAAACCCGCCATTTGCGGACTCGGGATTACTCTCTGACCGCCTTGCTCGCGAGAGGGCGATGGCGGCGGCCTGCTGAGATGAGCTGGCTTCATCCAAACCCTCATCCAACAAGAGGCGACCTGAGCCCGCTGGACCGAGCTCGCCCCGTCGCCAACAGCTGCCAAAGCAGATGAAGAAAGCAATGGTGGTTTCTCGGGTGAGACATAAACAACAACAACAACAAAACCCCAAATACATGAGCTCGCCCGAGACCATCCCGGACGGGTCACTGGAGAGCCCACTAAAGGTGATTACAAGCAAGGGACAGGGGGTGGCGAGTCCTCTGCTCCCCCTACTACGAAGAAGACGGCTAGTGAGCCAGCCGCGCCGAAGAGCCATCCCCCTTTGGCTTTGGGGGAAGGTGGAAAGACTCGGCCGGCGAACCCATGGTCTAGTGGGATGAGCTAGCCCACCGAGTCTCCATCTCCACCCTTCAACCTTCCTGGGCCGACCATTAGATCTCCACCGGCCTTGCCTACGCGCTCGACTTTGGCCTTTATGGCTGCGAGGATGCCGAGGCCTACAAGGGTATGGCCTTGCGGTAGCTCGGCCAAGAAGGCATCCAAGCCCATATGCGGGCCATGGAGCTGCATCATATGATGATCTGATGCAGCTTCAACCTCAGCAACCACCTCTAGAAAGCCGAGTAGGCTCACCACCCCCCAGCTCGCTCGCGATCTGCCTCCTTTTTCACCAATGTGAAGCCAAAATTGCCAAAAATTTCACAAGTAAAACTGAAGGGGGGTGAAGTGCCCTGCTGGAGCTCGCCTTCTTCGGCGGGTGCCAAGGACTCGGCTCGTCATCCCTTTGACGAGCTGAACCCATGAGTCCCAACTCGCCTGTGAAGATTCTTCTCTTCCTGTTTTTAGGAAAAATGCCAAACTTCTCAAGTAATATCTGGAGAGTATTGGACTTCCCCGAGTGACATCCAGCCATGCTAGCTAGGTGAGAGCCTGACAGCGGGATCTGCTCGGGGTCTGGGTAGACGTCATTGAGTGACATCCAGCCCTGCCAGCTAGGTGAGAGCCTGACAGTGGGATCTGCTCGGGGTCCGGGTAGATGCCATCAAGTGACATCCAGCCCTGCCAGCTAGGTGAGAGCCTGACAGCGGGATCTGCTCGGGGTCTTGGTAGACACCATTGAGTGACATCCAGCCCTGCCAGCTAGGTGAGAGCCTGATAGCGGGATCTGCTCAGGGACTGGGTAGACGACATCGAGTGACATCCAGCCCTGCCAGCTAGGTGAGAGCCTAACATCGGGATCTGATCGGGGTCTGGGTAGACACCATCGAGTGACATCTAGCCCTGCCAGCTAGGTGAGAGCCTGACAGTAGGATTTGCTTGAGGTCTGGGTAGACGTCATCGAGTGACATCCAGCCATGCCAGCTAGGTGAGAGCCTGGAAGCGGGATCTTCTCGGGGTCTGGGTAGACGCCATCGAGTGACATCCAGCCCTGCCAGCTAGGTGAGAGCCTGGCAGCAGGATCTTCTCGGGGTCTGGGTAGACATCATCGAGTGACATCCAACCCTAATATCTAGGTGAGAGCCTGACAACAGGATCTGCTCGAGGACCGGGTAGACGCCATCGAGTGACATCTAATCTTGCCAGCTAGGTGAGAGCCTGGTAGCGGGATCTGCTCGGTGTCTGGGTAGACGACATTGAGTGACATCCAGCCCTGCCAGCTAGGTGAGAGCCTGGCAGCGGGATCTGCTCAAGGTCTGGGTAGACGTCATCCAGTGACATCCAGCCCTGCCAGCTAGGTGAGATCCAGACAGCGGGATCTGCTCGGGGTCTGGGTAGATGCCATCGAGTGACATCCAGCCCTGCCAGCTAGGTGAGAGCTTGACAGGGGGATCTACTCGGGGTTTATCAAATGAACACCTCACCCTCTTACGCGAATTACTGCAGGAGGATTAGCACATCAAAAAGCTTTATTAAAAACAAGACATCACTTATATATCTCAAGGATAAAAATGTTTCAAGTCATCACCGCTCCAGGTGAGACTTAGGATCTCGCCCTCCAAATTTTGGAGACGATACCCTCCTGATTTTAATGTTTCTTTTACAATGTATGGACCCTTCCAGTTGGGGTTGAGCTTCCCCACTACTGCCGATCTTCCCGCTGCATCTACCTTCTTCAAGACCAAGTCCCCCTCGGCAAATTGTTTGACGCTGACATGTTTGTCAAAGTACTTGGTCATTCTCCTCTTCACTTCTTCCTGTCAGATGGCGGAGAGGTCGCGTAACTCCTTTACCATGTTAAGGGAGAGTCGCAGCTCCTCCTCGTTTTCGGCCCGCCATTCTTCTCAGCCTTCCTCTGCTGCGACCACCCGAGGCATTTGAACGTAAAATTCTACGGGGAGTATTGCCTCACATCCATTGGAGAGCTTGAAAGGGGTCTCCCCTATGGCTGTGTTGGGGATGGTCCTCAGGGCCCAGAGGACCGAGGGAAGCTACTTCACCCAGCTCCCTTTCAGATTTTCTACCTTCTTCTTCAGGAGGTTCACAATAATCTCGTTCGCTGCCTCCACCTGCCCGTCGCTCCTGGGGTGTTGAACTGTGTTGAAGTTGGTGACCGGGCGGTCTGGCGGTTTGTCTTGGCGGGTTGAAGACCGCGCGGTCTGGCAGTTTGTCTCAGCCGGCTTGGAGACCGGACGGTCTGGCGGTCTACCCTGGCGGTCTCTCTTCCTCTCTGGTGGTAGCCGTGCGGTTAGCCCTGCTGTCTAACCGCGCGGCCTGTGCGGTTTGTTTTGTATAGTCCGCTTAGTCCTGTAAATTTTTAGTCCCACATCTCTTATTTGTATTCTCTCATCTCTCCTCCATTCTATATAAGGGAGGGCATACCTTTGTAATAGACATCTTTTTTGGATAATAAAATTTCAATTATTCAAAAGTTTATCCGCTTGTTCTCTCTTTTTGCTACTTTCTAACATGGTATCAGAGGGCACGGTCATTTCCTCCTGATTCTGTGCGCTCTCTGTTGTTCGCGGCTTGTTTTCCGCTCTCCGCGACCTGTCTCGCGGCTTGCCTTCATTTCTGTCCGCTGACCTATCCGCGCGGCTTGCTTCTTCTTGGCTCTCTTCTCCTACTGCTCTTTGTCGCAGCGACCTGTTTCCTTGTCGCCGCGCTCCTTGTTCTTTCTTGCCTCTCCGACTTCCTAGTCGTTGCGGCCTGTCTCTGTCCGCGTATCTTGTCTCTATACTCGCGGTTTGCTGCCGTGATCTGCCTGACCGTGCGGGTTGTTACTTTCTCACCCGCATCTTGGTCGCGGTCACCTGCTCTTCTCTTCTCTTCTGTCCGCTTGTCTCTATACTCGCGGTTTGCTGCTGTGATCTGCCTGACCGTGCGGGTTGTTCCTTTCTCACCCGCATCTTGGTCGCGGTCACCCGCTCCTGCTTGCTAGTCGCCCCGGCCTCCTCTTTTTCCATGCGACTTGTTCTCCTCTGTTCGCCCGACTTTTTCAGGCCGTGCGACTTCTTTCCCTCTGCTTTGCTCTGCTTCTTGGTAGCGGTCTTCCTAGCCGCACGACCTGTTTTCTGTTCGCCCGGCTTGGTGCTCTTTTCTCTTCTCGCGGCTTGTTCTTATCGTCGCAGTTTGCTCCTCTCTTGCTTCCATGGATTTCCCCTCCTCCGGCCTGTCCGCCTCCGTGGTCACCTCTTCTGGTAGTGCTCATGTTGTTACTCGCGGAAGATGGCTAATCAACTCTGGTGCCACAAATCATATGACAGGCAATCCTCAATGTTTCTCTCTTCTTGACACACATGCTCAGTTGCCCCCGGTTATGGTTGCTGATGGATCTCCCTCCCCGGTCCATGGGACGGGCCTGGTTCAAGTCACTCCATCTCTCTGCTTGGCTGATACCCTCTATGTGCCCAAGTTTCCGTGCAATTTACTATCGGTTACTTCTTTATGCAAGCAACTACGATGTTCTGTCATATTCACCCCTACCTCTTGTACTTTTCAGGATCCGGACTCCCAACGGACGATTGCTACCGGGACAGAGAGTGGTGGCCTCTACTTCCTCGACAATGTTTCTGCTCTATCCGCCTTCTCCTCCTCCTCTACAGATCTTCTCCAATGGCATCTTCGCCTTGGACATGCTCCTCCCCGCATTCTACGACAGTTCCTGCCGCACCTCCCTCCTCATCATCCTCCTCTAGACTGTGATGCTTGTCAACTTGGCAAACATCACCGCTCATCCTTCCCACCAACGCAATGTCGGGGCTCTTCCCGTCCGTTCGACCTCGTTCACTCCGACATATGGGGTCCCGCTCCTAACCTCACCATCGGTCGGGGTAGTTCCTATTTTGTCACCTTCATTGATGATTTCTCTCGATGTACGTGGGTATATCTTCTCAAAGATCGCTCCGAGCTGTTCTCTGTTTGGACCTCCTTTTATTCTATGGTAAAGACTCAGTTCGATACGTCTATTAAACTCCTTCGTTCTGACAATGCCAAGGAGTATCTTAGCCACGACTTCTCATCCTTTTGTATTCACCATGGTGTTATTCGTCAGACCAGCTGTGTCTACACCTCACAACAAAATGGGGTGGCGGAACGCAAAAACCGTCACCTCCTTGATGTCGCTCGCACTATGATGACTCAAATGCATGTTCCTCGCTCCTATTGGGGATATGCTGTCCTCCTCTCCTGCTATCTCATCAATCGCCTTCCCTCCATAGTTCTCCACGGTGCTACCCCCTTCTCCATTCTTTATCCGGACAAGGATCCCTTTCCTCTTCCTCTACACATCTTTGGGTGCACCGACTTTGTGCACTCTCCCGCTGCCACCCGTGATAAACTCTCACCACGTGCCACCAAATGTGTCTTTCTGGGCTACTCTCCCACTCAGAAAGGTTATTGTTGCTTTGACCCCGTTACCCGCAAGCAATTTGTCTCTGCGGATGTCACCTTCTTCGACAATGTCTCTTACTTCTCTCCCGCTTCCTCCTCTCCTCCTCCTGCTCCTACTTTTCCTACCAACCCATCTCTTCCCTCTGCTCCCACTGATGTTCCACCATCTCCACCATCTCCACCATCTCCACCACCTCCACCATCTCCACCCTCTACTCCGCTTTCTCCCTCCACTCCGCTGCCATCTCTCTCTGCTCCCGGGCCAGCTCTCTCCCCCACGGATACTCTGGATACTGAGGCCCCTGTTGACCTGGATCTCCCTATTGCTCTTCGCAAGGGGGTTCGGGCATGTACCCAACACCCGCTTACTGCAGTTGTTTCTTATGCTCGTCTTACCCCTTCTCGCAGAGCTTTTGCACTAGCTATCTCGGCCACTACCACCCCCCGTTCCTATCAGGAGGCCCTTACTATTCCTCATTGGAAAGCTGCCATGGATGAGGAGATTGCTACTCTGACTGAACGGGGTACCTGGACCCTTGTTCCTCCTCCTTTCGGCACAGATGTTGTTGGTTGTCGTTGGGTCTTCGTGGTGAAGTTTCTCCCGGATGGCAGTGTGGATCGTTATAAGGCTCGCCTGGTTGCCAAGGGTTTTACCCAAACTTATGGGCTTGATTACTTTGACACTTTCTCTCCCGTGGCTCGCCTCAGCACTATTCGGGTTCTTCTCTCTGTGGCTGTCAACCGGGATTGGCCCATCTCGCAGCTCGATGTTAAGAATGCCTTCCTCTATGGCGATCTGCAGGAAGATGTTTACATGGAGCAACCTCCTGGGTATGTTGCTCAGGGGGAGACAAGGGTATGCCGGCTAAAGAAGGCTATCTATGGCCTCAAGCAGAGTCCTCGTGCCTGGTTTGACAAGTTCAGTAGCATTGTTGCGGCCATTGGTTTTACAAGAAGCTCAGCAGATCACTCCTTGTTTGTTCGGAAAACCGCATCTGGTCTTGTTGTTCTTGCGGTTTATGTTGATGACATTCTTCTTACTGGCGATGACCAGGATGGAGTATTGATGACCAAGAAACACCTTCGTCACCATCTGGTCACAAAGGATATGGGCTCCCCGAAATACTTTCTGGGGATTGAAATCTCTAGAAAGCCCAACTCCATGGTCCTTTCACAAAGGAAGTATGCTCTTGATCTTTTGAAGGAGGCAGGACTCACTGGTGCTAAACCTGCACGTTGTCCTATGGCTGCTGGAGAAGACAAAACTTGGACAGATAACTCACCTCTTCTCTCTGATCTTACGAGATACCGGCGTCTGGTGGGAAAGCTCATATATCTCACGGTAACCAGACCCGACATCTCTTATGCTGTTGGCAAGGTGAGCCAGTTCATGCAAGCTCCGAGGGAGTGTCATCTACAATCTGCTATGAGAATATTAGAGTATATTAAAGCTGCTCCAGGGAAAGGACTCCTATTTCAGAAGAATGGTCACCTAAGGGTTGAAGCTTACTCTGATTCAAGCTATGCGGATGACAAAGTGGACCGCAAGTCGACTTCAGGTTTCTGCACATTTGTTGGAGGTAATCTTGTGAGTTGGAAGAGCAAGAAACAGTCCGTCGTTTTCAGGTCTAGTGCAGAGGCGGAATATCGCAGCATGGCATCGACTACATGTGAGTTGAAGTGGTTGCGGGCTCTCATGCTTGACTTAGGAGAGGTTTACAACTATCCTCTTCCTATGTTCTGTGACAATAAGGCCGCGATACACATTTCCAAAAATCCGGTCTTTCATGAGAGAACAAAACACATAGAAGTCGACTGTCATTTTATTCGGGAAGAAATATTGAAGAAACAGATCTGCACTCCGTTTGTCACTTCTGACAACGAGTTGGCAGATGTCTTCACCAAGCCGGTGTCCGCTTCCTTTTTCCACATCTGCGACAAGCTGGGCATGATCGATATATATGCTCCAGCTTGAGGGGGAGTGTTGAAGTTGGTGACCGGGCGGTCTGGCGGTTTGTCTTGGCGGGTTGAAGACCGCGCAGTCTGGCGGTTTGTCTCAGCCGGCTTGGAGACCGGACGGTCTGGCGGTCTACCCTGGCGGTCTCTCTTCCTCTCTGGTGGTAGCCGTGCGGTTAGCCCTGCTGTCTAACCGCGCGGCCTGTGCGGTTTGTTTTGTATAGTCCGCTTAGTCCTGTAAATTTTTAGTCCCACATCTCTTATTTGTATTCTCTCATCTCTCCTCCATTCTATATAAGGGAGGGCATACCTTTGTAATAGACATCTTTTTTGGATAATAAAATTTTAATTATTCAAAAGTTTATCCGCTTGTTCTCTCTTTTTGCTACTTTCTAACAGACTGAGGCAAATCTGAGGTCAATTCCGAGCTGCTAGCGAAAGCTAGTGAAAGTGAGGTGATAGATCTGATATGCTTAAGAGTTTTTAGAGAATAAAATGCAAAATAAAATTCACAGCACATAAGGAAGAAAACAGAGCAAGCAATCCAGACGACACAAGGAAATTTATAGTGGTTCCCCAAATCTGGGTAATCCACTCTTCTACCACTCTGGTAGGAATCCACTTCAGGAAGGAGTTGATCAGGTGTCCTGGGTACCAATGAGCTTTTGGTAAGGTGCTCAAAAACCAAAGCAGATTTTTTGATCAGGTGTCTTGCCACCAATGAGCTTTTGACAAGGTGCTCAAAAACCAGGTTCAAACTTTTGAAGGGAGTTTGAAAAACCCTTTACAAAGTGGGGGTGAGAGAGTGATGGCAGTCTTCTCTTTCTCAAACAACTGAGAAGACTATGTGGATTGATGGTGTCAAAGCTCCCCCTGAAAATATGTATTAGTTCATGAATGCTGGGAAGCTTTGCTTCAGGGTGTAGGCCTTCAACTAGATGAAAATCTCCAGCAAGCTCTGTAGACAAATCTGAATATGTTGTCTCTTGAATGCCTGGATCAGAAAGAAGAAGATGAAGTTGATTTCCTCTATATGAAAACTTGTTGCAGAGTTCTTCTTTTGTAGAGAGAAAAAGTCTTCCTGCTTTTTCTCTCTCTATCTCTTGTTGTTATTTCTGAGCCTCTTTGCTATATATCTTTTCTATCTTGCTATCACTTTTATCTTCTGTATAAAATATATATATATGTATCCACTGGGCTGAGGAAAGTCATTTGAATTCTTGTCTGATGCGGCAGAGACATTTTCAAGAAAGGAAACTGTCTTGGAAAGGTAACTGACAATAAACCTCTGAATTGATTCATATTTAATGCAGCCTCCCAACGGCTATATTCATAAGAATATTTAGCATTAAATATATTAGTTGTAAATTCCTTTACTTAAGCCTTGAATAACTCTAGCCAGCTGTCTTCAATAACTGCACAGGAAATCACCAAAATTTAATCTAAAAAGCTTCTCCAATCTGCGTTCGACTATAGTTGAACTCCGTTCGACTATCGTTGAACTCCGTTCGACTATAGTTGACCTGCATCTGAGTTATCTGTTCTCTTAGAGCTGAAAATAGAAATAGTTGAACTCCGTTCGACTATAGTTGAACTCCGTTCGACTATTTCTGGACTGCAATAGTTGAACTCCGTTCGACTATTTCTGGACTGCAATAGTTGAACTCCGTTCGACTATTTCTGAACTGCAATAGTTAAACTCCGTTCGACTATTTCTGGACTGCAATAGTTGAACTCCGTTCGACTATAGTTGAACTCCGTTCAACTATTTCTATGAGCTAAAATTTCTGAACTTCAACACTGATTTTCTCTGGAATTCTTCTGCACTTCTTCTGGGATTCTTTCTGAGGAATACTTGGAAAGCCCTATGACCCTTAGACTATACATTTTGGGTCAAACTAATCATCCTAATAGTGATCCTAACCCAAATCAGAACCTAAGGTTCCAACAATCTCCCCCTATTTGGGTGAGGATACTATTTACATAAAAACAAAATACAAAGCAAAAAGATCTGCCTGAATTATAATATAATAACAGATGTACATGAGTGTTTTGTTAAAAAGGGATTCAAAATAAAAGAAATACAAACAGAAACTAAGGGGCAGCTGCATAGAATCTAATAAAGTGACAGCTGCACTTTTGTTCATTTTCATTCTGAGATTCTGATAATCTCCCCCTATAGTTGTAGCCTTCTGAACAATTTTCCTGAAAGGAGATGTTAGGAATTCTGGACCCAGATTTGCCTTGGGTCTTATTTTTCTTTCACAATAATAATTTGAAGTAAAGTAATATCCAGGGAAATCTTTATAGCCAAGTGGATGAAGTTTCCTAGAAGGGATGAACCACTGGGTATAAGGATTTTTAAATTTTTTATTATGAAATGATTTAAAATCTTTGCTATGAAAATCTGAGCTCAACGAAGAATATTTTCGTCGACCTGAGCTCGACGATTTATAGTGAGATCGTCGATCTCGGTTCAGAGAATAATATAGGTTGTTTTCTCTGTTCCAATTTCGTTGACCTCTATTCAGAGTTCGTCGACCTGAGTTCGACGAATTATGTTAAACACAGATTTTCTGAAAATCTTTAACTGATTTTAATGAGGCTATATGATTTAAAGTAATTTCTAAATCTTCATTGAATTTTATGTTTTTAGAAGAAAGTTTATTTACTTTCTCTCTAAGAAGTTTTATTTCCTTCTTAGATTGAATCAGATCTTTACATAATAATTTAAAATCTGTTTTAAGTTCTTCTGATGAAAAGTCAAGGGTAGAGATAACCTGATCTTCATCATCATCTGATTCAGATTCTTTATCTTCATCATACCTTTTGCAAGATGCATCTATTGCCATTAGACAAAATTCTCTTGCTCTTGCTTCTTCTTCATCCTCAGTTGTGCAAGATGAAGCTTCAGAGTTACTCCAGGAATCAGCATTTGATGTTCTTTCTTTTGCTGATCCAGCAGCCATTACTGTGAGAGAGTCCCAAATTTCCTTTGCAGATGAACATTCAGCAATCTCTTGAAAAATGTCATCAGACATTGATTCTGCAAGAATGTTCATTACTTGTGCATCAGCCATCTTAAGCTGTTTTTGAGCTTCTGTAGCTGCAGATGGTGTAAAGGGACCTGACAAAATAGAATTATAAATGGTTTCATCAATAGAGTTCATAAAAAGCCTAATCCTTGCCTTCCATAGTGCAAGCTTGTCCAGATTGCACTTAGGAGGTCCAGTGCTTGACCATTCTTCATTTTGTGCCATGAAAAACTCTTAAGAACAATAAGATCTATCAAGGATCTTTTGATTCAGGTGTTAGCCTGTACAACCACCAAGGTGTGGTATGTTTAACCAACCTCCCTCTGATACCAATTGAAAGTGAGGTGATAGATCTGATATGCTTAAGAGTTTTTAGAGAATAAAATGCAAAATAAAATTCACAGCACATAAGGAAGAAAACAGAGCAAGCAATCCAGACGACACAAGGAAATTTATAGTGGTTCCCCAAATCTGGGTAATCCACTCTTCTACCACCCTGGTAGGAATCCACTTCAGGAAGGAGTTGATCAGGTGTCCTGGGCACCAATGAGCTTTTGGTAAGGTGCTCAAAAACCAAAGCAGATTTTTTGATCAGGTGTCTTGCCACCAATGAGCTTTTGACAAGGTGCTCAAAAAGCAGGTTCAAACTTTTGAAGGGAGTTTGAAAAACCCTTTACAGAGTGGGGGTGAGAGAGTGATGGCAGTCTTCTCTTTCTCAAACAACTGAGAAGACTATGTGGATTGATGGTGTCAAAGCTCCCCCTGAAAATATGTATTAGTTCATGAATGCTGGGAAGCTTTGCTTCAGGGTGTAGGCCTTCAACTAGATGAAAATCTCCAGCAAGCTCTGTAGACAAATCTGAATATGTTGTCTCTTGAATGCCTGGATCAGAAAGAAGAAGATGAAGTTGATTTCCTCTATATGAAAACGTGTTGCAGAGTTCTTCTTTTGTAGAGAGAAAAAGTCTTCCTGCTTTTTCTCTCTCTATCTCTTGTTGTTATTTCTGAGCCTCTCTGCTATATATCTTTTCTATCTTGCTATCACTTTTATCTTCTGTATAAAATATATATATGTATCCACTGGGCTGAGGAAAGTCATTTGAATTCTTGTCTGATGCGGCAGAGACATTTTCAAGAAAGGAAACTGTCTTGGAAAGGTAACTGACAATAAACCTCTGAATTGATTCATATTTAATGCAGCCTCCCAACGGCTATATTCATAAGAATATTTAGCATTAAATATATTAGTTGTAAATTCCTTTACTTAAGCCTTGAATAACTCTAGCCAGCTGTCTTCAATAACTGCATAGGAAATCACCAAAATTTAATCTAAAAAGCTTCTCCAATCTGCGTTCGACTATAGTTGAACTCCGTTCGACTATCGTTGAACTCCATTCGACTATAGTTGACCTGCATCTGAGTTATCTGTTCTCTTAGAGCTGAACATAGAAATAGTTGAACTCCGTTCGACTATAGTTGAACTCCGTTCGACTATTTCTGGACTGCAATAGTTGAACTCCGTTCGACTATTTCTGGACTGCAATAGTTGAACTCCGTTCGACTATTTCTGGACTGCAATAGTTGAACTCCGTTCGACTATTTCTGGACTGCAATAGTTGAACTCCGTTCGACTATAGTTGAACTCCGTTCAACTATTTCTGTGAGCTAAAATTTCTGAACTTCAACACTGATTTTCACTGGAATTCTTCTGCACTTCTTCTGGGATTCTTTCTGAGGAATACTTGGAAAGCCCTATGACCCTTAGACTATACATTTTGGGTCAAACTAATCATCCTAATAGTGATCCTAACCCAAATCAGAACCTAAGGTTCCAACAGCTAGTGAATTCCGCACTAGCGAACTGAGGCCCGTTGTCCGTGACGATGGCCTGCGGCAACCCACTGCGGCAGACGATCTCCCCCCAAACAAAATTTCTGATGACCTGGGAAGTCACTTTGGCCAGCGCCCTCACTTCCAGCCACTTAGAAAAATAGTTAATCATTACTAGCAGGAACCTCCTCTGCCCGCTAGCCTGGGGAAATGGTCCAACCAAGTTCATTCCTCAAATTGCGAAGGGCCAGGGGTCGTGATACTCTTGAGGCGTTGAGCTGGTTATAGCTGGAGGGGGAAAATAACTGGCATTTATGTCACCTCTTTGTGAATTCTGCAGCGTCGTGGCCCAAGGTTGGCCAGAAGTACCCTTGTCTGAGAATCCTCCCTTATAGGGTCTGATTCCCTGAGTGACTCCCACACTCCCCGGAGTGGACTTCTTCCAAGATCCTCTGTACCTCTCTCTCGGCCACGCAACGGGTCAACATCCCCGAGAGAGTCTTCCGATACAATTGCCCGTCTTGAAGGAGATAGTATGCCGACTTGTATCTGAACTTCTTCTTGTCCATCCCCTTCGGATACTCCCCTGTGGAAAGGAAGGTCGTGAACGGGTCCGTCCACGAGGGGTGTTGATACACTTCCATCAACTCTCGCTCTTCAATGGAAGGGCGAAATAGATCAGTGATGGTACCCCCATCCGGGGCCATGCTTTGCCAACTGATCGACCTGCTCATTTTCCTCCCCGGGCACGTGTCAGATGGAGAAGTTTTGAAACGTGCTGATGAACCCCTTCGCTTTTGCTAAGTATAGTAGGAGGGTAGGTTCCCTCACCTCGAATTCCTCGTTGATCTGGGAAGCCACCACCATGAAGTCAGTGAGGACCTCCAAGTCTAGCACCCCCAGTTCCCTGGCCAGGAGTAGCCCTGCTATTAAGGCCTCATACTTGGCCTAGTTGTTAGTGATGGGGAAGTGCACCACTACTGTTTGCTTAATCCTTGCCTCTTGGGGGCTTTCCAAGACTGCTCCTACCCCTAAGAAATGTTTCCCTAAAGCGCCGTCCACCTTCACCTACCACGAAGTCGGACGAGTGAGTTACTCCTCCGCCACTTCGATCACGTAGCCGGCCAAAAAGTTGGCCATCGCTTGGTCCTTGATCGAGAGGCGGGGGACGAAGGAGATGTCGAACTCACTGAGATCTACCGACCATTTGGCTAGCCTGCCCGAATGCTCTTCCCCCTCGAAGATGTTGCAGAGGGGATGGTCAGTCACCACACGGATGGAGTGTGCCTGGAAGTAGGGCCGGAGCTTCTGGTTTGAGATGATTAGAGCGAAGTCCATCTTTTCCAAGATCGGATATCGAAGTTCGGCCCTCCTGAGGACCCGACTTACATAGTATATGGGGAGCTATTTCTTCCCCACTTCTCGAACCAGGATTGAGCTCAGGGCCTCTGACCCGACCCTGAGATATAAATACAAGTCCTCCCCTTCCTTCGGCCCTTGAAGCAGCGAAGCCTGGGTCAACTGCCTCTTCAGGTCCTGGAATGCCTCCTTGCACTCATTCGTCCACTCGAACTTTTGCCCCCCCTTAGTGTATTGAAGAAGGGGGAGCATTTCTCCCCGGCCCGGGAGAGGAACCTGCTCAATCCTGCCAGCTTCCCTGTTAACCGCTATACCTCTTTAACATTCCGTGGTGACCTTAGTTCCATGATGGCCTTGACGTTGTCAGGATTCGACTCGACCCCCGCAGGGGTGAGGAGATGCCACAAGAACTTTCCCCTGCTGGCCCCAAAAATGTACTTCAGGGGATTCAACCGCATCTTATATTTGCGCAGGGTGGCGAAGGTTTCCTCAAGGTCCTGGAGGTGAGAGTACATGTCCTGACTCTTGATCATGAGGTCATCTACGTACACCTACAGGTTCCTCCCATTCTATTCCCGGAAGACCTTGTCCATCATCTTCTGGTATGTCGCCCCTGCATTCTTCAGCCCAAATGACATCATTTTGTAGCAGTAGCACCCATCCACCGTGATGAACGAGACATCCTTGATGTCTGGGGGGTGCATCCTGATCTGGTGGTAACTTGAAAATGCATCTAAGAAACTCATTATAGGAAAACCGACGGCTGAGTCAACCAGCGCGTCGATCCTAGTAAAGGGATAACAGTCTTTAGGGCATGATTTATTAAGTAAAGAAAAGTCAACACACATACGCCTTCGTCTGTCTCTTTTTTAACCATAACAACATTGGAGACCCAGCCGGGGTACTGTATTTCGGATATAAAGACGACCTTGTGGAGTTTGGCCATCTCCTCCCTGATGGGTTCAGCCAGCTTGTCTGCGGTGGACCTCTTCTTCTGCTGGACGGGGCGTGCTCCCAAATCCAGGTTGAGGCGGTGGTAAGCCACGTCCTCATCAACCCCCGGCATATCCGCTGTGCTCCATGCGAAGACGTCCACATTCTTTTGGATGCATGCCAGCATCCTGCCCTGAGCCTTCGGGGTCAGCCACCCGCTGACGCAAACCTTCTCCACCCTACCTCCAAGGGTGAGAACCTCCATCTCCACCGCCTCTTCTGCAGCCTACAGCCTGGACTGCTCCCCCCATTCTTCGACGTCCCTCTTCCCCGGGACAAGAACCTCCGCTTCCACCTCTTCCTTCGCGGACATCGCATCGGCAAATTCCTCCTGGTCTCCTCCTGAAACCACATGGGTGTAGCTCTCCTCTATCTCCATCCTCTCTCTACCAGCCTCCTGCTCCGCCTCCTCCATTCTTCGCTCCATCTCCTCGGACACTTCCTGCCAGAATATAGAGTTAATGACGGTGACATAACACTCCCTCACTACTTTGGGATCACCCCGAACCCGGACCTGGATCCCCTCGGCATTGAACTTCAGGCATTGGTGGAAGGAAGAGGGGACGCAGCAGAAGGCACTGATGAGGGGCCTTCCGAAGATGGCATTGTAGCTACTGGTGGAATCCATGATGACAAATAGGTAGTTCTGGGACTGCCCCCCCAGGGTGATGTGGAGTCCCACTCCTTCTACCTCCTTCCTCCCCCCTGAGAACCCAAACAAGGGGCTATCTGAAGTCAGCATCCTTTTTGCCTCCACTTTCATCGCGCCGAACGCCTTCTTGAAGATGACGTTGATGGAGCTCCCATTGTCAATGAGGATCCTAGAGACGGTGAAATTCTCGATGGCTGTCTGGATGACCAGCGCTTCGCAGAAGGGATCCTCATGATCCGGCATATCCTTTCTTGAGAAAGTAATCTTCTCTTCTGGGGGTGGGGTCTGGGATGTGGAGCTAATGCTCCGACGGTACGTGGTGTGGAGGCTCGCCTTCCGAGATGCCTCAACCCCTACCCTCCATGGATCACTCTGATCCCTCCCCGGGTCCCGACGTCCGCCCGATCTTCACATCGATCCTCCTCCGCCCGATGCAGGACCTCCTTAATTCTCACCTCCTAGCGCCCCTGTAGCTGATATTGCTCCCTGTTTCCTCTCATCTCGAGGAACTCCGGGCACGTGGCCGTGGCGTGCCCTTCCTCTTGGTGGAAGTCGCAGTAGGGCAACTCCACCCTGACTTCTCTCCTCATTCACGCCGCTCTCCTCCTCTCCCCCATGGCTATGGTCATAGTCTGATTTTGATCAGGGACACTTGCCTCCAGCCCGGGGGGGGGGGGGGTGGAATTGATCCTGGCCCCCTTGGTGGTGGTCCCTTCCCTGGTTACCTCTCCGTAGCCCCTGATCCTGCCACTCAGGCCTCCAGCCCAATCAGCGGTCCGGCTCCTAATGCCCCTACCTGTGCTGCTGCTGCCCCTGAAGTTGCCGCTGTTCCCTTTGCCTGGGTTAAGCTATCCTATCCTCCTGCCCCATACAGCCTCTCGGCTGCTCCTCCTATGTGGCCCACCTGACCAACTTTCGGGCAAACTCCAAATTCGACGCCTCCCCATCGACCTCTCTCGCCTCCCTCTCCATCAGCTCCTCATAGGAGAGGGGCGACACCCTCTTTAGCTCTATCCTGAAGAAACCCTGTTGCAACCCCAGGGTGAAGGCAATCATCAGGCTATGGCCTGACATCTCTTGTACTTGGGTGACCTCCTCCTAGAACCAGTCGACATAACTCCCCAATGTCTCGTTCACTCCCTGCTTGATGTGGAATAGGGATTCTGACTCCTTCCTCCTCTTGTTGGTGGTGAATCTCAACATGAACCCCCGACGCAGGTCCTCGAAGCAGTAAATGGAGCTGGCCGGCAGCTGGTGAAACCACTCCCTCGCCTTTTCGTTGAGGGTGATGTCGAAGAGCCGACACTTGAAGCCATCAGACATCTGCTGGATCGAGACAACGTCCTCAAACCACTTGACGTGCTGGACCGGGTCTCCCTTCCCGGTGTAGTAAGATATCTCGGGCTCCCTGAACCCCTCTGGAATTGGGGCAGAAGAAACCAACTCGCGGAAGGGGCTGCCTCCCCCTGCCGGGCCAGCCGGAGCGTCTCGCGCACTTGCCTCGCCGAACTAGCCTCCGCTTGCCGAGCCGGGGAAGAGCACGCGCCCAGGGAGCTCGCATCCCCTTCCTTCCTCGGCGAACTCCTTCCCAACTCTCCTGCTAGGAGCGTCCTTACTCAGAGGCGGGGCGAGCAAGACTTGGACCTCTGGTGTCGAGCACTCGGCCTGCGCGCCGAGTGCGAACTTGACGAGGTTGATCACCTCCTGCCTGAAATCTTCGAACATCCCCACCGTGGACAGCGGGGGTGGGGGTGGCGAGTCAGACCTGTCTGAGCCATGTCTTTCTCCTGTCATCGAGCCTGCCAAAGATTTTCTGTGCTGGCCACTCTCCATGCTCACTACACCAAAATGTTGAAACCGAAAACTCGGTCTCTTGTAGAGTTCACCCTTGGGGAAGGGGTGATCGCACACTTACTTCTCTCCTGCAAGCCCAACGACAAAGAGAAAACTGACCCATGGGCTTGGCGCAGAGGTCCCACCACACACCCGAAAGATCTTGGAGTACTTTCCCTCCTTAGCCAAAGGCCGAGCTAAGGCTACCTCAGAAAGCGCTAGAAGACTAGAGAACAGGTGAGCATGCCTTCTGAGGTACCCCTTGGGTCCTATTTATAAATTTCTGAAAACATCCTGCAAATAGCCAACCTCCGTTGTTCCAAACAGCTATGTGCAGTCCAGGTTGGCCTGCCAACAGCGTAACTCCACTGTTCTGAAAGCCTATGGGCAGGCCAGCGGGGGCAAAATGGTAAAAAATATCATGGGTCGCTGGGCAAGTCCCCCCCGAAAGCATCTGCTTGCCTGGGGTAGCGAGTACGGGCTCGGCTGGCCCTGCTGGGCCTCGGCGAGTATGGGCCCGGCTGGCCCTACTCGCCGGCTTCACCTGGTGAGTGCGAGCCTTTTGGCTCTATTCGCCCCCTGATGATTACACCTTGCCTGGGCGAGCTGGGAGCTGTCGAGCTCTGGCCCCTTGAGTGCTCGCATGAGGCCAGGACTGCATGATCCTGTGGGTCGGCTCTCGAGAAATTCAGCCCGATGAATGCTGAGTTCCGCTCGACGAATGCCGAGATCCGTTTGACGAATGCCGAGCTCCGTTCGACGAACGCCGAGCTCCGTTAGACGTACTGAGTGTACTGGGCGGGCTTCTCTCAACGCCAAGGTAGAATGGCGTTGAGTGTCTGGACTTCACTCAACGCTAAGGCAGAACGACATTGAGTGTCTGGACTTCACTCAACGCTAAGGCAGGATGGCGTTAAGTGTCTAAACTTCACTCAATGCTAAGGCAGAATGGCGTTGAGTGTCTGGACTTCACTCAACACTAAGGTAGAATAGCGTTGAGTGTCTGGACTTCACTCAACGCTAAGGCAGAATGGCGTTGAGTATCTGGACTGGCTGGTACTCGCCGCCTTTACCTACCTCCTGGCGAGTGCGGGCCCACCTGGCCCTACTCGCCTGCCACTAGCCGGGCTCGCATGGGCGAGCCGGGGGCTGCCGAGCTCTGGCCCCCTTGGTGCTCGCCCGACACTTGAGAAAAGGGAGCCGACCGGTCTGGTTCCTGGCGACCCCACTCGCTGGATACGGGGTTGTACATTTAACAAGCCATCCAAGGCCATCCAGATTTCAGTTGCTGACCGACATTCGATGATGTGGTCAAACAGCGCCGGTGAAATTGCATGCTTCAGATCGAATGTTGTCGTTGCATTTGTTCACCTCCATGCTTTCACCGCTTCAGTATTTCCACCGGCAGCGACTACTTCTTGTCAATTGTCACCACCGACAACTTCCCAAAGATCCTCGCCAAGAAGGTAACTCTCCATGCAAGACCTCCACCTTTTGAAGTTGGTCTGCGTTAAGAGTTCAATTCCAATTGCATAATCGGCTTCCATTGCACCCAACTGATTTACTTGATCTTCACAAAGGAATGACAAACTGCTGAGATTAGTGAATTGCTAACTCCTCTACACCCCTCTGATACAATGAAAAAAATTATGAAGGAAGCCGCAAGAGGTCGCAGCAACACTCAACCACAACCAAAGCCAAGTAAAAATCAGTAGCAGCATCAACATAAGAGTCTCCAATTGGAATTAAAAACTTTTTCAGAGTGTGAGGTATATATTGTGAGACATGTTTCATAATGTAATCAAAGGAAACAAAAATCTGCAACTTGAAGTTAACCTCGCGGACAACAAGCTTTAAACGTACAAGTCGCCAATCGGCAAGCTGAGTCCGTCGAGACCACTGAAGTCGCCTAACCGCAACTAGCCGTGCAGACTGCTTGTTATTGAAAGCTGAAGGACTTAAAAAGAACACGTCGATAGACCAGGCGAATTGCTCTGCTTAAACCGCAACTCGGAGGAGGAGACATCAAGTCGTAGAGACCACGACCTATTGTTATCCGCTGACTGCTATCCGCTAACTATTCCACACCAAGCTTCCATTAGTTACCTAGCTGCCTGATGCTTGCTACACAGCCTGCGCAGAGTCAACTTCACTTAGTCGCAGTAGTTAGAAAACCGTTACTGCAAAACTTAAGCACGAGCAAGTTCTCACTATTCACAGCTATGTATGACAAGCCAAAGACTCCTATTTATAGGTGTGAGGAAGAGTGTCATCACCACCCATAGTTATAGGATAACCGCTCGTCAGTCCTGCAACTAACATCACGTATCCGCACAGTGTGGATACCAGGATCAGTCCACCGCTGAAGAAAGCTGTCCGCAAATAAGTGCGGACACCACTCTATCCCCATAATGAACCTATAAGACAATGCAGATAACTCGACAGTCCGCATAGCTGATCGGATAACACCATCAGTTTGCTTGAACTTGGACACTCCAGCCATGCATCCTGATAGGGTTGAGCATATTATTCGAAACTCGAAAGCCGCTTGAAATTCGCTCGAAAATTGAGTCGAATAGGAATCGATTAAAATTGATTCGACTCAATTTAAGTCTATTCAATTTGACTAGAATCTAATTTCGAGCCAGCCCTGAATCGCTCGAAATATGATTCGAATCAACTCGAATTAATTAAATATATTATGTATTTATTAATATATTCTTATTTTTAAATTTAAAATAATAAAATTAAATCAAAATAAAAAGAATGGAGTTTTAAAGTATTTTGTTTGCTAAATTTATACGTTGTCCAATTTAATTTTGAGCCAAATAGGAATAAATTGAAAAATTACTCAATTTCGAGCCGACTCGATTCGATTTCGATCCGACTCGGAATCGAGCCATTTCGTGTCGAGCCGAGTTCGTGTCGAAAATTTCGATTTCGAGCCGAGCCAAAATCGCTCGAACTCGACTCGATAGCAGCCCTACATCCTGATCCATTTCGTGCTAAGAAGAATTGTCGGATACCACATCCAATCCGTGCAGTTCGACAGACTCTATAACCAGACCGTGCACCCGACAATCTATGCGGACTAGGCAACAACCAGACTTGTCACACTCCTGTGACCAAGTCCACAACGAGTAAACTCAGTGGTCTCCAACCAACCGCGCCACCTGAAAACAAGTACCGTCCAAAGCTGAATAACAACACCAATCTGCACAATTGCGGACTGCTCCTATTAAGCAGCGCGGTCCCCAGGTGAACTAGTCCGCACAACTGTGCCGAACTCCACGATCTCATAAACAGATCGCAAGCACAGAAGACAGCCTGTTGGATCCCTAGTTTGCTTTGGGCTAGGTTCACTAACTAGGATAATTGACCCACCATGTATAGTCAGGGTCATGACATTGTGTCCTAGAGTTTAGGCTAAGTCCTTAGAATCAACCACACTTGTACTAGCCAACAGAAGATAGCAGAAGACTCAAAGACTTATAAGGAAATCAAGTTCAAAAAAGTGAGTTCGACGTTCGTCGAACTCAGCTCGACAAAAGTCGTGCTCAGCTCGACGAACTCAGAGTCAATTCTCTGAGTTGAGCTCGACGATATTCGAGCTCAGGTCGACGAATTCTGGAAGATCAACTTCAACTCATTTAGTCCAGAATACTTTCTCTAAACTCAGGTCGACAAAGTTATTTTATCAGCTCGACGAACTTGGAGCACAGAAATGGGAAATTTTCCACAGATAGCAGTTAGCTGATCTCAGGTCGACGAACTTGGTTCTCAGGTCGACGAACAAGGGTTCCCAGGTCGACGAACATGATTTCTCTGGTCGACGAACTTTGATATTAGGTCGACGAAATCTGTTCTCTGGTCGACGATTACTATGCAGTTCCAGACTTGGAATTTTCCCTCATTTTGTCCCTATTCTCTTGCAGTAATTCCTGAATAATTAATGCTTATATTCTCTGAATATAGCCGTTAGTGGCAACATTGGTTATGGTATTCATCAAGAATATTACTTGCCATTTTAATGGGACAGTTGGAGAAACTCTTTAATGAAATTATTCTCCAGCTGTATTTCATTCTCCAGGCAGTCAGCATTCAATGCAAGAATTCAAAATTCAAAAGCAGAATTCGACTGAATATATGAAAGAGTTTTTTTCTTTTCCAGAAGAAGAGACATATAATATACAGAGAACTGATAGAATACAAGAAGACAGATACACAGAGAAGAGATCAATAACAACAATACTCTGAACCTTCTCTGTACAGAAAACAAATTATTTTCTCCTTGACATTACTGAAGAAGAAGAGAAACAATCATTACAAATCAAGAGTCTTCTTCAACCTTCATTTCAGGAGCTTTCAAGGACAACACATCCATATCAGTCAGAAGTTCATGGATCTCATTTTCAAGTCAAGGTTGAAGACTGAAAACCTACGACTCCAAGTGTTATTGAGAGGAGCTCTTGACAACAACAAAAATCCACTAGTCTTCTCTATTGAAAAGATAAAGAGAAGACACCATCAATCTCTCTCCCCACTTTGTATAAAGAGTTTATTAACTCCCTTTAAAAGTTTATTTTGGTTGCAAGTCTTCTGATCAAAAGACTTGAGTTGGTTTTTGAGCACCTGATCAAAAGCTCATTGGTGGCAGTCACCTGATCAAAACCTTCTAGTGGATTCCTACCAGGGTGGTAGAAGAGTGGATGCACCCAGGTTGGGGAACCACTATAAAAGTTCTTGTGTTGTCTGGTTGCCCTTTTCTTTTTATTCTTGCTGTGGCTGTGATAGATTAGATTATCTATACTGTGTTGGATTAGATTAACTTAGGTTGCTTTTGCCTTCTGTAAATCTTGGTATCTCTTATTTCATTACTCTGATATTATTTTATAAACAACAAAAAGATTTCAAATTACTCTATTCACCCCCTCTAGAGTAAATCAGGTCTAACCCTCTCTTTCAATTGGTATCAGAGCAGTTTCCTTTGGTTGTACAAGCTAACCCTTGAACCAAAAGATCCTGTGTTAGACATGATCTTTATTTCTCTTAAGTTTATTTATTACACAACATGACACAGAACAAGGATTATGCAAGCACCATACCTACAGTCTGCAATTTAAATAAATTTGCTATCTGGAAGGCAAGAATTAGGTTGTATATGAATTCCATTGATGAGGACATCTACAATTCCATTTTGACAGGTCCTCCTCAACTAACAGCTTCTACATCCACATCAACTTCAAGCACTCATGCAGTTCCACCACCTGAGTGGACTGATGCTCAAAAGAAAGCCAAAATTGCAGATGCCAAAGCCATGAAGATATTGGCTCAAACCATGTCAGATGACATTTTCCAAAAGGTGGCTGAGTGCACCTCTACAAAGCAATCTGGGACTCTCTCAACCAGATGGTTGCTGGCTCTGCAGATGAGAGAAAAGATAGAAGATCAACTCTCATCTCACAGTATGAGAACTTCAAGAAAGATGAAGCTGAATCTGTTGGTGACATGTACAATAGATTAAGCTCCATTATCAGTGAGTTGAAGACCTTGGACAAAGACATCTCTCTCACAGAGGTGAATGATAAGATCCTAATGTGCTTCCCAAGCTCATGGGATTCCAGAATCTGTCCAATCAAGGAGGCCAGAAGTTTGAATGAGATTTCCACTGAATCTCTCCTGGAAAGCTCAACTCTTATGAGCAGCTGATCAAATCCAGGGAAGCTGCAGAACAAAGGATTTCTCCACTAACAAGAAAGGAGCAGAATATAGCATTCAAAGCTACAGAAGAGACTGAAGCTTCAACAGTCAATGAAGAACTGATGAGTCTCTTTGCAAAGAGATTCTACAAAATATCTAGGAAGGACTTCAGGAGAAAATCATCCAGGAATGATGACAAGCTCAGGTATGATAAAACTCCTACTAAGGAAATAGTATGTTTTGGATACAGGAAACCAGGACACTTCATCTCTGAATGTCCTGAGAATCAGAAGAAGGAGAGGAGAAGAGAAAAAGACTCCAGAAGCAAGCAATACAGCAGGCCTTCCTCCAGCAAGCACAAAAAGAAGGAGAAGGGTTTTGTTGCTGAAACCTGGAGTGACACAAAAGATGAATCCACATCTTTCAGCTCCAGTGAAGAGGAAGAAGAAGCCAAGGCAAGGGAAGTCTACCTCATGGCTATCAATGCCTCTTGCAGCCCATCAGATGCTGAAGAAGAATCTGATAATGAAGAAGCTTCAGAATCAGAAGCTGATCAGGTACTATCATCATTTGATTATAGTTCTGATAGTTTTAAAATTGAATTTAAAACCATGTGTATAGATTTAATAAATTCTGAAAAATAAATCAAACTACTTAGAGAAAAACTAACTGATCATGAAAAGTGTACTCTGAAAATGTTAAATTAAAGGATGATTTAAGTTTAGCAAATGAACAAATAATTTAACTAAAATCTGAATTAGCTGAGGCTAGGAAACTTGAAGAGTCCCTAAATGGGAGAAGTATCAAGTTGATGGACATCACAAGCGCAGTCAATGCCAGACTTAATGACAAGCTGGGCTTAGGTGCATTATCAAGCCAACCCCCACTTATTCAGAAAAATATATTAACTACACCCATAAAATTTGTATCAGAAAAGGGAAAGGAAAAGTTGGATAATAATAATTTTAAACAAATTGAATCAAAACCAAAGAATAAGAAAAGAAAACAAACAAGAAAAATCCAAATAAAAACAATGTTCAACAGATTTCGTCGAACGCAGATCAACGAAATATGTATAGTTCGTCGAACTCCATTCGGCGAACTCCGAACTCAGATTTATATAATAATTATTCGTTGAACTACGATTGACGAAACCAGTATGGTTCGTCGACCAGAGATCGACGATTTTGAGGCTCAGAAAATGACTTCTATCATTCTCTGAGTGGAGTTCAATGAACTCATCCTAATTCATCGAACTCAGTTCGATGAACTCACCAGAATTTGTCGAACGCAGAACAGTTTAACAAAAATTTTAATTTCTATAAAACTTATAACCAACAAAGAACATTTGATAATCAATTTAATCAATGGATAATTCCACCTAGGAAACATCACCCTTTAGGATATAAAAGCCAACCTGAATGTTCATTTATTTCCAGTTTTAGTTATGTAAAGAAAGAAGGACCTAAGGTAACCTGGGTCAGGAATGGCTAATCTGTTTCATTGTAGGTAAAAGACTGTTTTACCACAGAGCAACAATGATATCTGGATAGTGGCTGTTCTAAGCACATGACTGGAAATAAGGCCAACTTAACACATTATAAGGCAAAGCTAGGACCAAAAGTAATATTTGGTGACTCCAATTGTGGTCAGACTGAAGGCTATGGACAAGTCAGAATTGGAGCTGTCACCTTCAGGAATGTTGCATATGTATGTGTACTGAAGCATAACCTTATCTCCATAAGTCAATTATGTGATGAAAGGTATCAGGTATCATTTACTAAAATCTCCTGTATTATTACTTCTTTAGAAAATCTTGTAGTATTGAATGACATAAGATTAGGAAACATTTATGTAGTTAACTTCCAGTCAGCTAAATCTGAAATTTGCCTGTTCAATTCAACTAGTAATAATAATGACCTTTGGCATAGGAGATTAGGTTATGTTAACTTGAAAAATATTGCCAAACTATCTAGGGACAACCTTATTAGAGGATTGATTTCTTGCCCCTATAAGAAGGAAAGCCTTTGCAGGGCTTGTCAATTAGGCAAACAAACTAAAAGTAGTTTTAAATCATTAAATAAAAGTGACTCACCTAGGATATTGTACTTACTACATAAGGATATTTTTGTCCCTATAGCTGTACAAAGTCTCGGGGGGAAATCTTATACTTTAGTGATTGTAGATGACTTCTCTAGATTCACTTGGGTTTTCTTTCTGAGATCTAAGTCGGATAACTTTAAAGTTCTTACAGATTTTCTCAAGAACATACAGATTGAGTACTCTACTCCAGTTGTATTGATCAGAAGTGATCATGGTATTGAGTTTGAATCTCTTCTCATGCAAGAGTTCTGTAGGAAGGAAGGTATCAGACATTTCTTCTCAGCTTCTAGAACACCTCAACAAAATAGGGTTGCTGAAAGGAAGAATAAAACACTAATTGAATCAACAGGCACATTACTTGTAGATGCTTATTTGCCCCTATCCTTTTGGGCAGAGGCTGTAAGCATAACAAATTATGTACTGAATATAAGTCTTATACATAAGCTTAAGAATAAGACTCCTTATGAGCTACTAAAAGGGAAGAAACCTAAAGTAGACTACTTTAAAATTTTTGGATGTTTATGTTATATACATAACAACAATAAGAAACACATTAGAAAGTTTGAAGCCAAGGCTGATATGAGAATTTTTCTTGGATATTCCCAAGTAAGCAAGGCTTATAGAGTGTATAACAAATCTACCTTAAAAATTGAAGAATCTATCCATGTTTCCTTTGATGAGACTAACATGTTTCTTAAGGAGAATACTTCTTCTACCAATGAATCTTTGCAGGAACTTAATTTGTGTGAGAAGCTTGATGAACTGACCCTCACCAATGAGGCAGTTGGTCATCCTTCTCCACAAGGTGCTGAAGAAAGTGAAGAAGAAGACACTGTAATCAGTGATGAACCAACAACAACAAACCTAATTCCACAAGAGGAATTTATTCCCCAAGCTGTTGAACAACCAACTCCACCCACTAAATTTGTCACACTTAGTGATCACCCCATATCTCAAGTGATTGGAGACATGTGAGTTGGTGTGCAGACAAGGCATCAACTCAACCAAGATTCGATGCATGCCTGCTTTATATCTCAAATTGAGACCCAATCCATCAAAGATGCAGAGCAAGATCCACACTGGATTATTGTAATGCAAGAGGAGCTCAATCAATTTGAGAGATGCAGAGTTTGGGACTTAGTTTCAAGACACAAAGACTACCCAGTCATTGGAACTAAGTGGGTATATAGAAACAAGCTGGATGCCCAAGGTGTCATCATAAGGAATAAAGCAAGGTTTGTTGCTCAAGGTTATAGGCAAGAATAAGGGATTGATTATGAACAGACTTTTGCACCTGTTGCAAGGCTAAAAGCAATCAGGATTTTCCTTGCTTATGCTGCCTACAAGAAATTCAAAGTTTTTCAAATGGATGTCAAAAGTGCCTTTCTAAATGAAGAACTCAAAGAAGAGGTTTATGTTGAACAACCTCCAGGTTTCATCTCTCCAACTCATCCCTCATATGTCTTTAGATTGCATAAAGCTCTCTATGGTTTAAAGCAAGCTCCAAGTGCTTGGTATGAGACCTTAGCTAGCTTCTTGATAGAGCATAAATTTTCTTGAGGCATTGTAGATAGGACATTATTCACTAGGCACCATAAGGATCAAATATTATTAGTACAAATTTATGTAGATGATATTATATTTGAGTCTACTGATTCCAAACTATGCAAGAGGTTTTCTGATCTCATGCATTCAAAGTTTGAAATGAGTAGCATGGGTGAGCTCTCCTACTTCCTTAGTCTCCAAGTGAAGTAGCTACCTGATGACATCTTCATATCCCAGGCTAAGTATGCTAAGGAGCTTATCAAAAAGTTTGGGATGGCTGATGCCTCAGCAAAGAAAACACCCATGGCTACAAATGCTATAATAGATTCTGATGAGCACGGAAAACCTGTTGATCAGAAATTATATAGGGGCATTATTGGGTCCCTACTATACCTTATAGCAAGCAGACCTGACATAATGTTTGCTACATGTCTTTGTGCTAGGTTCTAGGTGAACCCTAAAGAATCTCACCTAATTTTCTTAAAAAGGATTTTAAGATATATAAAGAGTTGTCCTAGTCTAGGACTTTGGTATCCTACTGAGTCAAAGTTTGAGTTAACTGGATACTCAGATGCTGACTTTGCTGGATGCAGAGTAGACAAAAAAAGTACCTCTTGAACATGCCAGTTCCTTGGTGCTAGATTAGTCTCTTGGTTTTGCAAGAAGCAGTCATCTGTGTCCACATCAACTGCTGAAGCAGAATACATAGCAGCTGGCAGTTGCTGTTCCCAAATGCTGTGGATTCAGAACCAACTCCTGGACTATGAGTTCAACTTAAATAATTCAACTCTACTACGTGACAACACACGTGCTATATTCATAGTAGAAAATCCAGTTCATCACAGTAGAACTAAGCATATAGACATTAGACACCATTTCATTAGAGAGTGTGTAGACAAAAATTAAATTAATCTTGTCTATATCTACACTGATTTACAAAGAGCAGATATCTTCACCAAACCTTTGGATGAGAGGAACCATCTGTTCTTCATAAATCAGCTTGGTATGATAAATGGAGAAGCTTTAATTTGATTTCTGTCTATGTTCGACAAATTTTTCAAAGTTCGTCGAACGAAGATCGACGAACAAAGAAAAGTTCTAGAGAAATCAGGAGATCGACGAATTCTCTGTGAGTGAAGCTATTTTCGTCAACCGGAGATCGACGAATTTGCCTCAGAAAACTTTCGTTGAACGGAGCTCGACGAAATATTTTCATATCTTCTGACAGAGATCGACGAATTCTTTTGACTATAAAATATTTCGTCGACCTCAAATTGAAGAATTTCTTTTTTTCGTCGAACGGAGTCTGCCGGTTCATATTCTGAAAACCTTATATTTAGGTTTTCTTCGACCTCCGTCCCGCGTTTTCAGTTCATTTGCACTTGATCTTTATTTCTCTCTTGCAGGTGCATCCATGGTGATTCCAGCGAGCTCTCTTTCTACCATGAAATTCGATATGGGTTTCGATATTGATTTTGACTCCTTCCAGTTCTCTGACCCAATATTTATAGAAATTCTGAAGCTATTTGAAGATCAACATCTGAAGCAGTTCATGACACTCAGAATAAAGATTGCAATGACAAAAATCAAGGAATGGGTCTTTACTTCATCAACCTCTGAAGATAACATGACAGGAACTATCTCTGGTAATCAAGTTTCCCTTTCCCCGAATGTACTAACCAAAATCTTTGGTCTATTGAATGGTGCTGATGACATAGAAATGGACTCTGAGGAGTATAATAATATGTTAATCAAGATGGGTCATTCTGGAGATAACCCTATCAAGCTGCTGAAAAAGAACTTGTCTGCTGAATACAAGTTCTTAGCTGATGTAGTCGGGAAGGTGCTATTAGGCAAGCATACAACACATGACTACATCACCAGGCACCAGTTTTTGGTGATGGGTGCCCTGGTTGATAAGAAAGTTATTATTTGATCTGATTAAGAAGAAGAACAACAAGAAAGAAGTCTGTTTTGGACGAGTTTTGGGGATTTTCCTGTAGGAGAAGGAATCTGACCATCTGGTTTCCACACCCGTGTTCATAAATGCCTCCAAGAGGCTAACCTCTGCCCTGTTTGGCAGATGGGAGAGGAGGATCAAAAAGCCCTCCAAGGCTTCCTCCTCCTCCTCCAGGCCTTCTGAGAGCACAAGGGTCGTCATTGCCGCTCCTCCACCCCCAAAAGAAGCTCCCTCCACCTCCACCATTCCTTCTTCTCCACAACCTCAACCACAACAACAAGTTCACATTCCAATTCCATCTCCTGAACATTCTCCACCACCACCATCTCCACCTCCATCTTCTCCCCAGATATATATCTCTAACATACCATCCTCCTCCATGCAGGAACCCTAATTCAACCTCCTGTCATCACCACATGAATCACCACAACCATCCCCACATCAATCTCCTTTATAATCTCCACATCAGTCTCCACTTCCACCTCATTTAACTGCCACAAACCCTGACACATTTATCTCCTCCCACACTTTTAATCTATTGTTTCCTCTACCATCTCCACCTCAGAAACCCATCTCCTCAATCACAACAACAGTTCCCCTTTCTACAACTACAACTCCCTTTGTCCCCTTCCCTCTACTCATCCAAATTGACCTTCCATCTACTGTACCTGACTACACATACACAGATATGTCTAGTGCATTTTCTGTCTGTTCAAATTATGGTCATCACACTCCCTACTCCTCCTCTGCTCCAAATTCCCTTTATCTTAACTTCTCTGATATTGCTAAGGATATGCTAGCCTTCATCTCTCCCACTATACAAAAACTTCTAACTGATGCTCTAGCACCTCTCACTACCTCCATCAATACTCTATCTGCTCAAGTTGCTGCTCTATCCCCTGTCTCTTCTTCTAGGGACTGGCTCCAGGGCCCCCTACATCCAGTCAGGGGGAGATGCTCCATGATGAAGAAGCTCCAGTGATGATAAAAGCAGCAGCAGCAGCAGTAGAAGCAAAAACAGATTCTTTAATGTCAGACTCTTCAGAAGAAGCATCCACTCCTTCTAATATAATAGATTTAATTGATTCAGATACAGATATGGATGAGCCTGTTATGGCTGAAATTGAAAATGTTGGTGATTATATTCTAAATCCCATGGTTAATTTGAATTCTTTATTGGATTTATTCAATCTTATTTATAGAAATAATCTACTAAGCTATTCTTATCAACATTCTTTGGCCATTGTACCATACACTGCACCAATCAGCCCCATAGTTGCCAAGCAACTTAAGGCTAGTCTTGTAGTTGTAGAGCCTCTTATAGTATCAACTCCCAAGAACATTGCTTCTCCTAAAGCCATTTCACCTCCTGTTGAAACCGAAAATCGGTCTCCTGTGGAGTTCACCCTCGGGAAAGAGGGTGATCACGTACCTACTTCGCTCCTGCAAGCAAAATAACAAGGGAACAAGGAAGAACTGACCCAAGGGCTCGGCGAGGAGGACCCACCATACACCCAGAAGATCTAAGAGCGCTTCCCCTCCTTAGCCAAAGGCCGAGCTAAGGTATCCTCAGAAAGCGCTTGAGAGAAGGAGCAAGAGAGCACGAGAAGCATGCTTTCTGAGGTACCCCTTGGGTCCTATTTATAGATTTCTGAAAACGACCTGCAAATAGCCAACTCCCGCTGTTCTGAACGGCTATGTGCAGTCTAGATTGGCCTGCCAATAGCGTAAATCCGCTGTTCTGAAAGGCTATGGGCAGGCCAGCATGGACAAAATAGTAAAAAGTACCTCATAGACCTGGGCGAGCTGAGGAGCTTAGCCACCCCTGAAGGTCCTACTCGCCTACTGTCTGCCGAGCTCCAAAGGGCGAGTGTGAGCTGGCTGCGGTGCTCGCCATTCGATCTTTCTTCATTAGTCGAGCTTAGCTCGACGAAGCCCGGGCCTGGATCGGAGAATGCCGAGTTCGGGGTCGCGATGAATGCCGAGCTCGGGTTCGGCTTTCCCTTCCGAGCCCGCATACGGCCTTCAGATTCCTCTGCTAAGCTCGCCTGCTGCTTGGGTGATCTGAACCGGCCGGTCTGGTTCCTGGCGATCTCACTCACCAGATACGGGTTGTATATAATCCCCGCTCTTTTTGAGCTTGACAATGCTCCGAAAGAAACATCCAACCCCAAGTGTCCGGCGAGTGCGGGGTGTACCAGAGAGAATCTTCGGGTGGGGTCCACCTGCGGTTATATATATATACACCTACATACCTGCCTGACTCTCGTCGTTCCCTGTGTTCTAGCCCTACCTTGATGCCGATCCCAAAGGAGATTCAAGAGCGACTCGCCCGGGTTTGCCAGACCTCAGCTACTCGCGTGGCCTCCCTGACTGCGGTTCCGCCCACTGTACCGCAAGGGTGGCTCGGCCGAGCCCAAATCCAAGAGGGTGAAGCCGTTCCCTCAAGCGGCCGAGCCCATTTATGATGACCTCAGAACCACCTTGGAGCATGGGACTGGCTCCTGCACTCTGCCTGCCCCTGAAAAGGGCAAGAATATTGTTGACCTCTGCGACGGCCCGGACAACCAGCTTGATGGCATGGGGGGCACCACACCGCGAGCCAAGACCACACTCGGTGACTAGCGATTCATAACTCCGGAGAACCATCCCCGGGACCCGTCCCCTCCCTTTGGGACCAGGGGGTGACCTCACAGAAGCCGAACTCGCCGGTGCGCGCCCCCTCCCCTCAGCGAGCTGTTGTGACTATGGGGGCGGGTGTGGAAACCATCCGAATCCCGGGATTCGAGCTCCTCTCACTGGGAACGCGCGGCCCAGGACGCGGGAAAGACCTGAGGTTTGTCCCTCCCTACACCTCCTTGGAGTTGTCGAGCTCGTCAGGTAAACTTGGCCTTGAATTCTTATGCAATTTTCCAGCACACCTCCCCTTGCTGATATTTCTGTCTTCACAGTTCCCCCCAGCCAATCCGCGACCAAGGAGTCTTCGCGAACAGCTCATTACTCTCCCCTCCCCGAGCTCGCTCGACTCTTACCTGGGTCCTGAAGTGGAGTAAGACGAGCTGACGAGGAGGGGGGTCAAGCTCTTCAAAAAACTTGTGTGTGGGCTGCGCGAGGTGCAGGAGGTCAACGAGGCGCTTCAATGCGACTACGCGTGTCTCGCTGACGAGGTGCGAAGCGGCTAGGCTGGCGAGATGACATCTCCTTCCCAGCTTCTGGATAAGATTGACGACGGCCTCTCGGTGGCGCAGAGGAATTCGGGGAGGATTCGCGAGCTGCTCTGCGCACGGCAGTCTGGGGGACGTGGGATGCGAGGCCGGGGTAGATAAAAGGCGGCTCCCTTGCCGAGCCGACCGGTACTCGCCCCTTTCTCTCCCCCTACTCTCCCCCTGCCCGCGCGCCCCACTTTCTTATTCCTGCACTTGACTGTTGTAATAAATAACATTCTTAGATATGTGGTATTCAAATAATCAGCATTGCTTTTTATTTAACTTGGTGTGAGATGGAATGCGCCAGAAGTCGGCGATCTGAGGGTTGGCGAGCTGGGATGGCGAGCTGGGCCGATTGGACAGCTTGACCCCAGATTTCTTTTGCTATAAATAGGCCCCCCCTCACCAACCCCGTACGCCGTATTAACTGCTGATTTTCTCTCTCCTTGCGCTTTTCTCTTTCTTACTCGCGCCTCACCGCCTCTTCTGCGAGCATGAGCAAGACCAACCCTGACGCCGACGGCTGCACCAAGTGCGCCCAGCACTTTACTGACTACTGCTTCTTCGAGGGGCACACCAGCGAGGCCGAGCTCGCTGAATTTGTTAGCGACCATGTGCCGTCCGGCTTTGAAGCGCGCCGACCCAGGGAGGGGGAGGCCATTAACACCTTCTATGACAACGAACTCACGTTCCCCATCTCGCACTTTGAGGTGGGGTTGCGACTCCTACTTTGGCTGGAAATCCGCCAAATCTTCAAGTACTACAGCGCGGTGCCCACGCAACTGAACTCGAACGCCATCGCCATGATGGTGGCATTCGCGAGCTACCTCCGGCGAGAGAGGATTGAGTTTAACCTGATGGTGTTCAGGAAACTCTTTTCTTACAAGGCGACGCCAGATGGCGTAGCCTACTTCATGGGCTCGCTGATCAAGGTTCGCGAGATCGCGAACAAGCACCACATATGCGAGCCTTGGAGCTCCACCACATGGTGGTCTGCCGCAGCTTCAATCTCAGCAATCTCCTCCAGAAAGCTGAGCAAGCTCGCGACGTCGCCAATGATAAGGCCGTCGACCTGGCGAGGCAGCTCGCCATTGCTGAGAAGCTTCTCACCCAGGCTGCCGGCGGACTGGTAAGCATCTGGTTGTCGCCTACCCTTCTTCCTTTTTGGATTCTTTTTGTTTTTGCTCTTGTTGCTAATATACTTCCGTATCAGGATGCCAAGGCCGCTGGAGAGTTGCGAGCTCGCGCCGCTGGGCATGAAGAGGAGATTGGCCAGCTGCGCGCCCGTCTTTCCGAGCTGGAGGGGACGAACGCGAAGCTGATGGAGGAGAACACGAGCCTCAGCCGCGAGGTGTAACATCCCATTTCCAACTAGACCCCTAAGAGTGGTTTTGGCCATGACTAGGTCATGACAAACCCTAGGAAGCCAGAAATGGGCCAAGAGATAGGAGGCCAAGGTGAGGATCACCATGGTCTGCCTATGGCTCAACCACATCACCAAAGCTAGGGTTTGACCCTAGGGCTTCACCATGACCCCAAGACCCTACCACAACACTCCCAAACATTTTGGTAGACCCATTAGAGCCATAAGGACCCATTGGGGTCAGTCAAAGAGACTCAGTTGACCCAAGTCAACCAAAACCCTAAATGGGTCAAACTAGCCTACTTAGGGTCAATTGACCTACCCCTAGCCAAGTGAACATCACCTATGCCCTCCTAACCGTAAAGTGAGGTCAATGGGTCACTAAGGACACATTGGGGTCAGCCCTAGAGGCCAAGTTGACCTAAGTCAACTCTAGTCCTAAAGTGGTCAAAGTGACCTTACCAAGGGTCAAGTGACCTCCAAGGTGTCAAGTCAACCCTACCCAACCCTACATAGACCTTAGGGGAGGCCAATGGGTCACCAAGGACCCATTGGGGTTGACCGAAATGGTCAAATTGACCAAAGTCAACTCAACCCTAAAATAGGTCAAACTAGCCTAAATGACCTAACCAAGCCCAAGCCACTTGGGCTAAGCCCAACTTGAGCGGCCCATTAACTTTAGGAGGCTGATATTTATGAGGGATGCCACCTAAAATTCGGAGGGGTGACTAGGAGAGAGAAAATGAGAGTTTTCTCCTTAATGGAGGAGAGAGAAAGAGGAAAAGAGAGAGAGAGAGAGGAGTTATGGAGGGAGGCCATGGGCCACTCCATTCATCTCTCCATTGTCCCCATTCCTCTCCCTTGCCTCTTGGGATGATGATGCTATCAATTCCAGCCAGCCAACACTAATGGGGGGAGCCCAACCACCATGGCCAACCAACCCTTCACCTCCCCTCCCATGAAAAATATAAATCCCCCTATGCAGCCCCCATTCCAGTTTCTGATCTTCCCATCACCTTCAGAACGTCCTTGGAAGTCAAAATAACGTATTGGATCAAAGGTTTTGGTGGAGGATCGAGGATTCGGGCAAGCTTGCCGGAGAGGAAAAACGCCATGGCCGACCACCGCCGCCGCCGTCATCGAACCACAAACAAGGTCCTCCTCTACTCCTTCCGTGGGTAGATCGTAGGAATCGTTTAGGACAAGAATCGGACTCAATTGAGCCGATCCAAGTTTTCATTTCCATGGTTTTTCCAAAAAACCATGGTGGTCGGGTTCGCCGGAAACCGCCTCTCCGGCGGCCGTGCCGCCCCCTGACGGTAGCCCTCACCTCAACGAAGGTGGTGGTGGCTGGCCAGGGAGGTGGCCAAATGGCCGGCGGTGGCTCATGCAAAGCTACAGGGTTTATGCATTTTTTTTAAGGTTGCTGGTTCCAGTTTTTGAGAAGATGAACAGTAACTCATATTACTTAATTATTATATTTATATATATAATATTGCTATTTGTTACCCCTTTAACTTGCACATTTTGATGTCGTTAAACGAGGCATTTAGAAGCTATTTTAGGAAACATATCCAGTCACAAAAGTTGTAGCCCTTTGGGTCTAATTTATTTTAAAATTGGTTTGAACCAATTTGGCTGTATGGTTTGACCAGGGCACCCATTTTGGTGGGACCTATACCTAGGGCTAGGCAGTCATTTAACTGAGTGCCCACACTTCATCCTTGGTCCAAATTACTTGAAATTTTGGCAGGGAGTCTAACCTAGCTATAACTAGGGCCTGCCCAAAACTCAGAATTTTTAGAAACACTTTGCCTAAAGTTTTTACTTTTATTAAATAATAATAGGGTATTTTAATTAAGTGGTATAATTACCTCCAAACCCTCCCAAACTTTGGTGAGTGGTCCCTGGCATCAATACCTAGCTCTGTACAAAATTTCAACTCTTTTGGATAGGTTTTGGTTAGGGAATCACCCAACACTAGTTTGGCCTTAAGGAGGTATTTTTGATTAAAAGTGCACTATGGACTTAGGGTGGTCACCTCCCCTCAACAGAGGCTGACGTTTTGAACACTGACTTGGCATGGCCAATGTCACCCTCTTAAGGAAAATGGGATGATTTAGGCTTGATTTACCCTAGGGTTCAACCTCAAACCCTAAGGAAGGACTTTTGGGGGTTGTGAAGGACATAGGGGCTAATACTCCTGTATGACCATGAAAACTCAGTATAATTGAAGGTAGAGTAACCTAAGTCATCTGGAAGAAATCTTAGGGGACTGGGAGGAAGGTAGGAACCTCAAAACCCTAACCCTAGTTTTAGGATAGAAGCACAAATTTGTAAATTCAGCAACTACACCTTAACCAAAAGTTATGGAACTTGGGTAGAGTAGGTTTTAGACCATCTAGAACCCCTGATAATTTTACTAGAATTTTATAGATTATATTTCTGGTACTTCATTTGTTAATTACCAAAGGGCCCAAAATGATGTTTAAATTACTTCTGGTTATTCTCTTCATTTGAATATGATGGAACTTGGTCAAAAGATAATCCAGGTCTAAGTGAATATCCCTGAATTTTATTATAATTTTTACTTGATTATATTTAGCACTTCCTTCACAAGTTTTGGAAAGGGGCTTTGGTAGAATAAAATTAATTATTGATGATATACCTGTTGAAAAATCATGAGTCTTAGGTTTTGATGATTGCAGACCAAAATATACTTGTAGAAAATTATTCATAATTTTTAGAAGGCTGTTTACAGTACTTTCTTTACAAGTCCATAATTTTGAGACTTTGATATTTAATTAATTCAGAGAATAATTCTTTCTTAAAAAATTATGAAACTTTATGTAGAGGTTTTATGTGTCCTTATAATCATCCTGGAATTTTCTCTGAATTTGTGAAAGTATTATTGTTGTACATCCCCTTTAAATGATTTATTATGGAATAAATTTGAAACAAAATTTAAGGGCTTAAAACTTGCTGAAAAATTGGGAGATTCTGGATTTTTAGATGATTATTCATTTTTCATTTAACATAAATTTAGTGGAATTTTATCCTGTCCAAAACTTGTATTTCATGTTCAAACTTGGAGCTTTTGGTTATTAGAATAAATAAATAAAATATCAGTTAAATTATGAAAATTAGGAAATTATGGATTTAGGCTACAAATGCCAGTATAGCCCTCCAATAAGTATTATATGAGTATTGGATGATCATTTGGTATACTTCCCATTTTACGGGTCATATAGCTTAAGTGGTCTGCTTTTAGTAAAACTGCAGGAAATAAGTTGGGATATGAATTAGAGCACATGAGTTGGGTTTAGTGGTTTGCTGGAAGGGATAAATAGAATTAGGAGCATCATTGGAAGATAAAATGAGTATAGTGTTGTTTTGGCTAGGATTTAGAGGCACTCGGGCGCGACAAAAGATCGTCCTCCCCGAGGTGAGGTAGAGTCAAATCACCCTAGGATTAGCCTATCGTAACATGAGAAAGTAATGGGTAAGGGAATCAACCAATAATAATAATAAGTACCATGCGAAAGGGAACGCTGGCCGTAATCCCAACATAGTTCCTTGTGCCCCTTGAGAGCCCTTCACAGGGAATACCGGGGGCAGTTCTGGGTTAACGTAAACTGTATTAACAAGCTGAAAAGAGTAACTTAGTAATTAGGGTTGCACATTTCACGAACACTGATAGCACTGGAAGATAGTTGGAAGCTTCGGCTTGGGTGGTTAAGAGACGGACGTTTGGGTCCGGGGAGCTTCGACTCGATTGTTTGAGACGGACGTTTTGGTCCGGGGAGCTTCGGCTCGGTTTTTGATTACGCTAAATTTGCATGTGCATAAAAGGAAAGGAAATTAAGGTGGTGGGTCTTCGATATTGGAGGGTAGATGCACCGACTCCAATACACTGACTCGGCAAGTGTGGTTAGCACTTCGCCAACAGAAGTCCGGTGCGCCAGCCGGCAAGAGTACGCAGGAGTCCGCTTCGTGCACCAAGCGTTGAGGCGTACGATAGGTCTGACCGGTAGTGCTTTACTGGTTTAGAGGTGGGCGAGGCCCAACCCCCCGCTTCTGTCTGCCACTACGGAGATATCCTGGGAGGTTACGACTCCAAAAAGGGGGAACTAAAGGTCTGTGTGCACAGAGTCGGGTGTGTGTGTTGCACTTGCATGATCCATTATACCCATTTGCATGTCATAGCATAATCGATTCATTTAACCCCGACACCTAAAGTATAAGTGGAATGGGACGCTTATACTTTAGGCCCTGCAAAACGACCCCTTGGTCTATAAGCTTGTGTGGGCAAGTTTATAAATTAAGGTCAATTTTGATATATATATATATGTATATATATATATATATATATATATATATATATATATATATATATATATATATATATATATATATATATATATATTGCTGTTTGATAACCGACACCCCAACGTATAAATTGGTATGAGACTCTTTATACGATGGGAGCCTTACAGAAGACCCCTTGGCTTATGTGTTCTCACATAAGTGAAGGTTACTTTTCATATTTCATCTTATTGTCAATATCTATTATAGAATTGCTAGTATAGGTCCGCTGCCATCTGTTTTTTGATTATTCTCCACCTTCAAGTCCTCACCTTTCTTCCTCTCTGCTCGGTGCCTAGGAGCCATGGTGGAAGGGGTGGGGGATAATAGTGCTTAGTATTTTAGACTAACAGTTTTCGAATCGCAACATTTTAGGGAATCGTGGAGGCCAGCATGGAGGAGCAGCCCCAGAGACCGGTGCGCATGGAGATGGGGCAGTCTAGCTCCGGAGTTCATACAGTCGGGACTGTGAGTCTCGACCTTGAGTAGATGTTCTGTTTTTGCTTCCGCATGAGTGATTTGTAGTGAGGATATGATGTACCGGGCATAAGCCCGTATTTTAGTACTCTGATTTATTATTCTGTGGACACTCCCTTCGTGGAGGTTTATCTTTATGATATGTAATTATCTATGGACTGCTAGTTTGCATTTACTTTATTATGCTACTTTTCTGTGATCGAATTGGCCGGCAGAATCAGCGTTTTGTGGTGATGACCCTTCAGGGCGTGAAGGAGTCACCGCAAAACGGCGGTTCTGGGCCTAAGACCCTGGTGTTGAAAAAGAAAAAAAAGGGGGTCTTACAAGTGGTATCAATGCAGACCTCGATCGAAAAGTAGCAGTCCACAACCCTGGGTCACCCCCGCGCGAGTTTTGTTTGGGGACAAACTAAGCAGCGGAAGCAGTGGTGTGCCCATATGAGGGATCACATGTAAATTGTCCACTTCTTATTAGGTATTGAGTCGATTATCTACTAATGTAGTTCGTTTTGCAGCCCCCAGCTCAGCCAACCCCACAAGGCGGAGCTCAGCAGACTTCGGACATTGCACGACCTCCCCTGGTCCCCACTCCTTTCCTTCAGTCAGACATGGGGCAAACTCTTACAGCTATCCTTGAGGCCTTCCAGGCTCAACAGGCTCCGGCCCCGCAGCCAAACCCGGGGGCCAACTAGATGAGCACCTTCCGAGTACTCTCTCCCCTTTCCTTCTTGGGGACAGAGTCGGCAGTGCGGACAGAGGAGTGGCTGGATATTATGTACGAGATGCTGACCGGGATACGGTGCCCCTGGGAGGAGAGGGTGGCTTTGGTGGTATCTTGCCTGGAGTCCCATGCCAAGAGGTGGTGGAAGACGCTGTTGGACACGACGTTTGCCAATAGGGAGGTTGCGGAAATTACCTGGGAGGAATTCAGGGCCACGCTGCTGGAGCATTTGTTCCGTAGTCGGCCAGGGATGAGTTGGAGGAGCGGTTCTTACAGCTGAAGCAGGGCACCAGGACGGTGGTGGAGTACCATCGAGAGTTCGACCATTTGGCTCGATATGCAGGTTCTTACCAGCTGGACGAAGCAGGATACATCAAGAGGTTCTATAAGGGTCTAAAAGAGGAGTTGAGGGAGGCCTTGTTGTTTGTATCCGACGGGCCTATCTCCCGGATTTTGGAGATGGCAAAGAGGATTGAGGCTGATTGGCACACCACTCGGGGCCGGAAGCGGCAAGCGAAGGATCAGGGCCGGAGAGTCAGAAATGATCAGTGGCGAGGTGCTATACCATATGGGAGAAGGACAGAGGACCAGCCTCGTCAGGAGGTGAGGCAGGAGCCAAGGGAGCACGTGATATTGGCCCCTCAACCTCTTCGGATACAGGAGATGCCGAGACCCGAGGGTATGGCGTATCCCCCACCGGAGTGCTTCCATTGTCATCAGGTGGGACACCTCCGGAGAAACTGCCCCATGAGGGGGGCACCACCTCCAGCACTACAGGGTGGCCCACCTGCTCAGCATTTAGGAGGCCGAGGACGCGGCCGAGGACGTGGTTACCAGGGAGGGGATCGAAGACAAGAAAGGGAGCAGGTGTATGCTTTGGACCTGGCACAACCTCGGAACCCAGAGCAGGTCATAACAGGTACGCCAGGATATTTAAATTGTTTAAATTGAATTCCCTTTCTCAATTGCCCAGTAAGTAGAACTGCACTAAGTAGAATAAATAGGAAAGAAAACTCGTTATAAAATACTAAGACATTTAACCGTCCCAGGTATAGTCTTCATCAGCGGCAAGCCCTCCTATACTCTGTTCGACACGGGTGCCTCACACTCGTTTCTGTCGGAGGCCTTTCTGGAAGGGCTGGAAGGAGTGGAACGGTTCACAGGCCGGATGAGGAGGGTGCGTCTACCCGACGAATCGGAGATACTCACCTCTGCCCACTGCAGCATGGAGGCTGAGATTGGAGGAAAGCCGTTCGAAGTTTCGGCAACGGTCCTAAGGATGCCAGTCTTCGAGCTGATCCTGGGCATGACTTGGTTACAATGGAACCATGCCCAGATTGATTGTCAAGCGAAGAGGATCACCGTGAGGCACGAGGACTCTATCATCATCATCAAAGGTATAAGACCTGCCTCACGTATACCCTTATCTTCAGTACAGGTCGTTAAGGACTATTTACAGGGGGAGGAGGTCTACGAGGTGCTGTTTGAAATGGCGGAGGCCACGGATTCTATATCGAATATCCCGGTGGTGCGGGATTTTGCGGATGTTTTTCCAGAAAAATTACCCGGATTACCCCCGCACAGGGAACAGGACTTTCAGATACAGCTTGTGCCGGGGGCCAAGCCGGCATCCAAGGCCCCTTACCGGATGGCCCCAAGGGAGTTGACAGAGTTTCGGAGCCAGCTTCAGGAGCTAGTGGAAGCCGGGTTTGTCAGGCCAAGCTCTTCACCATGGGGAGCCCCTGTATTGTTCGTCAAAAAGAAAGACGGGACACTCAGATTGTGCATCGACTACCGAGCACTAAATCGGCTGACGGTCCGGAACACCTATCCACTGCCAAGGATAGAAGAGCTGTTCGACCAGCTGCAGGGAGCGCAGTTTTTTTCGAAATTAGATTTGAGGTCGGGCTACTACCAGCTTCGGATTCGAGAGGAGGATATTCAGAAGACTGCTTTTAGTAGCAGATATGGATTATTTGAGTTTACGGTGATGCCCTTCGGGCTCACCAATGCACCATCAGCGTTCATGACCCTCATGAACCAGGTTTTTAAGGAGTATTTAGATGTGTTTGTCATTGTGTTTATTGATGACATACTCATCTACTCGAGGATGAAGGAGGAGCACACTCGCCATCTGGCACTGACCCTACAGAGACTGCGGGAGAATCATTTATTTGCAAAGTTTAGCAAATGTCAGTTCTGGTTTAAGGAGGTGGGCTTCTTAGGCCATATTATCAGTGGAGCCGGGTTGGCAGTGGACCCGGCAAAGATTCAGGCAATTCGGGATTGGCCGCAGCTGAAGACAGCCACCGACGTACAAAGTTTCCTAGGACTTGCCGGTTACTACCGGAAGTTCGTGGAGGGATTCTCTCGAATCGCCCTCCCACTCACATCTTTGACAAAGAAGGAGGTACCTTTCGTGTGGACCCCGCAGTGCCAGGCAGCTTTCCAGGAGCTGAAGGACCGACTCACCTCGGCTCCCATACTTGCTCTTCCCTCGGGGAGAGAAGGATTTCAGGTCTACACCGATGCTTCCTACCAGGGTATGGGAGCTGTACTGATGCAGAAGGGTCATGTGATTGCATATGCGTCTCGACAGTTGAAGAAGCACGAACAGAACTACCCGGTGCACGACCTTGAGATGGGGGCGGTCGTTTTTGCTTTGAAGGTCTGGCGCCACTTTCTTTATGGAGTCCACTGCGACATCTACTCCGATCACAAGAACCTGAAATACGTGGACACGCAGAAGGAACTGAACATCAGGCAGAGGTGCTGGGTGGAGTTCTTAGCAGATTATCAGTATGAGATGCACTACCATCCAGGGAAGGCAAACGTGGTGGCCGACGCGTTGAGTCGGAGAGCTGCCACTTCCGAGGCCGGGCCCCAGGTTATGTCTATGGAGCTGGTGAGGAGATTGGAGGATATGCACATCATACTAGTGTCATCCAAGGATCCCGAGCTTTACATGGAGTATTTAGCTGCGGTGAGTGCTACAGACGATATCCGGGACCGAGTCAGAGAGGGACAAAGGCGAGATGTCAAATTGGAGCCGATATTCTGGGCCTTGGAGAATGGTGCAGTAGGAGATTACACGATGAGGGATGGTGTGGTATGCTTTAGAGGTCGGACTTATATACCGGAAGGAGGCCAGGTCCGGGAAGATATTATGGCGGAGGCCCACCACAGCAGATACTCAGTGCACCCGGGGATCACGAAGATGACTGCGGATTTGAAGAAGACTATGTACTGGCCTGGCATGAAGAAGGATATCACTCAGTTTGTGACCCACTGCGAAGCGTGCTAGCTAATGAAGGCGGAGTGCAAAAACCCCGCGGGTTTGTTGCAACCACTCCCGGTACCAGAGTGGAAGTTTGTGTAACATCCCATTTCCAACTAGACCCCTAAGAGTGGTTTTGGCCATGACTAGGTCATGACAAACCCTAGGAAGCCAGAAATGGGCCAGGAGATAGGGGACAGAAAGGTGGGAGATCATCATGGTCTGCAAATAGTAGAACTCTGAACAATGGTATAGGATGACCATGGGCCACACCCTAACCCCAAGACCCTACCACAACACCCCTAATACCCTGGGAGGCCCATTAGAGCCAAAAGGACCCATTAGAGTCAAACCAAGAGGCTCAGTTGACCAAGGTCAACCCTAGCCCTAAATGGGTCAAACTAGCCTACTTAGGGTCAATTGACCTACTCCTAGCCTAGAGGACCCCACCTATGCCCTCCTAACCCTAAAGTGAGGTCAATGGGTCACTAAGGACACATTGGGGTCAGCCTAGAGGCCAGGTTGACCCAAGTCAACTCAAGCCCCTAATCTGGTCAAAGTACCCTTACTAAGGGTATGTGACCTCCAAAGTGCAGGGTAACCCTACATAACCCTACCTAGACCCTAAGGGAAGCCAATGGGTCACCCAGGACCCATAGGGGTCAACCCAATTGGTCATGTTGACCCAAGTCAACTCTAGCCCTAGATGGTCAAAGTGCCCTTGCCAAGGGCATGTGACCACCAAGATGCCCAACCAACCCTATTCAAGTAACCCTGGACCTTAAGGGAGTCCAATGGGCCACTAAAAACCCAATGGGGTCAACCCAGATGGTCAAATTGGCCCAGGTCAACCCTCATTTAGGTCAAGTCAAACCTAGCCCAAAAAGGGCTAACCCAAGCCCAAGCCACTTCTCCCTTAGGCTAACCCCATTCCCATGACCATCATAACCAAGTGGGCTGCATCTAGCTTGTGAGGTTGACTAGTCAACCTGAGGTGACTAGGAGAGAGAAAGGAGCTCCCCTCCATGATAATGAAGGAGAGAGAAATTGATGAAGAGGAAGGGGAGAGTGGAAGGCCGGCCAAGGGAGGCTAACAGCCACCATTTATGGCTGCAATCAACTCCTCTAGGGGAGAGGAGTTGATTCCAGCCATTTCCCGGCCACCAAGGGATGGATTCAGCCCCCCTCCACTCTACCCGAGCCACACCTTTAATGGTGTTAATGGCCATTGAAGAACCAGCCCCCCTCTTCCCCATTTGCCATTTAAACACCATCAGGGGGCCAAGGGGATTATTTTAGAGCGTTTACCTGGAGGAGACGAGCCACCCCACTGTGCTGTTGCAGAAGCCGAGCGCCGCCGCCGTCGTCAATGGCATCCCGCCGCTCCTCTCGTATCCAGGCCGCCAGGAAGGTCCTCCCCCTCTCCTTAACTCTCGGGTAGATCATAGGACCTCTTAGGCTTAAGATTCGGGCTCAATTGAGCCCGATCAAATCCGGCACTTTCATGGCTTTCGACACAAAAATCTCCTTGCTATAGCCGCCGGAAAACGCCTCTCCGGCGGTAGAGCCGCCGCCTTGCGATAGCCCCCACCTCAACGGAGGTGGTGGTGGCGGTGGCCGGCCGGGGAAGGGGCTGGATGGTCGGCGGCAGCCGCTTGAAGTCGGCCCAGGAAGAACGCATCCTGGCCGTCGGCTCAACGAAGAAGATGACCGGATGCCGTTGATCCCTGCGCCAAGATTCGTGCAGATGGATGAATTAAACTTTAGGAAATTATTCTGGAATATTTCATTTCTGTCACACATTATGCATTAAATGGTTTTAATTTTTAAAAATACTTAGGTTCTTCTGGTGGAAAAACTTTCAACAGGAAAGTTGTAGCCCTCTGAGTCTACTTTATTGTAAAAGTTATTTCAACCCATTTGGGTGCATGGTCTGACCAGGGCACCCATTTTGGTGGGACATACCCTTACGGCTAGGCAGTCATTAAACTGAGTGTCCACACTTCATACCTAGTCCAAATCAGTTGAAATTTTGACAGGGAGTCTACCCTAGCTATACCTATAGCTGGTCCAAAAATGGGATTTTTTGGAGAAAATATTTCTATAGTTTTTATAAAAATTTAATAATTATTAAATAAATTAAATAGGTGCCCTAAACACCTCCAAACCCTCCCAACTTTTGGTGAGTGGTCTCTGGGTTCATTTTAGGTATCTGGATAGAGTTTCACCTAATTTGGATATGTTTTGAATAGGTTTTGACCCAACCCTAACTATACCTTAATAAGGGCATTTTGGTCAAAAAGTGCATTTTTGATTTTGAGTGACCAAATCACCTCAACAGAGGCTGAAATTTGGGCCACTGACTTGTTATGGCACTTAGCACCTTCCCATGGAATGTGGGGTAGAGTAGAGTTGATTTGCCCTAAGTCCCTAGGCCAAACCCTAAAGAGGGACCTTTTTGCCTTGTGAAGGGCATGAGTCCTAATCACCATGGATGAACTCCAAATTTTGCAAGGAGGTTCCTAGGATATATAAAACCCTCTGTTAGAAATATTAACAAATTTTGAAGAGGGTAGGGTCCCCAAAACCCTAACCCTAGCTTAGGACCTAAAACTTGTAGTGTAGGTTTAGGTTAGCTAAACTTTTTGAACCTTAACCAAATTTGGGTAGTGAGGGGATTAGGATATTTTGAGCCTCTGATAATTTACTTGAGGAATTTTGATCAATATTTGTAGCACTTCATTTGTAACCAATGGTATTGCCCTAATTAATAATTTGGCTATTGTGGTCTCACTGCCCATTTAAAGGGTATGAAACATTGGCAGAGTTAGTTTTAGGCTATACTAATCATGTATGAATTTTGATAGAATTTTTGGATATCTATTTAGGGCATCTACTTCACAAGTGCTTTATTTTGATGACATACTAAATAATTCTTGCAAGAGCCCATTACTTATTGAAAAATCATGAAACTTGCTGCATAGTGTTTCTAGCTCAATATTATCATGTGGGAAGTTTTGTGGAAATATTTGATGGTTAATTAGTATACTTTGTTCATTAACCCATAAACTTGAAAGTTCATGAGAAAATCAAATATAGCCTTATTCTTAAGTGATAAATTATGAAACTTTTTCTAGGGTATTTGTAGGCCATCACAATCATCTCTGAATTTTCTCTGAATTTTTGTAGGCAGTATTATTGTAAAATCTTTTAAAATGACTTTTTATGAGGTAACTTTGAAATTAAATTTAAGGGCCCAAACCTTGCTAAAAAATTTGAATACTTAGGCCTTAGAATTGATTATGCATTTTGTAGTTACCATAAATTTATTGGATCATTATATTGTCTGAAATTACTACTTCATGTTCAAACTTGGGCTTTTTGGATACTAGAATAAATAAATAAATTATCAGACAAATTAGGAAAATTATGGATTTCTGGATTTATGGTTCGAATGTCATTTTAGCCCTCTAGTAATTATTATAGGGGTATTGGATGAGTATTTCATGTACTTCCCTTTTTACGGGTCATGTAGCTTAGGTGGTCTGCATATAGCAAAACTGCAGGAAATCATTTTGGATATGATTTAGAGCGTGTGATGGGTCATGATGGTTTGCTGGAAGGATAAGTAGAATGGGTTGTATCTATGGAAGATAAGCGGGTAGGGAGTGGTTTTTGCCTAGGGTTTAGAAGCGTTCGGCTCCGACGAAAGATCGTCCTACCCAAGGAGTGTTAAAGTCAAATCACCCTAGGATTAGCATATTGGAATATGAGAAGTAATGGGTAAGGGAATCAACCAATAACAAATAAGTACCTTGCGAAAGGGAACGCTGGGCGTAATCCCAACACAGTTCCTAGTGCCCCTTGAGAGCCGTTCACAGGGAATACCGGGGGCAGTCCTGGGTTAACGTAAACTGTTTTAACAAGCTGAAAAGAGTAACTTAGTAATTAGGGTTGCACATTTCACAAACACTGATGGCACCGGATGTTAGCTGGGAGCTTCGGCTCGGATGGTTAAAAGGCGGACTTTGGGTCCGGGGAGCTTCGGCTCGATTGTTTGAGAAGGACGTGTTGGTCTGGGGAGCTTCGGCTCGGTTCTCGATTACGCTAACTTGCATGTGCATAACAGGAAAGGAAATTAAGGTGGTGGGTCTTCGGTATTGGAGGGTCGATACACCGATGTCAATACGTTGACTCGGCAAGTGTGGTTAGCACTTCGCCAACAGAAGTCCGGTGCGCCAGCCGGCAAGAGTACGCAGGAGTCCGCTTCGTGCACCAAGCGTTGAGGCGTACGATAGGTCTGACCGGTAGTACTTTACTGGTTTAGAGTTGGGCGAGGCCCAACCCACCGCTTTCGTCTGCCACTACGGAGGTATCCTGGGAGGTTACGGCTCCAGAAAGGGGGAACTAAAGGTCTGTGTGCACAGAGTCGGGTGTGTGTGTTGCACTTGCATGTCCATCATACCCAATTGCATGTCATAGCATAATCGTTACCTTTAACCTTGACACCTAAAGTATAAGTGGAATGGGACGCTTATACTTTAGGACCTGCAAAACGACCCCTTAGTCTATAAGCTTGTGTGCGCAAGTTTATAAATTAAGGTTAATTTTGATATATATAGTTACTGCTGTTTGATCACCGACACCCCAACGTATAAATTGGTATGGGACTTTTTATACGATGAGAGCCTTGCAGAAGACCCCTTGGCTTATGTGTTTTCACATAAGTGAAGGTTACTTTCATATTTCAGCTTATGTCTATACATGATTTAGAATTGCTAGTATAGGTCCGCTGTCATCTGCTTTTGATTTTTTTCTCCACCTTCAAGTCCTCCCTTTTCTTCCTCTCCGCTCGGTGCCTAGGAGCCGTGGGGGAAGGGGCGGGGGATGATAGGACTTAGTCTTTTAGACTAACGGTTTTCGAACCACATCATTTAGGGGATCGTGGAGACCAGCACGGAGGAGCAGCCCCAGAGACCGGTGCGCTTGGAGGTGGGGCAATCTAGCTCCGGAGTTCACACAGCCGGGACAGTGAGTCTCGACCTTGAGTAGTTTTTCTGCTTCCGCTTGAGTGATTTTGTAGTGAGGATATGTTGTACCGGGCTTAAGCCCGTATTTTTGCTACTCTGATGTATTTTTCTGTGGACACTCCCTTCGTGGAGTTATTTTTTCTATGACACGTGATTCTCTGTGGATTGCATTTTGCATTTACATTATTGTGCTACTTTTCTGTGATCGAAACTGGCCGGCAGGATCGGCGCTTTGTGGTGATGACCCTTCAGGGCGTGAAGGGGTCACCGCAAAACGGCGGTTCTGGGCCTAAGACCCCGGTGTCGAAAAAAAGGGGGTCTTACAAGTGGTATCAGAGGGCAGACCTCGATCGAAAAGTAGCCGTCCACAACCCTGGGTCACCCCCGCGCAGGTTTAGTTTGGGGACAAACTAAGCAGCGGAAGCAGTGGTGTGCCCATATGGGGGGAATCACATGTAAATTGTCCACTTTCATTAGGCATTGAGTCGATTACCTACTAATGTAGTTCGTTTTGCAGCCCCCAGCTCAGCAGACCCCAGATATTGCACCACCACCCATGGTCCCCACACCTTTACTCCAGTCAGACATGGGGAAGACCCTTACAGCTATCCTTGAGGCCTTCCGGGCTCAGCAGGCTCCAACCCAGCAGCCAAACCCAGGGGCCAACTGGATGAGCACCTTCTGAGGACTCTCTCCCCCATCATACTTGGGGACAGAGTCGGCAGTGCGGACAGAGGAGTGGCTGGATGTTATGTACGAGATGTTGACTGGGATACGATGCCCTTGGGAGGAGAGGGTGGCCCTGGTGGTATCTTGCTTGGAGTCCCATGCTAAGAGGTGGTGGAAGATGCTGTTGGACATGACATTCGCTGATAGGGAGATTGCAGAAATCACTTGGGAGGAATTCAGGGCCACGCTGCTGGAGCACTTTGTTTCGCAGTCGGCCAGGGATGAGTTGGAGGAGCGGTTCTTGCAGCTGAGGCAGGGCACCAGGACGGTGGTGGAGTACCACCGAGAGTTCGATCATTTGGCCCGATATGCGGGCTCTTACCAGCTGGACGAAGCAGGTTACGTCAAGAGGTTTTATAAGGGCCTAAAAGAGGAGTTGAGGGAGGCCTTGCTGTTTGTCTCTGACGGGCCTATCTCCCGGATCTTGGAGATGGCGAAGAGGATTGAGGCCGATTGGAACGCCACTCAGGGCCAGAAGCGGCAAGTGGAGGATCAGGGCCGGAGGGCCCGAAATGATCAGCGGCGAGGCACCATACCAGATGGGAGGAGGACAGAGGAGCAGCCTCGTCAGGAGGTGAGGCAGGAGCCGAGAGAGCAGGTGGTTTTGGCCCCTCAACCTCTCCGGATTCAGGAGATGCCGAGACCCGGGGGTATGGCGTATCCCCCGCCGGAGTGCTTCCATTGTCACCAGGTGGGACATCTCCGGAGAAACTGCCCTATGAGGGGGGCACCACCTCCAGCACCACAGGGTGGCCCACCTGCCCAGCATTTCGGAGGCCGAGGACGCGGCCGAGGACGTGGTTACCAGGGAGGCGACCGCAGGCAGAATGGGGAGCAGATTTACGCTTTGGACTTAGCACAGCCCCGGAACCCGGACAGGGTTATTGCAGGTATGAGAGAAATTTTAGTTTTGAATTTATTCCCTGCTCATATTAAGTATTGATAGAACTACTACACAACCTAGGTTAGAAAACCTCACACCAAAGTTTTCTTTTTTTAAAACTGATTTAGGAATGGTGATGGTGTGCGACAAGCCTGCCCATACCCTGTTCGACACGGGGGCGTCGCACAACTTTGTGTCGGAGGATTTCGTCAAGGATCTGGACCAGATTCGACATTATACGGGATTATCCAGGAGGGTGCGTCTCCCCAATGGGATGGAGATCCAGTCCACAGAGAAGTGCCTCCTGGAGGTTACCATAGACGGGTTGACACTCGAGGCCCCGGCGACGATCCTGAGAATGCCGGACTTCGACCTTGTCTTGGGCATGACATGGCTTGTCTGGAACCATGCCCAGATTGACTGCCCGGCGAGGAGGGTCGTGCTGAGCCACGGCGATACTTATGCGACATTCGAAGGTACTACTCCGGTTTCCCGCCGCCTGCTTTCATCTATTCAGGCCGTTAAGGCTCACATGCAAGGAGACGAGGTATATCAAGTATTATTCGAGATGACTGAGGAGAAAGACCTGATTGCTAGCATTCCGGTGGTTCGTGATTACACCGATATTTTTCCGGATAAGCTGCCAGGACTGCCTCCGCATAGGGAGAATGACTTTCATATTCAGTTGGTACCAGGGGCTAAGCCGGTATCCAAGGCCCCTTATCGGATGGCCCCGAAGGAGTTGGCGGAGTTTCGGACACAGTTGCAGGAGCTGGTGGAAGCAGGATTTGTTAGGCCGAGCTCCTCATCATGGGGAGCTCCGGTCCTATTCATGAAGAAGAAGGATGGCACTCTTCGCCTGTGCATCGACTATCGAGCACTAAACATGCTGACCGTCCGAAATACCTATCCGCTCCCCAGGATAGACGAGTTGTTCGATCAGCTGGAGGGAGCCCATTATTTCTCGAAGCTGGACTTGAGGTCAGGTTACTACCAGCCGCGGATCCAGGAGGAGGATATTCCTAAGACGGCCTTTAGTAGCAGATATGGATTGTATGAGTTCATCGTGATGCCCTTCGGGCTCACGAATGCTCCGTCGGCGTTTATGAGCCTCATGAACCGGGTCTTCGAAGCTTATTTGGATGTGTTCGTCATAGTATTCATAGACGACATCCTTATCTATTCTAAGACGGAGGAGGAGCACACACGACATCTGGCACTGACCTTGGAGAGACTGCGGGAGCATCGCCATTATGTGAAGTTCAGTAAGTGTCAGTTCTGGTTGAAGGAGGTGGCTTTCTTAGGCCACATTATCAGCGGAGCCGGGATGGCGGTGGACCCGGCAAAGATTCAGGCAGTCAGGGATTGGCCGCCGCTGAAGATGTAACGTCCCGAATCGCTCTAGCCCCCTAGTGTGTGTGTTTTGAGTCAGGAGGGTTGACTTGAGTCCTGAGAGTGCAGGGAATTGGACTGCACATGTGGAGAAGTGGAGAATCAGTGTAAAAAGGAAGTGACACGGGTAGGGACACGGCCGTGTGCCTACCCGTGTGCGTCGAGTTGAGCTCGACGACCCGTGTCGAGATCGTCGAGCTGTGTCGACACCTAGGGACACGGGTAGGGACACGGCCGTGTGCCTACCCGTGTGCGTCGAGTTGAGCTCGACGACCCGTGTCGAGATCGTCGAGCTGTGTCGACACCAAGGGACACGGGTAGTGACACGGCCGTGTCCCTACCCGTGTGCGTCGAGTTGAGCTCGACGAGAAGTGTCGAGATGCAACCCGAGAAGTACACGGCCAATGACACGGCCAGGCACACGGCCGTGTCATGTGAACACGGGTGGGGACACGGGCGTGTCCCTACCCGTGTCAAGCATTGAATCGACATGGAAACCGCCACGGCCGTTTCGCGGAAGCGGGACACGGGTACGGACACGGCCGTGTCCCTACCCGTGTCATATTTTATTTATATAAGGGACAGAAAACCCTAGCCGTTTTCATGCTCTTTTCATCCCCTATTTCCAGTGAGAACCCCTGTGAGAGGGAAAACTGCAGGAGCAAGTCCTACCGAAGGAGATCCGCCATCGCCGTGAAAGAGAAGATGCCGCCGAGGAGAACTACGCGATCCATGGCGAGAAATGGTGGTACCGCTGGAGCCGATGTGAGTTTCCTACCCTCTCCCTTGGTGCTAGATCTATAGTTATTTTCCTAGGCGAGACATCGACTCAAGAGAGTCTTGATGGTGAGGAGGAGTTTTCTAGGAAAGGTCATGCTAAGACTTGTGTCTTAGGTTTTAGATCTCTTCAACCACGCCCCTTTTTCAATGGATGATAAGGGATGGTTTCGTGAAGGGTTTTGGCCTCTTGAGGGTGAATAAGGGAGGAGGTTTTCTGGAATGATTTTTGGAAGATCGCCTTGAGGAGGAAGATGAACCGATGCCGTTCATTCCGCCTTAAGATGCGTGCAGAATCTGTATTCTGCGCGCAGCGAACTTCGTGACCATTTTTAAGTGTATTATGGTCAGATCTGGGCTTTTGACTAAACACGAAAGTTGAAGCCCTTGAAAATACCTTTCCAACGAGTGGTTGCACGACTTCTAGCGAAGTCTGTAGCCACGGGAAAATCCAAACGGAAATGGTGTTTAATAAATCCTGCATGCAGAAACTGTGTTCTGTACGCAGCGGACTTCAAGTCCGATTTCAAATAGGATAATGTCAAATCTGGGTTGAGCTCTGAATATGAAAGATGTAGTCCATGGAAATACCTTTCCATCGAGGGGTTACACGACTTCACCGGATTCCTGTAGCCTCGGGAATCTCCGGTCGAAGTTGCTGACCAGATTCAACCTGCGCCTAAATTCTGGGCTTAATGGAAAAATGGATTTTGTTTCGGTGAAATTATTAATGCAAGATACTTGCCTTGGATGAACCCTTATGATTAATCATTTGTTGTGTGATTGAAGTATCTTATTAATCATATTTCATATTACCAAATTGTGAAACAAACTTGTTTAAAAGAATTGAACTGGTAGGAATTGGAAGATTGAATATGGTACACTTCATGTTTAAGTTATGATATTACTAAAAAGGATGATGTGATAGATCTTATATGCGCATTACGTTATTTTACATTGTCATCATTTGGGAAGTCATATAGATGAATAGACCATGGCCATGGATATGTTTGACTAATGAAATGAGTCTAGTGGACCAATACTTAGAGCGTTGTCTCCCTACGGGTAGTATTGTGTAAGTTCGTAAGTGCGATGTTGACCGCCACTTGTTTGGTTGTGTTGAGATAGGGTGCGGATGGATGGTTGGGTTGTGCCCTCGTGTTTACTTCCGAGGCCCCTTCCATGTTGTGTTGATATGGTGTTTGCATGTGGTGTGAGTCGACACGCGGTGTCGTAATCCCGGGTTAAGGATAGTGTGGCAGGTCTACGGGCTCGCCAGTCGTCACACCGACGGGAGTTGGCAGTTAGACTTGGTCGGTTTGGGCTGTGTCCTCGGTGTTCACTTCCCGAGGCCCCTCCGACCATGTGAACGGTTGGGCTGTGTCCTCGTGCTTTCTTCCGAGGCCCCTTCCGGGTCACGCAAGGCCAGTTCGGGCTGTGTTCTTGGTGCACATCTACCCAAGACCCCGCTGGGCCATAGTACGCATGGGCTCCGCTGTTGTGTTCTTAGCGTTGAGGCGTATGGAGGCCTAGGTGAAGTAGTGTGATACCCGCCTAGTAGTAGAAGTGCCCGTTCTACTGTCACCGCCTGGCCACGGCGGCTGATGCCTGAGAGGTTAGCTACCTGCTCGAAAAGTGGGAACTACAGTCTGTGTCGACATAGCAAGTGCATGGGTGAGTCATTGCATAGCATTCATAGCATTTCATATCATTGCACAACAAGATCCTCATCGTATAAGTTTGTATGGGCACTCTTATACGATGAGTTACTTTATGTAACCCGATCCTTAACTTATAAGTTTGTATGGGCATTCTTATAAGTTAAGTTACTTTCCTGCTGTAGCTTTCTTACACTTGTTATTATACCTTGATGGCTCTTGTAGAATTGTTAGTTTACATATTGATAGCTTTGTAGAACTGCTAGTTATACATTGATACTCATGTACCATGCCACCTGCTTGTACTTCCTTTACTTGCTTACTTGTTACATATACTATACTCTTGTTCCTTTTCTCCGCCCGGTGCCGAGGAGTCGCCGGGGGAGCGGATGTGAAACCACTTAGTCGTTTCGACTAACGGTTGCTACGTCTTCCTTTTTAGGAGGTCACGCCGCAGGTAGAGCAGCCGCAGACTACGCAGCAGGACAGCCAGGCCAGGACGACAGGGCCTGACGTGACGGTGCCGTCGATACCGTCTGTTACCGATGTTAGTGTTTTGCTCACTCTGATGTAGCCCGTTTGGGCATTGTTTAGCTGTACTCTGATATATTGTAGAAGCATGTTTTAGCTTCTCTTTATTGTTGTTTTTGGACTTTATATACTTAGTGTGGATTTTGACTTCTCTTGCTTATCTATTTGGTTGGGTTGGCATGAATTATTGATATTGTTGTAGCCGGCGGAATAGGCGTCTTGTGGTACAGGTTAGCCCGTGTGCTAATGCTACCGCAAGGCGGCTGTTCCGGGCATAAGACTCCCTCTTCGTGCCGTGTTTTGGGATCCGGGGAGGGGGAGTCTTACAAATGGTATCAGAGGGAGGTTTCGATCCTCCGACAAATGGTATCAGTTTGCCACGATCCTCAACTAAGAAGTCATTCAACAATGGTGCCACCCCCGTTTGGTTAGTCAGTTTGGGGACAAACTGACTTAGCGGAAGCAGTGGTGTGCCCATATGTAATTCACATTAAGTTTGTCCAACTTTGACCTTAAGTTTAGCCAACCTGACCACAAATTTGTCGTGTATGTGTAGGTTCCACTGCATGTTGAGCCGATGGGGGGTACTCCTACCCCTCCCATACCCACGCAGTTCCAACAGTCTGAGTTGGGGCAAACGCTTACCGCCATTCTTGATGCTTTTAAGGCACAGCAGGCTCCGGTGCAACAACAAGCTCCGAGCTCCAACTGGCTGAGCACCTTCCGGGCTCTCTCCCCTCCCGTCTACCTTGGGACGGAGTCAGCCATACGTACAGAGGAATGGCTAGACACGATAGAAGAGTTGCTGGCTGGTATCCGTTGCCCGGCCAACATGGCCGTGACATTGGCAGTGTCCGTCTTGGACTTACATGCGAAGAGGTGGTGGAAGTCCCTCATGGGCTCTACCTTCCAAGGCCGGATCTACACAGAGATAAGTTGGAGTGAATTCTCGGGTGTTTTCTTGGAGCACTTTATCCCTACATCGGCCCGAGATGAGCTTGAGCAGAGGTTCCTTCTATTAAAGCAGGGATCAAAGTCGGTTACAGAATACCAGCGGGAATTCCAGCATCTCGCAAGGTTTGCGGACTCTTATGAGTTGGATGACAGAGGTTATGCCAAGCGCTTCTATAAAGGGCTGCGAGATCCCCTAAGGCAGTCCCTTTTGTTTATAGCGGATGGTAGCTTGGCGGAGATCATTGATATGGCGAAAAGATTGGAGGCAGACCACATGGGATGTAGCAAGAGGCCTGCGGAGGACGTGATGGAAGCCGGCCCAAGTAATAGAAGGAGACGGGACTTCAGAGGAGGGCGAGGTTATCAAAGAGGTGGAGGGCGTGTCCACCGAAACTATAGGGTGGAGCATCCAGTTCCGCAGCCGCCTGCGTTGCCTCCACCCCCACAGCATCAGCGATTCCAACAACCGGAAGGGCGGCGTGGTCTGGTGTGCTTCGAATGCAACCAGCCGGGCCACATCCGGCGTTTTTGCCCGCAACTATATGGGAACGCCCCTCCTGCTCTCCCTCCTGCTCTCCCTCCTGCTCTCCCTCCAGCAGCTCCACGAGGGCGAGGATATATGCGCGGTCGAGGACGAGGACCGCCAAGAGGAAACCCCGGACCAGCCCGGGATCAGGTGTACGCGCTTGACATGGCGCAGGAAAGGAACCCACAAGATGTGATTGCAGGTATGATTTAATTAATTTACATATTT